>CM062813.1:913896240-915096240 GCA_031772625.1 Pinus tabuliformis | reverse complement strand
ATCAGGTTAAAGGACTTAAACTGCTATATGACTAATGAAGACCATCAACCTTTCTTCCTGACATTGGACATAAATGATTGTTTGCTCCATAATTGCATGCTTGACTCTGGTGCATCTACAAATGTTATGACTAAGAAAGTTATGGAACAGTTGAACTTAAGAATCTCTAGACCTTATCATAACATTTGCTCAATGGATTCTAGAAAAGTTGAAGTCCTTGGTGTGGTTAAAGATCTACAGGTCGCATTAGCTGATTACCCATATAGGATCATCACCATGGACATAGCAGTAATTGATGCGCCAGATGTATGGGGAATGCTTCTTTCTAGGAAGTTTGCAGCCGATCTTGGTGGTTCTATTCAAATGGATCTATCTTATGCCACTATTCCAGCAACAACAGGTGGCATGGTCAGATTATACAAAGAAGTGGAGAGAAGGTATCATGTGGAAGTCCCAAAGAGATTGGAAAATGGTGAAGAGGTCATGCCACAGGGTCATCCACCGCACTTCGAGTCAGAATTTGTCCAACCGGTTTGTCACTTTTCTTCATTCCACCGCCCATCCCCTCCTCCGAGTAGAAAGAGAAACAAATTTTAGTTTGATAGAGATATGCAACATAGTGATGAGCAGTTACACCGACTGAAGAGGGTCAAATTTCAGCAAGGGACATCTGATAAGCAACCTATTGATCTACCAGTCAGTCAATAGATGCCTAGGATTGATCCACATCGATGACATCTGATGCCATAGGGCATCGTTTTGTACATTATCTGTTGAAGTTTCTAAGTCTACTTAGTTAGAAACCCTCCATGCACTTTATCTGATTTATTCCTACCTACTTATTATGTTACTTAACAAGTTATTTACAATGTAAATACTGAAAATAAACACTAGTGCATGCTCAACATATTACAGATCAACAACTGAAGGAAACAGAAACAATCACACCATATGACACCATTATTTTTGGACCAATGTCCCCGGAAAAACCCAATGTGGGAAAACTGGTGCAACTATCTGAGGGTTTTCTTATTAAGCAATATCAGAGTACAATCTGGGTGCTGAAACTGGCCTACCCAATAGAGAATTTCCTTGGCAGTAATACCTCTTAGTTTGAGACAAATCTCCTGGCTGAAACCCCGGATAATCCTTCCGGCAGCTCCTCAGCACCAATCTGCTCCGGAAACCCCAACGTCATCCTTTTCTGGACTGCATCAACAACTCTCTGCCCATCCCTGGCCCTGCGTCACCCCGGATGGGTCTACGTCAGCCTTAGGAGGCCTTGCATCAGCCTTTTGGCCCTCTACGTCAGCAACGCTGGCCTCTCTGAGGCTCTGCGCAGCTCTCGGCTGCCTCTGCGTGGCCCTGCGTGAGCCCTGGCTGGCTCTGCGTCACTCTTCCCGGCTACTGCGCTGCTCTCCTGGCACTATCTCTGCCTCTTTGTCTCTCTATACTCAATGCCCCTTAGCTGCAACTTCCGATCACTAATTCTATCTCTCTTAGCAAACCCCGCTCTAGAGAATAGAATGACTGATCACTCTGGTGTATTCTCCAAGTGACCCTCAAGCCTCCTCTTATACTTTTCCTGTTGACATATCAACGGTTGAGATTATGTCCCTAATCAATGTCTAAGATTAGATCTGGCTTGATCCATGTATTTTGGACCATTCTAACACAGTTTCATATTAATACACATTAATATTTTATTTTCCCTAAGTTTAGACTTAGGGACTCCATTAAAAATATTAATTACTTAAATATCTCCCGAACTGTTTAGAATCTGCGCAAACCCTTTCTGGGTATTGGAGATCTCATGTGCCCTAACCTCTTCACCAAATTTCGTGGCTAGAGCACATCCGATGCTACCCCAAATCAACAGTATCTCTAACCCTATCCATTTTATTTCATGTCATTAGATAGTTTTACTTCACACATTTATATTATGTCTTTTATGTTTCAATTTGTTAGAGTAGAATTTTCTATTCCAGCGACATTTATTACGTATACATGATGATTTCAATTTTGAATGGATATCTATTTGATGGACTTTTGTTTTCTTAGATGCGTGATTTTGGATTCTGGGGTTCTCATGTTACTTCTTGGAAGCAACGTGTCCCCATATGGAGCCAGATGTTGCATAGATTTTGTCAAAGTTCCAAGGAATAGGAAGTACCAATTTTTTCAACAGGATCGGATCATCTATCAGCGATTTATCTGTCATTGTAAACCCATTCTGCAAGTTATGTAATGTAAATGATGCTGGTAAGACCGTGAAAGTACGTAACAACCTAGGTAAGCCTATTATTTTGGCGAGAGTTTCATCCTAGGAGGTTTTTTGTCTCACTAATTCATTTATGTTTCTAAACATGGATGGTCGGCAGAGTTTTTCCCTCCAATCTCACCCCAAAACTAGGGTGGAATTCTTCGTCGAAGTCTTAGGTGAGTCCCAATGTTCTAATCGAGTCTTATATAAAAGTGATTTGAGAATAATTTAAGTTAGTTGGCTAAATGATTTTGTTACAAATCACTTGGTCTAATAGATCATATTGTGTCGCAGAGTGAGTATATAATTTGAGGGTCTAAGTCGAACGGGTATTCCCCCTTTGAGGGTTGAATTGTAAAAAATCTTATGTAAAAAATATTTTAATGCTGTTGAGAATTCAATAGGGCAGTAAGTAGGCTAATTCTCTTAACTTGATAATTGTTTGTGTCACCTTTTTACTTATTGGCGTTGTTCCTTATTATTACAATGTGCAATACATCAAACAACTACCAAAACAATAAGAACAATGACACAGTATATAGGCTGCAAGGCAGGGCCAAAACCCCTCCTCTTGAGGGGAAAACCCGTAAATCTCCTCTTCTTATAGATTCTTCAATTGACGAATACCATGACTTATTGACTCAGACAAATACCCTCCAAGATCAAGATCAACTCGGCCTCCAGCTATAGATACTTCAACCTCCCACTGTAGATCCGAAATTCTGGCTCACGGCAATTGCTGCTGCTTCTCTTGGAGACTTCGATCTCCCTTGAATATCCTTCTCCTCCCTTCGCTTGCCTTTCCTTGAGTCTTAGGGCTACTAAGACACCCTAAGAGACCTTCTCTTGCCTTCTTTTCTCTTCCTCTTCCAAGATCAAAACAAAGATAGTCCCAGCACAAATACCATAATTTCGACCTTCTCAAGAGTGAGAGATCTAACCCAAGCACTTTGACTTCTTCGACTTCCTCTTCTTCGACTTCTTCTCTTCCTCTTTTTCACATAGAATAAGATGAGAGGATGTGTAGAATGGAGGATGAGTTCCTCTCTATAAATAGGTTCTTCCAAAGGGGAGATGTTGCTCTTCATGTAGGTCGACCTGACAACTCATTAGGCCGACTTGATCTTGGAGGTATTTCGACACTTTAAAGACAAAATAAAATTTTCTTTACAAGATACAATGTGCCCTTAGGGTATTCAATATATGACAATGACCCTACAATCCCTAGAAGCACTCAATGGGTGCTTGACCTATAAAATAAAAGAGCTTGAGCATGAAACCCATGCTCCAATAATAATTTCTTTTCATTTTATTATTTACAGGAATACATTTCATACTTATGAAGATCAAACCTAGTTACACATTCTTCAACACTCCCTCTTAACTAGGGAGGTATTCATAAGAGATACATGGTCATTCTCAATCTGAAGAGATCTCATAAAAAGAGTCGGATTGGTAACCCATCTGTCTAGCATCATATCAACCAACATTGTTTACATAGCAAGGCCTTGACTAACAACTCTATCCACATGATCAGAGCACAATGCTGGCGAGACCAATGATTCATAGACACCATAATCATTGTCTCACAAGGTTCATACTCCACCCGGGTGTTCACAAAGTATGACCTTCCTTTGGACTATTCTTATCTTGGATAGCTAGTCCTCAAAGAATATCGGTCCACGACTACTCTTCTCTTGAATGCCCTACCACATTTTCAAAGAGTATCGAATGCTTGATGGTTACCCAATCCTCCATTCTTTCTTCCCAAGTGAAGACAAGAATGTGTGAAAAATTTTGAATCTAACACATCTGAAACCGCTATTGCAATATCTGGTTTATTATCTCCTACTTGTTATTTACATTAACAAGTTATTTAATAATATAAACATCGAAATAAACACAATTGAAGCCTTCACAAACATACAGATCAGCAACTGAAATAAACTGAGACAACACAAGGGACACCATTATTTTTGGACAATCATCCTTAGAAAAACCCAATGTGCGAAAACCGGTGCAACATATAGGGGGTTTTATTATTAAGCAAATTTTGAATACAACTAGGGTGCCAGCAATGGCTCACCCTTCATAGAATTTCCTTGGCAGCAATACCTCTATCCGGAGATAGATATTCTGGCTGATCAACAACTGGATGAATGACCCCACAGTGACTCTGGCTATTCCTTGTGCTGGACAATGAAAGCTGCTCGACGCACTCTCTGGAACTACGTCACCCTCTTAGGGACTGCATCACCCTCTCTGGCTCTGCATCAGCCAATCAGTTCTCAGTCTGTCCCACTGAATCACCTCAGCGCAGCCTTTGAAGCCCTTTGCGTTAGCCTCTACGGCCTTTGCGTGAGCCTCTTGGCCTTCTGCGTCCTCTGCACCGGTCTCCTTAGCCTCTGCGTCAACCCTCCAAGGCTCTGCACTGCCTCTTCTGGCACTCTACTGCCTCTCTGATATGTATTCCTCGGCCTCCTGCCAAGCTTCTCCTCACTGCAACTGATCACTTGTTCGATTTCCTCAGCAAACCATGCCCCAGAAAATCGAACTGCTTGTTCTCTCCAGTTTTTTGGTGTATCTCCAACTGATCCTCTACTTTTCCTATTAACGATTCAACGGATGATATTAAGTCCCTAATCAATGACTAAGATTAGATCTGGCTTGATCTTCGTTATTTACAACTTTCTCACCCATATTATATTAATACATATTAATATTTTAGTTTTCCTAAGTTTAGACTTAGGGTCTCATTAAAGATATTAATTATTTTAATATCTCTCCATTCGGGTGGAATTTCCCCAAATGATTTCTGGGTCTTGGACATCTCATGTGCCTTAGCCTCTTCACCAAATTTCATGGCTAGAGCACATCCGATGCTACCAAAAATCAACACTCCCTCTTAGTGAGGAATGTGCTCTAGTAATGTTTCACCATAGAAACATCACACTGATCTTCCGCATCGGTACCTGTGTTGATGCTTGGCCTGCTGCCTCACATCCCTTGCACCGCTGCTTCCTGTATTGCTGCGCATGACACTGCTACTGCCACTGCTACATCTGTACTGCAACTCCCTCTTAATATGCTGCCCATGCTGCCCCTAGCACTGTCACTACTAACTGCTGCATTGCAACTCAGTTACTGAGAAGTAAGTAACTGTCTTCTCCCAACCACTGACATCCCGGTCAGTCTGGAAGCCTCGTGATGCTAAAGTTGCCTCTGTTGCTAACCCGTGCTCCCTCTGCTGCCACTGCGCTGCTGCAACCTCTTTTGTGCCTCTCGCACTGCTGCAACCTCTACTGCGTTGCTACAGAATTCTGCACTCTAGCCTTGCCTTGCTGCTCCACCACACTTTGCTCCACCCGACACTTATCATCATGCTACTGTCGTTAAGGGCTCCCGTAGCCGATGTAATCCAAGAGTTTGGGCACCTCAAGGATCCTGCCCCTACATGTAGTCCTCTTGACTACAACTCGATGTCACCCCACCTCTTCTCTAGAGGTGCATGAGCACTCATGGCATAATCGTCATCAATCTCGACATCCTTCTCTGCCTTAGCTGGAGATGCCTTTGAGTCGAAAGCTTCTCCCTTGCCTTTCTTCCTGGGACAATAAGATGCATAATGTCCGAGCTCCCCACAGTTGAAGCACTTGACCTTGGAGATGTCCTTCTTCTTTCTCTTCCCTTGCTGTCTCACAGATGCTAGAGACGCATCCTCCTCTTCCTCTTTCTTGACTCGAACTCCCTTACCACTACTCCCCGCCTTGGTCAACTTCTTGATATTCTCCTGTCGGAGAGTTGCCCACATCTCCTCCCAACTAGGGAGAGTCGCTCTGCCCAAGATGCTTTGGAAAAACGTCTCCCAATCCTCGGAGACTGCATTCAGAGCAGTCCTGACCATAAACTATGGATCCGATGTAGACCCCACAGAAGTAAGCTGGTTATGAATTCCTTGCTATCTGAGGAGGGAGTGATCTATCTTCTCTCTTTTCTGCATCTGATATGACCTTAGCTGATTTTCCAATAACATCTTCCGCTGCATGTAAGAGCCTTGCTATAAGGTGGTCAATGCCTCCCACATCTCCCTTGCTGTGTTCTTCTTAGCAATATGTGGTATGACATGATCTTTGACCCCGTCTAGGATCACGCATTTCGTGTTGGCCTCCGCCTTCTCATACTTCTCATTAGCATTCGGGTCAACTGGGACAACTACGGTTTTCAAGGCATAGTCCTTGATGCGATGTTTATCCAAGATTGCCAGGATCCTGGCCTTTTAGATGACAAAATTGGAAGCCCCGTCCAATCTATCCTGATCCTTCAATCCATTCACTGCCATCTCTGCTCCTCTTCTAAACTCCCTCTGAGTCTTGACTTTCCTCTTGGAAATCGACCAACTGTCGAATCACTCCTCTCCAATCCCCCTTTGCTGCTGCAATTAGGATTTGGATTTCTTGGCTAGAAATCCATCGAGGTAGTGCTTCCCTCTACCTTGGTTCCATCTCCTTAGACACTGTTCTGTATTGACGGAACCAGCGTCCCACCAGCTCCTCAAATCACAATATGCACAGCTCCCTTAGCCTCGGCAACTGAAGAACCTAAGCCCTTCTGGCTCTGTGCAATCAGTGAGATCTGGATCAGCGCCTCCTGGCCTCAACGTCAATCCTTCCTAGCTGAGAAACATGACCGGGCACTACGTAGGCGTGATCTGCCTCCTTCTGTCTCTGCGCTGGCCCTTCCCTTGGATCAAAATGCTGACGCAGGCTCTGCGTGAGCCTCTGCGTCACCCTCTAAGCACTGCGCCACTTCTTTCGTTGTCGTTTCAGCTCTGGAAAAATGTTGTCTCTCGGGGCAACTGCTTCAGCTGCAAATTTTCAGACTTCTTTTGTTGGTGTCTTCAGTCCTCCTGTGATCTGCAATCGCTCTGATACCATGTGAAAATTTCTGAATCTAACACATCAGAAACCCCAACTACAATATCTAGTTTATTATCTCCTACTTTTTATTTACATTAACAAGTTATTTAATAATATAAACATCGAAATAAACACAATTGCAGCCTTCACAAACATACAAATCAACAACTAAAATAAACTGAGACAACACAAGGGACCCCGTTATTTTTGGACAATTGTCTTCGGAAAAACCCGATGTACGAAAAGCAGTGCACAATATAGAGCATTTTATTATTAAACAGATTCTAAATACAACTAGGGTTCCAGAAATGGCTCACCCTTAAGAGAATTTCCTTGGCAGCAATACCTCTATTCGGAGACAGATATTCCGGCTGATCAGCAAGCGTATGAAATACCCCATAGTGACTCTGGCTATTCCTTGTGCTGGACAGCGAAAGCTGCTCCACGCACTCTCTGGAACTACATCACCCTCGTAGGGATTGTGTCACCCTCTCTGGCTCTGCATCTGCCAATCAGCTCTCAGTCTGTCCCACTGAATCACCTCAGTGCAGCCTCTAAAGCCCTTTGCGTCAGCCTCTATGGCCTCTGCGTCCTCTTGGCCTTTTGCGTCCTCTGCGCTGGCCTCCTCAACCTCCGCGTCAACCCTTGTTGCCTCTGCGTCAGCCCTCCAAGGCTTTGTGCTGCCTCTTCTGGCACTCTACTGCCTCTTTGATATGTATTCCTCGACCTCCTGCCGAGCTTCCCCTTACTGCAATTGATCACTTGTTCGATTTCCTCAGCAAACCATGCCCCAGAAAATCGAGCTGATTGATCTCTCAAATTTCTTGGTGTATCTCCAGCTGACCCTCAAGCCTCCTCTTGTACTTTTCCTATTGACGATTCAACGGCTGATATTAAGTCCCTAATCAACAACTAAGATTAGATCTGGCTTGATCCTCGTTATTTAGAACTTTTTCACCTATATTATATTAATACACATTAATATTTTAATTTTCCTAAGTTTAGACTTAGGGTCTCATTAAAAATATTAATTATTTTAATATCTCTCCATTCGGGTGGAAGTTCCCCAAACGATTTCTAGGTGTTTGAGATTTCATGTGCCTTAGCCTCTCCACCAAATTTCATGGCTAAAGCACATCCGATGCTACCAAAAATCAACAGAATGTAGTGTCTATCTCTCCCTCTCAAGTAGGGAGGATACATCTTCCAAACCAAGCTTGTCCCTCAATTATACAAGCTTCTTGTTTGGAAGTGACTTCGTCAATATATTAGCTACGTGCTCACCAGTGGAGATGTATTGTAGCTTCAGTACACCATTTTGTACTAACTCTCGGATATAGTGATACTTGTTGTTTATATGCTTTGTCTTTCCATGAAACACTGGATCTTCAGACAAACGTATACAATTGGTGTTATCACAACATATCACTGTAGGGTTCATCGGTCCTTCAGACAAATCGGATAGTAGCTTCCTCAACCATATTGCTTCTCTACTTACTTCACATCCTGCTACATATTTAGCTCCAACGCTACTCAAAGAAACTAAGTCTTGCTTTCTGCTCATCCATGAGACCATGGAGGATCCCAAACTAAAACATCCTCCCGTAGTGCTTATTCCATCCTGCTCACTGCCTCCCCAGTCGGAATTTGTATATCCAACTAATTGGACATCATTCCTTCTATCATATTTTAGACAGTAGTGGATGGTTCCTTGTAGATATCTCAGAATATGTTTTGCTACTACCCAATGATCATGCTTTGGCTCCACTTGGAATTGACTGAGTACATTTACTGCAAAGCATATGTCTGGACGAGTATTCACCAAGTACATCAATGAACCAATGAGTTGCCTATACTTGGAAGGATCCACAGGGCTAGATTCAAAACTCCTTAGTCTCTTCAAGTTTGTGATCATCAGAGTAGTCATAGGTTTGCAGTCCATCATTTCAAACCTTTTTAGTAACTCGATCACGTACTTTCCTTGACCCAAATAAACTTCATTAGGTCCTTTCCAAAGTTCTAGTCCCAAATAGTAATGCATCAACCCTAGATCCTTCATGTCAAATTCTGTTGCAAGTTGCTTCTTACATTCTTCAATTCGACCTTCTACACCTATCAAGAGAAGATCATCTACATACAGAAGAATGATTACAGGTTCATTATCTACAACCTTAATGTAAAGGTTGGAATCAATAGAGCTTTTTGTGAAGCCTATCCTTTGAAGGTATGCATCCATTCTAGCATACCATGCCCTTGGTGCTTGTTTGAGGCCATATAGTGCTTTCTTCAATCTGCAAACATATGCCTTTCTGTCTTTGACTTTGAATCCCACGGGTTGCTCTATGTAGACTTCATCTATTGTGCCATTAAAAACGCAGTCTTGACGTCCATTTGGTGGATGTTCCATCCCATCGATGCTGCTAGAGAGACTAATGATCGAATCGTTGTATATCTTGCTGTTGGAGCAAATGTTTCTTCATAGTCTATGCCTTCAAGTTGAGAGAAACCTCTTGCCACAAATCTTGCTTTATACTTACCGATACTTCCATTCGCTGCATGTTTGATCTTATAGATCCATTTAGAAGTAACCATAGATTTGTCTTTGGGCCTAGGCACGATCTCCCGGACTCCATTCTTCATTATAGATTTATACTCTTCATTCATGGCATCCTTCCATTCTCAATTATTTATTGCCTCTTCAAAGGAGGATGGTTCTTCTTCTATCAATTTTGTTATGTATGCAGCTTATCCAGAATATCTTTTCGGTTTCTTGCTTTCTCTAAATGAGTCCGCTGCACCATGACCTTCTGCATCAAGTAGTGTGGATTTCAACCAATTAGGTCTTTTCCTTATTTCAAGGATGACCACAGGTTGAATAGGTTCACAGGGACCTTCTTCTTCATGGTGTGATTCTTCTTTTCCTTGGTCAACTTCTTCCTCAAATATCGAAAGTTCTTCATCATCGGAATCTATGGAAAGTTCCTTTGATCTCTTGAATGCTATGCTCTCATCAAATATGACATCACGACTGACTTCTATGTGATGTCCATCTCTCATGTAGATCCTATAAGATTTTGATGAGTTGCTATACCCAACAAATGTTCCCTTCATGCCTAAAGGATCTAGATTCTTTCTTTTGTCCTTTGGTATATGGACATATACAAGACACCCAAAGATCTGGAGATGATCTACAGATGGCTTCTTTCCAGTGAATACTTCTTCCAGAGTTTTGTTGTCTAGAGATTTGTGGGGACTTCGATTCTGAATGTAGACAATTGTGTTCATGGCTTCTTCCCATAGAAACTTAGGTCGATCGTGATCGTGTAGCATTGCTTTTACACTTTCTTTAATGGACCTATTCTTTCTTTCTGCAACTCCATTTTGTTCGAGATTATATGGGACTATCAACTCCCTCTTAATCCCAGATTCCTTACAAAATGCTATAATCTCTTTAGATGTATATTCTCCTCCATTATCAGATCTTAGTATCTTGATTCTTCTTTCTGTAAGGTTCTCCACTTTAGCTTTGGATTCTTGAAATTTTGTAAATAGTTCGTCCTTGGTTTTCATTAAGTAAACCCAGGTCTTTCTTGAATGATCATCTATAAATGTGACATAGTATAGATGACCTCCAAGTGATTTAGGAGTCATAGGACCACATACATCAGAGTGAATGAGATCCAAGATTTCTTTTGACCGTGAAGCACTACTTCCAAATGGTCTCTTGGTATTCTTACCCAATGCACATCCTTTACAGACACCTTCATGATCCTCTTTCATATTAGGAATTCCATCTACTATGGAACTTAGGGTTGGAAGGATTTTGAAATGTAGATGACCAAATCTTCGATGCCAAAGTTGACATGGGCTAATTTCAATGTGGACTAGGGCTTGAGCCACATGAGACATTAATCTGTAGAGTCTTCCTTCTTGAATGCTTATAGCTTTGGCTTGATCTATACTTGAGTCTTTTCCCTAGGCAACAACCTTTCCATCAATGAAGGCTATTCTATCACCCTTATTTTCTAGATTTGAAATAGAAAGTAAATTCTTGTGCAAACCTGGAACAAAGAGAATGTTGTTGAGGTGGATGTTGCTTATGTCTTCCAACTTTATGGAGGTTGATCTAATGCCTTTTATGGAGTAGCTCTTGTTATCTCCAAGTTCCACTCAATACGCAAACTTTCCTTTTGATAAGGTCTTCAATCTATTGGAGTGACCAGTCATGTGCCTTGATGCACCACTGTCAATTATCCAAATGTTTTCATCTTGAAATGTGCATGTTGTCACACAAAGTGTCTAAGCACTGCGACAATGCTCAAAGTAAGGGTTGTCACTCTAATCCTTACTCACTCCGTTTAGACTGTCTCCTAGACAAGTCAAGGGGGTAGTCTCTAAGGTGAATGAATGAGAATAGCTTGTGGAACACAGGCTCTAGGAGAATTGAAGATGGAAAACTTGATGAATTTAGAACAAATCTTGATCAATTGAGATGAATAGATTAAACACAAGACACATCCACAGGATAGAAATGATTATAGACTAGTGCCTTCCTATTCGATTAACCATAGACATGGATTTTGCATCTTCCGCACACTTCTTCACCTACTCAATTTTGCCAATATCCTCAAGCATGAGGTCCAAACAATGGGCTACACATGGAGACCACCAAATGGTGGGGTGTTTTTCCTCCAACATCTTTCCTGCTGCAACATAGTTAGAGGCATTATCTGTGATAACTTGTACAACATTTTCAGCCACTACTTCCATAACTACATCCAAAAGACAAAATAGGAATTGTGCATCTTTCACTTGATCAGATGCATCAACAGATTTGATAAACATAGTACCTTTTGGACAATCAATTAAGAAATTTAGTATGGTGCGAGATCTACCATTAGTCCATCCATCGACATAACTGTGCATCCTTTTTTGGTCCATGATTGCTTGAACTCTATAAGGTACTCTTCTATTCTTTGGACCTCATTCGTAAAAGTACCCCCCCTGATATCATGAAAGCTAGGGCCTTTGAAACCCGCTCCACATAAAGCTAGAGCATCAATCATGAGTTGATAATATGCAGAATTAGTAGCATTAAAAGGTATGTCTGCATCATACCACCATCTAGCAATGCATTCATATGCAACTTCCTCTATTTTCTTCCATTTAGCATCAAGGGTTGGTTGAGAACCAGGGGTGGTGTGGGGTACAAAGAACGGGTCAATCCCTTTATGGGCTATTGTCCTTTTCAAATTTAAACCACTTGAACTACTCTCTCCAACTTTAGAAGGGAAACTAGAAGATTCTTCAAA
The DNA here is from genome assembly GCA_031772625.1 of Pinus tabuliformis. Classification (NCBI taxonomy): domain Eukaryota; kingdom Viridiplantae; phylum Streptophyta; class Pinopsida; order Pinales; family Pinaceae; genus Pinus; species Pinus tabuliformis. Next base: position 915,083,749 of record CM062813.1, on the reverse strand, counting down.
ACTGGTCACATATGCTTCAAAAGTAGGGTCACTAAACATGACATCATCCTTTTGACTTTTGGCTATATTTTTTTTAAGTCTTTTGTTTTTCCCCTTCTCTTCATTGTAGGATTCAATTAAACTTTGCATCTCTGCTTTGAGATTATCAGAAACATTTTCACAAGGTTTTACTTGCCCTCTCCAATGTGCTAGGTGTTATTTGATTCTATGGATCCCTCCACCCTTAACTTTTTTCCCACAATAGTTGTAGACTTTTACCACTTGTTCATTTAAATGACAGTGAACCCAAGCTGGATCATTCTTGTTTTGGGGGGCCATGGGGAAGAATAGAAAAATCTGCATAGAAAACCCTATGGTTTTTAAAATTTTATGACATTTTTTTATAGAGAAGTAAAAAAGGAGTAGAAACAATGAAATAACTGGAGAAGATCTATAAATTTTGAGAAGAGAAGAAGCTCCAATCAAGCTGCAAATAAACTCTTCAATCAGCTCCAAAATCTCCTTCAGAAATTTGCTAATGAAATCTCTCAAAATAACCCTGCAAATTACAATAATTTTTGAGAAAAAATAGAAGAAATTTGAAATTCTGAATTCTGCATAAAAAAATTTGGGTTTTAAAATTTTAAGAGAAGAAACAAATAGGTTTTGAAGAAAAATAGAACATTAATGGTTGAAAATAATACCTTCTATTTTCCCCTTAATTTGCTAAAGAAAATTAGTTCCAAACTCCTCCAAAATCAGCCGTAGAGCAACCCCTACAATTATTCATAAAAACACTAGGGTTTTTAATTTTTATGAGAAAAAAATAGTTGATTTTTAGAGAAAAATAGAAGAAAAAATGGCAGAAATTTCCTTGATTTACCCTCTAAATATTTTGGAGAAAATCAGCTCCAAAATTAGCTATGTAGCAGCTCCAACAAAATAAAAAAAAATCTTCCACCAGCGACAAAAACCATTGAAGAAAACCCAAAAATCTCTAGGAAGAATAAATCTTTGAAGTAGTTCAAAAATATTCCAACCCAACAACTCTCCAAGTCTCCATACAGGTCTTCATATCCGCAAAAAATCTCGTTTAGAGCAACCCTGCAAAAAATTCTCCAAATTCTCCTCACTGAACTTAGCTCAAGGAATGCAAAAGACTTGAAAGAAGAGTGTGAGTAGAATAGAGGGGGGGGGGATGTTTAAATAGATTTGGGGGGGTCTAGATTAGGTTTAGAAATTAGGAAAACTACTAAAAAAAAACCAAGAATTTTCTTTTTCACTGCCTGGTTGCGCTGCAGTGGGACCCGCGGTATGGCGAAATTGGACCGGTTCGGTACTGAACCGGTAATTTTTGGTTCGGAGGGCCGGTTCGGACTGATTTTGCTTCCAAACCGGTTGGACTGGCTGGTTTTGCTGGAACAGGTTCGGTTCCGATAACACTGGTCAAAATACTCTAAAATTGCAAAATTTAAATTTTCCTAAAATTGGCCACTTGGGCATCAAGGATCTAGCCTAGATCTAAAATTTTGCTTGCTTGAATTTTCTGTATAACTAAGTATATCAAATCTGAAATTTTCTAAAGAACATACCTAAAAAGGCTCAAAAAACTAAAATTTTCAGTTTTGGCAAAATTTTCCTAGTTTTTGGCAGATTTGACACCTTTTGTAGCTTCACTAATGCACTGATTTGCTGATTCATTTACTGCTGTAATAAGTTACTTCAGATATGATATGCCATTGCATACTGCATCCTAATGTGGTTTAAATTCATAAATTCACTTTTGCTAATCATTGGAAAATTTTCTGTCTCATATGCTTGGTAAATTTCATGATCTAAAGTGATTTTATTACTGTTGTCATAAGACTAATAAGTGCTGGAATTTCTAAGGTGTTACTGTTGATTTGGCTATTTGAGATCTAACATTTTCTTGTTTTGTTTTAAGTTACAAGAATTTCTGAATTTACACTTAAAACATTCATACACTTAAGCTCTAAAAATCTGGTCTTGTTAATGGTATAAGCTGCTTTGGCATTTGAAATCTTATTGGCATTATGATAAAAACATTTTGAATAATTTTTATTGATCATTGGCTAATTGATATGTTGGGTAATTTGTTGAACTATCTTGTGGATTCATTTCTTATTAGCACTTGTCTTGTTTTAAGAATGTCTTCTAATTATTGTTAAATACTATTGTCATAAAAAGTAATCATAATGTAAGTACTTAAACACTTAAACAATCTTAACTCAAGTGACTTCACTCGTAATCATTGCACAAGCATTCTAGTCTTAGCTTTGCACTAATAACTTACGTCCAAGCATAAACTTGGTTGATAGACTCCTAGGACAACCCTCTCTCATCTAGCTTGAGGGATTCAACTCTTCTTAGTGGTTAATGCAGTGACCTTGCAGTCGTCAGAGCCACAATCTTTGCAGCGCCGGAGGCACTGGGCAGTTGGAACACAGGGGGAGCAGTTGGAACACAGGGGGGTATCATTAATCAGACCATCGCCTACTTCCCATTGGCTTCCATCTCACTACCTACTTTGAAGACTGTTTCTCAAAACAGTTAAGGGAAAGATTTAACTTAGATTAGGCATTTAATCTAAAATTAACCAAGATCCTTGCATCACACCTAGTTGTTACGAGATGCATCCTCATATAGGTTAGTACATCATATAAGCGACAATTTTCCATCTGGTTACTTGGCTATAATTTCTAATAAGCAAAATTTTTTGACTCCATCCAGCACTGGTCTCAATATTAAATCTAATCAAATCCTTAATCTTGCTAAATTCTACCAAGTAGCGAGGCCACTCAACTGTGTCTCTCGAACAAGTTGGTTCCCAACTTGTTTTCCATCACCTCATTTCCATAGGGACGACCCCCCATAACTTGATGTTGGGAGACAACTAAAATAGAGTGGGCGGGGATCAGAGTGACAATGCCCGCACTGAGTAGTTGTTGTGGTGCTTGTACAATCCGAGCCACAACAGGTTAGAAAGTGAAAACTAGGGCTTTCTCCCTTACTTCAATGATTTTATATTTCCACAGTTAAAATTCCTATGACTCCATCTCCCAAGTAGGGAAAAATCACTGGCATCCCTCTTGATGTTTAAAAGCTTAAAAATTCATCTTGTATCTCCCTTCCTTTTATTTTTAGCCCTTCTAGGCACGCTGCTAGGGCTATGGCAAGGGCCAAATTCAACTATGGCTTGCCTCAAGCCAACATTGGAGCTAATTTGGCTTGTTTCCACCTCGTTTGACCTTGCTAACTCAAAATATAGCCTTTCCTTTGGTGGAGATTGCCTAATTAGGGGTGATGGCATCAACCCTAGCCAATATAGGCCTCTTGAAACCCTAGTTCAGCAAAAATACTTCAAATTAGGGCTTGTTAGCTCTGCTATACAATGCTGATTCTTAAGGTCAGGGGCAAGCTTGGTCGGATTGGTTACGCTCAAAGAAAGCTCACATTTGTCATTTTCTCTTTTCTTCCTTTACCCCGCTCATTCTCCCTTCATCTCTGTTTCCTCTGTCTTTCCTCTAAACCCAACAAAACCCCTTTTACTTTAAGCCCCGAGCATAAAGGCCTAAACCCGCCATAGAATGTCACCCATATAACCCAGCACGCTCATAAACCCATTTCTTAATCCCTGTTGTTGATCAAGCCCTGCCGATCCAACAGCTCTCATCGCGCCCGTTATAATAATCTGCTCTCCCAATCCCAACCGTCCGATCATCTCCTCCAAGATCGGACGGCCTTCGCACTTATCACGCTAACAAAGTGATTGAACGTTAGCGCGCGATGAGAGCGGTTTTTCTCTCTCATTCGCTGCTACGTGTCCACCATTGAGTGGAATCGCGCGGTCCCGTCCTTTTACCGCTCAGGGCCCGAAAGCGGTGCGATCAATACCATTACCGCCCAACTAAACCGCTCCCGCCCGATAACAACCGCATAACTTCGCCTCCCGATCATCGTTCGATCTGGCCGCCTAAGATCTAATGGCCCAAATTCAACCCGCTCCCACCTCGGCCGATATACTCCGTCGAGCCATCTCCGCCATCCATTTCCTCGATCCGACGGCTATTCTTTCCGCTCATCCGACTCGTCCACTCGCCCATGCAGTCCATGTCCTCCAACCACTCTGTTTGCCCGAAGGAGGAAGGCGACCAGCTTGCCAGTACCAGTCATAGTAAATCCTCAACAACCTTATTTAACAGAAGGCATGGCTAAGGGAAAAAAGGACAGAGCACGACCCTATAACTGCATTTATCAGTTATGGAGCTACACTGGTACGAGCATTCCAACTACCTAAAGAGGGCAACACAGCACCTGAGCAGATCGGTTTCATCCATTGAAACAAGCAAACACATTCAGAGATTCCATCAGGCAGTTAAATGCAGTTGGTGGTCAATTATGACCCCTCCATACCTAGTCAGCCCAAGTGCCCTTGTAATGTAAATCTATAAATACCCAGAAACAAGATGTAATCAGGGTTGGTGGTTGGCATTTCGATGTAAGGTTCAACCTCTGGAGACTGTAGATATTTTGTCACTTGCAGCATCTCGTCTTCATTTTCAGCTAATACAAGCTTCTTTTGCTGTTAACTGCTCACTTTCCATTTTCCTCTGTTCTAGGCTTGTGCTTGATATGCTGTATTCTTGATCTTTGAGGTTTAGCACTAGATAGCTGTCATCCTATCTCTGTGTTAGATTGTTGAATGTATCACTGAATAGGTTACTCAGGTTTCTTTCTATCTGATGCAAGAGAGCTGTCATCCTGTCTGTGCATTAGTAGAATAGATTTACAAGTTTCTTTACTAGTTGCAACCGACCATCACATGGTCTTGTGCATCTGTTGGTGTGGTTAGTATTCTCCATATTCACCCAATATCTAAACTGTGAGCATTTGGTGGTCTAAAGCCTTGTAGTCTGGGGGTGTTCACGCATGTCTGGAGTGAAACAAAGTAGAAGTGGTTATCTGGCTTGAACAAGCATTAGTCTTTCCATTAAACCTGCAACAAGAAGTTGAATTTATATGTACCAGGCATTTCCGAGCTACAACCTAGGAGAGTTTCTTGGAATCCTAACATAATTGGCGTCGTTGCCAGGAAGAGGAGATTGAAGCTCAGCTTCCCTAGGAGAACGACACAAATCCAGCTTTGATGATAGACAAAATCTGGACACATTTCTGGTTGTAATCATCTATTTGGCGACTCTGCTAGAGGAAGAACCTTTTGGTGACTCCACATCACAGTTCTGGCTCAGTTTGTGAGGCATACTCAGAGAAATCCTTAGAAATCACCAGCTGACCCAGTGCCTGACCCTGAGAAGATTGTCAAGCAAAGAAAAACATCACAGAAAGGAGCATCAGGATCAGGTAAGCCTAAACAATCTTATGTATCTCTGCAAGAAAGGCTTGTAACTGAGCATGTACATGTTGAAAATATAGAGCCTAGCACTATTAGTGAAGAAATATTTCTAGAGATTCATAAAGCTCCTTGTTCAATAAGTTCCCCTTTGGATCTCAGTCCAAAGAAAACCTCCCCTACAGTCCATCAGTTTCCTTCTTCCCTGTCATTCATTTCTCAGCCTTCTGTCATCCAAACGACCAGTACCCTTCCATCTACCTCAGTCATGGCAGGCCAACAAGCATCTACCAAAATGGAAAGAATCATAGCCGCTAGGTATAGACCCCTCGTCCTGCCTGTTCCTTTGAATACCATGCCTGCAGGAGAATATCATAAATACATGCCTAAGTTCACTGGTACAGAGGGAGTAACAGCTGAAGAACACCTTGAGTCTTTTTATAGTTACGCTGATAACCTAGATATCAGTGAAGATGATGTGTGGATGAGGGTGTTTGTCCAAAGCCTTGATGGAGAGGCTAGAAAGTGGTTCAGAGAGCTGACCCCTAGGTCTATAGCAGACATTGAAGCATTAGATGATGCGTTTTTAAAGCATTGGGGAGATAAGAAAGACCTGCTATATTACCATACTGAGTTTGGCAACCTCAAGAGGGAAAATGGGGAATCATTGTCTGATTTTAATAAAAGATTCAATCGTATGTATAGCAAGATACCAGCTGAAGTAAAGCCTACCCCCACCTCTGCTAAACTCACCTATGCCAATGCATTTGACTCTGATTTCTACCTGCTATTAAGAGAAAGAAGATGTGCCACCTTGGCTGAAATGCAAGATGCAGCCTTAGAGGTGGAATCCAATATCATGGCTGCAGAGAAACTCAAAGGCCATGCTGATAGAAGAAGGCAGAGAGGTGAGGCTTATTCTTCCTCTGCTTCATCTTCAGAGCCCAAATTAGATAAAATGACTAAAATGATAGAGTCATTGGCTGCTGAAATATCCAAGTTGAAGGTTGAGCAGAGTTCTGGGAAAGCAAGGCTTCCTAATGCATTTGCTCCCAGAAATCCTAATCCATTCAGAAGAGCACATGAGCAATTGCAGATCATGTAGAGGGGTAAAGAGGCCAGTGAAGAACAAACGGTTAAGGCTCCTTTCCAGAACGTAGTCATGGAGGAGGAACAGTTTGATGAAAAGGATGAGCTTCACTGCATGGAAGACAAGGGCAGTGCTGCCTTTTTGACATTGGCTGCCTACGAAGAATCATTAGTACAGGACCAGACCAGTCAACAGTGGGACAGAGACGTTGTTCTGCAGACTGGAGAACAACAAAGATATAATCTGCGGTCAAGAACAAGTAATTTCAAAGAGAATCCTGCCCAAAGAACTGCTGTCCCCACAAAGCAGCAGGTCAGCAAACAGAAGAGACCAGCAGCTGATCCAGTCATCCTCAAAGCACCAGCTCAAGAGGTAAGAGGCCTTGACAAGTCCCTGTCCCCTTTTAGTTTTGAATCGGAAGTCTAGAAGTTAAAAATATCTGTACCTCTGATAGAACTTGTAAAGAGTGAGGTCTTTAGAAAGCCTATCCTTGATGCCCTTGAGCTGAAAATCACACAAGCCTCCAATAACTATGTGAATTTACTAGATGATAAACCTGCAGTTGTTTTTAGCCCAATGACTGAACCTGCTGATGATAATTCTCCCTCATTTTATGTCTCCTTGACTATTCATGACAAAATCCTCCACAACTATCTGCTGCACACAGGGGCCAGCCATAATCTAATGCCCAAAACTGTCATGGAGGAATTAGGCCTTGACATCACCAGACCCTATCATGATTTATTCTCTTTTGATTCAAGGAAGGTGAAATGTCTAGGGTTGATCAAAGATTTAGCTATCACCCTAACTCAGCTGCCCATGAAAAGCATGATGATGGACATTGTGGTAGCAGATGTTCCCCCTAAGTTTGGTATGCTACTGTCCAGAGGATGGATTAAGAGATTGGGTGGGACATTACAAAATGATTTATCTTATGCCACTGTCTCAGTTTTTGGAGGAGAAAGCAGAAGACTATATAGGGAAGCCCAGTTGGCCTATATCATCAGTGATGAGAAGAATCCCACTAATCATCCTATTTACACTGTGGACACTGACTTTGGAGCATGCATTCTCCAAAATGAAGAATCCCAGAAGGCCTCAATGCAGATCAGGAAACCAGTAGTCCAGGGCATTGAAGAGGAAGGGACAGATGCTTGGGATATGTTCTTTGATGGAGCCTGCTCAAAAGAAACTGCAGGAGCAAGAGTGGTGCTGGTGTCTCCAAAACAAGAAAGCACACATCTGTCTTTCAAGCTGATTTTTCAGGTCACCAACAATATAGCAGAGTATGAGGCTCTGATATTGGGCTTAAACGTTGCCAAAGACAGAGGAATCAGAAATATAAAGGTGTTTGGAGATGTTGACCTCATCATTCAGCAAGTGAACAAAACATTCCAAGAAAGGCACACAAGGCTGAAAGCTTACAGAGATGAGGTATGGAGACTCAGAATCTTTTGATAGTTTTTGTATCTCATATGTTCCTAGAGTAAAAAATCAGCTTGTTGATTCCCTTGTTGTGTCTGCTAGCATGTTCATCCCTCCTGTGCCCCCTAGGTTGGTTTATGAAGTCCAGATGAGATATAGACCATCCTTGCCTGATAATGTCCAACACTAGAAAGTTTTTGAGGATGATGATGAAGTAAATAGGTTTTTGCAAGTCATTGATGAATTCTTTGAAATGCAAATTGATCAAGAGAATGAAGCCTTGGAGGAAAATCCCTAGCCCCAGCTAAAGAACAGAATTGGCCGAGACAACATTGTACAGCTGCCTAGCAATCATATACCTAAAGGGCTAGTGCCTTTAGAGAAGCTGTTTGACCATAATGATGTGCCTTATAAGGCTGCCCAAAAAGAAGATCAGTCTGCAGTTCATAGGCATAACATAGGGAGTCCAGATTATCCAAAGTATATAAATTTGTCCACCCATTTGTCTGCTACCCAAAGTGCTGAATACTGAACCTTGATGAAGAAATTTGCTGATGTCTTTGCCTGGGAATACAATAACCTTAAGACTTATGACAAAAAGATCATCCAGCATAAGATCCCCTTAGAGAAAGACACCATTCCCTTCAAGCAGAAGTTGAGACCCATAAATCCTCTGCTCCTTCCCCTGATTGAAAAAGAAATCAAGAAGTTGTTGGCTGCCAAAATCGTAGTTCCTTTGAGATCTTCAAAGTGGGTAGCCAACTTGGTAGTGGTGCGGAAGAAAAGTGGAGAAATCACGTTGTGCGTCGATTTCAGGAACCTGAACAAATGCTCTAAAAAAGACAACTATCCTTTGCCCAAGATGGAGCATTTGCTACAGAAGGTCTCAGGAGCCAAAGTCATGTCTTTCTTAGATGGATTTTCAGGGTATAACCAGGTTGCTGTACACCCAGATGATCAAGAAAACACTGCATTCACCACTCCTTGGGGCACTTTTATGTATTCCAAGATGCCTTTTGGGCTAATGAATGCTGGAGCCACCTTTCAGAGAGCTATGGATATAGCGTTTGTAGGAGAGAAGGATAAATTTGTCCTTGTCTACCTGGATGATATAACAATATACTCCAGCAGCCATCAAGACCATTTGCAGCATTTGAAGAAAGTGTTTCTGAAGTGCAGAAGGTTTGGGATATCAGTGAATCCTAAAAAGTCACAGTTTGCTTTAGAAGAGGGCAAGTTGTTAGGACACATTGTCTCTGCTGCAGGTGTCAAAATCGACCCAGAAAGAGTGAAGGCAATACAGACCCTGTCTGTCCCAAGATCAAAGAAGGACATCCAATCCTTTCTAGGCAAAATAAATTTTGTAAGGAGGTTTATTCCTAATTTTGCAGAATTGGTGAAACACATCACCTCCATGCTGAAAAAGAGATCAGAGATCAAGTGGACTGATGCAGCAAGATCTTTTGAAGCCATCAAAAGGACCATTATAGAAGTCCCCACTCTAATCATCCCATACTATAGCAAGGAGTTCCATATCTTTTCATTTGCCTCAGGTGACACCCTTGCAGCGGTGTTGTTGCAAAAAGATGATGAGGATTTAGAGCATCGAGTGGCATTTTTCAACAAAACATTAAGGGATGCTGAACTGAGGTATGATATCGTCGACAAATAGGCTTATGCTGTTATCAAATCTTTGAAAGCTTTCAGAATATACATTCTGCACTCCAAGGTGATTGCATATGTGCCCTCTGCTTCGGTAAAAGATATCCTAACGCAGTTAGATGTTGATGGAAGAAGGGCTAAATGGATTGCAAAGCTCATTGAATTCAACATAGAATTGAAGCCCACCAAGCTGGTCAGAGGTCAAGGCCTTGCCAAGTTGATGTCTGAAGAAAATTGCAGGATGCTGGACATGAACTGCATAAGTACAAGCTCAGATGATAGACAAACAGGGGAAGAAACAGCGAAACCAGGGCATGACCAGTCCTTGCTTGAAAATCTAGCTTCTTGTGAGTGGTATTCTACAATAGCTCAATTCTTGCTGAAGCTAGAAGTCCCTCCAGGCTTTAGTTCAAGCCAAGCCAGAACTTTTAAGCTCAGAGCAGCTAAGTATTGTATTCATGAAAACTTGCTGTATTGGAGGGACCCATCTGGAATCCTTTTGAGATGTTTGAGAAAAGAACAATCCATGGAGTTCATGCATCAGTTTCATTCCAGCATCTGTGGAGGACACCACTACTGGGAAACCACAGCTCACAAGATCCTCAGAGCTGGGTATTATTGGCCCACTTTGTTTTCTGATGTCTTTTCATTTGTAAAAACTTGTGACAGGTGCGAGAGGTTTGAAGGAAAACAACAGTTGAAGTCTTTGCCCTTGAAGCCCATACATGCTAGTGGCCCTTTCCAGCAATGGGGCTTGGATTTCATAGGGGAAATCAACCCACATTCCAGTGGCCAACATAGATGGATTTTAGTAGCCATTGACTATTTCACTAAATGGATTGAGGCCATCCCTACTAGGAAAGTTGATCACCATGTGGTCATGAAGTTCTTGACAGAAAATATTTTCACCAGGTTTGGCTGTCCACACAAATTAGTCACAGACAATGCAGCAGCCTTCAGGGCAAAAGAGTTGGTGGACATGTGTGACTTAATGGGCATTAAGCTGGTTCATTCCACCTCATATTACCCTCAAGGCAATGGTCTAGCAGAATCATCCAACAAGAGCCTGATAAGGATAATCAAGAAGATGCTAGAAGACAACAAAAGGAATTGGGATTCCAAACTGAAGTATGCATTCTGGGTTGACAGAGTGACTACCAAGAAATCCACAAGGAATTCTCCATTCAAGCTGGTATATGGCACTGAGGCTGTATTCCCAATCCAGTTGACCCTCCCTGTGGCAAAATTCTTGCAGGAAGAGCAGAATGAGGAAAATGACATGTCTAAGAGGATTAGTGACCTGGCTGAAGTTCATCAAATTAGAGAGCAGCTGGTTGAAAAGTCTGCAGCACATCAAAAGAGGATCAAGGAAGCCTTCGACAGAAAGGCAAAGATAGACAGTTTTCAAGTCGGAGACCTGGTTCTTAAATGGGATGCACTGAAGGAGAAGAAAGGCAACCATGGGAAGTTTGATGCTCTGTGGACTGGGCCTTTTGTCATCACTTAGATCCAGGGGAACAATACTTTTATGCTGAAAAGTGTAGAAGGGGAGACAGTTTTGGATGGCCTAGTTAATGGGTGATTTTTGAAAGTTTATGTTGTTTAATGTCTTCCGGCCTTAATTTTGCAAATATGTTGTTTTCATCAAGTTTTAGTGAAGGCTTAATTAGACTCCATGCCCAATGGAACACTAGGAATTTTCGCTGATCTGGTTTTTGTATGATAAGGCAGTGGTCTACGGTTCTTGAGACCTCATAGGGAGGATCTCATCCCCAGAAGGAGCCAGTGTTAGCTTTGTTATACAATGCTGATTCTTAAGGTCAGGGGCAAGCTTGGTCGGATTGGTTACGCTCAATGAAAGCTCACATTTTTCATTTTCTCTTTTCTTCCTTTACCCCACTCATTCTCCCTTCATCTCCAGTTCCTCTGTCTTTCCTCTAAACCCAACAAAACCCCTTTTACTTTAAGCCCCGAGCGCAAAGGCCTAAACCTGCCATAGAACCTCACCCATATAACCCCGCGTGCTCATAAACCCCTTTCTTAATCCCTGCCGTTGATCAAGCCCCGCCGATCTAACGGCTCTCATCATGCCCGATATAATAACCTGCTCTCCCAATCCCAACCGTCCAATCATCTCCGCCAAGATCGGACAGCCTTCGCATTTATCATGCTAACAAAGTGATTGGAATCTAGCGCGCGATGAGAGTGGTTTTTCTCTCTCATCCATTGCTACGTGTCCACCACTGAGTGGAATCGCGCGGTTCCGTCCTTTTACCGCTCAGGGCCCGAAAGCGGTGCGATCAATACCATTACGCCCAACTAAACCACTCATGCCCGATAACGACCGCGTAACTTCGCCTCCCGATCATCGTTCGATCTGGTTGCCTAAGATCTAACGGCTCAAATTCAACCCGCTCCCATCTCGGCCGATATACTCCGCCGAGCCATCTCCGCCGTCCATTTCCTTGATCTGATGGCTATTCTTTCCGCTCATCCGACTCGTCCACTCGCCCATGCAGTCCACATCCTCCGACCACTCCGTTTGCCCGAAGGAGGAAGGCGACCAGCTTGCCAGTACCAGTCACAGTAAATCCTCAACAACCTTATTTAACAGAAGGCATGGCCAAGGGAGAAAGGGACAGAGCACGACCCTATAACTGCATTTATCAGTTATGGAGCTACACCGGTACAAGCACTCCAACTGCTTAAAGAGGATAGCACAACACTTGAGCAGATCGGATTCATCCACTGAAGCAAGCAAACACATTCAGAGACTCCATTAGGCAGTTAAATGCAGTTGGTGGTCAATTATGACCCCTCCATACCTAGTCGGCCCAAGTGCCCTTGTAATGTAAATCTATAAATACCCAGAAACAAGATGTAATCAGGGTTGGTGGTTGGCATTTCGATATAAGGTTCAACCTCTGGAGACTGTAGATATTTTGTTACTTGCAGCGTCTTGTCTTCATTTTTAGCTAATACAAGCTTCTTTTGCTGTTAACTACTCACTTTCCATTTTCCTTTGTTCTAAGCTTGTGCTTGATATGCTGTGTTCTTGATCTTTGAGGTTTAGCACTAGATAGCTGTCATCCTATCTCTGTATTAGATTGTTGAATGCATCACTGAATAGGTTACTCAGGTTTTTTCTATCTGATGCAAGAGAGTTGTCATCTTGTCTGTGCATTAGTAGAATAGATTTACAAGTTCCTTTACTAGTTGCAGCCGGCCATCACATGGTCTTGTGCATCTGTTGGTGTGGTTAGTATTCTCCATATTCACCCAATATCTAAACTGTGAGCATTTGGTGGTCTAAAGCCTTGTAGTTTGGGGGTGTTCACGCATGTCTGGAGTGAAACAAAGTAGAAGTGGTTATCTGGCTTGAACAAGTATCAGTCCTTCCATTAAACCTGCAACAAGAAGTTGAATTTATATGTTACCAGGCATCTCCGAGCTAGGGAAAAATCATTGGCATTCCTCTTGATGTTTAAAAGCTTAAAAAATTCATCTTTTATCTCCGTTCCTTTTATTTTTAGCCCTTCTAGGCACGTTGCTAGGGCTATGGCAAGGGCCAAATTCAACTATGGCTTGCCTCAAGCCAACATTGGAGCTAATTTGGCTTGTTTCCACCTCGTTTGACCTTGCTAACTCACAATATAGCCTTTCCTTTGGTGGAGATTGCCTAATTAGGGGTGATGGCATCAACCCTAGCCAATATAGGCCTCTTGAAACCCTAGTTCAGCAAAAAGACTTCAAATTAGGGCTAATTGAAGGTTTGTTGGTCTATTTGTGAATTATATCTTTCAAAGCAAACATTTTCCTTGTGCTTGTATGCCTAGATGTACTATTGTTGAATCACATCTTGAAACCCTAGGCTTCAAGTCCTTTTTTCTAGGCTTCTTCATATGTACGTTGTTACTTTACACAAAGAATTGTGCCTTGTTCCAAGTGAGAAGTACCTTGATCAAGCCTCCTTTATGTCACCTTGATCCTATTGACATAGAATACCCTTAGGTGATACATACTGGGAAGCCTCCTGTGTGGTGAAATTCCACTAAAGAGTAGGAGGTGGAGTGCTAAGGTGACAGTGGCAGCCACCTCATTGTTGCATTAGAGTCTAGCCCTTGCCTTATGAGCCCTCTCACAAGGCCTGCTAGATTTTGAGGCCACAATCCTCATATAGTTTTTCTGACATCGTAAGATTGCAATCAACTTGCAACATTTGTATAATCTTTTTTTAGTATTTTCACTTGATTTGTGGACCCTAGAGTATAAACTTCAAATTGAGTGACTTTCAGAAAGGATTTATAAACATTCACAGGTAATCTTTCCACCACATTATAGATGGTCACTAGTAATCTTTCCACCATGTTATAGATGGTTGAACACTAGGCTTGAAACAATGAATTTGGGACATGCACTTCCTACAGGTCAATTTTATCATTATTAGCTAAATTAGACAACATTGAAATAAATCCAACTTGGCCATTTCTTTTGTCGGAATCATGGAAACGTTCTTGCACTTTCCAGGTCATTTTTATAACTATTAACAAAATCAGATGACCTTCATATAAATCTAACTTGGCCATTCCTTCTAGTGGAATCTTAGACATGTTCTTACATTTTCTACAAGTCAATTTTATCACTATTACTATTAGTCAATTAGATAGCTTTGAGATAAATCCAACTTGACCATTCTTTATGGTGAATCATGGACATGTCTTTGCACTTTCCATCGGTCAATTTAATCACTATTGGCCAAATTAGAAGATGATGACTCATGAGATAAATCCTGTTGATTTGTGGTAGAATCAGATGTGCTCTAGCCATGAAAATTGGTGGAGAGGCTAAGGCCATGAAAATCGTTTGGGGAAATTCCACCCGGATGGAGAGATATTAAAATAATTAATATTTTTAATGGGGTTCTTAAGTCTAAACTTAGGAAAATTAAAATATTAATGTGTATTAATATAAAATGGGTGAGAAAGTTCTAAATGATGAGAATCAAGCCAAATCTAATCTTAGCGGTTGATTAGGGACTTAATCTCCGCCGTTGAATCATCAACAAGAAAAGTATAAGAGGAGGCTTGAGGGTCAGTTGGAGATACACCAAATTGATCAGTTAGTTCGATTTTCTGGAGCGGGGTTTGTTGAGAGAATCGAACCAGTGATCTGTTGCAGCGAGGGGCAATTCGGTAAAAGGCCGAGAATACATAGCAAAGAGGCAGAGATAGTGCCAGAGAGGTAGTGCAGAGCCTAGGAAGGTTGACGCAGAGGCAGCTGGGACTGACATAGAGGCTGAGGAGGCCAGTGTGGGTGACGCAGAGGGCAAGAGCGCTGACGCAGAGAGCTAAGTGGCTGACGTAGAGGCCGCGGTAGTTGCGCAGAGGCTAGCAGAGCTGACGCATGGCCAAGAGGCAGCACTGGAAATTTTCGCGGGGCAGACTGGAGTTGAGAGGGTGACGCAGTCCCTGCAGAGTGATGCAGAGCAGTGGAGAATCTTGAAGCAGCTTTCGCTGTCTAGCTAAGGAGCTGCCGTAGTTGCTATGGGATCGATCATTCGGTGACTGATCAACCGGAATATCTGTCTTCGAGGAGAGGTACTACTGCCAAGGAAATTCTCTGAAGGGTGAGCCATTTCTGGCACCCTAGTTGTATTCAGAAAACTGCATAATAATAAAACCCTCATATCTACTGCACCGGTTTTCCCGCATTGGGTTTTTCCATGGACAATTGTCCAAAAATAACGGTGTCCCTTGTGTTTTCTCAGTGTATTTCAGTTACTGATTTGTATGTTTGTGATGGCTGAAATTGTGTTTATTTCGATATTTATGCATATAAATAACTTGTTGATGTAAAGAACAAGTAGGAGATAATAAACCAGATATTGCAGTAGGGGTTTCTGATGTGTTAAATTCATAAATTTCCACATGGTATCAGAGCATTGCAGATCACAGGAGAATTGAAGGCACCAACAGTAATCTGAAAATTTGCAGCAGTAGCAACGGTCCCGAGAGAGAGCGTTGTTCCAGAGTAGAAGCAGCTACAGAGGAAGTGATGTAGAGCCCACGTCATCATTTCGAGCCAGGAGGAGGGTCAGCGCAGAGGCAGAGAGGGGCAGATCAGACCTACGCAGTTCCCGGTCATCTTTCTCGGCTAGGAAAGATTGACGCTGTGGCCAGGAGGTGTAGATTCAGCCGTTGCCGAGATTGCGCAGAGCCTGAAAGGCTTAGTTTCTTCGGTTGCTGGGGCTTGGGGAGCTGTGGGCAGATTGTGATTTGAGGAGCTGGTGGGACGTTGTTTCTGTCGAAGAAGAACAGTGTCTAAGGAGATGGAACCAAGGTAGAGGGAATCGCTACCTTGACGGATTTCTGGCCAAGAAATCTAGATCTGAGTTGCAGTTGCAAGGGGAATTGGAGAGGAGTGGTTCGATAGCTGGCCAGAGGATTTCTAGGAGGGAAATTAGGACTTAGAGGGAAATTTCCAGGAGGGAAGTCAAGACTTAGAGGGAGTCTAGAAGAGGAGCTGAAATGGCAGTGAACGGATTGAGGGATCATGACAGGTTGGATGGGGTTTCCAACTTTGTCATCTGGAAGGTCAGAACCCTGGCAGTGCTGGATCGACATTACATCAAGGACTTTGCCTATCCGAGTTGACCCAGCTAAGAACGAGAAGTATGAGGATACAATGGCGAGGGCGAAGTACATGATCCTAGACAGGGTCAAAGATCATGTCATACCACATATTGTTGAGAAGAACACAGCAAAGGAAATGTGGGGCACCCTGGCCATCTTATACCAGGGCTCTTCCGTGCAGCGGAAGATGCTATTGGAGAATCAGCTGCGGTCGTATCAGATGCAAAAGGGAGAAAAAATAGATCCATTCCTTCTCAGGTTGTAGGAGATTCGGGACCAGCTTACTTCCGTGGGGTCTACACCGGATCCAAAATTTATGGTCAGGACTGCCCTGAATGTAGTCTCTAAGGAGTGGGGGACATTTGTCCAAAGTATTTTGGGCAGGGCCACTCTTCCCGATTGGGAGGAGATGTGGGCAGCTCTTCACCAGGAAGAGATCAGGAGAATGACCAAGGCGGGGAGTAGTGGCAAGGGAGGTCGAATCAAGAAAGAGGAGGAGGAGGATGCAACTCTAGCATCTGCGAGACAACAAGGGAAGAGGAAGAAGAAGGACATCTCCAAGGTTAAGTGCTTCCATTGTGGGGAGCTGAGACATTATGCATCCTAGTGTC
This sequence comes from Pinus tabuliformis, assembly GCA_031772625.1. Lineage (NCBI taxonomy): Eukaryota > Viridiplantae > Streptophyta > Pinopsida > Pinales > Pinaceae > Pinus > Pinus tabuliformis. Next base: position 915,066,979 of record CM062813.1, on the reverse strand, counting down.
CCAGGAAGAAAAACAAGGGAGAGGCTTCTGATTCAAAGGCAGCTCCAGCTAAGGCGAAGAAAGAGGTCAAGACTGATGACGATTGTGCCATGAGTGCTCATGCACCTCTAGAGAAGAGGTGGGGAGACATCGAGTTGTAGTCAGGAGGACTACATACTAGGGGCAGGATCCTTGAGGTGCCCAAACTCTTGGATCATATCCGGCTACGGGAGCCCTTAACGACAGTAGCAGGATGACAGGGGTCGGGTGGAGAAAAGTGTAGTGGAGCAACAAAGTAGTGCTTGGGTGCAGAAATTTGAAGCAGCACAGTAGAGGTTGCAGCAGTGCAAGAGGCACGGAGGTGTATGCAGCAATGCAGTAGCAGCAGAAGGAGCATAGGATAGCAGCAGAGACAGCTTCAGCATCACGAGGCTTCCAGACTAACCGGGATGTTAGTATTTGGGGAAGTTAGTTACCAACATCTCAGTAACTGAGTTGCAGTGCATCAGTTAGCAGTGGCAGTGCTAGGGGCAGCATGGGCAACATGTTGAGAGGGAGTTGCAGTACAGATGTAGCAGTGGCAATGGCAGTGTCATGGGCAACAGTACAGGGAGTAGCAGTGCAAAGAATGTGAGGCAGTAGGCCAAGCATCAACACAGGTACCGGTGCAAAGGATCAGTGTGATGTTTTAGTGGTGGAGCATTACTAGAGCACATTCCTCGCTAAGAGGGAGTGTTGATTTGTGGTAGCATCGGATGTGCCCTAGCCATGAAAATTGGTGGAGAGGCTAAGGCACATAAGATCTCCAAGGCCCAGAAATCATTTGGAGAATTTCCACCCGATGGAGAGCTATTAAAATAATTAATATTTTTAATGGGGTTCCTAAGTCAAAACTTAGGAAAATTAAAAATCCTAAGTCTAAACTTAGGAAAATTAAAATATTAATGTGTATTAATAAAAAATGGGTGAGAAAGTTCTAAATGACAAGGATCAAGCAAAATCTAATCGTAGCCGTTGATTAGGGACTTAATCTCCGTCGTTGAAGCGTCAACAGGAAAAGTATAAGAGGAGGCTTGAGGGTCAGTTGGAGATACACAAAATTGATCAGTTAGTTCGATTTTCTGGAGCGGGGTTTGCTGAGAGAATCGAACCAATGATCTGTTGCAGTGGGGCAATTCGGCAGAAGGCCGAGAATATAGAACAGAGAGGCAGAGATAGTGCTAGAGAGACAGTGCAAAGCCTAGGAAGGATGATGCAGAGGCAGCTGGGACCGTTATTTAAAAAATAGCTGAGTCGACTCCGACTCGACCGAGTCAAACCGAGCCAATGCTTGGCTAGGTCGGCTCGGTGGCCGAAATGGAACGGTTGGCCAGGTTGTTACCGAGCCAGTCATTGACTCGGTCGACTCGGTAACGACTCGATCGGCTCGGTAACGACTCGATCGGCTCGGTAACAACTCGGTCGACTCGGCTCTTTGACAAAAACCATGAAGCACATTTGTCAAAAGTTGTTTCGCCTCCTACATATCAATGGTTGGGTTGTTGTTTATTGCATATTTATAGCCCTAAAGTAATCTATTACTGTGAGAAAGTTTTGAAAATTACAAGGCCGAAGTATGGTTATCCTAGTTGCATGAATTAGAAAGTTGAAACAATGCATTGAGCCATACAATGTTTTTAAAAGGAAAACGTTCTGGAAATGGACTAATAAATACATATTTACCTCTGTTTGTTTTGGAGCTTGACGATAATTAAATCAAGGGTTTTGAGACTTCATTAGGGGCAAAGAATTGGTATTATTGTTGTTGTAGTCGAGTGATTGTCCTTAGGCTGAGGCAGAAAAGAATCCTGGCATTTGTGGCTAAGTATGAACTTTATATTGGACAGTGCACTAGGTGCCATTTTGATATAATGGATATATTCATGAGCCTACTTTGATCATACGTTGTCTTCTCTCTATATTCTAAATCTTTGTGTTTGGAAACAGGAATGAAAATCTTTAAAATTATGTTTTTTTATAAAAAAAAATATTTAATGTAGTTTTTACAATGACTGAGTCATTGAAATCAAACCGGTCGAGTCGATATCAAGTCTGAGTCGGAGTGGGAGCCAACCCTCGGCTGTTTCCAAACCGGAGTCGGAGTTTTAAAACATTCGCTAGGACTGACGCAGACGCTGAGGAGGCCAGCGTGGGTGACGCAGAGGGCAAGAGGGCTGACGAAAAGAGCTAAGTGGCTAACGCAGAGGCTGCAGTAGCTGCGCAGAGGCTAGCAGAGCTATCGTAGGGCCAAGAGGCAGCGCTGGAAATTTTCGTGGGGCAGACTGGAGCTGAGAAGGTGACGCAGTACCTGCAGAGTGACACAAAGCAGTGGAGAAGCTTGAAGCAACTATCGTTGTCCAGCTAAGGAGTTGCCATAGTTGCTGTGGGATCGATCATCCGGTGACTGATCAGGCAGAATATCTGTCTCTGAGGAGAGGTACTACTTCCAAGGAAATTCTTTGAAGATTGAGCCATTTCTGGCACCCTAGTTGTATTAAAAAAACTGCATAATAATAAAACCCTCATATCTGTTGCACCGGTTTTCCTGCATTGGGTTTTTCCGGGGACGATTGTCCAAAAATAATGTTGTCCCTTGTGTTGTCTCAGTTTATTTCAGTTGCTAATCTGTATGTTTGTGAAGGCTGCAATTGTGTTTATTTCAATATTTATGCATATAAATAACTTGTTAATGTAAAGAACAAGTAGGAGATAATAAACCAGATATTGCAGTAGGGGTTTCTGATGTGTTAAATTCAGAAATTTCCACAAATCTAGGATGGCTATTCTTTATGGTGGATTCACGGAGATGCTTTTGCACTTTCTACAGGTCACTTTTATCACTATTAACCGAACTAGATGACCTTCAAATAAATTCAACCTGGCCATACCTTCTAGTGGAATCATAAATATTTTGAATAGTTCAACTGCACTTTTTAAAATATCCTTATGCATTGTACGTATTGGATATCTCTCTCACTGGATCTCATTGAAGGCTAGGGTTAGTGGTTGTTGCAATGTTGAAGTGTTATTACACTACTCAAATGATATGATTAAAGAATCACACAAGTGACACTAGATGTGGGAGGCTTGTAGCCACCACTACAGAAAGGTTAAACTCAAGCTTGCCAATATAATAAGTATCTGCATTAGAGTGTATGATTTATATACAATAAGGTTGGGCCCACCTTGTATTCATATCACCCAATCATGGTTCCATGTAGGTCAAATACCCTCAGTCCTAGGACCGAAAGTGTTCCATGTGCTCACATATCTAACGTGAAAGACACGCCTGTTTTGGTGCTCCCCTTTTCATTTTAACATTAGGTAGTTTAACACTTAGGCATGTATTGCATTACTAATTTTTTGTTGTTTGAATCAAGAAATTAAATTGCTTACTCATCCTAATATCTAAGGTATCTTGCAGGCCCTTTCAGGTTTAACACAAGCAATGGCAATGATGCAAGTTTCCCAAAGTTACAATTAAATCCACATTCTTGGACTAAGGTATCATCTGATCATGTACTTGACTGTCAGCTGTTCTTATCATCAGCTTCTGCGTAGATATAGCGAATTAAACCTTTTATATTAACAGTGCCTTGTTCATGTTATACGCATCTAATAGGTTTCAGGGCAAACAGAAAACCACTGCATTATGAATTGCATCAATGCCTCCAATAATACACAACGCTCTAAGTAATGGGTATATGTGTGGGTGTTTCAGTCTTGAAATCTGTGTAGGGTGGTGTGTGAGGAGGGTGCGATATAAAATTAAAAATGAAAATGCAAAACTAAATACTTAGAAATGCAGAACTAAAGATTTCGAAACATAAACTATAAAATTAAATGTAAAATTTGTATGACAATCAAAATGCTTTTTAAAAAAAAATCACCGAGAGAAACTAAGTGCTCTCCAGCTGGGGGCAGGGGAATCTCCATGCGTCTGTCTGTATCCATTTCTGTGCTAGTAAATGAAAATGAAAAAAGAGAGCTAGCCTTCACTTTTTTTACATTGCTATAATGTAATAAAAAGGGTGCCATTCTTATAAAAAATAAAAAATGAAAATGCAAAAATAAAACCACTAACGACTTGGAAATGTAAATTTATATGTTAACGAGTTTTCTTTCAATTTTTTACGTTGAGAGAAACAATGTTCTCTGCAGCTGGGGGATTATCTCCATGAGTTAAAATGAAAACAAGTGTTAATGATTTTTTCTTTTTTCTTTTTTAATTGTTATAATATAATAAAAAAATGAGTTATTATGTATCTTATTTCATATTTAACAATTGTTAATGAGCTAGCTTAGATCCATCTTAACCTTAAATTTGTGAAGTTAGATAAAAAAAATAATAGTATTTGAAGGCCAGAAAGCATTTACACTTGCACCAGAGTACTTTATTAAAAACATTTAAATTTTCACCTCAAGTGATTTTATCCAATGCTTAATAGATCTAAAGTTAAAATGAATCTGTAGTGATTAATTTTGTTGGGGTGTCCCCAGCTCAGAGATCCTTTTAAGAAGGTTATAACTTTTAACTTTTACTGAATTGTTCTTCTATACAGGTTTCCAGCATCATATTCGTGGGTTCACCTGTTGGAACTGGATTTTCATACGCTGATACATCAGATGCCTATAAAATGGATGATGAGAAGACAACATTAGATGCATATACCTTCCTCCTAAAGGTCAGAAAAGTTTGATCTATGCAGAAATCTAAAACATTCCAAGTATTGATATGGCTATTATACAACTAATTTAATGGAGTACGTGCTGACTTCCCAATTTAGTGGTTTGATGAGTACCCAGAATTCCTACCGAATCCATTCTATGTGGCGGGCAGTTCATATGGGGGTGTTTATGTACCCAGTGTAGCAGAGGAAATAGTGAATGGTATGACACAAACCTCACTGTTTCAACTTTGTAACAACTTTTATTGCTCGTTTGCCTGAATAGGTTTGAGCTAATTCATTTAATTTTGACATTTAATACCACAGCGTAGAATTGGTTTACACACCCCTTAATTTTCTTACAGGTATTGAGGCTGGTGTAAAACCTATTTTGAATTTCAAGGTCAGGATATTTTCAATACTGAATGAAAATTTGTAGGATCTCAATGTCAAAGAGCTTTTTTGTAGCCTTAAATGTTTCCAGCTGTACTCACATCTATTGGGACTGCTAGTGCTCTGCATGAACTTATTTTTGTCACTATTGCTTTTAATTTCAGGGCTACACAGTGGGAAATGGTCTGACGAACAGTGATTTTGATTTGAATTCAAGGATTCCATTTGCTTATGGCATGGGACTTATACCAAAAGAACTCTATGATGTATTTTTCCTTTCATTGGTAACCTGCATTTGTTAGAATTATGCGTTGTATTCATAGCACAGCATCTTTACATGGGTCTAGTTCATGGAGAATAGCTGTCAATAAACATCAGTCTTGTTTTCCTCTCACATGGTTTAATTGAGACTTTGCATTGAAGTGTTACTTTAGACTGTGATTTTGTAAATAAAAGTGGCAGACCTGCAGATGGGAAAATATAAAGTGTATTAAATCAAGGATGTGATTCAGCATCCCCATATGGGTACATTCAAATATAAACTCACACCCTATATCTATTTGAATTCCCTGTGACTGTGTTTCCAATTGGCAATTACCTTTGACACCTCACCTACCAACATCTCACATTGCACATACTGTCTACCATTACATTTACGTTTGGTTCTAAACATTACAGACATATTTGTATGTTGACATTATCCCAATAGATTTAACATCCCTGCAACAGAATCAAGAAACTGAAATAAATGGCAAAGTCTGTTTTCTACAATGACATCTTATTTGAGTATGAATTTTAATAGCATTAGAGCCTTATTTTCCTTTTGTCATTTTGCAGAATTTAAAGGACACTTGCAATGGAGATTATCAGAATCAAAAGAATTCTGACTGTTTGTCCAATTTGGAAGCTTACCGACAAGTAAAAAGCCAGGATCTTTAGTTTTGCTGCATATTGATTTTTATATGATTTTCTGATAAGGTTTGTGTATGTGACTATGCAGGCAATTGATGGACTCAACTACTATCATATTCTTTTCCTACCTTGTCACTATGAAATGAGAATAGAAGAAGTTGTGCCTGCAACTTCCTTGGATGCTTACAACTTATTATGTGATGTAGGTGGCTGCCACCTTTCACCATTATACAGCCACAAAGATGTCTATTGCCATGTAAGTATCTTGGACATAATCTTGGTTATAATCAATGTGGTGTGAGTAATTAAACTTTCAAGGGACCACGAAAACTCATCTTAGTCAAAGCTCTGGACAAATGAAGGTTTGGATGAGCATAGGCAATTAAAGTTTGGGATAGAAAACATCGCTAATTCCATGAAGCATAATAGACATTTTATGAGTTGCATTTATTCCATCGAGGATATTGTTTCATTATATTCAGAACCACAATCGACCAGCTTTGTTATGGACCAATCTTTTTTAAAGGTAGCAGTATATTATGTATAAGACTTGTTAAACAAGTATTTATGGGAGGTGGTGCTTTGTAGCTATGTCACACTCTTTGGGTTTGAGTTTAGGTTTGGCAACTATTAGATCCATTTAGAGTTTCAAATTTTCTGATAAGGTTTAGAAGAAGTTTGCCATTAAGTTCGACCATATATATATAATTGAAAAAAAACATCATTAACTTTAACATAAAAGTTAATTAAAATTAACATATAATCCAATATGATATATATATATATATATTATTTTATATAGAACAATTTATAAAACTATGTTAATAAAATCTAAATTAAAACGCAAGAAAGCATATAGCCTAACCTGCCCAAGACAAGCATCAATCCTTTTTATGTGTGTAAGCCCTTCGTCAGTGGTCTGTTAGCATGCATTTTATGTACATTAGTTGGCTCATGGGGGTGCAATGGCCATCATACAACATATGCTGCCCGATGTTTGCACACTTCTCTTCATGACAGAGACAAAATTTGGATACTGATGACACTATTATAGAAACACTTTATTTGGATTCTTGATGACCCTATTTCACGAGATTGAAAACTAAAATACCGTAGACCTTATAAGGTAATGAAATGAGGACGACGGAAAAGCAAACCTGAACTTGACCCTGTTACCCACCAAAAGTGAGTAATCCCATTGGAGAAATTTGTCTCCTAGATCTCTCTTCAGCTGACAGCCAACAACCCCTGACAAACACCAGTGTAGCCGATGTATTGTGCCATTTGATCTCCACTCCCTGAGCCAGTCATATGTCCCCTCACCCATCTGTCAAGAGCTTATGTTTGAAGGTGGGTAATCCAATCTTAAAGGTATGTTTTTGATTGTGCAATTGGGTGCTTATGCTTGTTTTTCCTTGGGCATATTGGGCATGAATTATTGGGTGACTTGGAATAAGGAAAGGTTTTGGCTGTAGTTTCGTTCCCTCACTTTAAATGGGGGGTTAATCTTCAATCCTAGTCTCGTGGGATCTCTCCTATTGCCTTATGGCTTCAGGCAGGGAACTACTTGGGAAACCCTAATTTTTGTAGCACAGTTGCATTTTCTCATTTCACATTTTTCACTCCCCTCTGCACATTACAAGCCCTATTTTATCATTTCCCTCTTTGGGTCCACAAGGCACTGGTATGCCCCCTCCCCTTGTCCACATGTCTAGGTTGGGCCTAGAACTATTGCCCTAGAGGTTGATGTAGCTAAAAGAACGCTAAAAGCATATCATGGCCACAAGCAAGAAACAAAAGAAAAAAATATCATAAAATGCAAAAGATGGCTAGGACATTTAATATAGCACGTGGCCAAAAGCCAAACATGAGCTCTACCCCTTCATCATGGCCATCACCCTAGTTTCTAGGGCCCTTGAGTGCCTACACATCATTAAGGAACCCATGCACGTCCCAACCTCTGGTGGGCGATTAACTGCCCCACCTTAAGGGGGTAATAGTCGCTGCATATCTCTCATAGCATGCTCTTATTTCCTAGAGCCCCGGTCAGTAATAAAAACAAAAATCATAAAAAGGAAAAAGGCAAATAATGAAGGGTGGAAAAACAAAGGCTGGGGTAACTCATGTTTCCACAATTTCTCCCTCCTACGTCTATAAACCCAAATATGTGGACATCCCGCATCATTACCATCCTTGAACCCATGGCATTTGGATTTGAGACCCCCGTGTCCCCATCCATCTCATCATTATTCACATGACCCCTAGCAATTGAAGGATGTACCTTGGACTTGACTTTCCCCTTAGGGGCTGGGAACACTGCAGAAGAATAAACATTGGAAGAAATGCTAACACACACACATAAATTACATAGTTATTTCTGGACCAATGTCCCTGGAAAAACCCAACTTGGGAGAACCGGTGCAGTAGTGAGCGTTTTATATGATTATGTAGCAGTGGAATCTGAGTACATCTATGGAAGCCCAATTGACAATCCAAACAACAAGAAAATCTGAGCAAAATACTAAAGGGAATTACCCTTCTCCCACGAGCAATCTCTGGCTCGACTTTCCCTATCAAAACTCAGCCTCCCGGAGCTCTGTGTCAACCTCTGCGCTACTCTGGGTAGTTGGCTGGATGACTTGCTTCGGATTGGGTTGTGTTGAAGTCGTTCTGTGAATCTAGATTTAAACAGGAATGCAACAAATTACAGAGATAACCATAAATACATAGATGTAGCAGAAATAATATTTCATTTCATTAATGTAAAATACTGAAATATGCTTACAAACAGAAATGGAAATAAATTAGCTCGGGTGATGGTAGCTTATCTCTGAGGAGAGATGTGGCTGCTACATGCCTCTAAACTGGATCTTGGGGGAGGCCCCCAAGATCTAAAAATTTGAAATGGATTTTGGGGGAGAGGCCCCTAAGATCTGAAAAATTGAAATGCCAAAAGAAAAAGAAGAGAATGCCCAATAAACAAAACCACAAAGACTTTTTTTTATTAAAACGGAGAATAACTGTAAAAGCTACATTGTGGCGGACAAACTGTCCTTTTACAAAATGTGACTTGTTACTTATAGTATTTTTCAGTTACAATATCACGGGTCAATTCCATGGGTGAATGAATACCACGGGTGGATGTCACAATACCATGGGTGAATGAATACCATGGGTGGATGTCACTTACAGTACCATGGGTGGATGCCACTTACAATACCATGGGTAAATTCTATGGGTGGATGAATACCATGGGTTGATGCCATTTTCTATTTGGATCATTCTGCCTCTGGATGCTGAGAAAATCATCTCTCCGGCCCTTTGGACTCCTTCCTGACCTCTGGAATTGAGAACGATTTTTCTTCTCTCCAAATCGAACTGCTTGACTGAAGCAACTGTGCTGCCCCTCAGCGCTGCCTCTCTGGGATAATTTGGCTCACTTGCTGCTGCCTCTCCGGATTTGGAAAATCTTTCCTCCAGATCACTGTCTCTGCCCCTCACTCACTGCTTCGATCTCACTGGATCTCTTCGACAACTGACTGTTGCTACTAAGGAAATCGATCTACTCAGAAATCGAACCTCTTAAGTGTATTCTCCAAGTGGCCATCGACTTCTTCTTATAATCCTCTGTTGGGACTCCAACGACCAAGATTAAATCTTAATCGATGGCTAGGATTAACTTGAAGTCGATCTGTGTGAGTTTCTAGATCATTCACGCCTTGACTTAATTAATTCTGATTAATTAACCATATTCCCTAAGTTTAGGCTTGGGAAATATTTAAAAACTGGTTATTTATCTAATTAAGTAATTTCTAGGCGGAATTTCCAGAAATGATTTATGGGTTTTGGAGATCTCCTGTATTCTAGCCTCTCCACAAAATTTCAAGGCTAGAACACATCTGATGCTACAAAAACTAACACTCCCTCTTAGCGAGGAATGTGTTCTAGTGCTCTACTACACACCCTGTAGCAGCACCCTGTCTCTGCATCATCTCCTGTCACGCTGCTGATGTCTAGCCATGCTGCCCACCAACCATTGCGCAACTCTGATATATGTTGCATCTGTGTTGTTGCTGAACTACTGTCAACACTGCATCTGCACTGAAACTCCCTCTCATCTGTTGTTGCTTCAACTGCAACAACTGCAACTGAGAAGCATCCTAAATATTGAATCAACTGTGATTAGCATGATGCATCTGTCTCCCGAGTCTTTGGCTGCTGCTAGTATCTACACTGTCACTGAAGAATCTGCGCTGCTGTTGACTCTGCATTGCTGCCAACTTTGCACTACGTTCCCCAGTATCTGATTGCTACTAGACTCTGCATCTGCCACTTTGGCATCTGACTGCATCTACTGTTACTGATCCATCCTGCTACTAGAAAACTGTGGCCCCCCATAGCAAGGTACTGATCCAAGGGGTGGACTCCTCAAGGATCCTGCCCATCTGTACCACTTTGGGGCTACAACACCAAATCTCCCCACCTCACTCCTGGAGGTATGTCTGCAAACATGGTGAAGTCTTCGTCTAGCCTGGAGGATAGCCTATCAATCTCGGCATGAGCTGCCGCCTGGTCCTGCTTCTCCTCTTTGTCCTTCTTCCTGAGAGGACACTGGGTACTGTAGTGGCCAAACTCACCACAACTGAAGCACTTGACCTTTGACAGGTCTTTTTTCTTCTTTCACTGCTCCCCCTGCCCCTGACTGGGACCCTTTGATGCGAGGGCCACGTTCTCCTCCTCCTTCACTTGCTCTGATCCATTGCTGCCACTGATGGAGCTCTTCACTAGAGCTCGTCTCAACACCTCTTGTTGCAAATCGACCCACATCCTTTCCCACCTTGGCAAGGTATCTCTGTCTAATATACTTTGGACGAATACTTGCCACTCCTCGGAGACACTGTTTAGTGCCAATTGCACTAGCTCTGTAGGTTGAGGCGCTACCCCAACAACTGACAACTGGTCTCGGACCTCCTGAATCCTAGTGAGGACGGAGTCTATGCCTTCCCCCTTTTGCATCCGAATGAGCCTCAAGTTCTCCTTTTAGTACATCTTCCGTTGCTCGGAAGTTCCCTTCTGGAGTGAGAAACTCTACACACAACGATTGCTGATCTACAAGGGAAATTGAACTTCTTGATACTGGGAGTTCCTTGAGGAAAATTTTCCCTCAGTGTGTGCTCTTCTTCCTTCCACCCGATGTTAGCTTTGCTCTAGAAAAATACTGCAAAACTACTGCGTCCAGCTAGAGATCTACTCTGCGAAAATACTAGGCTGCTCCCTCTGCCTCTGGAATCCCTTGATTTGGAGAGATCAAATTTTTCTGTCCCACTCAGAAAAATCGAATCTCCTCAAGAAACTCGACCTCTTGACAAAGTGACTGCGTTGCCTCTGGGGTTTCGATCTGCTGCCCACACTGAACAATGAAACTCCCTATTTCTTAGCTATTGAGCTCTTCGACTAATCATCTGCGCTTTGATACCATGTGAAAATTTCGAAACCTGAAATCCTATTACAACAACTGGAAATTATTCACCTAATTTTTTTTAATTAACAATTTATTTATTGTTTCCTACAACAAATACTGAATAACTCACACTGCAACCTACACAAATAAAACTATGGAAGAATAAACGTTGGAAGAAATGATAGCACACACATAAATTACACAATTATTTTTGGACCAATGTCCCCAGAAAAACCCAACTTGGGAAAGCCGATGCAGCAGTGAGGGTTTTATTTTATTGTGCAACAGTGAAATCTAAGTACATCTATGGAAGCCCAACTGTCAATCCAAACAGCAAGAAAATCTGGGCAAAATATTGAATGGAATTACCCTTCTCCCACAAGCAATCTCTGGCTCGGTTTTCCCTATCAAAACTCGGCCTCCTGGAGCTCTACATCGGCCTTTGCGCTGCTCTATGTAGCTGGTTGGACAACTTGCTTCGGACCGGGCTCTAATGAAGCCGTTTTGCCTCTGGATACTGAGAAAATCGTCTCTCCGGCCCTCTGGGACTCCTTCTCGGCCTCTGGAACTGAGAACAATTTTCTTCTCTCCAAATCAAACTGCCTGGTTGAAGCAATTGCACTGCCCCTTAGTGCTGCCTCTCTGGGATAATTCGGCTCACTTATTGCTGCCTCTCCGGATCTGGAAAATCTTTCCCCCTGATCACTGTCTCTGCCCCTCACTCACTGCTTCTATCTCACTGGCCTCTCTCCGACAACTGACTGTTGCTAATCAGGAAATCGATCTGCTCAGAAATTGAGCCTCTCAAGTGTATTCTCCAAGTGCCCATCGACTTCTTCTTATAATCCTCTGTTGGGACTCTGACGACCAAGATTAAATCTTAATTGATGGCTAGGATTAACTTCAAGTCAATCCGTGTGAGTTTCTAGATCATTCACACCTTGACTTAATTAGTTCGGATTAATTAACCATATTCCCTAAGTTTAGACTTAGGAAATATTTAAAAACTAGCTAATTATCTAATTAAGTCAGTTCTAGGTGGAATTTCCAAAAATGATTTCTAAGTTTTGGAGATCTCTTGTATTCTATCCTCTCCACAAAATTTCAAGGCTAGAACACATCCGATGCTACAAAAACTAACATTAATTGGGGCCCAAGCCCACTAGAGGATCATATTGACACTTCTAGGGGATGCGTTGAGAGCCACGAGACTTCATCATGTGTTAGAACATCATTTCATGCCATGGGCAACTTCAACACCCTCAAAAGTCTATTCATTGTGTGAAAATTCCTTGAATGCAACAACTGGAGTTTAATCTTCTAATTGTTAGCAATTTATTTGTCTTCTGAATTATTGTTCGACAAATAACGATTAAATCACTAATGCATTCTTCATAATTAAAAAACCGTTGCGGAAATATAAAAATACAGAACTGAGAAATAGATGCACACACAAAATTAACATCGTTGTTTTAGATAATTATCCCTGGAAAAACCTCAAAGGGAAAACTAGTGCAGCAGATAAGGGTTTTATTATTATGCAACAATTTGGGAGAAATATTACAACTGATTGCCTAACTAGCAAACCTCTAGAATTCTACTCGCAAAATATCTAGAATACACTCTTGTCTCCCTCTGCAACTGATCTTGTCCTCTCTTAGCCACTCGCACCCCTGCCTGGAAATCACACTTCCTTCAGAAATGTGCAGATTTGGTTGTAGGAAAATTGTACAACCCTGGAATCACCTCTAAATGAGTCATCCTTCCTTCCTCTGCCTCTGAAATCAAATCGCTTTTCCTCTAGGACACTAATCCATCCACTGGCAACTAAAATGTGGCTTCCTTCGGCAACTCGCACAAGGGATCTGGCTAACTCGCACTGTTGTATTCGACCTCTTTTGTAGAAAACTCGACCTCCTTTTTCCAGGCACCCAGACACTAGTAATACTAAGGAAGTCTTCCTCCAGAATCTCTGCTCCCAAATCTTTGCTACAACCCTTGCTTTGATGCTTTCCCTAACTTCAACTGCGCCCTTGCTGAATACTTGTAACTGGGTAATCAGACTGCTTAACTCTGTAACTGTAAACTGTGTCTTCTCCAATCCCTTCAACTTGCTCTTATAATCTCTTGTTGGAGTCTCAACGACCACAATTATCTCTCAAACAATGGCTAAAATCAATATGATTTCAGCAATAGAAGCCTCTAGAGCACAAGCGATTTACCTTAATTAATTCACTTACCACTTTTCGTAAGTTGGACTGAGGAAATAATTTAATTATGACAAATTAATTTACTTAAGGTGTTTTTGAGTCTTATCTCGTGAAACCTTTTTCTGGGTTTTGGAGATCTCGTGTTCCATAACTTTTTAGACACCATAGAGACTAGAACACCTATTTGCTGCTACCATAAACTAACACATTTCCCCACATTATTCACGAGATGATGCACTTTGACAAGTGTGCCCTGACTGGGTTACCATATTATGGTAACTGATCCAAGGCCCAGACGAGGTTTGTCTCACCCTTGAGACATGGGAGGGCAAGAACCATTCTTAGAGCCCTCATCATTGGAACAGTACAAACTTCTCTATCATCAGGAGACCCATGAGACTAGTTCTTGTTCCCCAAACCCAATTTGGGGCCCCACATGTTGACTTGCATGGAGACAAGGGGTCAACCCCTTGTTCGAGATTTATAGAGCCCTCTCTCACATTTTGACACAAAGAGGACTCAATGTGGCCCTACATCAGCATGACATCATCAATTCGGCTAGAATTTGGATGATAAATTTATAATTTGTGAAAGCTAAATGGGTGGCTTGTGATGAAGGCTTGTTTTTTGCGGGCTAATTAGACTAAATAGACTAAGGAAAGTTCATATAAATAGAATGTTAGTTTTTGTAGCATCGAATGGTGTTCCAGTCTTGAAACCTTGAGGAGAGGCTAAAACACTGGAGTTCTCCAAAACCCAGAAATAGTTTCTAGAAATTCCACCTAGAGATGGCTCAATTAAATTAATTGACCATAATTAAAAATTTCCTAAGTCTAACGTAGGAAAAATGGTTAATTAATAAGAATTAATTGAGAAAGGTGTGAATAATCTAAAAATTCACACGGATCGACTTAGACATAATCTCAACGATTGATTAAGATTTAATATTGACCGTTGAAGTCTCAACTGGAGATTATAAGAAGAGGTCGATGGGTAGATGGAGAACAAACATTGTAGATACTCAATGATCTGGATAGTTTGTTACTCCAGTGTAGGTGATCAATAGGAGAGATCGAGTAGCAAGTGTGAGAGGGGCAAAGATAGTGATCCAGAGGAAGATTTCTAGTTTTGGAGAGGCAGCAGCAAGTGACAGAAATATTCCACAGTGAAGCTAGCCTAGAACAGCTGCAAGGGTCACGTAGATTTTTCTGACAAATTGCAGTTAGGGTTGTGTCGGTTTTTCCGGTACAGCTGTGAGGATTGCACAGGTTTTCCTAGCATAGCCGCGTGGATCGCTAGAAGCAAAAATGACCTCTGCAGGGGTTGGACAACCAATTTTCAGAGGGAGACAGAGCTTGGGCTTGGTTTATGGAGGGAGAGAATTTTCTCTCCAAATATTTTTGTCAGATTCTTGTTGATTGGATAGCCAACTGGGCTTCCAAAGATTGTACTCATAATTCACTGCTGCATAATAAAATAAACCCTCAGCTGCTGCACCGGTTTTCCCACATTGGGTTTTTCCGGGGACATTTGTCCAAAAATAATGGTGTCAATATTTTTTTGTGTGTGCTAGCATTTCTTAGTTCCTATTTTGCTTCCACAATTAATTTTTATGGTGAAGAAATTGCAGTGTGAATATTTTGTTATTTTGTTGTAAACAAAATAAATTGCATAATTAATTTATCAGTTAGAAGAAATATTTCCAATTGCTGCATTTCAAGGAATTTTCACATGTTATCAAACCGTATTTGATGGACAGGAAACTCATAGGCAAAGGGAAAAATTTGTGGCTTAAAGGGAGTTGCAGTACGATTTTTTCGGAGGGCCACGTGGGTTAGCTCAAGATAGCCGAGAGCCTCGCGCGATTTTCCTGTACAACGGATCGCGCGAGTACAGATTGGACATCCACGAGTGCAGTGCAGGGAGAAACAACTCAGATTTTCGCAGTGCAGATTTTCTTGTCTGGGCACAAAAGGTTTTGTAGCAGTTTTCTAGAGCAGAATCATTGCCAGGTGGAAGAGAAAATGTACACATAGAAGGAATTCCTCTTGGAGAGTTTGTCGTTCAAAAAACCAATATTTCCAGTTGCAGAAGACATTAACAACATACAAATTTTCTCATTCTAGAAGGGAGTACAAATAGCAGAGCTGGAAATCGAGCAAGAGAAAGAGGGAGATTTCAGCTTCAGGTAGAGTTTTTTGCAGAGATAGCCACAGTCAGTGTTAGAGATCAGGACAGATTGGATGGTGCCTCCAACTATGTCATTTGTAAGGCCAGGATGTCCTTTCTCATTGGTGAGAATGGTCCGAAGACCTATGCAGAGAACGTTGTGGCAAAACCTACTGATGCGAATCAACTGAAAGGATTCAAGAAGGAGATGCCCAATACGAAGCGGATGATCCTGGATGAAGTCCAGGACCATATAGTCTCACATATATCGGCCAAGAATACCAGCAAGGAGATGTTGTTGAAATTTCTAAGTCTATCCCTTATAAATTTAATCTATATTCTTCTTGTTTATTTCTTCTACTTGTTAATTCTGAACAAGCTATTTAAAACATATAAATAACAAAATAAACACAATACAGTCTCAACGTCTACAGATCAACAGCTGAAAGAAAACGAACACACAAGTGACACCGTTATGTTTGGACAACTCGTCCTTGGAAAAATCCAATGTAAGAAAACCGGTGTAGCAATTTTGAGGGTTTATTATTATGCAGTATTTCCTTGAGTACAACTGGGTGCCAAACTGGCTCACTCGACAGATAAAAATAATCGGCAGCAATACCTCTCTATTCGGAAACAGGTATTCAGAAAACCTATCCCACGAAACCCTCTCCAGCAACTCTGAAGCACTACGTCAGCCTCAAAGCCCTTTGCGTCAACTCTCTGAGGCATTGCGCAGCCTCTGGGACCCTCTACGTCACTCCTGCTGCCCTCTGCGTGGATGACGCATGCCCTCTAGCCTCTGCGCTGTCTCTGCTGGGCTCTGTGTGGCCTGCTCTGGCTTATGCTTCTTGCTCTCTGCCGCTGCGTTGGTCTCTCGGCACTGTCTCTGCCTCTCTATCTAGTACTCACTGCCCCTCGCTACTGCTCACTGATTCAACTTTGCTTAGCAAATCTGCTCTAGCAAATCGAATCACTGATCACTCTGGTGTATCTTCCAACTGACCCTGAAGCCTCCTCTTATACTTTTCCTGTTTGTCCTTCAACGACCGAGATTAAATCTCTAATCAACGACTAAGATTAGATTTGGCTTGATCCATGACTTTTGGAACCTTCTAACTCAGTTTTATATTAATACACATTAATATTTTATTTTTCCTAAGTTTAGACTTAGGAACTCCATTAAAACTATTAATTATTTTAATATCTCCCAAATAGTTTAGAATCTGCCCAAACCATTTTTGGGTCTTGGAGATCTCGTGTGCTTTAGCCTCTCCACCAATTTTCATGGCTAGAGCACATCTGATGTTACCCCAAATCAACACTCCCTCTTAGCAAGGACTGTGCTCTAGTAATACTCCATTGAGCATCACTCTGATTATCTGGCACCGGTACCTGTGCTCATGCTAGGCCTCCCCACCCAACATCCTTTGCATTGCTGCATCCTGTACTACTGCCCATGGCCTTGCCACTGCTGCATCCATATGACAGCTCCCTCTGCATCTGTGTTGCTGCTGGTCCATTCTCCCAACACTGCATCTGCACTGCATCCCCCTCACATCATGCTACTGCATACTTCTACTGCACTGCAACTCAGTTACTGAGAAGTAAGTAACTGATCCACCCAACTTCTAACATCCTTGTCAGGCTAGAAACACTCCCGATGCTGAAGCTCTCTCTGTCGTTAACAAGTGCTCCCTCTACTAACCTCTGCGTTGCTGCAACAACTCCGTGCATCTCGCATCATTGCAACCCTCTCTGTGCCATCCTGCACCGTCGCAACACTCTCCGTGCCTCTCGCGTTGTTGCAGCCTGCTAGCGTCGCGCTGCCCAAGGACTCCTGCACCTGATCTCCGATCTCTTCGTTTAAGCCATCTCCCGAGGCTAAGGGGGGTAGACCCTATGGGACAAAGGAGGACCAACTGTGGACCAGTTGGGTTGGGAGACACAACAACGCAATCTGGCACTTGATTGATTTTAGAAATTAATAGACCAGTGCCTTATGGAGTTAATGATTAAATAATTGTTTATCAAAAGCTGCAGAAACATGAACTTTATAATTCCATGATTAACAATCATTTATAAGCAAAATGCAAGATATTCAACAAAAGCACAACGCCTTAACAATAATCCAGCAATTAAACTTCAAGAAAAATCAAATGCTTTAAATGATCATAAAATTTAAATGCTGACCAGTTACCACTTTCACATAGCTAACTTCAAATAAACATTTAAGTGCATTTAACTATGGAAAAGTGGAACATAGATACCATTAAAGACGCCAAAAAATGAATTTTCAATTTTTTTGTTAAGCTTTTTCAAAATATTTTTTTATTTTTATATATTTTTTATTATTTTTTCTTATATCAAAATAGACCAAAATATCTAAATTTAAACTAAATGAAAATGAAATTTAAATATATACAAATGAAATGGAATTTAAAACTAAATATTATAAAATAAAGTCTAAAACTAAGATCTAAATTCTAATTTATATACACAATATAAAATCTAAATTCTAAATAAAACTCAAACCTGAAAAAAGAAACTTTTTTTTTATGATTTTGTTATTTTATTTTTTTATGATTTTTGATTTATAAAAAAATAAAAATAAAACAAATCTAAACTTGAAATTAACAGCTAATCTAAAAAAAATGAAAATCATTTTTTTATATTTTATGATTTTTTAAATGATATAAAATTCTAGATTTAAAATTTAACTAAGACAAAACTAAAAAACAAATAAATCTAAAACTAAAACTAAACTAAAAGCTAAAAGGAAGTCAAAATGAAGACTAATACCTAATCTCTAAATATATAACAAAAATATAAAGTTTAAATAAAATCTAACTCTGAATCACAAAAATTAAAACTAAAATAAACGAAAGCTTAAATCCTAATTAAATGAAAATGAAACTTAGGATAGACAAAGCTAATTAAATTAAAAAAATAAAATCTAAATCTAATGCTAATTTAAACTAACAAAATAAAATATTTAACTGAAATGTACATACGTAAAGCCCACAAAAGATTAAGAAAAATCGTGATTTTTATTATTCTTGTGAATGCAGGTTGTGGCGGGGTTTCGACGGGCAGGAGGAATTCGTTGAAGGTTGTTGCTGCGTGGAGCTACGTAGGCGTTTTGCAGATTTGGATGGGCAGCGGGCGTGAAGACTGTGGATAGTAGCAGATGCGCAGGAGGATGAGATGGGACAGTGTGAAGGCAGCTCGATTTGTTTGCAGGTTTGGCAATGAACAAGTGCAGATGGGGCAGCATGAGGATACGCAGAAGTAAAGGAAACACAGAGGTGGGAAGAGCTGCGTAGAAGGGTTGAGTATCGAAGGGAGCAGCTGAAAAGAAGACCGTGGGGAAGAATGCTTTGACGCAGTTCAATGGGATGGCAGCGGACAGAGGAAAGGACAACATAAGAATGGTGATAGGAGCTGTGGATTGAGGAGGGAGCTGAACTGTGTGGAGGGGATTCATATGGCAATGGTGGAAGCGTTTTTGAGGATGCAGGATGAGGATGAAGCTTGCAGTAGCGTGAAAACAAATGGAGTTGCAGATATGCGTGAATTTGAATGGCCAGCAGTCTGATGGATGCAAATCTGGAGATCTGAACAGTGCATACCCAAAAAAAATTTCGAAATTTTCCTGTGAAAATGAAGCCCCAACAGGCAAATGGCTTGGAAACCTCGAATTTCTTAAGAAAAACCCTGCAAATTCTCCAGTAAATTTTAAATTGCCCTGTATTCAAATTTGTCTAAGGAAAACCCAGAAAAATTTTCAAAAGCTGTACCTGCAACCTGCAAAAACCGAACACTGAGAAGTAAAATGTGCAAGAAACAAAACTGAAAACTCTAAAACCAACTAAAAATTTACAATATTTACAGATTAATGACTCTAAGCAGCCGGATTTATGAATAATCCACAGAAATATTTTCAAAATTTTAAATTTAATGTGAGGCACTTCAGAAAACCCTTTATGCATTCATAAAAAAAAATTCAAATGATAAGCTCGGAATTAACACTGGCTGAGCCCTTTCAGAAAATGCAATCCGGGAGTTCGCTGGTTCAGCCGAGAATTTCCCCTAACACCCGGTAAACTCAAAACTAAGATTTCTTGCACAGCTTAAAATCAACCATTAACATAGAGAGAGAAAACAATAGTGAAATCTAGATCAAATGGAGATACCTGCCATTATATTTTAGAATCTAAACTATCATTCAAACCCCAGAGATCAGACAAGATACCTGTGCCTAAATCAATCTTCATCAAGCTATTATCAATGGCTGAAAATAAAATTATGCAGAAAAATAAATCATCTTACAGCACTTCCAGAAGAGTAACACCAGCAAGATTTTTAACCCCAAAGTCTTTCTTTATTGCACAAAAAATGACTACAAGAGAGCTTTCCTTAGCACCAAACTCTAAGATCCAATCTGATCTCAAATGACCCCTAACACCCTATTTAAAGGAAAATTTCCCAACGGCTAGTTCGAGTGATCCATGTCAAACTAATCTCGACCGTTGGTGAGGATAAAAAATCCTTTTAATCTCATCTGTCGAAATTTTAAATGCATTTTAATATATTAAAAAATTAAAACTTCGCATTTATTTTCTCAAAACTTTGACTTATTATTATTTTATTATTTTATTTTATTTTTTCAAATTTTCAAATTATTTTTTAAATTTTATTTTATTTTAATTTTTAATTTTTAATTTTTTAGTTATTTTTTTATTATTTATATCTTTTATTTTTTTATTGTTTTTTAATTTTTATTTTTGGATCCTTGAACTTAGCCTTTGGAAAAATCACCCAAGACCTAGGACTTAGGACTTATGAGGGGATTAAGACATTTTCTAACCCTCAAGACACTTTATCATGACTTTTACAATTTTACATCTCAAGGGGGAAAACCCATTCGACATAGACCCTCATAGACCACCCAGTTCTGCGACACAACTATAATCTAGCAGATCAAACAATTTGTAATAACCTAACCAAATAGTTAGAGTTATTTCCAAATTACTTTTACATAGACTCGACCAAGTACACTAAGAGTCCCCTAAGATTCTAATGACAAAATCCATTCCGGCTTTGGGGTTAGGCTGAAGGAAAACTCTGTCGATCATGGATCAGTGAGACAAAAAACCTTCCGGAACATAAATTATCCCTAGAAAATTAGGTTTGCCTAGGCAATTTATATACATGACTCAGATCTGCTAAGATTATTTACAATTTACACATGCAGACTAGGTTTACAACATAACATAATCGGGCTGATGATGACAATCAAATGGCACAGACACATCACTCAAGCGTTATCCCTTTTGCAAAAAAGGGGGTGTACTGCTATGGGTAGTTGACACGTAGCGGTCAACACAGGAAAGAGCGGGTCCCGAATATATTCCATTGATAGAGCCTCCTTTGAGTGACGAAAAGGGAGCGGTATAGGCCTCACTGTGAAGCGTTGTATAGTTGATAAAGTAGGGTTTTCCGCGAATACCTCATCCGCCCACACCACCTCCACCTTCACCTCCACAACATACACCTTCACCCACACCACCACCACCTTCGCCACCATTCAATATGTCGAATACCATGAAATTGCCCGTTTTCAAGGGCTTGGGAAGTGAGGACCCAGATCAGTTTTGGTTCGTTGCGAAGGCTGTATGGACGGCACAGAATATTACAGATGATCATATAAAGAAGGCGCAATTGGTTACTGCTCTACAAGATCACGCGTTGACATGGTACATTAAGTACTGCACCGATAACCCATTGGCATCGTTAGCGGACACTTAGACTGCGTTGAATAAGGAATTTGGTAGGCCCAAGTCTGAATCGCAATCAGTCATTGGATTCAAGGAAATCATGATGAGGCCTGGAGAAACACCTTGGGAGCTGGATCAGAGACTAAAGTGCCAGATCCGTGAAGCTAACATGAATCTCACGGATAGTTAGCACCGCGAATGGTTTGTAGCCTCGCTTCTGCCCCACCTAAGGGTTTCTTTATCGCAGCAAAAGATAGGGACCTAGGCGGAAGCATTGGAGATTGCGATGAGATTGCACGAAACACCTATTTAGGATGCTGCTTTGGGAGTTCAACAGATCCATGCGGAGTTGTAGAACCTCTGCTTGGAGTTGCAGAGCTTGAAGAAGGAAAAAGTTGCTCGGTCAAAGGTGCGCGAAGAAGTTTGGTGCCTAAAATGTAAAAGCCAAGGGCATGATAAAGATCATTGCCCTGTTTTTGCGAATTATATTATAGGGGGAGGGCCAATGCCCCTGAGGCAGGAGGCTGCCGCAGGACCAAGTGCAGGGCCCGTGCTATGGTGCGCTATCTGTCAGGTAGCTGGAAAACATGTAATGGAAAATTGTCACTTGCTGCAAAAATTTGTACAGATGCCACAACAATTATTCTGCAATTTTTGTAAATCGGTGGGCCACGATGAGCGTAACTGCCGTAGCTATGAATTGATGATGGAAAGAATGCTCGCGTATCGAATGCAAACAGAAACTCGGCCTGCAGATCAAGGCACTGGGGGAGCGCGCAGTGGATATCTGGCGTGCGGACGAGGCTGAGGAGGAGGAGGACCTGGTAGAGGTCGAGGACAAGTTATTTGCTACAATTGCAAAGTGCCAGGACACTATGCATGGGAGTGTACGAGCCAGACGCAACTGTCATGCCGGTACTGCACTCAATTTGACCATGCGATAGAAGAATGCCCTATACTGATAGCTAAGATGCAGGAGAAGAAGGCGCAACCTCAACAACCTACCCAGAATCTACAGATGATGAGGGCCGAGCCCTGCGAGGAGGATCCCAATGTGAATATTGTGTTGCGAAGCGGAATGATGACTGGTGATGATAAAGGAAAGCAACCTGAAGAAAGTGAGTGGGTTCGCAAGGCTCCAGAAAAGGAGGTTGGGTTTGATCTAGAGCGCGCGAAGGAAACGTTCATGGAAGCAAATAAAAGCTTCGCTGAGGCTTTTGCTTCAGGAAGTCAGGACAAGCTATCTGAAGAGGTTGACCCTTCCATGCTTACTACCTTCTTGGAAACTTGTATGAAGCTACTACGCGATAGCAAGGCTATGAAAGGGCTTCAAGAACTGATAAATAAGTGTGCTGGTAAGGAAGGTGCTCCTGAAGGACACCACGTAGTCAGAAAGATAGGCAAACACAAGATAGGCAAACACAAGACGAGAATAGGGTGCGAGATGAGGCTTACCGCACAAATAGGAGACTATGAGATGGATCAAGTTATGTTGGATCTAGGGTCGAATGCAAATGTTTTGCCTAAACAGACATGGGAAAGAATGGGGAGACCTGCATTGCAATGGTCTCCGATTCAATTAAGAATGGAAAATCAACAGAAGATTATCCCTATGGGGAGATTGCATGGGGTAATCATAGATATAGAAGGTGCGAGCACGTTGGCTGATTTTGAAGTGATAGAGATTGTTGATGACAACAATCCATACCCCGTGCTCCTGGGAATTGATTGGGCTATCGATATGAATGGGGTAATCAATTTGAAGAAGCGGACGATGTCGTTTGAAAGGAAATCGCTCCACGTAGTAGTACCATTGGACCTTGCAGAAGGACCGCGCTATATTGAACCAGTCCGCAACTATGAGGAAAGTGATGATGATTTGGACTAGATCTATAAAATAACAGCACGAGACCAAGACTGGGTTAATCCAATAGCTGATGGACGAATTGCATGGGACTGTGAAAGTTCCTGTACATCAGATTCAGATGAAGAGTTGGAGCATTGGCAGAATAGATTGCACAAAGTATCTATGTTGCGCTGTAATATGATGACTAAATCGCTGCGCTGTGTGTCATCAGAGGTAAGAAATTTACCTTATTATGATGGTTTGATTGATGTAGATAAATTTTTGGATGCATTTGAAAGGGAAGTACTTGAGAAGCATCGCTTCCAAGCGCTGGATTTGGCGCTGCGCGCTACGCCTACACGGTGGTGGGGTATGCATAAAGACAGTTTTGATGAATGATGCGAGTACAGAAGAATGATGAGATTGCGGTTTGGTCACCCGAAAGTTTGGCTAACTGAAAAATACGATGGAAGAAATGATCTGCACGATCATTTAGCAAAATGGACTAAGGTCTATGGAATGGAGCTGCAACCAGAGTGGGTGCATATTTTCTGTCACACTTTGGACATCATTCCTATGAATTGGTACCTGGAAATAGAGCTCTGCCACGGTATTGTGGAGTGGGACATCTTGAGAGAAGGATTTTTGATGACCTTCAGCTTTGAGGATGGTTTCGAAAGCATCGATGAAGTGCTGCAGGAGGTTAAGGCAGTAATCTTCAGAATACCGCAAGATCCTTTAGAATTGATTCAACCGGATTGGAGCACCCAGCTGCGCCATGTGCTGGAATGCTATAATATGACCATTGAAGAAGATGATGAGGATCCAAGGAATATCAACATCCCAGAGGCGGAAGGCCATCGCTGTAAGGACCGTACTAAGTTAAAGAGTCGTTACCGAAACTGTAAAGATTACTGAAACTGTGAAACTGTATTCATTGATTTGATGGAGTACTTACCTGGTCTGCTACGGATGTTGCGATGAGGATGCTTCAGAACTGCTCCAGCGCTCTCGTTACCGAATGACCAAAAACCACCCAGCCAAACCGAATATACCTAGATACTCGATCCAGTATGCTTCTCAACCGATGCATACCGTTCCCCCGTGCCCAGAAACTTCAAAACAAGCAAGGCTCAATAGTTCCGTAGTTCCGAATTATAAGTAGTATGGATAAATTTCCTCTCCTTCTTCCTTCAACAGCACCCGGTTCAGTTTTTCCACTCACAGTAAATACCACCTTCCCCATCCACAGGCAAAGAACCTCTCCCCTTTGAAATCCTCCTTCCTCCCTTTAAATAGCAGAGGTTCCTCCCTCTCTACGCATCTGTTCACCGCCTTTATGAAAGGATAAGATTTTGTTAGGCGGTGGCTGCTTTGTCATGATATCTGCCTTTAATTGAATCAGATCCTCACCATATCGAATGGTATCACATTAATTATGACAGTTGGTACTTTAATTTATTAAATAGTATAAGACCATGATGATTTTAAATATTACAAATTATTTTATGTTTTATAAAATGTCAAGTTTAATCATAAGGTTTATGGGTTTAGTTTTATTAGTACACATTTTGGGTTATATATGTAAACATATGAATAAACTCAACTATATTTCTTACTGAGTGTATATTTCTTCTATTAACGAGAATTAGGTATTTAATTTACACCTTTGATAATTAATTCATTTATCTTATATTTAGACATTCTCCATGAATAGTCGATATATAGTCGATGTATATATATATATATATATATATATATATATATATATATATATACTAGTGCAATGTATATGATGCATGCATATGTAGCTATCATATGCATGCCTCACATGCATGCTAATATTGCTATGTTGTTCGTGATTTGAGATGGGTTGTTACATACACCCCTCCTTCAAAAGAACTTCGTCCCGAAGTTAAGGGTTTATAAAGTATATTGATAATTCCTTTAGGGTATGTAAGGATTGTATTATGTGATTGAATTTTCATTTATGATCGTGAGGACACTTTAAAATTTGTGATTTTGACCGCTGATAGATTTCTAATTTTAATGGTCATGCCTTGCCCAAACCAGGTTCCCAAGCTATTCTAAAATCATCCTATCCTCCCTAATCTCTTCCACTCCCATCCTATCCGTCCTCTACTGGAGTATGCCATGGCGTCAGCTATACTGACCTAACCATGCATAAACTCTAAGGATGGCAGCGTCGACTATATCGACCTGATTTCCCAGTAGGCATCCGGCAATCATCATCACACGTCTAGGGGAGCGTGACTCGCACAATCCTCCCATGACCCCAGGTTTTAGAGGATAAACGGTGGGCAACACCTCCACCCCTCCCAGAAGAATCAGGGTTAATACCCTATCATGGAATCTCTTTGGGCCTTAATTGTTCTGAAGTTTCTGTCATCACGTGGTCATTTTGGTAACGGATTTTATCTGTAATCATAAACACTTTTCCATGCATTTATAACATGTGCATTAATATTTTCAAAAACACATAGCTTATGTATATTTCATACATGTCATCTAAAGTATAACATACCTTGCCGTAATCTATTCATGTCATTAGCTTTCATATTTACAATATAAACATTCTTTCGTGTATTGTCTGTGCATAAAACTCATGACTTTAAATTGCTAACTGACACTTGATATTTGATCTTACGAGCACATATCGTTATGTTCCAAACTTTCATTGATCTGTATGTGTTTGCTCCAGTAACAACTAACTGGGTTATTGTCTTACTTGGTAACAAAATGCATCATATGGACAGTCATTAGCAAAGACAAATCTCAATTCCTTCTTTTTAACAATACTGTTATTTGTTGTGTTCTTTTATATATAAATTGATTGAAATATCTAGCTCAAGTATGGTATGCAACACATTTGGGGAACATATTTTGAACTCAACATTTCCTTTAACAATAATACACCGAACATTGCTCTATGTTTAAATGGTAGTACTCTTTCAATACCTTGGCCCTATGGGTTGAATTTATGCTCATGGAACCTTTGCTCAAGTTGTATTCATCACTTATCTATGCTAAATTAGGTCTGAATGTTGCGTAGTATCCGATCCTATTGACTGTTTCACTACCAAAGAGTTGATATTCATGCCAAGTGAACTACTGTTTCCAGATCTTTTGCCAGCGCACATTCCAGGGTCCGAACTTAAGTTCTATGCATTATACCAGTTACTTTTATGCCTCTACATGAATGAGTTAATGGCTGTTTGCAATTCTGAGTTAGTTCCTCATCACATGGTGTTTAATAACAGTGTATCCCTTGTTGAATAATTGTGAATGGTATATATAACCGCTTGAGCTCAATTGGTTGGTTCTGTTATCATTTTAACTGAAAGTATAGTGGAAAACTGCTTACCTATAGCTAACAGATAACAACTGATGTGCAAAAAGGGATCACTGTAACCTTCACACAGAACTCAGAAATTTATTAGAAACTAAGAGAATATACAGGAGGGAATCCTACATCTTTTACTGTGGTATTGTGATAATAATATGGCTAAATTATGTATAACAGCTGGGGTAATTTTGAGTAAGGAAGATATTATATGTGACTCTTTAGAGGCCTCATTGAATGTTATTTGTCCACAGTATATATATATTTTCTGAAGTAAAAACTATTAAGAAAACACCTACAGAAGTTTTCATACGAACTTGAAGAAAGGTCTCATAGAAGAACTTTATACAAACTCAATTATCAAGGAGGAATATCTACGAGTTTGTAGTAGAGTAGAATTATCATCACATCTCAGCAAAATATCTTAGAGATTGAAATGTCCCGAACAATAACTACAGGAGCCAATAACAAAAGACTGTATTAACTGTAATCAAATGCACCAGCAGTAGAATGTGTGAGGTTTAAGGTTTATGTGATGGTTCTGTTCATGTATGAGGTAGGCATGTAACAACAGAACTAGCCTTCAAACAATTGTTAAAGATGTTCCTAAATTGCATCAATCCAACAGTGAAGAATATATCATTACAGAGCACCATTGATTATAAAAGGCAAGAGCAGATTCTAACCATTCAACAACTTGTGGTTTCTATGCAAGATAGAAGAAGACAGGTTGAGGAGTGAGTCCCCTAGTAATTATAAAGGAGGATGACTAAACAAAATGAATATCTAGAAATTTGTAAGAATATAAACATCATTACCACTTGTTTGTCACTGGAGTATAAATAATAGTAAAAACGAATCCATCCAAGCAAAATTTACAATTACAAGAGACTAATAATAATTAAAAGCATAATATCAAAATATTCAAGAAAGTACTTATCTCTAGAGAATACGTCAACTCCTTTTCGTTCAACTCTTCAAGGAGTTAATCTCGTCCATATTATCATCATCAGGAAAGGCCAGTTTGCATCATCAGGTGGAATATCCTTCAACCACTCTAGGTCAATACTGCCAATGTCTGGATGAAGCATCTCAAGATACCGTTTTATTCTCCCTGCAAGAACATTGTTCATCCCTCGTTCCTTGATGGCATCTGCAGTATCTTCAAGATCAGCATATCTGACTGCATCCCAATTCACAGCATCCTTGGTATTTGAGTCCCTTTTTTCTTTTTTAATCTACAATCTTCTACATTTGTATTCTTCGATATAGTTTCCCAATCAAATTTGTTCTTGCTTTCTCAAGCAAAATAAGGATAATAAATGATGTCCCCATAAGAATTTCCACAATAGTTTTAAAGTTCAGCTCGCTGACAGCTGCATTTAGCGCATTTATGAAAGAGGCCCTTTAGTGCTGGAACAATAGGTGATACATCTATATCAGGTGATAGACAATCTAAGGCATAGTAATAGGCATCTTAGCCACTCTTTCATTTTGTCTGAAAAACTCATCAGAAAGAACACTTGTAATCTGAAGAAACTCAATCCGTGGTATTGGGTCAGTTTCCCTTCAGGCTTCAATATGTCAACACCCTTCGTCCTTTGATTCAAACTACAAAAGCTCCTTAAAATCAATTCCAATTTCCCAGTATTGAATACTTTTCCTTGATGTTGCAAATAATCAATGGACAAATTGGCACCAATGCCATTTACAGTAGTGTTCAGCATGTCACCAGTTTTGAACTGCCCGCTTGGAAGAGGTTTCTTATTGGGTTGTGTTCTATTTTCATAGTAAATTCCTTCAAGACAACCCTGTGGTTCAACCAAATCCTCCCAATCCAATGTATTAATTTGATGAATTGTCAAATCTTCAGGAATTCTCATGCCAGCATTTCCAGGATCAAGATTTCCTGCCTTATTTACATTATCCAGTGGAGGAACTCCATCACTACTAGGAGTTTTGAAGCCTGAAGCTTGCATTAGATGCGTATATACAGAAGCATCATCCCCAGAATCAAGCTCCTCAGAGGATATCCATGAAGCAGGTTTCTCAGAGTAACCTGAACTTGAACTTGAATTTGCTGGGGTCATTGGTAACATAATGGGCTTACAAATCCGATTTGATAAATGTGAGGTACCCATTGTATTTCTACCTCCTTGGGGTGATATACTGCTTTTGGTATTAACCTCTGATACTTCTCGATAATGTACAAGAACAATGTGCTCATATGCTCTATCAAGTAACCAATAACTCCTACGAACAAATTTGGGATTGTCCTCGCCATGTGCATAGTAAACATGTATTCTCTCTTCATTGCCAACTTTAAGGTGTTCATGAGCTTCTTTCACTGTTTTACCATCCTTTTTCTTTTGCCATGAATGGCCATCCTTCCGAAAATTTCGTAATGCTTTTCGATCAAAGAGAATTAAGGTGCCACTTGTAGGTGTATCCACTGGCTTCGCCCTGACATTAAAGGACTTGTAGTTGTACAAAATAGCATAGATCTCATTTGGCCTAAGCCATCTTGAATGTGCTTCTTCTGCAATCATATTCATATCCAAGTCTTCCATAGTATGAAACCCATGAGTCTCCCATCCTACAAGCCGACCAGACTTGGTGGAATCCATAGAAATCAAAACTGTTCATTCACTTTCTTCCGCTTGCTTACACCTAAGACTGCCCTGAAAAAGATGTAACTACTCCATTATATGTTATAACACAATTACTGGACGTCTGCACTGCTCCACGTCGGTTTCCTGCCTCTCCTCCTTTGTTGTCTAAACTTACTGCTTACATACAGCACAATCACATTCTGAATCAGAAAACGAGCTTCGGAAACGAAAAGACAAATAGCAAGTCTGCAGGGAAATTAGCAGACTCCGAGGATCTAGACTTCGACGCTCATGTTACTTAAGTATTAGAGACGAATAATTTCTTATATAATTACGTAACTTGAAGTTCTGTGAATTTGCAAATCCGCATTAAACCGAATAACAGTATGCGGATGAATTCGTTAATTATCTGCTCGTCCGATAACAGTAATGGGCGTTGGTTTGTTTAAATTGAGCGGATTGCAGCGTTGATGAGGTTAGGAGGAATTACAATGAATTTGAGGACTAATAATCGGCGGAAATCGTGTCTATCCGAATATGAGGCGGGCCTCGAGCTAAGTACGTCCATCCCGTTTTATCGCTGCTAAAGACTGTCAGCCACGGTGACCGACAAAAGGTGATATGTTTATAATATTACTCGGGTCAGCGCGCGTCTACTGCCACCCGTCTTTTGATGAACGTCAGTCCGCCTGTAACCTTTCGAGCTCCAGGCGGTGAAGGCCCGAGAGCGCTCCACCGTTACACCACCGCATACTCCTTTATCCGCCGGTGGTTAACATTCGTCGCAGGTTTAAGCAATTAATATCATCGTTTGACACCCACGCCCCCTAAGAAATGAGTTTCGACGCGTCAGATGTTTAGAAACGATGTGTGAGCACCGTGGCTATTGGCTTTTGCGAACCTTCATGTATAATTGCTCTCCGGCAGACATGTTATTTACGCTGTCTCCAAAACCGTCTATTATCCTTATGTTTTCCATCACATCACGAACGCCAGATTTGGGTGCTGCAATGTTTTATCATCGATCTCTTGACTTGTCTCGTTCTCTTCGTTTCCATTGTTTACCATGCTCAGCAGCCAGAATCCTGCAAGGTAGTGTTCCGACGCGAGCCATAGGGCGAGGATGTGCTTGTTCCTGTAATCGATCGTCTCCATCTTCCTCGCTCTAATAGGGTCCGGAGCAGGGGCGCTGCGGTTAAAAGAAGCCTCTGTCGTTTGATATCTTATTCGAAAAATGGCAGCAGCAACCTTCCTCCAATGCAAGGGTTTGAATGTGACGTTTTACTTGAATCCCGCAGCAGTCAACCAGACAGAGCCGTCCTAGTGAACAAGACACAACCGTCCCAATAAAACTGGTCTGACCGCAAAATTCAATGGCGGAGACATCAATTGTGATCCGCCCAGATCTTTCCCAATCCATTCATGCTGACTTTGGGGCAGCTCCTGCTCCGCTCCAGATGCAGCATGGGTTCCATCTAAAGTACTTTGCAAGGTTCGCTGTCATCGGACAAGTCCGCAATCCATCCATTGCCATGAGCTTTGCACGCCAGTTTCATCACCTGGGAATCGCGAGCCTTGTGCCCATTCTTTAGTTAAATTCACAGTCCTGCCGAATTACCATATTATATGTAATGACTGACATCTCTATTTAGATTGCATATTGAAATCTGATATAAGCAAATTTGGCGTGAAAAGTCGTTCACATATTGTCTAATAGATCAATAATCTGGGGATGTTTTGGCTGAGATTAGGCTTTCAGATTTGGTGGCTGCTACCTCTGCATAAGCATTTTCTGTTGCTCTCTTACATATTCCTCTCTGCAATATATTACTGTCATAAAACAATTCCAGAATTCTGAAAACTTCAATTGCATAAGCAGTCAGTGCCTTATTTTAGGAGATATAAGCTTTGGGACTGTCCTGGCACTAATTTGCATCATATTAAATTGTCTGAAACATAACTACTGCCGCATTGTCAAGGAGATGATTTTTGCACCACTTTGAATTTATCATAGTAGCTTCGTATCTCAGTCCAGAAGGCTCAGATCGTAATAATTTAGATCACAGTCCATGACAACTTGTGTAGGAAAATATTTTGGAGAAGCATAACAGTATTGCTTAGATGATTGCAAAACAGCAGTTTCTGGATTACTTTGTAATTAATAGCTTACAGTTCTGGTTACCTAACGTTTTGCAGAGTGCTAACAGACAGTTTCAGTCAGATTTATTATTGAATGCATGATTTAAATGGCTTTACCACCACCTTATTTTGATAAATTTAAATCTTTTAACAAACTTAACAGGTCCGAAAGTTGAACCAGCTCCGATACCATATGTAATGACTGTACTAAGTTAAAGAGTCGTTACCGAAACTGTAAAGATTACTGAAACTGTGAAACTGTATTAATTGATTTGATGAAGTACTTACCTGGTCTGCTACGGATGTTGCGATGAGGATGCTTCAGAACTGCTCCAGCGCTCTCGTTACCGAATGACCAAAAACCACCCAGCCAAACCGAATATACCTAGATACTTGATCCAGTATGCTTCTCAACCGATGCATACCGTTCCCCCGTGCCCAGAAACTTCAAAACAAGCAAGGCTCAATAGTTCCGTAGTTCCGAATTATAAGCAGTATGGATAAATTTCCTCTCCTTCTTCCTTCAACAGCACCCGGTTCAGTTTTTCCACTCACAGTAAATACAACCTTCCCCATCCACAGGCAAAGAACCTCCCCCCTTTGAAATCCTCCTTCCTCCCTTTAAATAGCAGAGGTTCCTCCCTCTCTACGCATCTGTTCACCGCCTTTATGAAAGGATAAGATTTTGTTAGGCGGTGACTGCTTTGTCATGATATCTGCCTTTAATTGAATCAGATCCTCACAATATCGAATGGTGTCACATTAATTATGACAGTTGGTACTTTAATTTATTAAATAGTATAAGACCATGATGATTTTAAATATTACATATTATTTTATGTTTTATAAAATGTCAAGTTTAATCATAAGGTTTATGGGTTTAGTTTTATTAGTACACATTTTGGGTTATATATGTAAACATATGAATAAACTCAACTATATTTCTTACTGAGTGTATATTTCTTCTATTTACGAGAATTAGGTATTTAATTTACACCTTTGATAATTAATTCATTTATCTTATATTTAGACATTCTCCATGAATAGTCGATATATAGTCGATGTATATATATATATACTAGTGCAATGTATATGATGCATGCATATGTAGCTATCATATGCATGCCTCACATGCATGCTAATATTGCTATGTTGTTCGTGATTTGAGATGGGTTGTTACAATCGCGAAGTTGAGGGACCACAGATAGAAAATCTAGACATCACCGCACTCTTGAAGGCTAGACAAGTGAACATTGGCACATAGGCGGAACCGAAGTTTGCAAAGATTGGAGATTACTAGGATGATGCTATAGTAGATAAAATCGCTGAGTTGCTTCGCGAATATCATGAGTTATTTCCTACCAAATTTTTTGACACTTTTTCTTGGAGGATGAATTGGAGCATGGATGAATTTTGATGTTTGGATTGGATTATCTTATCTTGGAGCTTCTTTATTGTCAAATTGTTGATGGTTAGATATGTTCTATTACATGTAAGTACACACATTTAATGTTATTCTTGTTTTACTTTTGCCATATGCATTGAATGGGATTTTGACTATACTAGGGCTAATTGCTACATTGCATAGTTGCGAAATTGTGGAATTATTGTTTCTATATAACATCTATCAATGTATGGGCCATGTATGTTGAATAAAATCTCCTAGGGATAATTCTACCAGTGAATTTATCTTGATAAGCCATCTCCTTTTGCAAAGCGAAGTATAAAAGCTTTGAGGTCACTTCTCCTTGCCCTAAAGGCCAAGCGAAGTAGTCCTTAAGGCCTCCTTGACCAAAATACGAAGTTCTTTCTTATCATTCTCCTAGACTCCATTCTTCCCAAGGGATTAGGCATTGGTCTACCAATAAGTGATCACTCAAAGAACAATTTTCTCCACATTTTTCTCCACCTCTTCCATTTCTCTTTTAGGTCTAGCCAAGTTGGGTCACTTAGGGTATCACATTCCCGAAAAAATAGCCATAGAAAAAGTTTGATCTCTTAGCCCCTATTGCATTGGTGTGTCGTCAAGGCCTTATCCACATTTGGATCCATTCCGACGATGGAGTTGTGAGATATACCAAGCCCTAGCTTTGAGATCAAACTTTGCCCTGGTATTCCCTAGGCTAGCACCTCATAGGATCAATTTCACTCCTTTAAGTGGAAATTCTTGCTTTGATCCTTTCCCCTTCCTTGTTTGGGTTTAGATCATCATTGGTTGCTAGATTCTCTCTCCTTAACCTAGGTTGGGTCCACTTGGTCCCGTGTGGTCCCATACCTTTGAAAGGTCAATTCTTCAAGAACCACTCGGGAAGTCAAGTTCAATAAGGATTTTAGGGATTGGGAAACTCCTTTACAAGGCATATTCTTCTAACCTAGCCCTTAAATCCTCACTTCCTTATCCTATAAATCTTTGTACCTTGCTTGAAGAGCAAGTAAGCTCCATTCTTAACCCCCTTCTAGGAAAAGGATCATTAAGGTCACTTCACATCCATTTGTTGATTCATCCTTCACAAGTGACTTCCATATACCGGCTCTCCTCCCATCTGTGAAAGTCTGTAAAAAGTAGGGAGTCTTAGCTGAGGTGACAGTGGGCTAAGTCTCCATTGTTTCCCTTGACCTAGCAGTTGTCCCTTTAGGAGTACCTTTAGGCCCCCCGCTAGTTTGAGTGGTAACAATTTGGCGTCATTTTCAGGGAGGAAGAAGGTCTACCTCCCTAGTGAATCACTGAGGAATTGATTCATTGACGACATTTATAAAGCATTCGTCTGGCGACTCCACTCATTGTCCAAACCCCTATTTTATTTGAAGGCGACAACACACTCCCTTTAACTAGGGCTGCTGCAAAAAGGGGAGAGCGAACTCCATCACCTGTTGGAACCGCCCTTTTCCTTGAATTTGAGAAAGTCAGTGATCCATCCCCAAAGATGCCATCTAGTTCTAACATTGACCCAAAACAAGATCAACCCAAGATGACCAAAAGTGAAAGACACTTGGTTAGTGTCTTTGCCCCTTTGAAATTGAGTGATGATCCCAAACCACTACCTGAAAAATATAACCGATGGTTACCCAAGTTCAAAGGGGATGCTACTTGGACTGCCCATGGTTTTATTGAGGAATTCTATTGGCAAATGTCCCCTAGGATGATCTTTGATGAAGATAGGCTCATGATGCTTTTTGCTCTATCACTTGAGGGACAAGCAAGAGAATGGTACCTTAGCCTTCCCCCGACATGCATAGAAGACTCTGATGACTTTGAAGACCTATTCATGAACAGGTGGTCATGCAATGCCCAAGGGACCTTTAACATTGAAAAATTTTACCAAATAACCAAGGGAAGGGAAGATGTACAAGAATTCATTCAAAAATTTGATAGGGTAGTCAAAGATATACCTGATCATTTGAAGCCATCCGAAGCTAATATTCTTGATAAGTTCATAAAAGTGGTGGGTGGCCACTTAACCTATGTGTTAAGGGACAAGAAACCCTCCACATTGACTAAAGCCAAAGAGATAGCAATGGAAGTTGAAGAAAACATACAAATCTCAAAGGTAGATATCACTGACCACCCTAGAGCTAGAGCTGAGGTCAAGAAGGAGAAGTCCAAAGATCAACATGAAGAAACTCTCCTTGCCATCCTCAAGAGAATGGACAAGTTCATTGAAGAAGCCAATGCATGTGACAGGGTTATCATGAACAAAATCACTGCCTTGGAAAGGGCCCAAAAATCTAGTTATATCCCAAAGGGAAAACCCTTTCCCAAAAATCAAAGTGAAGAAGATAGGTCGAGCTCTTCTCAATTCCCAAACACTTTGGCTCCAACTAATGTTGTTGAGCCAGACCCATCGTCTAAGGATGAGGAAAGTGAAGAGGAAGAGAGTGAGGATGAACAAATTGATGAGCAAGCTAACCTTGTGGAATTTGACATCTTCAACATTTTGCTAGGAGGGTCATATACACATCCTCCCATTGGTGAGGTCACCCTTAAAGAGGAAAAGGAAGAATCTATTCTTAACTCTGGTAGCAAGGGAAGGTTCAAAGGGGTCCAATATTCACGAAAGGAAAATAATAAAGACCTGACAACCTCTAAGGAACCATCTAAGGAAGACTCATTGCCTAAGCAAGCCCCTCCCAAAGAGTCTCTCCCTGAAATTCCTCCCAAAAAGGATCCCCCAACCAAAGCCAATTCAAAAAAGGATCCTCCAAGGAAGGAAAACATCAAGAAGAAAGAAAAAGGGAAAGAGGCTAAACTTGACATTGACATAGGAACTGTGATAGGAAGAATAACCATACCCGTTCCTTTGAAAGAGATTGCTAAACTTCCCAAGCAACAACAACAAATCAAGAAGTCCCTGGGAATTTAGGAAGAAGAATTACCTGAAGAATTACAAAACATTCATATTCCTAACCAAAACCCTGGGTGTGAACCGTTTATGCTCACTTTGGCTATCAATGACCTCTTCTTACACAATTGTATGTTAGACTCAAGGGCTTCCGCAAATATCATGCCCTTAAAAGTTATGAAGCAATTGGGTCTCAGCATCACTCGACTGTATAAGGTGTGTGGTTTTAACTCCAAACCTATGGAAGTAGAAGGTCTCATCAAGGACCTTAAGGTTTCTTTGGCTAGGAATCCTGACATATCCCTCCTCATGGATGTTGTTGTCATTGATATTCCTGATGTGTGGGGGATGCTATTATCTAGGAAATGGGGGGCTACCGTTGGGGGTCATGTTCAAATGGACTTATCATATGCTACCATTCCACAATTTGACAGAAACTTTTTTATCCTTTATAGGGAACCCACCTACCTATCTCATGTGATCAAGCCTGGACCATACTATGAAACACATGAAATTGAGAAGCCTTCTCCTATTCTCCCGGCTTAAGAGGTCTATATCCTCAAACGACCAATCTCTAAAGTGAGCAAAAAGTGGAAGTCAAAAAGGAATATAAGACCGAGGACTTGGTCTTGGTTGATCGAGATCCAATGCCTATCAAGATTCATGGAAAAGTTGGGGAAGATTATTATTACATTGCCAAACTCAATGACGAACTTTGGCCTGAGCCTGTCAAATTAAGTTGTATCACCCCTTTCCTTGAGACTTGATGTTGTATCATATCCATGGTAGAGTAGGATGCATTGCATGTTGATTTTACATTAGTATTAACATCATATGATATTTCTCATGATAGATTAGATGCATCTAAATTAAAGTTTGTATATTTTATTTTTTTGTTGATTTTACGGCCTAACATTAAGCATGTGCGATCATGAGACGCCGCGAAAGCATGCTGCCCCGTGTTTTTCATCTATTATATGTGTAGGGAACATGTCTACGATAACGAAGAGATTGCTAGAGTTCTCGTGACCTCCCGTTCGAATAGCTTCGTCCACTTCTTTGAGAGATCACGTATGTATTTCTTGCTGCTAATATTTCTCTGAAAGGTTAGCCGGTGTGAGAGGCAACCTTTTGTAGTCAGAGTCTGCTTTTTTCATAATACAAACCCTCTATCTGTTGCACCAATTTTCCCACATTGGGTTTTTTCGGGGAAGTGTTGTCCAAAAGTAACAGTGTCCCTTGTGTGTTTGTCTCATATATTTTCAGTTTATGATCTGTATGTCAGCGTAGTCTACGGTAGTCTTTTTCATCACTGCTTATAAATTAAATAACTTGTTGAATGTAATAACAAGTAGGACATGATAAACTAGTGATTGCAGTAGGATTTTTTATTTGTAGATTCAGAAATTTTCACATGGTATCAGAGGATTGCAGATCATAGGACATTAAAGCCATCAGTCGAGAGATCCAGCGAAACTGCTTCAGAGAAGCAGCTGTCCCGAGTGACAATGCTATTTCAGAGCCAAAGGAGCAGCTAAAGGAGTGATGTAGAGCCAGAGGAGTGACGTGGAGGCTGACGCAGTACCTGTGTCAGCTTTATGAGCCAGTGGAGGGTGACCCAGTACCTGAGAAGAGCTCATGCAGTGATTGCGTCAGCTCTCTAGGCCAGCGCAGAGCCTGAGAGGCTCAGGACAGTCAGTTGCTGGGGCAGGAGAAGCAGTGCAAATTCAATCTGTGGTGTTGGTGGGACACTGTTGTTGTTGGTACAGAACAATTTTTGAGGAGACAAAGCCGAGGTAGAGGGAGTCACTACCTTAGCAGATTTCTTGCCAAAGAAATCTAGATCCGGGTTGCTGAGCAGCAGCAAAGGAGGATTGGAGAGGAGTGATTCGACATTTGGCGGGAGGATTTCCGTGAAGGAAATCAGGACTCAGAGGGAGTCTGGAAAGAACTTGTTCCTTAGAGGATTTCTAGTGCCAAAGAAATCTAGATCCAAGTCTTGCTGGGGCAGTAGTAAGAGAGGGAGAAGAGAACCTGTTCTACACTTGTTTGAGTAGGGATGGCAGTTAATGGACTGAGGGATCAAGACAGATTGGATGGAGCATACAACTTGGTCATCTGGAAGGCTAGGATCCTGACAGTCTTGGACAAGAATTGCATCAAGGATTATGCCTTGAAAGTGGTGGCTGTATCGGTCGATGCTGATCCTCCCAAGAAATACAAGGAGGCTCAAGCAAAGGCGAAGTAAATGATCCTGGACAGGGTCAAGGATCATGTGATCCCACATATTGCTGAAAAGGAAACAACAAAGGAAATGTGGGAGGCGTTGACCACCTTGTACGAGGGAACTTTCATCCAATGGAAGATGTTGCTTGAGAACTAGCTGAGACAGTATTAGATGCAGAAGGGAGAAGAAATCGATCCCTTCCTTCTCAGGTTGTAAGGGATTTGAGATCAGCTAACTTCCGTGGGGTCTACACCAGATCCTGAGTTCATGGTTAGGACTGCCCTGAATGTAGTCACTAAAGACTGGGAGACCTTTGTCTAGAGCATCTTGGGCAGGGCTTCTCTCCCTAGTTGGGAGGAGATGTGGGCAGCTCTTCGACAGGAAGAGATCGGGCGGTTAACCAAGGCAGGAAGTAGCAGTAAAGGAGTTAGAGTCAAGAAGGAGGAAGAGGAGGATGTAGCTCTTACATCAGCGAGACAGCCAGGGAAGCAGAAGAGGAAAAAGAAAGACATAACCAAAGTCAGATGCTTCAGGTGTGGGGAACTGGGACATTTCACCACTCAATGCCCTCGGAAGAAGGGCAAGGAAGAGAAGTCTGACTCGAAGGCTGCTCCAGCAAACGCTGACAAGGAGGGTGATGGCGAGGATTGTGCCATGAGTGCTCATGCACCTCTCGATAAGAGGTGGGGTGACATAGAGCTGTAGTT
Organism: Pinus tabuliformis; assembly: GCA_031772625.1. NCBI lineage: Eukaryota > Viridiplantae > Streptophyta > Pinopsida > Pinales > Pinaceae > Pinus > Pinus tabuliformis. The sequence goes on along the minus strand of CM062813.1, from coordinate 915,028,134 downwards.
GGGAGGACTACACTAGGGGCAGGATCCTTGAGGTGCCCAAACTGTTGGATCACATACGGCTACGGGAGCCCTTAATGACAGTAGGAGAATGACGGGAGTCAGTTGGTGCGAGAGATGATGGAGCAACAGTGGCAGAGCTAGAGTGCCAGAGTATGAAGCAGCACAGTGGAGGTTGTAGCAGTACGAGAGGCACAAACCAGATTGCAGCAGCGCAGTAGCAACAGAGGGTTAGCACATATTAGCAGCAGAGGTAGCTTTAGGATCACGAGGTATCCAGACTGACCAGGATGTCAGTTTTTGGGTGGCTTTTTCAGTTGCTTACTTCTCAGCAACTGAGTTGCAGTGCAACAGTTAGTAGTGGCAGTGCTATGGGCAACATGATGTAGCATATTGAGAGGGTGTTGCAGACTGCAGTACAGATGTAGCAGTGACAGTGGAAGTGTCATGGGCAGCAGTATAGGATGCAACAGTGCACCAGTTAGTAGTGGCAGTGCTATGGGCAGCATATTGAGAGGGAGCTGCAGTACAGATGTAGCAGTGACAGTGGTAGTGTCATGGGCAGTAGTACAGGATGCAACAGTGCACTGGATGCAGGGAAGCAAGCCAAGCAACAATAGCACAAAGGACCGATGCCGTGGATCAGTGTGATGCTTCTATTGGGGAGTATTGTTAGAGCACATTCCTTGCTAAGAGGGAGTGTTGATTTTGGGTAGCATGGGATGTGGTCTAGCTCTGAAATTTTGTGGAGGGGCTAGAATACATAAGATCTCCAAGACCCAGAAATCGTTTGGAGAAATTCCGTCTGGATTGTGAGTTATTAAAATAATTAATATTTTTAATGGGTTCCTAAGTCTAAACTTAGGAAAATAAAAATATTAATGGGTATTAATAAAAATATGGGTGAGAAGCTTCTAAGAGGCGAGGATCAAGTCTGTTTTAATCTTAGCTGTTGATTAGGGACTTAATCTCGGCCGTTGATTCATCAACAGGAAAGGTATAAGAGGAGGCTTGAGGGTCAATTGGAGATAAACCAACTAATCAGTCAATTCGATTTTTCTGGGGCGAGTTTCGCTGAGAAAATCGAATAGGTGATCTGAGTTGCAATGAGAGGGGAAAAAGTAGAGATTTGGATCGGAAAGGAGTTCTGAGCCAAAGAGTATCAGGCAGAGAGGCAGCAATAACATCAGAGAGGCAGCGCAGAGGCCTACACGGCCCAGGAAGGGGCTCACGTAGGGCTGACATAGGCCAAGAGGGTCTCTTGCAGTGGCAATGCAGGATATTCATCAGAAGTTCGAGATTTTGCCGGAGAAGCGAGGTTCTAAGCTGGGAGGGCTGAACAACAGCCTTGCTCCAACAAATCGATCTAGCAGAAGGGGTGACACAATCTCCTAGAGGCAAGACGCTAGCCCAAGAAGTGATTGCACTGGGATTTCGCAGTGTTTACCAGAGTCAGGCCAATCAGTGGATCAATTGTGACTTGGAGAATGAGGTAAACCATTGTATGTATTTCTTGCTGCCGATATTTCTCTGAAAGGTTAGTCAGTGTGAGAGGCAACTTGTTGTAGTCAAATTCTACTTGCTCAATAATACAAACCCTCTATCTGCTGCACCGGTTTTCCCACATTAGGTTTTTTCGGGGATGTGTTGTCCAAAAATAACGGTGTCCCTTGTGTGCTTGTCTCATATATTTTCAGTTTATGATCTATATGTTAGTGTAGTCTGCAGTAGTGTTTTTCATCACTGTTTATAAATTAAATAACTTGTTGAATGTAATAACAAGTAGGAGATGATAAACCAGTGATTGGAGTAGGATTTCTGATGTGTACATTCAGAAATTTTCACACTCCATTGACGAACAGGTAGCAGATATATTGACAAAGTCTCTTCCTAACACAAACCTTGAGTATTTGAGAGACAAGCTTAGGCTTTTGGATATCTCCTCCCTGGTTGAGAGGGAATGAGGGTGGACACCGTATTCTCCGTGTGTCATGCACTATGGCCTACACTAATAGCCACAAACCTAGTGAAGGCACTAGTAAGGAGAATGGTGGATTGTATAAGCATTTGGAACGGATATTCTTTGAGGATTTGTATCCAAGATAAGAATAGTCCCGAGGACCGATATTCTTTGAGGATGGGTATCCAAGATACGAATAGTCTTGTGAGGACACACCTGGTGAATATCTAGATGGGGTATGTGCCTAGAGAGGCGGTGGTTGTTAGAAATACTGAGAGGGGGGGGGGGGGTGAATCGATATTTCATTCCCAATTCAAATTCACCTAGTTTATCTTTCATTTCATAGTTATCTTGAACCATTACTTCATTAGCAAGATATTATGTTATACACGATGAGCAACATTAAGTATAAAAGCATGTAAACCATATGTATGCAAAGAAATCAATGCATCAACACATAAGAACACTGAGATTTTAGGTGGAAACCCAATGTGGGAGAAAACCACCGTTGTCATTGTTCTGTCTTCTTATTTTATTATAAAGAAAGTCTTCTTACATTTTGTCCTGGCGCAAACTCTTGCTAGCACACAGGCTCCTACCTGTAGGAGGCTACAACATTCACAAGTTCTCTAGCTCCTATTGAAAGGGAGCTACTACTCCTTGATCAAGTTTACTGGCTCTTATCGGAAGGAAGCTCCAACTCCTTTACTGAAGGCTATGACCCTCAACACCTCTGTGGACCATGTTTCAAAATTTTCACATTGGGTCCTCTTGTCTCAATCAACTATTAAAAAAAACATGCAGGCCACCACCAACACTAACAATATACCAAGATATGAAACGCTAAATCACTAAATCATTGAATAACTGAATACTGAATAGCTGAATAACTGAATACTGAAGCACTGGATAGCTGAATATTGAACCACTGAATCAAACCAATATACCAATGCAAACCCTCTCAACAACACTGCCAATACCAAGTCAATCAAACCATAACACTGTCAAGCCACACCAAACCAAATCAACACTGTCAAGTACCAAGACTGCTCATCAAACCCTAACTGTCCAATACCTTCAAATGCCAAGCCAAATAGGACATCAACACTATCTCTACCAAGTCAATAGATCAAGCCAATATCCTTCATCAAACCATTGAAATCCTTTGCTCGTCATCACTGCCAATACTAAGCCAAATACCAAGTTACAACCTTGTCAATTATCAAGCCAAATCCCATCCATAAACTGTCATTTACCGAGTCATAAACTGTCAAGTATTATGTCCAACTCTTTGCACACATCCAAGCTATCTAAAGCATTTAAATCAGATCTCAATATGCAATATTACAGTCAAGCAGCAAGCTCATCACATCATCATCATGAGAAAGGAACAAGCAACAACATATATAACAAGTCCTGAATGGTCTCTGTCATAATCCTTCTGAATACAAGCTGTTAGTCACATATCTCGTCCTTCATGCATCTGTCTATAATGCATATCCCAAAACTAGACTTACACCTTGAGCAATGCACACAAAGCCAAACCCTCTTTCACTGCAAACCCAAAAGATCAATCAAGACAAGCAACACAAGCAAACATACAAGTCTCTGTCATGCGTCTGAGATTCATTCACTATGGGATCCTTAATCACCAAACCAACATAAAACTTCTGAAGGTCCTTAGCTATACAACTTCTGCAACATACAACCATTCAAAGCCCATACAATGCTTATAAACAATTTGACCACAAGATACTTTCAATGCCAACCCAAACTATGGACATGAAACTACAGTCACTGTGGTATATGAAGACAAGCAACAATTTTAAAGTAGCATCTCTGTCACGACAATCCCTTTGAATTCCATCATTCAAGTTGCAACCAAGACATACAAATAACCGAAGACTTCACTGATTATAGGTCCCTGCAAAACCCTATCCACAATGGACTGATCTCTCGACATACTATGCCTACTTCCAGTCACAATGTTCACCATTCAAAGCACATACATTGATCAATAAAATAAACTCAGTCCAAGTATATTGATCACTGTCACATGAGGTGTGCAAACCATATCTATACCAGAGATTCGAAGTCCTTAAGGCATCAACCAACAGGTAGCATACCATAAGAAGGAGCTACACTATCATTCTGTTCATACAATGCTGATTTTTCTCTGCAAAACAAAAGGTGACATTACACATATCCAATTCAGATCTGATCCTAGTAAAGGTTCTGCTTAGTGTAATAGTGATGACCCATTTAGTCATGACAACAATAGTAGATCATCAAAGGCCTTTTGCCAATATTTGTTCTCTGCAAACCAATAACATTTTCACAAAGAGTTCTCCAACAAGTGTGATCAACTATTATTAAAACCTGTCTTATCTATAGACTAACGTACCCAAAATAAATGTACTAGTATTCTCACAAATCATCACAGACATCATAGCATATATCTAATTGGAATCACAATCATAGTCATTTATTCATTGTATCAGATCTTCAAACACTAATGGATTGATTCATTTGCTCTGCATTAGCCCTTGCAATGGACAAAATATTCATTAGTTCTTCAAGCAATCTTCAAATCTTTGAGATCTGAATCGTCTCCATATGTCCTCATACACTCCTGTTCAAGACATATCACAAGAATTGCTCATCGAATGAACACATAATGGCTTCCATTTGCTCCTTTATTTATAGCATTTGATCCTCTCAATAACACAAGCACTTACCTTGGTTTCAATTTACTAATAGGTTGACCAAATCAATCCATTCCCGCGTGTTGACCACTGGAGTGGCACTTGAGGATTATTTGAAGACTCCATGCCCAAGGATGTACCAAAGGCTGCTTGTCCCATTAGAGATCATCATACTACTAGAGTTTTTCAACTCTACTTCTTCTTCTTATCATTTTCTGTTGTACTCAGATTCTGCAGCCCTACGGGGATATTGTATAAATGTCACTAGCATGATGAATAAAGCCATGTAACAGGCCTAGGGTGTTGGGACTCGATCAACAAGCAAGTACACCTTGGAGTGTTTTTTTACTTGGTTAATTATCCCTGCTTTTTAGTGGCGAATAATTTTCTAGGTTTTTTCATCATTCGGTCTACAATTGATGCAAAGGAGACTGTGCTTGGGGGCAAAGAAAAGGAGACAAAGGTAGCTGCAGAGAAGTCTGTCCATAACCGCAGTGATGCCTTAGTCGCAGTGATGCCCTAGCCGTAGTAAGCCGCAGGCTTATGAGGAGACCTACATGAATCTGCCTTAGTCGCAGTCAAAGAAGGAGGTTCTAGCCACAACAAATGGAGGCCTTAAGTAGTTGTCTAGTAATGCCCTTAGCCGCAGTAAGGGAAGCCCTTATACACAGCTCCAAGAGACCCAGTTGCTGTCACCTAAGTCGCTGACATAATGCCACATTGCTATAGGTGACAACATGGCCTATTTCAGGATTGTTTGGGCATGATCAAGCTGTTCTTGATCTCAGTATGCTAGGCAGAAGAATCCGCAAAAAGGAGGAGCTAGGGACAGTTGTTTAAAGGGCTGTTTAGATCACTATTTGAAGAGACTAAAACTACAATCCACTGTTGGGCTAGGCCGCAGGCCATAGCCAACAGTTGGAGGCATTTTTAGTAGCTGCGCTTAGAAGGTAAGAAGCCCTATAAGGCAGTGTATCACTGGAGGATTGTATGAAGGCCAGCCGCAGTAATCAGGTGAACTGTGGGGTATGTTTAAGGTGTTATGGCTCTCAGAGTTTGTGCCCGAATAAATGACCAGGTCTGCCATGCACCCGTCCTTATGAAAGGTACCAGATTAGTAGCCTTGACATGATCAGTAAAGCAGCAAAGGAAGGAGAGTCTTATGGAAAGAAAGCTTCAGTAATCTGGGTAATTGACTGAGCTGTTCATCTTCTGCATATTATATTTATGTTCTATCTGCAGTTTATTGTAATGCTGATGTGATTGCTAACTGTGAAAATTTAATAAATTGCTCTAGCATAGAACATACCTAAACTTAACATGGTATCAAAGCTAAGGTGAAGACAATGCCCAAGCAAGAGTGAGAGCAATCACCAAATACAGTTGGGACAAGACAGAAGGATCAATGGGTTCCTCATAATTCACCTAGGGTGAAGTCAAAGCAGAGAATGTTATCAGAATGGCGCAGCGGAAGATTCTGATGGTCCATCTTAAGATCACTTCATTGGGAAGTTCGGATCTAAGGGTGGAAGGAAAGGCAGATGCCTTGTTGAAATAAGTTCGGCCGTTATGCGGAGTGTCGAAATGGCAGAGACACATCTCTTGATGAAGATAACAATCATTCTTGGGACATCTTCAATGATCAAAAGAATGACTGGTAATGCAGGTCATCAAGGAAATGGTCGACTCTTCCACGAAAGCAAGGAACCCCAAAATCTCTTTTATGTACCTGATCGAACCTGGTGTCCATCTCGGAAATGGAAGTCAAAGGTTACAAGGTGGCACTTATCGATGGAAAGGTACGTGTTTGAAAATAGATCTTTTAAAGATGTTTTTGAGTTCAGGGTTGTATCAAGTTGCAGGAAGTCCACTAGGGACCATGTCCATTGACTCAGCTCCGGAGGTCTGTGAGTCAGATGGTGACTAGGATGCCTGAATTCAAAAAGAAGCATGAAGGTACATGTTTGAAATGTACCGAAGGAAAATATTATAAGGAGACCATTCCCCTCATGCAGTAATCTCTCATGGATTGAGATACACTGCCGAAAATATGAAACCACATGATTATTCGAATGATGAGTGGGCAGGCAGTGTGGAGGATCACTAGAGCACTTTTCAGTGTTGGTTCTCTTTGGATTCTGCTTCGATGCAGGAAGCAGAAGTCGGTCACTATAAGCACCGCCAAGACCGAATACATGGCTACGAGTATGATCTTGTATGAAGCTGCATGGTTGCGGAATTTCTTAGCTATTTTCGATTATTGAGGAATCCTGTATTCGACAATTGCTCCAGCGGACAGACATCAGATACTGCCTTATCTGGGATATGGAAAGTCGATGAGCAAGGAGGCTCCATCGCACTGAGATGATATATAGGTCGCTAAAGCCTCGGGGGAAAGATCAAATTTGTGATTTTCTCGAATGACTTGGAGTCATCAAGAGACCTTTGTAAAAGGGTCCTGCATGTTGCATACATTGAGCTCTGGGAGCTCTATGGGGCTTACAAAATCTACTGGAGCAACATACGACCACAGGGTGACTCACCCTCCCCTGGTGGTGCGCACTGGAACAAGATGATTCGTTCTCTTGTGGGACAAGATGATTTGCTCTCTTGTGGAATAGGATGATTTGCTCTCCTGTGTAGCAGGATTGATGTGTTCTCTTGTGAGGCCTGGATTGATGTGTTCTCCATGGCGGCCTGGATTGATGTGTTCTCCATGGCGATTGTAGCAGGATTGATGTGTTCTCCTGTGAGGACAGGATTGATTAAGTTCTCCTGTCGAGGCATCCTACCCATGCAGTCTGGGACTCATGGGAAGTACCTCTCATCTGATCAATGAGCAGGGAAATGAAGTTAGGGACCATAGTAGTACCGATGGACGCATCGTTGTATCTACCGTACTCCCTACGCTAGGATGTCCTCCATTGATCTGGGATCAATAGTACTGGTCTGGGACCAGTGGTAGGAGTTGTACATACTATGACGCTGACTTCGGGTCGGCTGAGACTGGTCTGGGACCAGTGGTACATACTCCGAGACTGACTTCGTGTCAGTGCAGGACTGGTCTGGAACCAGTGAGAGTGGTACATACTATGACGCTGACTTTGGGTCAGTTGAGACTGGTCTGGGACCAGTGGTACGCACTCTGAGTCTGACTTCGGGTCAGTGGAGAATGGTATGAGACATTCTCGATCAATTCTTCTTCTTCATAGTTCAGCAGAGCCAGCAGAGTAGAGCTAGCAGAACCAGCAGCGCTGAGCAGAGCTGAGAAGAGCAAAGCAGAGCAGAGCCAGCAGAGCTGAGCAAAGCAGAGCAGAGCCAACAGAGCAGAGCTAGCAGAGCCAGCAGAGCAGAGCAGAGCTAGGAGAGCCAGCAGAGCAAAGCCGAGCAGAGCTAGCAGAGCCAGCAGAGCTAAGCAAAGCCAACAGAGCTGAGTAGAGTAGAGCAGAGCCAGCAGAGCTGAGCAAAGATGAGCATTGCAGTGCAGGGCACTGATGGTAGAGATAGTACAGTCGGACATATGGATCAGCAGATGGAGTTCCCCCTAGTTGAGAGGGAGTGTTAAATTGGCAACTAGGGCAAAACTCCATGTCGGTCAGCTTATTTATGGCAGCTGATAATTTTATTGGATCCCTCTCGTCGAGAGGTGTAGGATTGATCCAAAGATCATCCGATTCCGATAAGTATTTATGGAGATATGAATTTATTTTGTTTATGTAATTATTATCAAGCCGACCAGCTCTTATGTAGGCTCTAGAAGCCAAAACGTCATGTCTATTCAACCTTACATTTTTAGTATAAATAAGAGAGGATGTGAAGTCTTTTAGACACACTCTTCATGTGATCTCCTCCTCACCACGTCTTGGGTTTTTGGTGAAGGAGAGAGACACTAAGAGTACGCTGATGATGCCCTAGCCGCAGTAGAAGGTGCCCTAGCTACAGGTCAAAGAGGAGCCTTAATCCGCTCTTAAGGAAGGCTCTAATCCGTTGAAAGAAGAGCTTTAATCCACACTTAATGGAGGCCCTTATCTGCTGTCCAAGAGGCTCTTATGCGCAGTCAAGGAGGAGCCTTAATACGCTAACTGAAGAAGCCCTAGAAGCTGTAATGGAGAAGTCTATACGCAGCAAGAAGAAGGCTCATCATTCGGTCTACAATTGATGCAAAGGAGACTGTGCTTGGGGGCAAAGAAAAGGAGACAAAGGTAGCTGCAGAGAAGTCTGTCCATAACCGCAGTGATGCCATAACCGCAGTGATGCCTTAGTCGCAGTGATGCCCTAGCCGCAGGCTTATGAGGAGACCTACACGAATCTGCCTTAGCCGCAGTCAAAGAAGGAGGTTCCAGCCACAACAAATGGAGGCCTTAAGTAGCTGTCTAGTAATGCCCTTAGCCGCAGTAAGGGAAGCCCTTATACGCAGCTCCAAGAGACCCAGTTGCTGTCACCTAAGTTGCTGACATAATGCCACATTGCTATAGGTGACAACATGGCCTATTTTAGGATTGTTTGGGCATGATCAAGCTGTTCTTGATCTCGGTATGCTAGGCAGAAGAATCCGCAAAAAGGAGGAGCTAGGGACAGTTGTTTAAAGGGCTGTTTAGATCACTGTTTGAAGAGACTAAAGCTACAATCCACTGTTGGGCTAGGCCGCAGGCCATAGCCAACAGTTGGAGGCCTTTTTAGTAGCTGCGCTTAGAAGGTAAGAAGCCCTATAAGGCAGCGTATCACTGGAGGATTGTATGAAGGCCAGCCGCAGTAATCAGGTGAATTGTGGGGTATGTTTAAGGTGTTATGGCTCTCAGAGTTTGTGCCCGAATAAATGACCAGGTCTGCCATGCACCCGTCCTTATGAAAGGTACCAGATTAGTAGCCTTGACATGATCAGTAAAGCAGCAAAGGAAGGAGAGTCTTATGGAAAGAAAGCTTCAGTAATCTGGGTAATTGACTGAGCTGTTCATCTTCTGCATGTTATATTTATGTTCTATCTGCAGTTTATCGTAATGCTGATGTGATTGCTAACTGTGAAAATTTAATAAATTGCTCTAGCATAGAACATACCTAAACATAACATTACATGCAGTAGAGACCTAGCGACCTTACTTATTGGGGCGACGTTTCCAAAACCGCACAGATCATCACAGTCTTAAATATTTTTTGGAGCAACGCCTATCCTCCCCACAACAAAATAAATGGCTCGCCAAAATGTTGGTATATGATTATGAGATCATTTACAAGAAAGGGCAAGACAATAGTGTAGCAGATGCATTATCTCGCCAATTTGAGGAGGAAAGTACTCTGCTAGCAATTTCCCTCCCCATTCCAGAATGGATTGAAGAGGCTCGCAGGGAATGGTTTTCACATCCCGGGCTCTCCCAACTCATTTCTCATTTGCAGGCGGATCCAAATTCCACCAAGGGCTACTCGTGGTAGGATGAGATTCTTCCCTACAGGGACAGAGTCGTAATATCACCAACATCCACCCTCAAAAGTCGCATTTTGGCAGTATTGCACTCATCCCCCATTGCAGGACATTCAGGCTTTCAGAATACGTATGCTCGCACCAGAAGATCATTTTTTTGGACAGGCATGAAAAAGGACATCCTTAATTTCATAGCAGAATGCGATGTCTGTCAACGCCACAAAGGGGAGACCGTCAACACACCAGGCACATTACAACCGTTGCCCATCCCGGCATCAATATGGACGGAGGTTTCTATGGATTTCATTACAGGTCTTCCAAAGTCAGAAACAAGTCAGTCATCATGGTGGTTGTGGATAGACTTTCGAAGTATGCTCATTTCTGCGCCCTACCCCACCCGTTTACACCGACTTTGGTCGCTCAATCTTTCATGGATCAGATCTTCAAATTGCATGGCATGCCCACTTCTATTGTGTCCGATCGCGACTCGATCTTCACCAGTAGTTTTTGGGAGGAACTCTTCAGGCTACAAGGCACTCAACTAAAACTCAGTACTTCCTATCATCCACAAACGGATGGTCAAACTGAAGCCGTCAACAAATGTCTGGAAACCTACCTTAGGTGTTTCACTTCAGAAAAGCAACATCTTTGGGTACAGTGGTTACCTCTGGCTGAATGGTGGTATAACACCAACTATCATGCCACCAACAAAATGACTCCTATGAAGCAGTATATGGTCAACTCCCTCCTTCCCCTACTTCTTATATCAAGGGGTGCTCAAAGGTACAAGCAGTGGATCAACTCCTACAACACCGCGCAACCATGCTCGCCCATCTTAGAGAGAATCTTCATCAAGCTCAAAACCGCATGAAGCAATATGTAGACTAGCATCGCTCAGAGCGCCAATTTCAAGAAGGGGATCAGGTCTTTTTGAGGCTGCAACCATATAAGCGAACATCACTCAAAGACAAGGGTTGTCAGAAACTATCTCCAAAATTCTACGGACCATATCAAGTACTTCAGTGCATTGGAGAAGTGGCTTACAAGTTGGCTTTGCCACCTACTGCAAAATCCCATCCAGTTTTCCATGTCTCATGCCTCAGGAAAGTGATTGGGAACAATTGCAGAATTCAAACCAGTCTACCTGAATTGGACGAATAAGAGTCTATCTGGCTCCAACCTGCAGGTCCTAGACACACGAGAGAGGCACCTGCGGGGCCGCATGATTAGGGAAGTCCTCGTCAAGTGGAAAGACACTTCTCCGGAAGATGCAACTTGGGAACTAGCCACTATTCTTCAGCAGTTTCCGCAGCTTCAGCCTTGAGGACAAGGCTAGTCTTAAGGGGGAGGGCATGTTAGGGTCCCACCCTAACCCCCTTATTTATGTAATGGGATCGAGTCATAGTCAAGAGTCAATAAAGCCCATATTAATAATTGTAAGTGGTTAACCCGCAATTAATGACGGGACCACAGTTAGTTGCAAATGGGCCATAGTATTAGATAGATGGTATTAATAAAACCCATGGTATTGATCCATGGTATTGCATGTATGAGTCATATATAAAGGATAGAGACTCCCTGTGAGGAGCATCGTGTCTTATTTTTGAATCGAGCTCTGCTCTATTGGAGGTTCCCCCTCAAGAGGCCAATGAACATTGCTTTCTGAATAATAAAATATTTGCTGTTGTCTCTCACTATTCTATGTTCTGGGTATCTTTCTTCGCATATTCTGTATTTGGGTATCTTTTTGCAGGTTAAGAGCATAACACGGAAATTGTTGTTCTAAGTGATAGAAGCTGTTCCTAGCAGAAAGCAACAAGGAAGGGGTGATGCAGAGGGCCTGCATCATCAGTTCGAGATAGGAGGAGGATCAGCGTAGAGGCAGAGAGGAGCAGACTTGACCTACGCAGTGCCTGGTCATCTTTCTCAGTCAGGAAGAATCGACGCTATGGCCAGGAGGTGCAGATTTTGCCAGTGCCCGGGATTGCGCAAAGCCGAGAGGCTCAGTCCTTCAGTTGTTGGGGCATAGGAGGTTGTGGGTAATTTGCAGAGCAAAGTTGGTGGGGTACTGTGGTCAGAATAGTACCTAACAGGGCAAGACCAAGGAGGAGGGAGTTGCTGCCGAGGCGGATTTCTAGCCAAGGAATCTGGATCAGTGGTGCAGTTGCACAGACGATCGGAGTGGGGCAACTCGTTGGCAGAGGGATTTCCAGAAGGGAAATCAAGACTCAGAGGGAGTCGAATCGAGAACTTCCAGACGGGAAGTTGAGAGACTCGGAGGAGTCGACGGAAGAGCAACGAGATGGCCGTGAATGGACTGAGAGATCAGGATAGGCTGGACGGAGCGTCCAACTTTGTGTTCTGGAAGGCCAAGATCTTGTCCATTCTAGACAGATATCGCATCAAGGACTTCCCCTTGAAAACAATAGCGATCCCAGTTGACCCAGCCAATGTTTTAAAACTCCGACTCCGACTCTGACTCGGCCGAGGGTCGACTCCGACTCCGACTCTGACTCGGTATCGACTCGACTGGCTCGATTTCAATGACTCGGTCGTTGTAAAAAATACATTAAATATTTATTTTTTATAAAAACACATAATTTTAAAGATTTTCATTCATGTTTCCAAACACACAACATTAGAATATAGATAGAAGGCAACATATGATCAGAGTAGGCTCATGAATATATCCATTATATCAAAATGGCACCTAGTGCACTGTCCAATACATACACGATGATGATATAGAGATCAAAATAAAAACACATAACCAAGGAGGCTATAAATGGCCTCTACAACAAAAGTCTGTGACCAGTACTACTGGCTACTGCTAGAGTTGCTAACATCATCTGGCTTAGTGTTACTTGGGAGCAGGAGCGAAAGTGGGAAGCGAGAGCGAAAACGGGAGCGGGAGCGACATTTTTAGAAGCTCCTGGTTTGGGAGCGAATCCCAGAGGAGTTCGACAACCAATTTCACTAACATCAAGGTACATAGAGGGATTGGTGCTCTTGATTAAATACGAGTTCCATACCCTAATACATGACAAAATTCAATGGAAACATTGCAATCCTCCAATCCTGATATCCTGAAAAACTGATAAGTTTGCTGGATTTTGAATGAAATCTAAAATTCTACTTTCTCCATATGAAATCCAATGAGGCCGGAACCACTCTCAAACATCCTAAGTCATTTCATGGTAATGTTAAAAATTTAAGTAAAAGGATGAAAATGAAGATTAAGGAGAATGTCACTTTTACTTTAAGAATTTAATATTACCATGAAATTTGAATAGCATATCAATACTAGGAGAGGGGAATGGACCCCAAATAGCATTTAACTAATTTAGAAAACACCTTGGAGTCCCCAACACTCAGCTAACAGTTAAATTTTTTTAAAAAAATATGAAAAGTCACATTTTTTTTGGGGTTACAGGCCACATTCATTGACTCGGCCGAGTTATTACAGAACCAGCCCGGTTGACCGAGTCATGACTGACTCGGCTGAGTCATGCAATAACTCGGTCGAGTTAGTCATGACTCAGCCGACCGTTCCGTTTTTTCTGCCGGGTCACAAAAAATCCCAACGACTTGGATCAACTTGGTTGTTTCGGATTCGATTCGGTCGTTTTTTAAAACATTGGACCCAGCTGAAAATGAGAAGTACGAGGAGGCAATGGCCAGGGCGAAGTGCATCATCCTTGATGGGGTCAAGGATCATGTGGTGCTGCATATTGCCGAAAAGGATACAACAAATGAGATGTGGGAGGACCTAAAGAAATTATACCAGGATACTTCCGTGTAGAGGAAGATTTTACTTGAAAATCAGTTGTGGTCATACTAGATTCATAAGGGAGAGCAGATAGATATCTTCCTCGATCGATTAAAGGAGATCCAGGACCAACTGATTTCTATAGGGGCCACACCGAATGAGGAAATGTTGGTGAGGACTGCATTGGACGTAGTTTCCGAGGATTGGGAAGTATTTGTCCAGAGCATATTGGGTAGGTCGAAGCTTCCAGATTGGGAAGAACTCTGGGCGGCTCTTCGTCAAGAAGAGATCAGACGACTGACCAAGGTGGGGAGTAGCGGTAAAGGGGTTAGAATCAAGAAGGAGGAAGAAGAGGATGCGGCTCTAGCATCTGCGGGAAAGTAGGAGAAGCGGAAGAAGAAGGACCTCTCCAAGGTCAAGTGCTTCCATTGTGGGGAATTGGGTCATTTTACGAACCAGTGTCCGAGGAAGAAGAGAAAGGTAGAGGCTTCCGAGACCAAGGCAACACCAGCGAGGGCGGAGAAAGAAGTCGAGGAGGATGTCGACTGTGCCATGAGTGCTCATGTGCCACTTGAGAGGAGCTGGGGAGACATCGAGCTGTAGTCAGACGAACTACATGCGATGAGGGGTAGGATCATCAAGGTAACCAACCTCTTGGATTACACCTTGCTACGGGAGCCCCGAGGAGGAGGAGAAAGACTGGCAGATGTCGGTAGAGACGGATGCAGATGGAGCGGCAAAGAGTGCTACAGTGCATAAGTCCCGGGACAACACAGAGGCTAGCAGGATGCAATAGTGCGAGAAGCACGGGAGTATTGCACTAGTGCAGGATGGCACGGAGAGGTGTGCAACGGTGCGAGATGCATGGAGTTGTTGCAGGAGCGCAGAAGTCAGTAGCGGGATCACTTGTTAGCGGCAGAGGGAGCTTCAGCATTAGGAGAGTCTCTAGCTGACAGGGATGTCAAAGTTTTGTGGATCAGTTACTTCCTTCTTAGTAACTGGGTTGCAGTGCAGCAGTTAGCAATGGCAGTGCTATGGGTAGCATGATGCAGCGTGAGGAGAAGGGGATGTAGTGCAGATGCAATGCTGGGTATATGGGCCAGCAACACCACAGATGCAAAGGGAGCTGCCATACGAATGCAGCAGTGGTAGTGGTAGGGTCATGGATAGCAGTACATGATGCAACAGTGCAGAGGATGTTGGGTAGAGAGGCCTAGCATCAGCACAGGGACCAATGTTGAATGATGAGGGTGATACTCAGTGAGGAGTATTACTAGAGCACAGTCCTCGCTAAGAGGGAGTGTTGATTTGGGGTAGCATCGGATGCGCTCTAGCCATGAAAATTGGTGGAGAGGCTTGTAGAAATTTCTCATTTCCCACCCCAGTTTTTAGTTTCTCCTTATTTCTCCCATATAGTTAAATGCCCTTTCCCCTTAACCATACATTTAACAAGCTGAAAAAAATAAATTTGCTGAAAACACAAATTCTGGAAATTTTACAGAATGCTGGAAATTGCAGAAATAAAAATCAGCAGTAATAAACAGCCATTAAAACACTGAGATTTTTGGTCAATGTGACGCTGGAAAAACCCCCTACAACTCTTGGGGAAAACTAGTTTGAGAGCTCTTCTTTATTTCTGGAAAATGCCTTTTTACAGTAAGGGAAATATTCAGCAAAAATCAGCAAGCAAATTTTTACAACTTATCTCAGCCTTGCTGAAACTCCTCCCTGCTGAAACTCCACTGTACAGACTTGCTGAAACTCCACCCTGCTGGAACTCCGCTGCTGAAACTCTGCTCTGCTGAAACTCCGCAGCACACTGTCCAGAAATCTCCCTTGCTCTCTTGCTCTCCTTCTCTCAATCTGCTCATGAAAGAATTTATGACCTTTTCCTCCTTTAATCTAACCCCAAGTGACTTTTGGATGATCCCTAAATCCAATGGCTGAAATAGATTGAGATCCAAGGCTGAGATTAAATGCTCATTTAAATCTCACTCTTTTATTTTTTAATTCACCCCACTTTAATAAAGACCCACTTAGTCATTTATTTCCAAAGTCACTTTTCCTTTCTAATTTTTCATTGACTTTATAAAAGTCACTTTAAAATTAGACTTAGTAACTTTATCACTCAAAGTCACTTTTAAATTAGATTTAACTTTATAAAATTATAAAGTCACTTTAGGAGAAAAATTAAATTCTTTTGGACACTTTTCCCTAGGCCAAAGATCAAAGCCTAAGGGAACCACCTGTCCTCCGATACCAAATTTCAACATTCCCTCTTACCGAAGAAGGTGTTCCTCACCACACCCATCTTGTCTCTGAGGTAGACATGCTTGCCCCGTGGTAAGGCTTTGGTAAGAATATCTACAACCTGCTCATCAGTGGAAATATACTCAAGCTTCATAGCTCCCTTCTGAACATAGTCTCTGATGAAATGATATCTGATCCCGATATGCTTTGACCTGTCATGAAATACTGGATTCTCCGTGAGTTTAATGCAACTCTGATTATCACAGTAAATCACTGAAGGTCTCAATGGCTGACCAAATAAGCCAAACAACATCTTGCGAAGCCAGATAGCCTCACAACTAGCTAGACTGGCTGCCATATACTCTGCTTCCGCTGAACTCAGTGCTACTGACTGCTGCTTCCGGCTGAACCATGACACTACTGCTGAACCCAACCCAAAACAGCACCCTGAAGTGCTCTTCCTATCAGAAGCACAACCTGCCTAATCAGAATCAGTGTATCCTGCCAATCTCACTCCATCTCCCTGCCTGTAGTCCAGACCATAATCCACTGTCCCCTGCAAGTACCGCAAAATGTGTTTTGCAGCCACCCAGTGAACCTTCCTAGGCTCACACATAAACTGACTCATCGTGTTGACTGCAAAACAGATATCTGGTCTAGTGTTGACCAAATACATCAAGGAACCAATCAGCTGCCTATACAATGTGGGATCCATCAACTCGGAATCTAAAGCATGAAGCTTCTTCCAATTGGTGATCGTCGGTGTCGACATGGGTCTACAATCCTCCATGTGGAATCTGCTAAGGATGTCCACAATATACTTCCCTTGCCCCAGGAAGAAATGCCCCTCCTCCTGCCACACCTCCAAGCCCAAAAAGTAATGCATCAAGCCGATGTCCTTCATCTCAAACTCCGTCGCAAGATCTCTCTTGCAGTGCTCTATGAGTCTCTCTGCACTTGTAATGACCAAGTGATCCACATACAGCACCAGAATGAGAGGCTCCTCACCAATCACAATAAAGTAAAGGTTCGGATCTGCCTCACTCTTTGTGAAACCCATCCCCTGCAAATATGTATCTATCCTGGAGTACCAAGCTCTGGGAGCTCGCTTCAGGCCATAAAGGGCCCTCTTCAGTCTGCACACATGGGACTCCTTCCCATGCACCTCAAAGCCCTGTGGCTGCTCAATGTACACCTCCTCCTGGATGAAGTCATTGAGAAATGCAGTCTTCACATCCATCTGGTGGATCTTCCAACCCATCTCTGCTGATATCGATATAATGGAGCGGATCGAAGTATATCGAGCCACGGGAGCGAAGGTCTCCTCATAATCAACTCCCTCTACCTGGGAGAACCCTCTAGCCACAAAGCTTTGAATTTCTCAATGCTGCCATTTGCAGCATGCTTTACCTTGTAAAGCCATCTGGAAGTAACCACGGATTTGCCCTCAGGCCTCAGCACCACCTCCCAAACATCATTCTTCATGATAGAAGAATACTCCTCCTACATGGCCTCTCTCCAGACCTGCTGGCTAGCTGCCTCCTCATAGCTAGAAGGCTCAGAGTCAAGGATGCTGGTAACCATCGCCATATAGCTACAAAACCTCTCAAGTGGTCTACTCTCTCTGACCGGCCTCTTCGGCTCAGCAACAGATGAGGCATCTCTCAAGGTGTCCTGAAGCCACTTGGGCTTCCTCTTCCTTGAGCGCACTTCTCCCACCGGAGAATGAAACTCCTCCTCATCATCATCAGGAGCCTGAACTCTTGACTGTCTGTCTGCTGTCCTCCTGCCTGCACCTGAACCTGTAGAAGCTGAGGTACCGTGTGAACTGTCCATCAGTGGACTCCCTAGTGAACTGCTATGCATGCTGCCAGGAGCACCACCCCTCTGGCTCGGTGAGCCACTGCTCACTGACGGACCTGACATCCTCATAGATGTACCTCCTGATCCTCTTGATCTCTGCCCACTAGATCCCTGCGACTGACTCAATTGCTGCTGAGGGTTTGGCTGATCCAGATACTCTAATTCCCGTGACCTCCTAAAGGCCCTGTCCTCCTCGAACTTCACATCCCGTCTGACAACAACTCTCCTCTGTGCAGGAATGTAAATCCAAAAGGCCTTTGAGGTCTCACTGTAGCCCACAAAGATACCCTTCTCTGCGGTGGGCTCTAGTTTGGTCCTCTTCTCCTTGGGTATATAGGAGTATGTAATGCATCCAAAGATACGAAGATGACCAATATCAGGCTTCTTCCTAGAGAAAGCCTCCTCCGGAGTCATGTGCCCCAAGGCACGATGCAGACTCCTGTTCTGCAAGTAAACAGCTGTGTTGCAGGCCTCTGCCCACAAGAACAATGGCAACCCCTGATCATGTAACATGGCTTTGGCAGCCCCTATGATGGATCTGTTCTTCCTCTCTGCAACCCCGTTCTGTTGGGGGTTGTAAGGAACAGTGAACTCCCTCCTAATGCCTGCCTCCGCAAAATAGTCAACAAACTCTCCAAGGGTGTACTCTCCTCCATTGTCCGACCTCAGGGACTTGATCTTTCGACCTGTTTGTGTCTCCACAAGAGCTCTGAACTCCTGAAACCACTTGAAGACCTCACTCTTGGTCTTCAAAAAATAAATCCAGGTCCTCTTGGAGTGATCATCAATGAATAAAACATAGTACTCATATACACTCAAGGAAACATGAGACATCTGACCGCTCACATCGGAATGAATCAAATCAAGTATCCCAGTCGCTCTGCTGTCACTGCTGGGAAAAGGGGATTTGGCAAACTTGCCCATCGCACAACCTCTGCAAGTATCAAAGTGATCAGTACTGAAATCTGGCACACCTGTAGTGATCTCCCGCAATGTCCTCAAGGCTCCATGATACATATGTCCCATCCTGCAGTGCCAAATCTCACACAGCTCAGAACTGCTAGCTCTGCTGTCTGTACTACTGCTCAATGCCAAAAGGGGCTGGAATGCAAACTTGTACACCTTTGCATGGCGTACACCAATCACTTTAGCTGAATCAGCTGGAGTGCCCCTGGGATACATCAACACATGTCCTCCCCTGAACAGTACCTCATATCCTCTGTCCTCCAATGCTGAGACGGATATGAGGTTCTTCCTCATCCCTGGCACATAAAGAACATCTGACACTTTCAAGGGAGGTTTGGACTCCCTCTGAAATGTCAGTGTCCCCACCCCGACTGCTCTAACAACTCTGTCATCTCTGAGTACTACCTCTATATCAGTGCCACTCTCTGAAAGCTCTGAGAAGTACTCACGGACTCCTGTCATGTGACATGAAGCCCCACTGTCCACATACTAGATACCTGAAGATGCTCCTCTAATCGAGGGAAAAGCATGCTCCCTCTGAACCTGTGTGGCAGGTGATCCTGCACTAGAGGACTCACACGTAGTGAACGCAAACTCCCGGTCAAAACGACCTGCAAATTCCTCAATCTCTGCTGAAGCTGCCACGTCCTGGTTCTTCCCCTTCTTCTTCTTCTCCAAACACACAATTGCATAGTGTCCCATCTTTTGACAATTCCAACACTTCACCTTGGAATAGTCCTTCTGTGTGTTCCCCTGTTTACCTTTACCTTTGCCTTTGCCCCCACCACTGCTTGTGGAAGCCTGCTTCTTCCCTTTGCCTTTCTTGCCTCCTGCCACCAGTGCTACATCCTCATCCTGCTCAACTGGCTTGGCTGCCCCAAGCTGACCTTTCCTGATCTCTGTCTGAATGCAATCATCCCAAAACCTCTCCCATTTGGGAAGGGTCTCACGTGCACAAACCCCATCAGCAAAGTTCAACCATGAACGGGGGAGGCCATTCACTACAATCCGCACCAACTCAGTGGGTGGAATGGCCTCTCCAATCACTACCAACTCATCTCTCACATTAGTAATCTTTGTGAGATATCTAGCTGCACTATCATTACCCATCTTAATGTTCTTCAGCTTCCCCTTCAGGACCATCTTCCGGTTCTCATTGGTACTCTGGTAGAGACTGGACAATGCTGTCCACATCTCATGGGCATTGCTCTTTCCTCTCACATGAGGAATGAAATGGTCTTTGATTCCGTCTAGAATCAGCCTCTTACCCTTGTTGTTCTTTTTATTATAAGCTGTCAACTAAGTAGCATCAGTAGGCACAACAATAGGGTTTTGTGTGGTATGCACCATGATATCCCAGACTTCTGCCTCCTCAAAGATACTCTGCATTCTTTCCTTCCAAACGCTGTAATTTGTATGCCCATCCAGCCTATCCTCCACCCTCAATCCCAATGACATCCTATTGTCCTAAAACTGAAAAATAGCACTGCTGTAGTAAAGATAAAACTGTTGTTTATGAAAAATCAGCTTGCTGGAATTTTCTGAGTGAAAAATCAGTAGCTGTAATTTTTCCTTTTGCTGTCCCAAACTACCCTTCAGCACTCAAACTTTGATACCATGTAGAAATTTCTCATTTCCCACCCCGGTTTTCAGTTTTTCCTTATTTCTCCCATATAGTTAAATGCCCTTTCCCATAACCATACATTTAACAAGCTGGAAAAAATAAATTTGCTGAAAACACAAATTCTGGAAATTTTACAGAATGCTAGAAATTGCAGAAATAAAAATCAGCAGTGATAAACAGCCATTAAAACACATTTAAACACTGAGATTTTTGGTCAATGTGACCCTGGAAAAACCCCCTACAACTCTTGGGGAAAACCAATTTGAGAGCTGTTCTTTATTTCTGGAAAATGCCTTTTTACAGTAAGGAAATATTCAGCAAAAATCAGCAAGCAAACTTTTACAACCTATCTCAGCCTTGCTGAAACTTCGCCCTGCTGAAACTCTGCTGTACAGACTTGCTGAAACTCCGCCCTGCTGAAACTCCGCTGTTGAAACTCCGCCCTGCTGAATCTCCGCTGTTGATACTCTGCTCTGCTGAAACTCCGCAGCTCACTGTCCAGAAATCTCCCTTGCACTCTTGCTCTCTTTCTCTCAATCTGCTCATGAAAGAATTTATGACCTTTTCCTCCTTTAATCTAACCCCAAGTGATTTTTGGGTGATCCAAGTGACTTTTGGGTGATCCCTAAATCCAATGGCTGAAATAGATTGAGATCCAAGGCTGAGATTAAATGCTCATTTAAATCTCACTTTTTATTTTTTAATTCACCCCACTTTAATAAAGACCCACTTAGTCATTTATTTCCAAAGTCACTTTTCCTTTCTAATTTTTCATTGACTTTATAAAAGTCACTTTAAAATTAGACTTAGTAACTTTATCACTTAAAGTCACTTTTAAATTAGATTTAACTTTATAAAATTATAAAGTCACTTTAGGAGAAAAATTAAATTCTTTTGGACACTTTTCCCTAGGCCAAAAATCAAAGCCTAAGGGAACTACCTGTCCTCCGGTACCAAATTTCAACAAGGCTAAAGCGCATGAGATCTCCAAGACCTAGAAATGGTTTGGGCAGATTCTAACCAGTTTGGGAGATATTAAAATAATTAATATTTTTAATGGAGTTCCTAAGTCTAAACTTACAAAAAATAAAATATTAAAGAGTATTAATATAAAATTGTGTTAGAAGGGTCCAAAAGTCATGGATCAAGCCAAATCTAATCATAGCCATTGATTAGAAATTTAATCTCGGCCGTTGATGGACCAACGAGAAAAGTATAAGAGGAGGCTTGAGGGTCAGTTGGAGGACACACCAAATTGATCAGTCAGTTCAATTTTTCTGGGGCGAGGTTTGCTGAGAAAATAGAACAAGTGATTTGAGTTGCAACTGAGGGGCAGTGAATACATAGCAGAGAGGCAGAGTTGGTACCAGAGACACAGCGCAGAGCCCAGAGAGTTTGACGTAGAGGCAGCTGCAGGCTACGCAGAGGTAGCCAAGCGCTGCACAAAGCCAAAGAGGCTAGCGTGTGAGACGCAGAGGGTCCAAGGGCTAATGCAGAGGCTCCAGAAGCTAACGTAGAGGCTATAGAAGCTGACACAGAGGCTAGCAAAGCTGATGCAAGGCCTAGAGGCAGTGCTGGGAGGATTTCGTGGGACAGACTGGGAGCTGGTGAGTCGGATAGGGTGATGCAGTCCCTATCAGAGTCATGTAGAGCAGCAGAAGCTGCGATTTTTGCTGTGGGATCGTTCATCTGTTGATTTATCAGCCGGAATATCTGTCTCCGAGTGAGAGGTACTACTGTCGAGGGCATTCTCTGTTGGGTGAGCCATTTCTGGCACCCTGGTTGTATTCTGAAAACTGAATAATAATAAAATCCTTTGAATAGCTGCACCGGTTTTTCCGCATTGGGTTTTTCTGGGGACATTAGTCAAAAAATAACGGTGTCACTTGTGTGCTTGTTTACTTTCAGTTGATGATTTGTAGATGTTGATACTGTACTTGTATTTATTTTCAGTATTTACATAGTAAATAACTTGTTAAGTAATTGAACAAGTAGGAAGAAATAAATCAGATAGTACAAGAAGAATTTTTAACGGGTTAAACTTAGAAATTCCAACACTATACTCTTGTCTCCTCTGCTCAATTTGGTGGTTAACCTTGTATCCTAGTCCCGTGGGATCCTTTACTAACAATTAGCTTTAGGGCTGACACTACATGGGAAATCACGATTTTGGTTGCATGGTCCCGCTTCCTGACTACATACACATCCTCCTTTCGTTTTAACCCCATTTATCACTTTTCCCATCCAGGTCCATATTTGTTCATTGGGTTAACAAACGGATAGACTCCCCCTACCCTTTCCCACACCTTGGGTCAGGCTTTGAATGATACTGCAAAGGTTGATGCAGCTAAACGGAATAGAAAAAGCATAATTTGGCCACTTTCAATAGGAAATGTACCACAAAATGCAAAAGATGACTAAGACATACAAATTTAGCACGTGGGCAAAAGCCAAGCATGAGCTCTACCCCTTATCTATGGCCATCACCGTGGTTCCTATGGTTTCTAAATGAGCCACCTCCACAATAAGGAACCCATGACTATCCCAGCTCTTGGTGGGCAATGAATTACCCCACCTTAAAGGGGGTATCTACTGTTGTATCGTACAAATCATGCTCTCATTCCCTAGAGCCTCGAGTAATTATGAAGAAAATCTAATCAAAGGCATGAAGCATATGAAGAAGGGTGGGAAAGCAAAGGCAAGGTTAACTCACGTACCACGATTTGCTCCCTCCAACACTTATATATCCAAGTGTGGGCCTCCCTCATCATAACTACCCTTGTACCGTGACATGTGGCCTGGTGCATTCCTCTAATCCCCACTCGGTTCCATCACTATATCACATGCCACATACCACCTGATGCATGTACCACGGACATGTCACCCCCTCTAAAGGTAGGAACCACCTAATAGGGTCCTTGGTTAACCCCCTTATTGAGCTTGGAAACTCTTGTACATGCCAAAGCCCACTATGGAAGGGGGAGCACAGTGTAGAGTTGGAAGCAGTGCAGTTGGCACAGTGCATAGTCAGTAGCAGCGAAGATCCTTCTGTGACAGTGCAGATGCTAGTAGTAGTCAGGGACTCGGGAGACAAATGCATCATACTGAACAGAGTTGGTTTAGTATTTTGGATGCTTTTCAGTTGTCGATGTTGCAGTTGCAGTAGCAACACATGAGAGGGAGTTGCAGTGTTGGCAGCAGTAACAGTGTCAGCAGCAGCACAGATGCAACGTATATCAGAGTTGCGCAGTGGTTGGTGGGCAGCAACACCAATGTGACTGGAGATGATACAGAGACAGAGTGTTGTAGGAAGGTGTGTAACACTATAATACATTCCTCGCTAAGAGGGAGTGTTAGTTTTTGTAGCATCGGATATGTTCTAGCCACAAAATTTGGAGAGGCTAGAATACATGAGATCTCCAAAACCCCAAAATCATTTCTGAAAATTCCGCCTTGAAGTGTCTCAATTAGATTATTAATTGCTTTTTTAAATATTTCCTAAGTCTAAACTTAGGGAATATGGTTAATTAATCAATATTAATTGAGATAAGGCAAGAATAGTCTAGAAACTCACACATATCGATCCTGAAATGATCCTAGCCATCGATTATGTTTTAATCTTGGTCGTTGGTGCTCCAACAATGGATTATAAGAGGAGGTCGATTTGGTGATGGAGAATGCACTTGAGTTGTTTAATTTTTTGTCAAATTGATTTCCAGAGTAGCAGCAGTTAGTTACCAGAGAGAGACAGAGATCGAAGCAGTGAGGGGTAGGGACAGTGTTCCGGAGGAAGTTTTCCAGATCTGGAGAGGCAGTAGCAAGAGGGCCGAGTTATCCCAATGAGGCACCGCAGAGCTCTGCATAGTAGCTTCAGAGAGGGTAGTTCGATTTGGTAGGGAAAAAATCGTTCTCAGATCTAGAGGCCAGGTAGATGTTCCAGAGGGCCCAAGAAACGAATTTCTCAGTAGCAGAAGGTAGAACGACTTCATCAGAGACTAGTTCGAGGCTAGATGTCATAGTGACTGCCCAGTCCAGAGCAAAGGGTGACACAGAAGCTTTAGGAGGCCGATTTTTCTATAGGCAAGTTGTGCCGAGATTGCTTGTGGAGGAAGGGTAAATTCCCTTCAATAATTTTGCCCAGATTTTCTTGTTGTGGATTGCCAATTTCAAGCACCCATATTGTACTCAAATTTTCATTGTTGCATAATAATAAAAACCCTCATTGCTGAACTTGTTTTCCCAAGTTGGGTTTTTCCAAGGACATTTATCCAAAAATAATTGTCTCATATTTTATGTGTGTGTGCTAGTATTTCTTAGTTTCCAGTGCATTATTTTTTCGCAATTTTATTTGTGAAGGTTGTAGTGTGTTTATTTTGATATTTGCTGTAGAAAATAAATTGTTAAATTAATTAACAATTAGGAGAAATAATACTAGTTGCTGCAATATGATTCCATATTGGAATTTTCACAGGTAGCAGAGATTTGGGAAGGGCAAGATTCCTAAGAGTTTCCCAATGATTTTCCAGTGTCAGAGTAACAGGGGCAGGGAGGCCGAATTATTTGCAGAGAGTGCCGCTACAACTAGTGCAAATAGCCAGAAACCCTAGTGTGAGTTGTGGGGAAAGAGATCGTTTGAGTTATTGGAGGCCGGATCAGTGTTAAGAAGGTAGAACGATTTCATTCCAAAGGCAGACGAAGGTAGAACGACTCATCCAATGTCAGATTCCAGGCTGTACGGATTCCCTTTGACCAACAATGTGCATTTTAGGTGGCCAGTGCAAGCGCGCCATGGGAGGTTGAGTTGATTGCAGAAGGGGATATTTTGTCTCCAAATATTTTGCCAGTGTATTGCCGGAGGATACCCAGTCGGGCATCCAGTTTTATAATTTTCAAATTGTTGCATAATAAAATAAATCCTCATTTGCTGCACCGGTTTTTCCTTTGGGGCTTTTCCGGGGCATTTAGTCCAAAAATATTGGTGTCAATTTTATTGTGCGCGTGCATCTATTTTTCAGTTCCAGTTTACAATTCCGCAACATTTTTATTTTGAAGAATGCATCAGTGATTTAATCTTTATTTGTTGTAAACAAGTAAACTGCTAAACAGTTAGAAGATTAAACTCCAGTTGTTGCATTCATGGGAATTTCACATGGAATCATAGCATTGTTGATTAGATCAAGGCTCAAAAGCGAAGGAACCGAAATTGTGCAATTTCAGAGGGAGATCTGAGCACAATATTTCCAGATCTATGCAAGTCAACCACATAGTGCGAATTGCTGGGGCGGGAAAATTGATTTCTAGTTTAGAGTGAAGGAAAAGCTTGATTTACTCTAGAGCAGTTCCGAGAGGCAGTGGATTTGTCGGGAAGAGGTTTCAGTGAGCAGATCAGTGATTTCGCAGAGTAAATCTAGGTGCGGAGATTTGTAGCAAGGGTTTGTAGTTGTAGATTTTCATAGGGCAGGAAGTGAAAAGCAAAGAGGCAAAATTTCTTATTTATTTCATAGAGGGTTTCTAGTTGTAGGAAAGGAGATCTTGATTTCTAGTAGTAGAAGGCAGACTTGTCACTCTAGCCAGTATGAGTTTCAAGGTTAGCAGTGCATGTGCTAGATTCTGGAGAAGTACTTCTGGGAGGTTGAGTGAGTTACCCAGTAGAAGCAACAGACAATGCGAATTCCAGGAAGGACACGGAGGCAAGTGAAGAAGTAGATCTACGCATTCCAAGGGGAGTGTGTGTAGCAAAGAGAAGGTCGAGTTGTCAGAAGGAGAAGGATATTTCCAGCATATAGTTCTCCAATTATTTGAGTTTCGTACAGATGGACACAACAGGACTTGGAGATCAAGATGCACTTGAAAGAGCCTCAACAGAACTCAAAGATCGGGATAGACTTGACAGAGCCTCAAACTTTGGTGTCTGGAAGGCCAGGATGCAATTCCTATTGGATGAGCATGGTCTGAAGGAGTTCGTGACAACAATTGTAGCTGAACCGATAGATCCTATCCAGTTACATGATTTCAGGAAGGATATGGCCAAAGCCAAGAGGATGGTCCTTGATGGGGTTCGAGATAACATTGTCCCGCATATTGCAGAAAAGAATACAACAAAGGACATGTGGGATGCTGTTGTGAAGCTGTGCCAGGATCCATTTGAGAATCGGAAAATTATTCTCAAGGAGAAGTTGAGGACAACAAAGATGCAAAAGGGTGAGAGTGTTACGTCCTACCTCACCAGAATTTAGGGAGTCTAAGATGAACTTGTAGATGTAGGAGAGAAACCAACAGATATTGAGTTGGTGCGGACAACTCTAAATGGGTTTACCAAGGAATGGAAGACTTTCGTTCAAGGAATCACCAAATGAGATAAGCTACTAGATTGGGAATGCTTGTGGAGTTACTTCACTTAGGAGGAGCTAAGGCTCAGTCTCGTTGAGGGTGCCACCATCAGTAGTGGCAAGGGACTGAAGGTGGAAAAGGAGGAAGTAAACATAGCCCTTGTAGGTAAGGGAAAGGCAAAGAAGGGTCTCGCCAAGGACAAGACTCAAAGGTCAAGTACTCCGGATATGGTCATTTTGGTCACTACTGGTGATTTGTGGTAACATCGAATGTGCTCTAGCCATGAAAATTGGTGGAGAGGCTAAGGAACATAAGATCTCCAAGACCCATAAATGGTTTGGGGAAATTCCACCCGGTTGGAGAGATATTAAAATAATTAATATTTTTAATGGGGCTCCTAAGTTTAAACTTAGGAGAATGAAAATATTAATGGGTATTAATATAAATTTGGATGAGAATGTTTTAAATGACATGGATCAAGCCAAATATAATCTTAGCCGTTGATTAGGGACTTAATCTTGGTCGTTGAAGACTCAACAGAAAATGTATAAGAGGAGGCTTGAGGGTCAGTTGGAAAGGCACCAAATTGATCAGTGAGTTCGATCTTTTGGAGCGGGGTTTTGCTGAGAGAATTGAGCTAGTGATTTGTTGTAGCCAGGGGCAGTTCGGCACAAGGCGGAGAATACATAGTAGAGAGGAAGAGATAGTACCAGAGAGACAGCGTAGAGCCTGGGGAGGTTGACACAGAGGTAGCTGGGAGCTACGCAGAAGCTGAAGAGGCCAGCGTGGGTGACGCAGAGGGTCTGAGGGCTAACGCGGAGAGCCAAGGGGCTGATGCAAAGGCTTCAATAGCTGCACAGGGGCTAGCAGAGCTGACGCAGGGCCAAGAGGCAGCACTGGGAGATTTTTCGTGGGGCTGACTGAATGCGGTACGTCGGGAAGCGTGACGCAGTCCCTGCAGAATGACGCAAAGCAATAGAGAAGCTTGGAGCAGCTTTCGCTGTCTAGCTAAGGAGCTACCATTGTTGCTGTGGGATCGTTCATCCGGTGATTGATCAGCCAGAATATCTGTCTCCGAGGAGAGGTACTACTGCCAAGGGCATTCTCTGTTGGGTGAGCCATTTCTAGCACCCTAGTTGTATTCAAAAACTACATAATAATAAAACCCTCATATTTGCTGCTCCGGTTTTCCTGCATTGGGTTTTTCCGGGGATGTTTGTCCAAAAATAACGGTGTCCCTTGTGTGTTTGTCTCAGTTATTTCAGTTGCTGATCTGTATATGAGTTAAGGCTGCATTTGTGTTTATTTTCAGTATTTATATTTATAAATAACTTGTTAATGAAAAGAAAAAGTAGGAGAAAATAAACCAGATAATGCAGTAGGAATTTCTAACATGTCAGACTTAGAAATTTCAACATGGTATCAGAGCATTGCAGATCACAGGAGGACTGAAGGCACCAGCAGTAATCTGAAGAATTTGCAGCAGTAGCAGTTGTCCCGAGAGACAACGTTGTTCCAGAGCAGAAGCAACAGAGAAGAAGTGACGTAGAGGGCTTGCGTCATCATTTCGAGCTAGGAGGAGGGTCAACGCAGAGGCAAAGGGGCAGATCAGACCTACGTAGTGCCCAGTCATCTTTTTCAGCCAAGAAGGATCGATGTTGTCGCCAGAAGGCGCAGATTTTGTTGTTGTCGAGATTGTGTAGAGCCTGAATGGCTCAGTTTCTTCAGTTGCTGGGGCTTGGGGAGCTATGGGTAGTATGTGATTGAGAAGCTGGTGGGGTGTTGGTTCTGTCAGTGCAAAATAGTAACTAAGGGGACAGAACCAAGGTAGAGGGAGTCGCTACCTTGACGGATTTCTAGCCAAGAAATATAGATCTGAGTTGCAATTGCAAGGAGGATTGGAGAGGAGCGATTTGACATTTGGCGAGAGGATTTCCAGCAGGGAAATCAGGACTTAGAGGGAGATTTCTAGGAGGGAAGTCGAAACTCAGAGGGAGTCTAGAAGAGGAGCTGAAATGGCAGTGAACGGATTGAGGGATCAGGACAGGTTGGACGGGGCTTCCAACTTTGTCATCTGGAAGGCTAGGATCTTAGCATCGCATCAAGGAATTTGCCTTGAGAACCATGGCTATCCCAGTCGACCCAGCTGAAAATGAGAAGTATGAGGATGCAATGGTGAGGGCAAAGTGCATGATCCTAGATGGGGTCAAAGATCATGTCATACCACATATTGCTGAAAAGAACACAACAAAGGAGATGTGGGATACTTTGATGACCTTGTATCAAGGCACTTCCGTGCAGCGGAAGATGCTATTAGAGAATCAACTGTGGTCGTATCAGATGCAGAAGGGAGAGCAGATAGATCTGTTCCTCCTTAGATTGCAGGAGATTCGTGACCAACTTACTTCCATAGGGTCTACACCAGATCTAGAGTTCATGGTGAGGACCACCTTGAATGCAGTCTCCAAGGAGTGGGAGACATTTGTCCAAAGTATTTTGGGCAGGGCTACGCTTCCAGGATGGAAGGAGATGTGGGCAGCTCTTCGTCAGGAAGAGATCAGGAGGTTGACCAAGGCGGGGAGTAGTGGCAAGGGAAGTTGAATCAAGAAAGAGGAGGAGGATGCGGCTCTAGCATCTGCGGGACAGCAAGGGAAGAGGAAGAAGAAGGACATCTCCAATGTGAAGTGCTTCTATTGTGGGGAGTTGGGACATTATGTATCCCAATGTCCGAGGAAGAAAAACAAGGGGGAGGCTTCCGACTCCAAGGAAGCTCCAGCTAAGGCGGAGAAAGAGGTCGAGACTGATGATGACTATGCCATGAGTGTTCATGCACCTCTAGAGAAGAGGTAGGGAGACATCGAGTTGTAGTTAAGAGGACTACATACTAGGGGCAGGATCCTTGAGGTGCGCAAACTCTTGGATCATATCCGGCTATAAGAGCCCTTAACGACAGTAGCATAATGATAAATGTCGGTTGGAGCAAAGTGTAGTGGAGTAGCAAGGCAATGCTTGGGTGCAAACATCTGAGGCAACGCAGTGGAGGGTGCAACAGTGCGAGAGGCACAGAGCTGTATGCAACAACGCCGTAGCAGCAAAGGGAGCACAATATAGTAGCAGAGGCAACTTTAGTTTCACGTGGCTTCCAGACTGACTAGGATGTCAGTGTTTGGGAGAAGTGAGCTACCTACTTCTTGGTAACTGAGTTGCAGTGCAACAGTTAGCAGTGGCAGTGCTAGAGGCAGCATGGACAACATATTGAGAGGGAGCTGCAGTACAGATGTAGCAGTGGCAATGGTAGTGTCACGGGTAGCAGTACAGGAAGCAGCGATGCAGATGATGTGAGGCAGCAGACCAAGCATCAACACAGGTACCGGTGCAGAGGATCAGTATGATGCTTCCATGGTGAAACATTACTAGAGCACATTCCTCGCTAAGAGGGAGTGTTGGTTTTTGGTAACATCAGATGTGCTCTAGCCCTGAAAATTGGTGGAGAGGCTAAGGCGCATAAGATATCCAAGACCCAAAAATGGTTTGGGCAAATTCCACCTCGTTGGAGAGATATTAAAATAATGAATATTTTTAATGGGATTCCTAAGTCTAAACTTAAGAAAATTAAAATATTAATGGGTATTAATATAAAACTGGGTGAGAATGTTCTAAATGACATGGATCAAGCCAAATCTAATCTTAGCTATTGATTAGGGACTTAATCTCGGCTGTTGAAGACTCAACATGAAAAGTATAAGAGGAGGTTTGAGGGTCAGTTGGAAAGACACCAAATTGATCAGTTAGCTCGATTTTTTGGAGCGGGGTTTTGTTGAGAGAATCAAGCTATTGATATGTTGCAGTGAGGGGCAGTTCGACACAAGGCCAAGAATACATAGCAGAGAGGCAGAGATAGTACCAAAGAGACAGCGCAGAGCCTGGAGAGGCTGACGCAGAGGCAGCTAGGAGCTATGCAAAAGTTGAAGAGGCCAATGTGGGTGATGAAGAGGGTCTGAGGGCTGACGTAGAGAGCCAAGAGGCTGACGCAGAGGCTTCAGTAGCTGCACAGACGCTAGCAAAGTTGACGTAGGGCTAAGAGGCAACACTGAGAGATTTTTCGTGGGGCGGACTGAGTGCTGGTAAGCTGGGAAGGGTGAAATAGTCCCTGCAGAATGACGTAGAGCAGCAGAGAAGTTTGGAGTAGCTTTCGCTGTCTAGCTAAAGAGTTTCCATTGCTGTTGTCGGATCGTTCATCTGGTGATTGATCAATCGTAATATCTATCTTCGAGGAGAGGTACTATTGTCGAGGGCATTCTTTGTTGGTTGAGCCATTTCTGGCACCCTAGTTGTATTCAGAAACTACATAATAATAAAACCCTCATATCTGCTGCACCGGTTTTCCCGCATTGGGTTTTTCCGGGGATGTTTGTCCAAAAATAACGGTGTCCCTTGTGTGTTTGTCTCAATTATTTTAGTTGTTGATCTGTATACGAGTTAAGGCTGCATTTGTGTTTATTTTCAGTATTTATATTTATAAATAAATTGTTAATGAAACGAACAAGTAGGAGAAAATAAACTAGATAATGCAGTAGGGATTTCTAACGTGTCAGACTTAGAAATTTCAACAACTACGTCACCCAGTGTCCAAAGAGGAAGAAGGACAAGAAGGGGCAGTAGACAATAACTTTGGCAGAGATCGATGTGTTGACCTCCAGATTGGAGGAATTCGCATTGATAACAACAATACCTCTAGATGGAGGAGGAGCATGATGCTTCAGATTGCCTGTATGGAATGGTCCATGGTGTGCAACAGGAAGTCTAGTCAAAACTAGTTGTCGTTCACATGGATCAATACCTTTGCTACAGGAGCCCACATAATTTCAATAACAGGCGACCAGTTTCAGTGAGTTATAGTCAGTTACTTGGATGACAGTTGTAGAATTTGGAGTAGTCAGATGGTTGAGAGGCAGTTGCTGAGTTAGTTAGATGCAGTTAGGTACTCAAGAGGCAGTTGTAGATCTAAGTGCAGCTAGAGGTTCGAAAGATAGTTGCAAGTGGCGCAATAGATCAAGTTTCTAGTTGCAGTTGTAGGAAATTCGTGTGGGAGGAGGCAGTGCGAATTGCCCAGTTGCAAGTTGCAGGTGCAGTCTAGCTAGAGCAAGATTCCATAAGGGAGTTTTCATCCAGGAGAGATTTCTGAGTTCTATTTCAGGGGGAGATCAAGTGAGATCAAACTCACTATTGCAGTAGTTGCAGTAGCAGTGCAATGATAGTAGCAGAGCAGTGGTGGCAGTAGTGTGAGGTGGATCAGAGTATGTGCGATAGGATGATGGGTAGTGATGTCAAACATCAACAGTGTGTGACAATCTTGCTATAGGATGTTCATCAGAGAACATATGGGTATAGTGGAGAACATCTTCCTCGCTAAGAGAGAGTGTTAGTTTTTGATGGATATGGTAGCATCAGACAAGTGTTATAGTTTCAGATGATGCTAAAAGGCTAAGGAAGACGAGATCTCCAACACCCAAAAAAGGGTTGCGCGAGATAAGCTTGGGAAACACCTTAATTAAATTGATTTTCCATAATCTAATATATCCTAAGTTTAAATTTAGTAAAAGTGGTAAATTAAAGTTAATTAATGAAGGATGTTTAAGATTGCTCTAGAGACTTCTATTGATGAAGTCTAATTGATTTTACCCGTCGATGGAGATTAAATCGTGGCTGTCAAGACTCCAACAAGGGATTATAAGAGCGAGTCGAAGGGTTTAGAGATAGCATTAGTGTGATCATTATGAGAAAGGAAAATCGAGCTACCCAGTTCGCAGTTTTTAGTGAGGGCACAGTTCGAGCCAGGGAAAGAGCATTAGGGAGAGGAGGCAATAGAGATTTGTGAAGAACATGATTCCGAAGAGTTTCCCAGTGATTTTCCAATGTGAGAGTGATAGGAGAAGGGAAGTCAAATTAATTATAGAGAGGGAAGCTATAGCTAGTGCGAATAACCAGAAACCCGAGTGTGAATTGTCGGGAAAGAGATCGATTCAGTTGTCAGAGGTCAAATTAGTGTCTAGAAGGTAGAGCGATTTTTTTCTAGAGGCGGAGGGAGGCAAGACAGCGCATCCAAAGTCAGCTTCCATGTTATACGAATTCCCTTCAACCAGTAGTGCATAGTGCGGGAAGTGCGAGCAGGCCAAGGGAGGCCGAGTTGATTGTAGAAGGATATATTTATCTCTAGATATTTTTCTAGTGTATTTCCGGAGGATAGCTAGTTGGGCATCTAGTTGTATAATTTTCAAATTGTTGCATAATCAAAATAAATCCTCATCTGTTGCGCTGTTTTTTCCTTTGGGGTTTTTCCGGGGATGTTTAGTCCAAAAATATTGGTTTCATTTTTATTGTGTGTGTGTGCATCTATTTCTCAGTTCCAATTTATAATTCCGTGATATTTTTATTGTGAAGAATGCATCAATGATTTAATCATTATTTTTCGTAAACAAACAAACTGCTAACAAGTTAGAATATTAAACTCCAGTTGTTTCATTCGTGGAAATTTCACAGTCACACTGGACTAGGGGCAAAGGATAAGCTCTGAGGTGAAGTTTGGGAACAACGGTACTATCAAGAGTGGTTAATCTTCCAACTTGGCCTGTGATCAATATAGTATGCCCCAAAACATTAAATGAAAGCAGATGATTACAAAAATGGTTAATGTACCTTTCGGTAGATGACCCACCTTCTTTCAAGAAGCAAGTCAGATGGGAGAGAACACTGACTAGAGCATAGGTAGAGAGCTCTGATGTAAAGTAATATTTAGGCCATCATAGGGCTGTTGGTTGACTGGTTGATAAATGAGGAGAAAAAAATTCTCCTAGAGGTTACCCACTTTTGCTAGGTAACAGTGACACCTGGATGATTAGAGACAATTGCAAATTTCTATGGCACACAATTTGGTTTTTGTCTATTGGATTTCTATGGAAGTACAAGTGTAAGGATGCTTTAATGGGGAACCATCTCCTCTAGGTTTATTAGAATTTAGGATTTTCAAGAAGGAATTGGCTTTGCTTGTTAAAACCTAACTTGGTATTTTCCATTAAGATGTTGAATCCCTTCCATTGAGGTGCAAGTTCATATGCTAGCAGTTCTGGGCCTTTTAAGACTAAAATTACCTTGTAACATTGTTGTTATACTGTTGTGATTTTCATTGTTGCTTGAAGTATTATAGGATTCGTATCTAAAAAAAATATTATAATAACTTACAGTTTCTTTATTTCCAGAAATCCTAAGTTTAGGGATCAACCTCACTTGCATTTGGTATGCTGATACACCCACAGAATCGCCCTTGTTTCGAGTTAAAAACAAGAATGGTTGTGCACACACTACACAATTCCTTTCTTAAGCTAGTTGGAATTTCCAATTACCCCTCACGTAACAAGCCTAGTAATGAATATATTTGCAAATATAGGCATCACCATATGAAATCATAGTGGAAAACTATTAACCTGTGACAAGTTGTTACTATTTTCCACAAGTTAGATGCCCACGTGACAAACATGGACCTCCAATATTATCAATCCATCTTCAAAATGCATTCAGACTCAATGCATCAACTTATGGGATGTTCTGACTATGGCTTATGATGATAAGAATATGCAAGAATACTGATATCAATATTAATAATTATCAGACAAGAGATAATGCCACATCTACTATCATCATGCTAACAACCCTAAACAAGGATATGGGTGTGGAGTGAATGAAGTATAGGTACCATCATCATGCAAAAATGTATAGATACTAAAGTTCAGATGGAAGTTTGCGTCCAACTTTGCAATTTAAATACACGGGAAGTCTTAGTTTTTATTTGAAATACTATGGAGATTAGGAAAAATTCCTAATTGAGTTAAAAGGATAAAAAATGTTATACCTCGTTTCTTAGTCAAAGTATAACATTACAGTGATATCACTTTGACCATGTTAGATTTTGCTAAGAGCTTGAAGACATTGCAAGTTGAAGTATGTGTTTGCATAGACGATGCTCATTTCATTGCAAAGACATTGCTACTGAGTACTATATAGATCCTTTAAATTTGTTTACTTTTATACTAAAAGTGATATTCCCCGCCTTCAAGAAAGATGATATTTTTATTAAAATTTGTTTTTATTGTTTTTCTCATTGTACTTGAAGTGATATTTACCCAATTCTTGGTTAAGTGGTTTTATTTCGTATCTTTGTCTTTATAATACTGTCAATTATTTTATTGAAAGCTACAAATTTCTTGCTTACTCAGGACTATAATGAGCGTCCACGAATTTTATTAAATTCTCCAGATGCAAGAGAATCTATTCATGCACAACCGGTAATCTATTTCTTTAATTTTCTCAAATGGTTTGAATTCTCCATCCATGCATGCATGTGTTGATTGTATGGAATTTAACCTTGACTATTTTTGTGATTGGAGAGTAGGAATCCAATATTACAACTAATGCTGATTTTGAGCTAGTGATATTTTATGTTTAGTTACAATATCGATTATCAATAGATTTTCTTTGAGGATCTTAAGTTGTTTTCTTATTATATGAGGTCTGGTCTAGAGTCCTCAAGTGGTACTTGTGATTACGTGCATCAATGGTGGGTATACTGTCATAGACTTGTAGTGGGAATCATTAGAAGATATTATTTGTAATCCATAATTGAATCATAGTTTAGTGTTTATTTTTGTGAAAAATGCTTATATTAACATTGAAGAAAATATTCACCAAACAATTCAAATCTATCTAAAGAACAACCAGGAGCCTTGTCATAGTTGGAGCTCTAAGGCCATAGTGCTTAGCAACTCTTTTTAGGTGGGTTGCTTTAGCTCTAAGTTGAAATGAAATCTTTGGATTAAACAACTGTCAAATATTTTAACAGTGAACCAAGCATTATTGAGGATAATATTGCATCTAACTTTCTAAGTGGAAAGATGATGATTACCATCAAATAAGATTAGATGTGGTTTAAGTTTAAGAAAACTGAGAAGAAATTAATTGTTTTGTTTTAACATTTTGTTTCTATGATAAAAAATATATTGTAGGAAAGTTCCTAGCTCTATTTGGTTTTCTTGAGTTAAAAAGTTATGAAGATCAATGTTCTTGCAAATACTGTGAAATTGACACCTAACGTGGACATAGGCAAGGCATTCTAAAAGAAAGAGTTTTGCATTCTCCAGCTTCTAATATCACAATGATTACATATTATTTCTTATCATGATGTTTTGGGTCTTGTTCAATGCCCAATTTCACTATGAAACTTGTGAGTGTTCCTTCATTTTAGCAATGTTAACTTTATTATTTAAGATAGCGACATAAGGAAGATAATTTTGATCTTCTAACTTGGGTTTAATGATCTTTTTATGGTACATTAAATTTCTCTTATTCTCAATTTCTTCATTGCACCACAATTTCTTTTTAAATTTAGTTGTGATAGTGCTTTTAATGGCATCTATATTTTGCAAAGCATCCTTCCCATTGCCCTCCAATGGTTTAGCTAAGAATCAACATCCTTATGCTACCCTATTTCAAGCTCCAAGTGACTTTTTTTAAAATTCAAAGAAATGCTAAGAAACCTCTCACCCTTCATGTTAATTACCTTATACTTGTGCATTAGGTACCAAACCATAACATTACTCTCAATGGGTGGACACCTAGCCTCTAAGAGGATGACTGCATAGGGTGTATTGCTTTTAACTTTTATATTATAATCTATGAATTGCTTTTGGATATGCTTGATGTTTCTCCAAGCTTCTCCAAAACTGCCACAACTCCAAACTTCACAACTATATAACATAAATGAAATCAACAAGTTTAGCAAACATGACTTTATTTTTTTCCTTATGACAAGATACTCTTCCATAGGCTTCAAGAGCAAGCGAGACATATGTGTCTTGATTTGGGGGATGACACTACTTATCCTATGAAACGATTGGGCTCCATTTCCTTCTGATTGCTACTAGGTGACATTCTTGAGTTGAATGTTTTTCTTACATTAAGGAAATTTTGAGGTAAAAAATGGGTCTCAAAATGAAAAATGTACTTAAAAAATCAACTTTAAGCGAACTAATAGGATTCAAGATGATGATGTCATCGCCAGGGTAGAATATTTTTGGAGGGAAAAGATGAAATTTGCTTATTTTAGTCATATTTTTGAGATATCTCCTTGTAGGTTTACTCAAATTTCAAGTGTGTACACTCATTGGATGCAAAATTAGATTCTGCGTCCAACGAGTACCCACTCTGCATACTTTTGAGTAGATCCACACAGAGAAAAATTCAAATTACATGAAAAAATGTGTTTCAAACTTACAAGCAGATATGTCAAAAATACAATAAAAAAAGTAGTTTTCTTTCTTTTCTTTTAAGAATTCATATATCTTATTTTATTATTTTCCTTAGGAGTGTTAATTTTCACAGTGTTCTATGCTGTTATAATCACTTAAAATGATTTCATCCACTTATATTCACCCCAACAACAGTGAACCAATTATAGATAGAATAGTAAACAGTAATGCACAATAGAAGATAGACAAGCACAATCAGACATAGAGATTCAGTCAAAGACCAGGGAAAAACCCCACAAGGGGGAAAACCCATAATCAATTCTTCTTCTTCTATTAGTCAATCATTGTTCAACATGAGATACATCAGTCCAATAGTACATCCATAAACCAGTCAAAGTCCACCTTTGACTATCCAAGATAACCAAGTCAAATCTAGTCAAAATAGAGAGAGAAGTCAATGTTGGTCAAACATATCAGTCTACAACAGAGGGCTGAAATTCTGTCAACCGTAGTCAACAACCTACAACTTTTGGTCAAATTCAATGGTCAAACCTACCCATAAAACTTTGGTAAACCCAACATAATATTTGGCCTTCTTCCTTAGTCAATATTTGGTCAAAACAGAGTCAATCTCCTGCAATCTTCGGTCAATTTCCATAGTCAAACCTATTAGTTTTTGGATGTGGAGTAGTGTTAGACAGGTGTTCTAGTCTCAAATGGTGCTAAGAGGCTAAGGAACATTAGATCTCCAAAACCCATAAAAGGTTTCACGAGATAAGCTTGGGAAACACCTTAATTAAATT
Source organism: Pinus tabuliformis (assembly GCA_031772625.1). NCBI lineage: Eukaryota > Viridiplantae > Streptophyta > Pinopsida > Pinales > Pinaceae > Pinus > Pinus tabuliformis. The sequence continues at coordinate 914,990,153 of CM062813.1, read as the reverse complement.
AATTTGCCATAATTAAATTATTTCCTAAGTCTAACTTAGGGAAATTGGTAAATTAAAGATAATTAATTAAGGATGTTCGAGATTGCTCTAGAGACTTTTATTAATGAAGTCTAATTGATCTTAGCCGTCGATGGAGATTAAATCATGGCCGTTGAAGACTCAATGGGAGATTATAAGAACGATTTGAAGGGATTGGAGAAGACACAACCGAGTATCAGTGTGATCATTGAGATCAAGGCAGATGGAGCTACCCAATTCACAGTTTTTTGTGAGGGAACAATTCGAGCCAGGGAAGGAGAATAGCAGGTGTTTGTAGCATTGAGAATTTCCAGAGAAATTCTCTGATGGTTTTATAGTTTCCAGATACAGGAGAGGGAGGCCGAATTATCTATAGGCAGACCAAAATTCTACAGTGCGAGTGCAGGATCGAGAGTGAAGTGCAACATCCTGGGTCTATAACTCGGAGGCAGAGCAAATTGGATCCAGGAGGTGTTTCCATGGTAGATCGATTTCTCAGGAACGAATAGTGCACATTTCCAGTCCAACTATGCGAATTAGCTGGGAAGTGTGAATTTTCCAGATAGGGAAGGATTGAGTTGTTGTGAGGGAAAAGCATTTTACCAGTTGAAATAATTTGCCAGAGGATTGCCGGTTGGGCATCCATATTGTAATTCTCTATATTTTCTGCATAATAAAATAAACCCTCATTCTCTGCACTAGTTTTCCCTTCGGGATTTTTTCCGTGGACATTTAGTCCAAATATTGGTGTTAATTTTATTGTGTGTATGCGTTTATTTCTTAGTTCCAGTTTATTATTTTGCAGTGATTTTATTTGTGAAGAATGCATTAGTGATTTATTTGTTATTTTGCAGTTGGTGCATTCGTAGAAATTTCACATGGTATCTGAGCATTATTGATCAGATCAGAGGCTCAGAAGAGAAAGAAGCAAAACTGTGTAGTTTTATAGGGAGATATAAGCATGATATTTCTAGAGTTACGCAGGCCAACCAGGCAATGCGAATCGCTGGGCAGGAAAATCAATTTCCAAATCCAAGCAGGACGAAAGTTAGATTTGTCCGGGAGCAGTAGCAGCAAGCAGTATGATTGCGGAGACGGTTTTTGGTGAGCAGATAAGTGATTTCACAGAGTATATTTGGGCGCAAAGGTTTGTAGTTGCAGATCAACACAGGGTAGGAAGTGTAAATTACACAAGCAGATGTTCAGTATGTTGTCATTGATGTCAATGCAAGAGAGGGTGCAGGTAAATGATGTAGGGTGAGTGCAAATATCATTATTGATGTCAGGGTTTGGAGGCCATTAATGTGATGGTGTCCACAGGATGATGCAACTTGACCAATTCATAATGAAACCCTAGCTAACCCTAGATCTAGGGTTTTCTTCCTTTGACGATGAACATACTTCACATTTGATGAGGATATTGATGAGGCAAATTGTTGAATTTGGCTTGGAGACCCTAGCCATTGCATTTTCCTTGTCATGGAATTTCTGTTGATATGTGGAGCATTTCGTGGGACCTCACAATCTGTGAGAATTGCACAGTTAAAGTTAGTGACCCAATTCATGGGCAAAAACCCCAAAGGCTGACGATGTGACAACAATGTTTGATGATGTGACAATTAAGTCAAAAATCCATTTGATGGTCAAGGTTCCACAAATATGTGGCATTAGGTTATTGGTTCATTGATGTGGCAATCCAATTTTGGCCAGCCTACAGTACTTTTCCTTAAGAAAAAGAGAATAATTCTATCACCGCAAGTTTTGGGAAGCCATAGAAATCGAAAGGAGGCCAAGTAATCTAAATAGAGACGATGGCTGGAAAATTAGCAGTTGTTGGTCTCGTCCCTATCTTCTTAATAATGTATTATTATTATTATTTTCTTTTTCATTTTTATTTGTTTTATTTTTAATTTATTTTTTGTTATTGCTAATTTATTTATTTATTTTTATTTTATTTCTTTTTGTAAGCTTTGTAGGACTACATCTTCATCATGTCCAACTTTTCACCCCGATCGGGGGGATAGCACAAGATTTGAACCCAAGACTTCCGGTTCGATGAGACTTCATTTCCACGGCCATTGCCAATTGAGCTACCCCAAGCGGACTTATTTATTTTTAATTTAAAAAAAAATAAAAAAATTCATTTTTATTTTTATTTTATTTTACTTTACTTTATTATTATTATGATTAATCTTATTTCATTTTATTTTTATTTTGTTTTAAGTTTGAGCCAAAGATAATAATGTCTTTAGTTTTAATTTATTTTTATATATATATTTTTATGGTTAGTTGTTGACTTAATATTATATTAAAATATTATTTTTAAATAAAAGGATTGTTTTACTCTATTAGTCAAATTTAATATTCTAAAATATTTATATTTATCTATTCAAATTTATCTATTATATTCTACCTGTTGAAACTAATGGTCTCTACATTGCTGTCTCTATTTAATCATATGCTAAGATTTGTTTCTCCATCTTGTCGTAACGTTGAACCACACTTGATGTTTCGAAACTTTTCTCAATAATTCAAATATGGATCACTGAATTCGAAAATGATTATATGATAAATTAAATTTAATTAATTAAGTGAAGATTGATAACTATGCCCAAAATGGTTATGGTCCAAAAGATAAGGGATGTCAAGAATTAAATATGAATATGTTATGGTTGAAAAGGGAAAAGGATGTCAAGAATAAAGTATGCATCAAATTCTTGGTCCAAACTTTGAAAAGAATATTATTATTACTATGGTCCAAGTAAATAATTTATTGGGCATTATCCTATAACACTAAGACGAGCTCGTTTGGAATAGTTAATGGATGGTCAAAATATTTGAAATTAATATTTTCTCCATAGTAAGTCGAATCAACATAAGGGCTCCTCAGCTTCTATAAAATGACGTGCCTTTGCTCTCCATAATGGATCAAGAAAACCTTTCGGCTCCTCTATAATAAAATTGTCATCCTGTGAAAGCTCAATGATGATCATTCGCTGGTTTCAAAAGTTGTATTTTTTTTTATTTGTTGTATCAAATCAAAAGGTTTCCAATTTATGTGGAGTCGTTTTAAATGAGGGTTTCTGTTGGTTCATATTCGAAATGGGCTTCGTTGTGTGTGATGAACAATAAGTGGGCTAACATTCTGATGAAGAGTATACAGTGATTTGAGATGATGTAGTTGTTTTGGTTGTTTGAAATTTTGTAATTGGTTCATTCAATGATTTAATGATTAAGTTGGTTCAATTATTTGATACAGTTATTGGTTTCAGTTTGTTATTTGATATTGGGCTTAAATGATGGTAGTGGGTCTAGCCTGAAAATTTGATGAAACATGGCCTATAGATTGAATGTTTTGGTTCAAATGGATCCAATATGAAATATTATGAAACGTGGTCCACAGAGATGTTAAGGGTTGGAGCCTTCAGTGAGGAAGTCGAAGCTTCCTTCTAGTGGTAGCTGGGAAATTTGATTAGGGGGTTGGAGCTCGCTTTCGGTGGGTGTCGGTAAACGAGATTAGGGGGTTGGAGCTCCCTTCCAGTGGTTGTTGGAGAATGAGAGAAGGTTGTAGCCTTTTGCAGGTGGGTGCCTTGGATTGGAGCATTCTCTCTCTTGAAAATTTCATATTTCCTTCTTGGTGGACGAAATTGGGGCCCTACTATCCCCAAACACCATGTCTGCAAATGATAGGGCATCATAACCGTAGAGTGGTTTGAAGGGTGTCATCCTGATGGACATGTGGTAAGTAGTGTTCTAACAGCACTCCCCCAAATGAATCCACTTCACCCATGCCTGCTACTTCCCAATCACATAGTTCCTCAAGTAGCCCTCTAGCTACTTGTTCACCATCTCAGTCTTACTGTCTGTCTTTGGGTGGTAACTCATGTTGGGTGTAAGGTCAATGCCCACCAATCTAAAGAGCTTCTGCCAAAACCCCCCCATGAACTTGATGCCCCTGTCATTGACAATGCTCTTAGGGAGTCCGTGCAACCTGAAAACCTCCCTGAAGAAAAGCACCACCTCTTGTGTTGTTGTGTATTTGGCTGGAATAGTGAAGAAATGAGCGAACTTGGTCAACCTGTACACTGCCACATAAATACAATCTCGCCCCTGTACCACTAGAAGTCTTATGATGAAATCCATGGAGGTGCTCTCCCACTTCTGCTCCGAAATAAGTGGTTCCGCCAATTGAGAGAACCCTCTCACAAATTGCCTGTAGTAGGTGAAAATACCCAAAATTACCCTCACCTCTGTCACACTCCTAGTATTCAGCCAATCTAAGATAGCTCGGATCTTCTCCTGATGCACCCGTACTCTCTCTTCTCCAATCACATGGCCCAGGTAAAGCATCTCTATGAGGCTAAACGCACACTTTTACATCTTCGCATAAAATTGTTGCTCCTCTAAGATCCGCAACACCTCCTCCAAGTGTTGCAAATGGTCCTCCAATGTCTTGTTGTAGATCAAGATATCGTCAAAGAACACCAACATGAACTTGTGCAGCTTCCTCTGGAACACGTGGTTCATGCAAGACTAGAAGGTAGTTGGTGCATTGGTTAGCCCAAAAGGCACAATTAGGAACTCATAGTGCCCATAATGGCACCTGAATGCTATCTTCGGGATATCTTTCTCTCTCACTCGGATCTAATGGTACTCAAAGTGCAAATATACTTTGGAGAAGTACTTGGCTCCTCTCAGCTCATCCATCATTTCCTCTATCCTCAGAATGGGGTACTTGTTCTTGAGCATCTTTTTTTTTAAGGCCCTATAGTGACTAGTCAATGCACATGCGTAGAGTCCCATCCTTCTTCTTCACGAGTACTACAGAAGAGGCAAAGGGACTGGAACTCGGCCGAATGTCGCGTAAAGCTAGCAACTCCCGAATGGCTCTCTCAATCTCTTCCCTATACGCCTTGGGATGTCTGTAAGGGGTGGCGATGACTGCCTAGACCCCCTCATCTAGCTCAATGATATGCTCAAATCCCCTGTCTAGTGGATGACTTGGAGGAATGTTAGCAAAATCGCCTCATGCCTCTGCAAAATGGCTAGAATGGCCGAGTGGTATTACTGCGTTTTATCCCTAGTCCTCATCTCTTTGATCCTACACTCTACTGCCCAAGCTATATCTCCCCGCTGTAAGTCTTCCTACATCTTGTTGGTTGTCACTATCTTAGGTGGGTAGGAGTGCATGCCCCTGAACACCACCTTCTTGCCATCTGACCCCATGAACTCTAGCTACATCGCTTGATAATCGATGGTGCAGTGCCTAATAGAATATAGATAGTGAACCCCCAACACCACATTGGTGTCTAACACATTCACCACAAAGAAATCATCGGTGACTGTATAGCTCCCCATCTTCAATTTCATCTTGAGGATTTGTTGATGCACAAACTAGTAGGTCTTGTCAAGAGGCAAGAGCTAGAGAGCACAACAACACCTCGGAACAGATGCCCATTGTCACCATAGCCTAAGTTCCCTTCTCTTCTCAGATTTTCATTGATAGGAGGAGTCCCAGTATTCCTCATGTCAGTTTTTGTAGCATCAGATAGGCATTCTAGTCTCGATTTGTGTTAGAGAGGCTAAGAACACGAGATCTTCAAAACCTAGAAAAGGTTTCGCGAGATAAGGTTTCGAAACACCTTAGTTGAATTAATTTATCCATCATTTAAATTTTTCCAAAGTCTAAATTAGGAAAACTTGTTAATTAATAGTAAGTAAATAAGGAAAGTTGAGAAAGCTCTAGAAACTCACACAGATTGAGTTTGAGATGTTCTTAGCCGTTGATGACGATTTAATCATGGCCATTGGTATTCCAACGAGAGATTATAAGAGCAGGTCAATGGGGATGGAGGAGATACACTTGACACAATTGTGAGACACAAGGAGAGTGAGTTCCTTGGCAGATCGAGCTACCCAGTTGCAGAGATTCAACAAGAGAGAGTTCAAGCCATAGATTAGTGATTGAGGGAGCAACAATAGGAGGATTCTGAAGCATCTCTAGTGGCAGTTTGTAGGAGTGTGAGGAGGCATCATCCAGTCCATAGAGAGACTGTGCAGGCCTCCAAGAGGAGCAATTCAAACCAGCCAAGCAGGTGATCAATTCAACAACTAAGTGTCGGGAAATTCTTCCAGAGGGCCAACGAATTCATCTCAATCGTAGAGACATTTAGTCAGAGGCAATTCAATGCTATTCTGGAGAGTGCAAGTTATAACCTGCACAGAGGTTACGTAGAGGTATTTCCGGGAGGCAGTTCGAGTTGCCAGTTGAAGTCGGATTGCTTGTGGATAAGGAAAAATTTTCCTTAGAGATTTTTCCAGTGATTCTCTCATGAGAGGATTGCCCATTTGGCATCCAAATTATTGTACTCAGATTTTGCTACTGCATAATAATAAAAATAAACCCTCATTTGTTGCACCGGTTTCCCCTTTGGAGTTTTTCCAGGGACGTTAGTCCAAAAATATTGGTGTCATTTTTATTGTGTGTGTGCATCTATTTTTTGCAGTTCCAGTTTATTTTCCGTAGCGTAATTTTACTATGAAGAATTGTTGTGTGATTTATTTGTTATTTGTTGTAACAAATAAATTGCATAATTAATCAGTTAGAAGACTAAATTTCAAGTTGCTACAATTTCAAGGATTTTTCACATGGTATTAGAGTATGTTTTGATCATATCAGAGGTATTTTGCAATTTCAGAGGGAGTTTTGAGCAGAATTTCTCAAATCTGTGCAGGCCACTAGGAAGTCCGAATTGCAGAGGAAGAAGAGGTTGATTTTCTAGTTGCAGGTGCAGGTCAAATTGATCAGCGTCACAGGCAGAAATTTGCAGGTTATGGATTTGCCGAATAGAGGGTTACAGTGAGTAGATCAGTTAGTTCGTTGAGTAGATCTAAGCGCATTTGATTTGCATGAATTTTTGCAGTAGAAGATCAGCGCTGGGTGGAAGAGATGTTAGGATATTCCGGCACATAGTAAATAGTTAAGTATAACTTGGTCTAGTGTAGAGTTAGGTAAAGTGTGTTTCTTTACTATGTACATTTGTAACATACAATCCGATGGTCATGATATGTTCTAGACATGAAGTGATTCGACAGTTCATTCTCTCCTCGGTATTACCGACACTTGATCCGTGGCTTAACACCCGATTGGTCCATGATCTTTATTTAAAGAGCATGGAGGGTCATTTGTAAGGTGACCGTTCATGAGAGAATCTAATGTAAATTTTCTTTCTTTTATTAATAAATTGCCTGAAGTGACTGCGTTGGCTCAGGTTGTGGGTTGTTTCCCTCTTTGAGGGTTTTAACCACGTCAAGAATACTGATGTATTGATCTGTGATCTGTTTGTGAGCGGTGTCCTTTGGTGTTCTATTTGAGGAACTTACCCTGTAAATTCCTACATGGTATTGGAGATATTTGAGGGCCGAATTCGTTGGTGATCCAAATCTGAAGCCGGTGCAACTTCATTTGATTGTCGTTTCCTAGATCTATTGTTTTTGACTGGTTTCGGGCTGAGAGGACTACTCTATTGTGTTAGGAGCATCTGTTCTAGTGAGGAACCCCTTTCGTTTCACGCGAAAAGGTTTCCGGTAGCCCTAGCTACGTCATTTTTAGGATCTGGAGGTATACAATTTCTTTTGCAGTTCTAGTTATTCATCTCTCTGTTTATTTCGGTTTATTTAGCTCTATATTTTATTACCAGATCTATACCTTTCATTTCTGCGTATGCTCTTTTCCCTGCGACTCTGTGCGATCTGGGCAAATCAGAAACAGAAAGGAGGGATTTTTCTCATGTGTATGCTCTTTTCTGTCGCACCTTAGTGTGATCTCGGAAAATTAGAAACATTGAGGAAAATATTTAATTTCCGGCAAAAGTTAACTTCAAGCCAAAGGGTTTGTTTTTTTGCATGTCCGTGTTGGGTTGTGTGGCCTTTTGTTTTGTAGGCAAAAAGAGTTTTTTCAAGTAAGCACGCACCCCAAAGCTTCAATGACTTAAAAAAAACCCCCTTCCTCTTTTCCAAAAATTACTAACCTTTTAAATTAGCTCACTTGGTCCAAAGTTACTTTATGAGAACAGAGGTCTTGGGTTCAAGTCTTTCTTTTTGTTGAGTTACTTTTTCAAAAAGCACATGTAACTTATGTTTTAAAGTTACTTTATGTAAAAGTGTTCTCACCCATTATAAAAAGTGAGTCACTTATAATTATAAAGTTTCTTTATCTTTTATTTAAATTAGAATTTAGTGAGTAACTCATAAAGTACCATTGTAAAAGTGACTTTCACTTATTTATAAAAGTGGGTCACATAAAATCTTTTTTAAAGTGAGCTAATTAGATTAAGTTTGGAAAGGGTGGGGGGGGGGTTTTAAGATATAACATTATCATTCACTTCTGCACATTCACGCACTTCATCGGCATCTTCAACAACTTTTATTCAAAAAGCCATAACTTCTTCATCCGGAAGCCGTTTTCAGAGTCGTTTTTTTTTAATCAGCCTAATTTTTTGAGATATTTTCATTGGAACAATTAGTTTCAGCATCTACCACTTCAGTTTCTGTTAAAATGGAAAGTCCATGTCAAGTTATTCTTGACAACACCAACTACTTCCAATGGTGGTCCTACATTGTGGATTTACTTAGAAGTAAAGGTCTTTACAAAATAGCCTCAGGCTAAGTAACTAAACCTAAAGATGAATATAAGGTAGCCAAATGGGAAAATAGGCAAGATCAAGCATGTGGGTTGATAGGGATGTCTATTTCTCCAGACCTTAGATTCCATATCGTAGAACTTGATACCCCTAATGAAGCAATGAAACAGATCACTGAAATTTTTGGAATTAAAAATGAAATTAAAGCCCATCAACTCGAAAATGAGTTGCTTACGTTGGACCCCAATAATTTTTTTTCCATTGAAGATTTTTTGTCTAAGTTCAAGACCCTTAGACTTCTCTTGGAAGGTGTTAAGGTTAAGAAAGAAGATGGTAGTCTTATCTATTCCATTCTTACTAAGTTGGGACCAGCGTACTCTGTGTTTGTTCACATTCCATTCTACTAGAAAAGCATTTATTTCTCAAAGACAAGACTACAAGTCCCCCTCTTTTGATGCATTTTGTGATTCTTTAATAAGAGAACAAGAAAAACTCTTACATCTTGGTCTTTTTAATCTTAGAAACTCTTCTAAGAAAGCCTTAGCCGCCCAACAACAACCAAATTGAAAGAATCTTAAGAAGCAGTATCCTAAAAAGAATGGTCCTAAACCAAACAAGGGTCCTAAGCAATTTCATTCTCAAAATGAAAAATCAATTCAACAAAATGATAAGGAAAATAAAAACAAACGGAAAAAGACTGATAGACATTGCAACTTTTGTAATCGAGTTGGCACTTAGAATCCAAATGCTTTAAGAAGATGGAAGCCTTGGAAGCAACAATGAAGAAGCATAACATCCATTTGGAGCATTCTTCAACTTCAATTTCATCTTCAGGAATAACACTTTCTGCATGTGGTTATCAAGCATCTCGGTCTGGTTATGCACTAAATATATCTTCTTATTCTCATTCTCATGAGTGGCTCATTGATTATGGAGCTTCTTATCACATGGCCAAAAGAAAAGCCATGTTTTCTTCTTTAAATGATTGCAACACCAAAAATATATATGTTGGTGATGATAGATCTCTTAGTGTTGTAGGGACTAGAATTATTCATCTAGACAATGGTCAATTTAATGATGTATTATGTGTTCCAACCTTATCCTCCAACCTTCTATCTGTATATCAGATAACTCATTTAGGTGAAGGTAAAATCGTTGAATTCTCATCTCATGATGTTGTAATTAAGGACCTAAGAGATCCTAGACAGATTTTATCTACTGGCATTGCTGATGATTCTACAGGGTTCTATAAGTTTAACAACTTTGGGTCATCAACTCTTCCCTTAGTATTTGTTGCTCATAATGATGAAGTGAGCAAACTTTGGCATGAGCGATTTGGTCACTTAAACTATCGCTCCCTTCAAAATCTATGTAAAGAAAATATGGTGACAGGTCTTCCTATAGCATCTTGCAGAGATGGTGTTTGTTCCGGATGTGTACTCGGAAAACATCATTGGGATAGTTTTGAAAAACATGCCTCTTGGCACGCCTCAACCCCTTTACAACTTGTGCATAGTGATTTATGTGGTCCACTTCCAGTTGTTTCATTCTCTGGCTACAAGTATTTCTTAACTTTCATTGATGGCTTCTCCAGACGCACTTGGGTATACTTCTTAAAACTCAAGAGTGAAGTATTTAACATCTTCTTGGCCTTTAAGGCCTTTGTTGAGAAACAATTTGGACATCAAATTCTTAAGCTAAGATCTGATAATGGCGGAGAATAGGTTAACAACAAATTCATCAACTGTTGCACTGAGCATGGAATTCAAATGCAACATACTGTTCCATATACTCCACAACAAAATGGTGTAGCTGAAAGGAAGGATCGCACCTAAAAGGAAATGGCTAATTGTATCCTTCAATCTAAAGGTCTTAGTCTTAATTTTTGGGTAGAAGCAATTAACTGTGCAAATTACATAGTAAATCACACTCCTACTAAGGTTTTAAAGAATATCACTCCAGAAGAAGCATGGAGCTCAATTAAACCAGATGTGTCTCACTTTCTTGTTTTTGGAAGTGAAGCATGGGTCCATATTCCAGATGAGAAACATAAAGCTTTAGAACTTACGAGTGAAAAATGTATTTTTGTTGGATATTCTGAAGATGTCAAAGGATATAGACTTATTCCACTTAAGTCCAAAAATGTTATCATTAGAAGAGCTGTAAAGTTTGCTGAAAATATATCGGCCTACGAGCCTAGTTCGGCGGATGTGCTACCTCTCTCTATCCCTTCTACTTCTGAAAATATTTCTTCTTCAGATGATGACGAGGATGGCAATCCTCCCCCACCTTCTTAGGATTCTCCTTCAGCTCCTTAGCTTCCAAAATGGGTCTGTGCTACTCGGGATGTAACAAGTTCTCTTGTAGGTGATCCTACAGATCAATGACATACACGTTCTCAGTTCGATAAAGTCTCTTCTTTACTCGCTCGAGCTTCAGCAAATTGTGATCCTGACACCTTTGCAGAAGCTTCAGGCCATCCAGATTGGGATGCAGTTGGGAATGAAGAATATCGTTCATTATTGGCAAATGATACATGGGATCTTGTTCCTCTTCCAAAGGAACGAAAACTTGTTAGATGCAAATGGGTTTATAGAACCAAGTATGGACCAGATGGAAAAGTTGATAAACATAAAGCTCGTCTTGTTGCTAAGGGTTTTTCACAAGTTGAAGGCATTGACTATACTGAAACCTTCTCCCCTGTTGCCAAAATGAACTCTATCTGCCTTGTTCTTTCCCTTGTTGCCTCTTTTAAATGGGAAGTCCATCAGATGGACGTTAAATCTCCCTTTTTGCATGGGGACTTGCATGAAGAAATCTATATGGAACAACCTCCTGGCTTTATACAAACAAACTCCAGCCTTGTATGTCAGCTTAAGAAATCCCTTTATGGTCTCAAGCAAGCCCCTCGGGCTTGGTATGCCAAAATAGATAGCTTTCTTTTAGATACTGGCTTTTCTAGGTGTCATTCTGACAATACTGTCTACACCAAGAAAGTGGGTAAGTCTCTTATCATTATTGTTCTTTATGTTAATGATCTTATCCTTACTGGTAGTGATCCCAACCTTATAAACCATGTGAAGTCTAGCCTTAAAAAGCAGTTTGAAATGACAGACTTAGGACACTTGCATTATTTTATTGGTCTTCAAGTCTTGCAATCCAAGGAAGGTATTTCCCTTTCCCAGTCCAAGTATGCCTATGATCTTCTATGCCACTTTCACATGGAAGACTGTAAGCCAGCCCCTTCTCCCTTTCAGTCTGGAGCCAAACTTTCAGTCACTTGTACTTCCCCTGAAGTTGATGCTACCTTATACCGTCAGCTTGTAGGAAAAATTTTGTATCTGACCGATACCCATCCTGACCTTTTCTTTGTTTTTGGCATTATTTCTCGATTTATGCAAAACCCACATGAAAGTCATTGGAAAGCAGCTAAAAGAATACTTTGTTATGTTCGAGGTATAGTTCAGTTTGGGATTCATTATAGTGCAGAAGCATATCCTCTATTGGTTGGTTTCACTGATTCCGATTGGGCTGGTGACCCTGATGATCGCAAGTCTACTGCAGGTTATGTATTCACTCTTGGTTCTGGACCTATTACATGGGCTTGCAAGAAACAAAGTGCCATTTCTCTTTCTTCAGCAGAAGCATAGTATTGTGGTGCCGCAGAAGCTAGTAAGGAAGCCCTGTGGCTTCGTCGGATCCTGTCAGAGTTTGGCTTTCAGCAGCAACATCCGACTACACTTTGGTGTGATAATCAAAGTGCCATTCAACTATGCAAAGATCCAATTCAACATCAACGCAACAAACACATTGAACTACACATGCAATTCATCGGAAAGCCCATTCATGACAATGTTCTTGAAGTGCAATATTGTTCAACCGATGATCAAGTTGCAAACATCTTTACAAAGGCTGTCACAGAGGTGAAGTTTACTAAACTTCGATTTATGGTTGGAGTTCAGGAAGTTGTCACTAGGGGGGGATAGGCTCTAATGCCTCCTTCCTTCTCCTATTGTGTCATATTTGTACATCTTTCAATCCTATCCCAAGTTGTTCTTAAGGGGTGATGTTAGGATATTCTGACACATAGGAAATAGTTAAGTATAACTTGGTCTAGTGTAGAGTTAGGTAAAGTGTGTTTCTTTACTATGTATGTTTGTAACTTACAATCTGACGGTCACGATATGTTCTAGACATGAAGTGATCCGACGGTTCATTCTCTCCTCGGTATTACTGACAATTGATCCGTGGCTTAACACTCGATTGGTCCATGATCTCAATTTAAAGAGCATGGAGGGTCATTTGTAGGGTGACCATTCATGAGAGAATATTACGTAAATTTTCTTTCTTTTATTAATAAATTGCCTAAAGTGGTCACGTTGGCTCAGGCCATGGACTGTTTCCCTCTTTGAGGGTTTTAACCACGTCAAGAACACTGGTGTATTGATCTGTGATCTGTTTATGAGCGGTGTCCTTTGGTGTTTTATCGAGGAACTTACCCTATAAATTCGTACAAGAGAAAAGCACATAGAAAAATTATACTCAAGATGTCTTTAGTAGATTTCTCAGATTTCTCCAGTATGGCCACAAAAAGATTTGACATTCAGGAGGCTACAAATTTGTCTTCTAGATTGGAAAACGAATTTGCTCAGATAGCTTGCCTCTCTAGCTCAACTTCATAGGGAGTTTGGCATATAGATAGTGGAGCGTCAACTCATATGACATGAGTTAGAGAATACTTTTCCAACTACAAGGAAGAGCTGATAGACTTTCGGATTTAGATGGGAAACAAGAGTAAATGTACTCTAGTTGGAGGAGGTACCATCGAAATTCAAAGGGAGTTAGGAGCAAGCACTAGTGTTACAGATGTGTTACATGTGCCCAACTTAGGTATGAACCTTATTTCATTATCCAAGTTACAAGATAAGGGTTGTGATGTCCACTTTGTAGGGAAGAAGTTGTTCATCAAACATCAAAACTAGAAGGTGGTGAGGTAGATTGGAGTTCGTAGCAACAAATTGTATGAGTTGCAGTTCGATTCTTCAAAGGCACTAGTTAGCAGCAACAACAGTGATTGTAGTAGCAATGGGAGAGACTTGAGTGAGCTATGGCACAAGAGAATGGGACATTTACATCATGGAGCACTTAGGATGCTCAGGGAGACTGTAACAGGTGTTCCAAAATTCGGCACAGAACCTGATGATGTGTTTAGGGGGTGCGTTCTCATGAAGTGACAGTAGATCAGATGGCGTGTTACAACTTATACACTCAGATATTTGCGTTCCTATGTCCACTAGATCTCTTAGAGGGTATGAGTACTTTGTCACCTTCATTGATGACCATTCCAAGAAAACCTAGATTTATTTCTTGAAGACTAAAGATGAGGTCTTTAGTCGCTTCAGGGAGTTTAAGGTTGTAATAGAGAATGCGACAGGAAATAATATCAATATACTTCGCTCAGATAATAGAGGGGAGTACACAGATAGTGATTTCACGGGCTTGTATGTGAAGGAAGGCATTAGGAGGGAGTGGGAAACTCGATACAATCCACAACATAATGGGGTAGCGGAGCAAAAAAATAGGTCAATAGTTGGGGCTGCAAAGGGAATGTGAAATGACCAGGATTTGCCCAAGTTTCTATGGGCAAAGGCATGTAACACAACTGTGTATATCCAAAATAGGTTTCCTCATAGGGTGTTGGGGAAGATAACACCAGAAAAAGTATTCTCAAGGAAGAAGTCAAAAGTAAGTCACTTCATAATCTTTGGTAACATAGCTTATTATGTCCCAGATGAAAAATGCACTAAGTTGGATCAGATTGCAAAGAGGGGGTTCTTCGTTGGGTATAGCGAAACCTCCAAGGCATACAAGATCTATATTCCTAGTACCAGGAAGATTATTGTGAGATGAGACATGAAGTTCATGGAGGACAAAGCCTTCAACAGATCTTGCGAGTTGCTAGCATATGATTAGAATCAAAAGGAGCTCCATTGGTCTAGCAGCAGGGGCAGCCACAAGGACAACCACATGGACAGTCACAAGGATCTAGTACAGTAACCAGTACTAGCACGACCTCAAGTGCAAGAGATCTTGAGAGTTCGCAGTAGAGGCAGGATGAGGAGTTGGTCGATCCTCCCACCACTAGTGGATGTACTAGCAGAGAAGTTAGTCAAACATTGTGGGATGTAGAGAAGTTTATGGGAGCTCCTAGGATGAACAAGAGAGAACGTAGACAACCAGATAGGTACCAAGCATTGGTGTCACATGTTGTAGAGCCTTCCAGGTATCAGGGGGCCACATAGCATTAGGCGTGGATAGATGGCATGGTGGAAGAGTATAGCTTCATCATGAAAATGATGTTTGGGAGGTAGTGTCAAGGCCTATGGACAGGTCAGTTGTGGGCTCTCGGTGGATCCATAAGGTCAAGTACACTATAGATGGTTGCGTGGAGAATCACAAGGCTAGGTTCATGGCAAATGGGTATGTGCAGAAAGAAAGCATAGATTATGAGGATACCTTCGCCTCACTTACCAGATATATTTCTATCCAGTCAATAATATCTCTAGCAGCACAGATGGGATGGTAGATTCCCTAGATGGACATCAAGACAACCTTCTTGAACAGGGTGATAGAGGAGGAGGTATATATAGAACAACCAGAGGGATTCGAGACACATGTGTTAAAATTGGCAACCAGGGCAAAACTTCATGTGGGTCATCTTATTCATGGCTGATAATATTTTTATTAGATTCCTCTCGTCGAGAGGTGTAGGATTGATATAAAGATCATCCGATTCCGATAAGTATTCATGGAGATATGAATTTATTTTGATTATGGAATTATTATCAAGCCGACCTACAACTCATGTAGGCTCAGAAGCCCAACAGTCGCATCTATTCACCCACCAACGTTGTGTATAAATATAAGAGGACTTTTCCTCATTTGGACTCACTCATCTCATCACATCTCTCTCTCTCTACTACGCAGAAATGAGTCTCTTCTCTACTGTGCTGAAATGGGTCTCTCTCTCGTACATGTGAAGCCGGAAGCTGTTGAATTTGAAGCTGCAACTGCAGAAGTAAAGATTGACTTGCGTGGCCTAGAAGATCTCCTCTTTTGAACTGCGCTGTAGGTTCATCTGAACCTCCTCTGAAAGCCGCAACTTTTGGTGGTGGACTGAAGTCAATCCGATGAACAGTTTGCAAGATATCGACTGCCCTAGTTTGAAGCCGGAAACTGCTGAAACTGAAGCTGCAACTGCAAAAGTAAAGATTGACTTGCGTGGCCTAGAAGATCTCCTCTTTGGAACTGCGCTGTAGGTTCATCTGAACCTCCTCTAAAAGCCGCAACTTTTGGTGGTGGAATGAAGTCAATCCGATGAACGGTTTGTAAGATATCGACTGCCCTAGTTTGAAGCCGGAAACTGCTGAAACTGAAGCTACAACTGCAGAAGTAAATATTGACCTGCGTGGCCTAGAAGATCTCCTCATCTGAACTACGTTGTAGGTTCATCTGAACCTCCTCTGGAAGCCAAAACTTTTGGTGGTGGAATGAAGTCAATCCGACGGTCGGTTTGTGAGATATGGTCTGCCCTAGTTTGATAATGAAGCCGCTAATGCTGATGCTGCTGATCTAGGGTTTGCTACTGCTGATATGAATCAGATTTATTGTACTATTTCTCTTTGCTGAATTATTGAAGATAAAAGAATATTTGATCAAAGGGTTTCCCCACACATTGTGGGGTTTGTCCCTGGCTAGCCGCCACATCTTGTGTCTCTTGTCTTGGCTTGTTTTCTGTCGATCGTTTAATGTTCTATCTGCACTTTACTTTATGTACGTGTGATTGGTAATCTTTGGAATATAATAAGGAAAAGAAGTAAATTGTTATAAGCATAGAACATACCATAACTTAACATGGTATCGGAGCTGAGGTGAAGACAAAGCCCGAGCAAGAGCAAGAGAAATCATTGAAGAGAAGATTGGCAAGGCTATCCTAAAAGAACTATGGGGTCTTCAACACTCTTTCATGCTGAAGACAAGCTCCGTGAGAAAGCTGACTATCACGGATGGAAGATGTCTATCGATCTAACCCTTGAGAATCAAAGAGTGTTGGAGGCAATATTATTGAGCCTCCATCAAATGCATCCGCTGCTGCCAGGAACAAATGGAAAGATGGAGAAGTCAAAACAATAGAAGATCATCCGGGACTCTATCAACAAGCACTTGGTGGCCTACATCTCTGAACTGGACACCTCCAAGGAAATCTACAATAGAGTGGTGAGTTTATTTAAAGTTAATGATGCAAATCAAGTTTTGTTTCTTAGAAATAAGCTGAGGGAAATCAAGAAGGGTAAATATGAAAGTATGCAAGCATACTTCTTAAGAATCACCGAGATCAAGAACGATCTCCTATCTATTGGGGAAACTATTACTGATAGAGAAATGGCACTCACAACTCTTGGAGGATTGCCATTTGAATGGTATGTGTTCAGGACTACTCTTTTGAACTATAATGTAATTCCTGGTTTCGAGGAATTAATGGCTAGATGCATTCAAGAAGAAACAAGGGAAGAAGTGCAAGAAATGCCCATGCCTAAAGGTCCTCCTGCTGCCTTTTCTTCTCATGCAAAGAAAAGAAATAATTCCGGGACTAAATCAAAAGGAAAGGCTGGACCTAAGGCTAGAAGAAAATGACGATGTTACATTTGCGATAAAGCAAGTCACTATGTATGAGATCATGAGCATCATGATGAATGAGATCATGGACATAAAGGGCAACATGAGATCATGGACATATAGGATAGCATGATGATGATGCACAATAGTTTGAGCAACATTATGATGGATAAAATCATGAACATGGGCAGCATGATGATAATCATGATTAGAGAAGCATGGTACAGTATGTAGTGGTGCAACTCGAAATCCCTTTGGTGGCAATCAAAGGAATGACAAATTCAACAACAAAGGTAAGAGGAGAGCTGGGAATTAAGGAAGAGGACAAGCATTCAAGAAGGCTAGAAATTCTAGGATGTATTAAATGCACCTGACCTCAAAAGGAACCTAGTGTCCATCTTGGCAATGGAAGACAGAGGCTACAAGGTAACCTTCAGCAATGGCAAGGTATGTATATGGAAAAATAATGTTAAAGATACCTTTATCCTGGGTTTAGTGTTGATTCATTATATCAAGTCGATGGAAGTCCGCTAGGTGTCATGTCTTGTGAACAACTCTTTAGTCCGAACTTTGGCATCGGAGGTTTGCCCACCTTCATTACAAAGCTCTACCCGATGTAAGACAGATGGTAACAGGGATGCTCGAATTCCAAGTAGAAAAAGAAGGTGTATGTCCGGGATGTGCCAAAGGAAAGCTCAAAAGGGGACCATTCCCCTCAAGCCAAAGCAAGACCTCCGATGTATTACAATTGGTTTACTCAGGCATACCTGAGGTTGGCATTAAGAGGGAGACTACTACACCACATACTCCTGAGCAAAATGGTGTGGTGGGAAGGAAGAACCGCAAGATGATGGAAGCTGTCCGGGCCATGCTACATGATCAAAGACTTCTGAAGTTTCTATGGGCTGAAACTACAATCACCGTTGTATATGTACAAAATCGATGCCCTCATCAAGCATTGGGTTCCTAAACTCCTGAAGAAATGTTCACCACCGGTCAAAGGGAAGTCATGATTAGTCATGATGTCACCTTTGACAAAGATATGGCTCTCAGCAAGGTGGACAATCTGTTGACTTTGAGTAGCTCTCAAGAAGCCGACACCAGGGAACTGAAAGAAAAGGATGATGAATCAATGTCTGATGTAGAAGAACCCATGGATCCGATTGATCCTCATCCACATGAGCCTTCCTCTTCTAGGAAGAGGCCTTCATGGCTTAGGGGGATACTTGATGATGCTGAAGGACATGCTGCACCCTGAGGAACCTTCCATCAAAGTAAGAAACTTAACAGGTATCAGGGATACCTGACCATCATGAGCACGATCATACAAAATGAACCTTCATCATTCTCAGATGTCATCAAGCATTAACTATGGAAGGATGCTATGACCATAGAATATGAATCTATTATGGAGAATGATGTCTGGGAAGTAGTTCCCAGACCCTGGACAAGATAATTATTACTTCAAAATGGCTTTACAAGATAAAGCATGCAACAAATGGAAGTATGGAAAAGTATAAGGTTCATTTTGTTGCTCATGGTTTATCCCAGAAGGGAGGTATAGACAATGATATTTGCACCTGTTTCCAGATATACGACCATCTGCTTGATCATAGCCCTTGTGGCTTCACAAGGATGGAACCTACATCAGATGGATGTTAAGACCGCGTTCTTGCATGGTTCTATCAAAGAAGAGGTCTATGTGGAGCAACCTGAAGGATTTGAGATTTATGATTGAAAATCTCATGTATGCAGGTTGAAGAAGGCTCTCTATGGGCTGAAGCAAGCACCCCGAGCATGGTATGAGAGGATCGATAGCTACTTGATGAAGCTGGGATTCACTAGGAGTGAAGCTGATCCTAACCTTTACTTTAAGGTTGAAGATGACAAGCCTCTCATACTGGTGTTGTATGTGGATGACCTCTTTCTAACAGCTGCAAACCCTCTCATTCACAAATGTAAGAGGGAGATGGCTTCTGAATTTGAAATGAAGGACCAAGGACTTGAAGTGTGGCAGAAGCCAAGGGAAATTTTCCTATCTGAAGGAAAATATGTGGTAAATATATTGAAAAGATTCGGTATGATGGACTGCAAGCCTATGACTACCTCAAGGATCTTAACTTTTAGAAGTTATATGGTAGTGATGTCAGACCAGACGTGGGAAATGCCTCTGAGTTTCAAAAACTCATTCGCATTGATGTTCTTGGTGAACCTCCGTCCGAGCATATGTTTTGCAGTTAGCATTGTGAGCTCATATTTGGTTGAGCCTCACTAGATTGATGCCAGGAATCTTCTGAGATGTCTTTAGGACACAATCTCTCATTGATTAAGATACACTGTCGGAGATGTGAGACTACTTGGATACTGATGTTGATTGGGCAGGCAGTGTGGTGGACCGTAAGAGCACTTCCGGGTACTGTTTCACCTTGGGATCTGCTTCGATATCCTGGATGAGCAGGAAGCAGAAGTCGGTGGCTTTGAGCAGCGCCGAAGCAGGATATATTGTTGCTAGCATAACCTCGTGTGAGGCAGTCTAGTTGCGAAAGCTCTTCAGTGAGCTGTTTGGATTTACATTGGATACCACTGTGATTCTCTATAACAACCAGAGGTGGGATTCGATTATTGAGGAATTCCGTATTCGTCAATTGCTCTAGCAGATAGACATCAACTGGGATATGGTAAGTCGATGAGCAAGGAAGCTCCATCACATTAAGATGATGTACAGGTTGATACACCTTGTCAAAGCCCCGAGGAAAGATCTAATCTGTGATTTTCCCAAACGACTTGGAGTCGGCAAGAAACCCTTGTACAAGGGTCCTGCATGTTGCATACATTGAGCTCTGGGAGCTCTAAGGGCTTGTGGTTCCTACTGGAGCAACATATGACCACAGGGTGACTCACCCTCCCCTGGTGGTGCACACTGGAACAAGATGATTCGCTCTCTTGTGGGACAAGATGATTCGCTCTCTTGTGGAACAGGATGATTCGCTCTCCTGTGTAGCAGGATGATTAGTTCTCCTATGAGGCCTGGATTGATGTGTTCTCCATGGCAGCCTGGATTGATGTGTTCTCCACGGCGATTGTAGCAGGATTGATGTGTTCTCCTGTGAGGCCTGGATTGATGTGTTCTCCATGGCAATTGTAGCAGGATTGATGTGTTCTCCTGTGAGGCCTGGATTGATGTGTTCTCCATGGCAATTGTAGCAGGATTGATGTGTTCTCCTGTGAGGACAGGATTGATTAGTTCTCCTGTCGAGGCATCCTACCCATGCAGTCTGGGACTCATGGGAAGTACCTCTCATCTGATCAATGAGCAGGGAAATGAAGTTAGGGACCATAGTAGTACCGATGGACGCATCGTTGTAACTACCGTACTCCCTACGCTAGGATGACCTCCATTGATCTGGGATCAATGATACTGGTCTGGGACCAGTGGTAGGAGTTGTACCATACTATGACGCTGACTTCGGGTCAGTTGAGACTGGTCTGGGATTAGTGGTACATACTCTGAGACTGACTTTGAGTCAGTGGAGGATGATATTGGTCTAGGACCATTGGAGTTGTACTCACTATGACACTAACTTTGGGTTGGTTGAGACTGATCTGGGACCAGTGGTACATACTCTGAGACTGACTTTGAGTCAGTATGATACATCCTCGATCATTTCTTCTTCTTCATAATTCGAACAAAAGCAGAGTAGAACAGAACAATGCAAGAGCAGAGCAGAACAGAACAAAACAGTACAGATCAGTGCAGGGCAGAACAAGACAAAGCAGAACAGGCAAAATAGAGCAGAGCAGGGCAAGGGTCAGGCTGTACAAGGCAGTGCATTTGATGGATGAATAGTAACGACCGATAGACAAATTGTAGATGAAGTTCTCCATGGTTGAGAGGGAGTGTTAAAATTGGCAACCAGGGCAAAACTTCATGTGGGTCATCTTATTCATGGCTGATAATATTTTTATTAGATTCCTCTCGTCGAGAGGTGTAGGATTGATATAAAGATCATCCGATTCCGATAAGTATTCATGGAGATATGAATTTATTTTGATTATGGAATTATTATCAAGCCGACCTACAACTCATGTAGGCTCAGAAGCCCAACAGTCGCATCTATTCACCCACCAACGTTGTGTATAAATATAAGAGGACTTTTCCTCATTTGGACTCACTCATCTCATCACATCTCTCTCTCTCTCTCTACTACGCAGAAATGAGTCTCTTCTCTACTGCGCTGAAATGGGTCTCTCTCTCATACATGTGAAGCCGGAAGCTGTTGAATTTGAAGCTGCAATTGCAGAAGTAAAGATTGACTTGCGTGGCCTAGAAGATCTCTTTTGAACTGCGCTGTAGGTTCATCTGAACCTCCTCTGAAAGCCGCAACTTTTGGTGGTGGAATGAAGTCAATCCGATGAACAGTTTGCAAGATATCGACTGCCCTAGTTTGAAGCCGGAAACTACTGAAACTGAAGCTGCAACTGCAGAAGTAAAGATTGACTTGCGTGACCTAGAAGATCTCCTCTTTGGAACTGCGCTGTAGGTTCATCTGAACCTCCTCTAAAAGCCGCAACTTTTGGTGGTGGAATGAAGTCAATCCGATGAACGGTTTGCAAGATATCGACTGCCTTAGTTTGAAGCCGGAAACTGCTGAAACTGAAGCTGCAATTGCAGAAGTAAATATTGACCTGCGTGGCCTAGAAGATCTCCTCATCTAAACTGCATTGTAGGTTCATCTGAACCTCCTCTGGAAGCCAAAACTTTTGGTGGTGGAATGAAGTCAATCCGACGGTCGGTTTGTGAGATATGGTCTGCCCTAGTTTGATAATGAAGCCGCTAATGCTGATGCTGCTGATCTAGGGTTTGCTACTGCTGATATGAATCAGATTTATTGTACTATTTCTCTCTGCTGAATTATTGAAGATAAAAGAAGATTTGATCAAAGGGTTTCCCCACACATTGTGGGGTTTGTCCCTGGCTAGCCGCCACATCTTGTGTCTCTTGTCTTGGCTTGTTTTCTGTCGATCGTTTAATGTTCTATCTGCACTTTACTTTATGTACGTGTGATTGGTAATCTTTGGAATATAATAAGGAAAAGAAGTAAATTGTTATAAGCATAGAACATACCATAACTTAACAACATGAGAGGGGCATGCTTGTGTGCAGACTGAAGAAAGCTCTATACGGGCTCAAGCAAGCTCCAAGGGCATGGTATAGTTGGATTGAAAACTACTTGCAGTAGATGGGATTTGTTAAGAGTGAGACAGATCCCAACCTTTACTATTTGATGGTAGATGATGAGCCACTCATCCTAGTGTTGTATGTGGATAACCTCTTCTTGACTAGGTCATCATGGCTCATAGAGGATTGTAGGAGAAACTTGGCAGTAGAGTTTGACATGAAGAATTTGGGACTGTTGCATTATTTCCTAGGTTTGGAAGTATGGTAGAAGGATGGGGAGATATTCCTTGGTTAAGGGAGATATGCTATAGAGATTCTGAAGAGGTTCAGGGTGCAGGTCTGTTGACCTATGTCAACACCTATGATTACAAATTGGAGGAAGATAGATGCATCAGAGGACGAGGACGTTGATCCCACCTTGTATCGACAACTTATCAGTTCCCTCATGTATATGGTCAACACTAAGCCAGATATCTGCTTCGCAGTCAACACTCAGTCAGTTCATGGTGGGAACTAAGAGAGTGCATTGGACAACAACGAGGCACATTCTGAGGTATTTGCGCGACATGATTGAGTATGGGTTGAGGTATACTCTAGATGATGGTATCAAGTTATGTGGTTTCACAGATCCAGATTGGGTACGCAACTCAATGGATCAGAAGAGCCCATCTGGGTGTTGCTTTAGCGTTGGATTAGGAGTTTTATCTTGGTGCAGTAGGAAGCAAAATTCCATGGCACTGAGCTCTGCAGAAGCAGAGTATGTGACAGCTAGCATGGCCACATCCGAAGCTATATGGCTTTAGAAGCTACTAGTAAGCTTGTTCAGTCAGAGGATCGAGGTGGCCAGTATTTATTGTGATAATCAAAGTTGCATCAGACTTTGAAAATCCAGCATTTCATGATAGTTCGAAACACAAACATGCAGTATCACTTCATCAGAGATTGTGTGCAGCGTGTAGCAGTCCAACTACAACATCTTCCCATAGAACAATAGGTTGCAGATATATTCACGAAAAATCTAGTGAGAGCTAAGTTCATCTTTTTTAGAGAACATATGGGTATAGTGGAGAACCCTTTTGAGTAGCCAAATGATAAGTGTCAGTAGGCGTAATCAGATCTTGAGAGACAATGCAGAGACTAGTTGTAGTCAGTTACTAGAGGGGCGCAAAGGTAGTTGGGTGCAAACAATTACTCAATAGATAGTGCAGATACTAGTTGTAGTTAGAGACTTAGGAGACAGTTGCAGAGCGAGTGTAGAGACAGTGGATCCATGGATTGGTTCTCAGTTGCAGTAGTTGCAACAACGGCAACAACATGAGATCAGATGTAGCA
Source organism: Pinus tabuliformis (assembly GCA_031772625.1). Classification (NCBI taxonomy): domain Eukaryota; kingdom Viridiplantae; phylum Streptophyta; class Pinopsida; order Pinales; family Pinaceae; genus Pinus; species Pinus tabuliformis. The sequence goes on along the minus strand of CM062813.1, from coordinate 914,966,306 downwards.
CATGCAGTGTTGGTAGTAGTGCAGGGTGGCACAGTGCAGTGTCAGCAGTAGCGCAAATGCAGGATGGTTCAACTACAAGGTTAGCAAATGAATCAGAGTATGCACAGTAGCTTGATGGACAGTGACAGGTTGTTACAGATGTCAGACATTAGCAACGTGAAGGAAGATGTTATGGGAGAGAACACCTTCCTTACTAAGAGGGAGTGTTAGTTTTTGCAGCATCGAACATGTGTTCTAGTCTCGATTTGTGTCAGAGAGGCTAAGAACACAAGATCTTCAAAATATAGAAAAGTTTTCGTGAGATAAGCTTGCAAGATGTCTTAATTAAATCAATTAACCATCATTTAAATTTTTCCTAAGTCTAACTTAGGAAAACTGGTAAATTAAGGAAAGTTGAGAAAGCTCTAGAAACTCACACGGATTGAGTTTCAATTGATCTTAGCCATTGATGATGATTTAATCATGGTTGTTGGTGATCCAACAAAATATTATAAGAATAGGTCGATGGGGATGTGTTGGCTTGAGGGGGCTTGACCCAGGTTCAGCGTTAGTTAGCCAAACAAATACCTACACTACTAGCCCTTTCAGCATCATCCCACGGAGCGCAGGTTGAAGTCTCACCTGAAGCAGTATGGGGGGATGTTGGAACCAAGTTTCCGCACTCTTGAGATGGTTGTGATGACAGTTTATTCTGGCTATACCTGCCTTCGCGCAAGTTGCTTATCCCTCTGTTCCACCCTTTAGTACCTTCGCGAAAGGGTACAATTGGCTTTTGCGCAGCCCTAACCTGCTGCTCAGGGACTTTCGCGCTGCTAGGGCATGAACTGCAATATCTCGAAACTAGGCTAAGTGTCTTACTTATCTTATTAATAGATCTTATTTAGCTTCGTGTAAACAGAGGTTCTCACTTGTGTTCACTTAACCAACACAATTACATATATTCGCGCATCATATAAGTATTATAAGTGAAATTCATACCCAACATACAAGATGCATAAAAAGGAAATAAAGACGTAGAAATTATAGAATCCTTCTCTTTATTGATAATTCTGGACAATTACAGACTCGACCAACCCTGTGCACTCAGCTACAGGGGTCTGTGCACTCAGCTGCAGAGCCTCTACCTACGCTACAACCCAAACTTAGACTTCTACTTCAGAGCTATTTCTCATACATCATATCTTCATTGCTTTTCCTTGATTATCCTAACTACTTAGATCTTAGCTCTTTTTATACAATCCCATGGTCTGCGGACCATGGGTAGATCTTTTATAGTCGACATTACATTTCCAAAATAAGGGCGGACAACCCTATGACTCTTTAACACCTATGCACTCCGCGACCACAAAATGTGGAGTCTTTACACTTGGATTACAAAATTTGACCAAAATATGGGCTTTTAGCCCCAAAACTACCCTTGGGGGATCCCGCGCCCAACAGGCCCCCAACACAAACATCGTGACTCGCCCTCGAGTCACTTTGCAAGTGCGGAGATCTTAGCGCGAAGACCTCCCAGCTTCGTTTGGATAACCGCAACCTCGACAGCGCATTGAGTGGTTGCCTGCTGGACTTCTTCCACTCTCTGCTCGGTGATTGCTGCTGAACTGCTGCCCTGAATCTTCTGCTGAGTTGCCTGCAGTTTCGCGAGCTTTCCTTCAATGGAAGTTGTGATCGTATATGCCTCGTCTATCCATGGCTGTAGGCGTGCTTTTAGGACTGCTTCTTTGTGCCAAGCGACATCCACCTGTTCCTTAAGCGCCTTTGCCTCCTGCATCCGTGCGAGCCTCTGTGTAAGGGCGACCATCTGCGCGGTCCCTTTGACCTCGTCATACCTTTGTTGTAGCTCGTGCGCCTCTGTCTCTAGGTGCTCTACATTCGGGTCCTCTTGCAGGGTGGTCAGGACCTCGAATGACTGTTCAAAAAGTCGCATGTAGTCTGCTACTTCATTGTCGACCACCGCTATTGCTGTTGTAACAACAGTGGTATGTTGTTTTCTAACTTCCAGCGGAGTTGAAGGCTGAGCCCTCAACTGCAATTCTGTGATCTGTAGGTTCAGCTCCAACTGAATCCTGGCCATCTCTGTCTGAGCGTCGCGCACCCCTGTGGCCAACTTGCGAACGCACGCCTCAACCGTTTCTTCTGCCTGAATGTCCAACTTCGGGACCATTCAGTAGGCTTCCTCCACTACCTGCGTTATTTGCTTATTCTGTTGTACTGGCTCGTTGTGCTGCAGGCCTAACTGCTCGATATTGAGGTGCTACTCGCTCATCACCTGCAGAGCGTGACTCTCTCAGGCCTTGAGTTCCGTGGTGACTCCATCCTGCAAGAGGTGGAGCGTCTCCCGAGGGAGCGTGACCATATTCAACCCCACCCCTTTCAGATTAAAGTGCCGATCGCGAGGCTGGTGGACATTATGCCAGCTTGTGGAGTGCGAGCCTACAACTCTTGTAGCTCTGTTCGGAGAGCCCCTAATACCAATTTCTGTTGCTCTTCGAACTGTTGGAGGGCCTCCGCGGTGACATCCCTCACCGTTTCTCCAATATTGTGCAAATCCCCCTCAGTGAGGGTGATTGGGTCAAAGGATGTCTTTGACGCCTTGGTTTTCTTTCGTGGCACTGCCTTCTCTTGCGGGCGCTGACACTTGAGTTGGGTGGACATCGTTTATGGGTCCGCGCCACCTTGTTCTGTTGGCTCCTCTGTTTCTGCTTCAGTCTCGGGCAAAGGTGAACTCTATCCTTTGCGCTCTTCTCCTCCTGTCCTCTGTTGTTCGGCCAATTTTGCGGCATCGCGCACTGCCTGGGTCTTAGCCTCCACTTCCTCTTTTCTGCGCTTCTCAGCCAGCTACGCCATTCAGAGCTTTGTTTCTTCCTTCTTACGTTGCGCAACGGACTTGTCTGTTTCCACCGCGGAGCCTGTTGCAGCACACCACTCCGGCGGCCAAGACTCAAGGACTGCAAAGATAACATCATCAGTTGCCAGATATGGTAAGTTATGCCATGTCTTCGTGGGGTCCTTCCGTGCCCTGATAAAGACATGGTGGAAATCCGCTTTGAACTCTGCAAAGCTCTGCAAACTAGCGTATACTGTGGGCGACAACTGCGGCTTGCGATTGATCCCCATCCAGATACTCATCTCCATCAAGACCCAAAAGATCTTGCTTTCTTTTATGTGTTGCACGTCCTTGGTCGCCCACAGCGAAGCATACTTCGCTGCCTCTGGAAGGTCCGGCGCGACCGAAGGGAATTGGCTATCTTCTGGCAGCTCCCATGCCACCAGCACAATTGAGAGCAAGAGCCACACATAGTGGAACGTCTTTCCCTACTCCTGTGCCTTGCGATAGTTTGCAAGGAACTCATCGCATAGATAATTTGCCCAGTTGAACTAGACTCCTTTAGCGCATTGGGCCACTAGTGCAATCATAGGCGCGGGCACCTCATCCGCGCAGCACTTTTGCATCACCTTCCCTGCTAATATTTGCGTTGCTACCTTGACTGCAGGGTTGTTAATACTGGAGATGGCATATCCCCGCTTCTTCTTCTCCAACTTGAATTTCTTCTTCATAGCTTCTGCGAGGGCCAACTCACCACCTTTTCCTTCTGATATATTGGCTGGATCCTCCCCTGAGTAAGGCAGTCGTGTGATCCGATGGATCAAGTGGTTTGTGATGGGAATGGGCTCCTCCAGCCACAAACACCCATCATGCACCAAGCAGAGCAGCTGCCTGATGACGAAGATGGTCACTGGGGCGCGGTGGTAATGCGGCACCCAGAGCAGGTTGAGCAACCCGGCTTTCTCTACACCCTTGAGCCATGTCTGCGGCTCCAATTCAATCGTTCCAACAGTCGCGTCAATCCGTTGGCGCATTAGCTGCTCAGTCACTAAATGCGGGAATTTCTCATGATCTGCGAGGTCCCAATCTTCAAACTTTAGTACAGGAACCCGCCCTAAGTGCAGCCCCTCAAAAACAATGTCATCCGGGAGCAATAGAGTTTGCAGGGAGCTCTTGCTCTCGTCTATGTCCTTCGACACCTTGGCTTTACCCTTGCACGGAGGAACATATTTTGGTAACCTGGTAATAGGGTCCACACCTTGGGTTTCAACTTCCATTTCCACGTCCTCCTCATCCACCAGGATTTCTTTAGATTCTTCCTCGTCGGCCTCTAGATTAATGGCCTTCCCCTTTTCCTACAAAGTGAGCTTGGTCCTCTGTGGGTTTCTTGGTGAGACGCGCACCGGGATCATAGTCTGCTTATCCTTCTTTGGTCTCAGTGTTCTGGGTGATTTAGGGATTTCGACTATCACTCCGGCACTCTCTGGGGTAGCTTCTACTACCGCAATTTCCTGTGTGGCTTCCTCAGGTGTCGACATCATTCTATTCAGGAGGTCCTGCGTTTCTTTCAGCAATCTCTCAAATGTTGAACTTGCTCTCAAAGCCTCAAAATTCGTAAGGTCCATACACACCTGATAGCGCAACAACTGAATTTTCAAAATGCCAAGTGTTTTTCGCTGGACAACCACCTATGATTTATAGGGCTTTTTGAATTCAAATCCGACTGTTCCCCCCACATTCGGCCCATTAATGCTAGATTGGCGACAGATTTTCAAGAATCTAATCCATAAATTTTGCCTTAAATGCCTACTGTCCGCTCCATTTGGCCATAATCCGACCATCAAATCGTGAACAGTGACTTTAACGGTCACTTTCCAGCGAACCTGCATGCTATTTCCATGAGTATCCCAGCTTCCTTCGCGTTGTCGCAGACCTTGTGACACTTCGCTACTTCGCGTAGTCCTGAAATCGCGTAGCTCCCCAACCTGGGCAGTGTAGCTTAGAGTCTCGCGCCTCCTTTCAGCTGCGTGGAGCGCTAAGACTGTGCTTCTGTCGCATAGTCAAATGGTCGGGCCACCTATGTATGGCTTCAATCGATGACATTAACCTTTCCTGGGAAGGGTTCTCCATTCAACTTAACCAATTGGACCGCGCCACTGTCGGTAATCTCCTTAATAACATAGGGCCCAAGCCAATGCATTTTGAATTTCCCTGGAAATTTATCAAACTTACTATCATACAATAGCACCAAGTCATTCACCTTAAAGGTGCGCAACTTAATGTCAGTCATGCCACGCTTTTTCGTGTTGCTTTTGGACCTGTTGATGAATTCCAGCCAAAAATCTCTCTTCTTCAAGCTCATCCAACTGCATAAGCCTCTCTTCCAGGGCTCCGTGATTCGTCATACCCATGAGCACTGCTATGCGTGGACTAGGCACGATGTATTCCATAGGCATTACTAGCCATCAGATGTGCTCTAGCCATGAAAATTGGTGGAGAGGCTAAAGCACATGAAATCTCCAAGACCCAGAAATCATTTTGGGAAATTCCATTCGGATAAGGAGTTATTAAAATAATTAATATTTTTAATGGGTTCCTAAGTCTAAACTTAGAAAAATAAAAATATTAATGGGCATTAATAAAGATAAGGATGAGAAGCTTCTAAGAGACGAGGATCAAGTCTATTCTAATCTTAGCCATTGATTAGGGACTTAATCTCGGCCATTGATTCATCAAGAGGAAAATTATAAGAGAAGACTTGAGGGTCATTTGGAGACAGGCCAGCAGATACTCAGTATCCCAAGGAAAATCGATTTTCTCAGAGAGGAAGGAAAATTGATTTCAGAGGGAGAGTTGCAAGGTGGAGGAAGAGGGGGTGACTAGCAGTAGTCAGGAAGTTCAGAAAGGGTGACACAGGGACTTTGAGAGACAGCGTAGAGGGAGACACAGATCAGGGACGCAATGGATGACGCAGTGAAGGACAGAGCAGCGCAAAGCCAAGTAGAATGACACAAGGCTGACACAGTTGGGAAAGGAAGTCCTCTAGGGTGTCAAAAAGTCTCAGAGAAAAGTCTCAGGTGTTTTCTCCCAGTGTCTATGTAAAATCTTTCTGTAAAAGAGATTGTTGCTGAAGATTAATAAAACCCTCCTCTGCTGCACCGATTTTCCCGCATTGGGGTTTTCCTGGGGACAATTGTCCAAAAAGAGATTGTTGCTGAAGATTAATAAAACCCTCCTCTACTGCACCGATTTTCCGGCATTGGGTTTTTCCTGGGGACAATTGTCTAAAAATAATTGTGTTGATGTGTTTGATTCTTGTGCATGTATTTGTTTCTGTATAATGGTGTGATATCTGCAGTAGAATTTATTTTAATATTTACTAAAGGGATTTCGTAAATAACTTATCGAAAATAAGTAGGTAAAATAAATCAATTACTGAAGCATTAGAATTTCTGTTTAGAAATTTTCACATGGTATCAGAGGAAAGATTCAGAGACAAGAAGGGAAAATCAATTATGGGTCAAGATCACGATGCAGAGGTCACGATGTAGAGGCATCTACGTCTGGAGACTCATGCATATTTTCAGAAGATTGCACAAGAGATAGAAATTCCAATTTTTCTATGCTGGCTTCCAGATTGGAAGAAGAAGTTGCTTGCGTAGCACGCTCTGCATCATCAGGGGTATGGTATATAGAGTGTGGAGCCTCCTGGCATATGACAGGAATATGGGTTCCTAAGTCTAAACTTAGGAAAATAAAAATATTAAAGAGTATTAATAAAGATAAGAATGAGAAGCTTCTACGAGAAGAGGATCAAGTCTATTCTAATCTTAGCCGTTGATTAGGGAATTAATCTTGGCCGTTGATTCATCAACAGGAAAAGTATAAGAGAAGACTTGAGGATCATTTGGAGACAGGCCAGCAGATACTCAGTATCCCAAGGAAAATCAATTTTCTTAGAGAGGAAGGAAAATCGATTTCAGAGGGAGAGTTGTAGGGGGGAGGAAGAGGGGGTGACTAGCAGCAGTTAGGAAGTTCATAAAGGGTGACGCAGGGACTCTGAGAGACAGCGCAGAGGGAGACGCAGATCAGAAACCACAAGTTGTTGAATGGGATAACTTTCTTATCCTCATAGACATTTGTTACCTTGCTCATCAGTTAGTTCAAAGGAGATTATTTCCTTATCTGAAATCATCTCTCCCAGATCTTATAGTTGAGATCTTATCAAGATATCCCTTCATCCTTTGATACCTTCAATTTGTGTAGATCTAAGTGATATGACCTTTCTTATCGCATCTTTAGAGAATAGTTTTACCAACTTATCATATATCTCTTTTGATGTCTCCAATCCCACTATATGGGGAATGAGGGGACTTTCGATTGATTACATAAGAATCCCTTGAGCCCTTTGATCCCTTTCCATGTATTCAGATAATGCTTGACCTTCGGATGGTTTGGAGACTTTTCCATAGATATGATCAATGACTTCACTTTCTTCGAGGACTATGTCTATCCTCCTTTTCCATGCAAGGAAGTTCGATGACCCAACCAACTTATAGATCTCCTTGCAAAACAAAGTCATTTTACTAGATTAGATTATAGAATAAAAGATACTTACTTGACAAGTGAAGATGAAATCTTCAACTTGATCCCTTTGATGGTGGTTGATGAAGATGTATTAGTGCCCTTTTGGATGATCTTCTTCCACATGAAATCCCTTCTTCAATAAAAATAGATTGCTCCTTTTATGATGACAACGACTTTTGATCTCTCTATTTGTTGATGGTGATTGATGAGGATGTCTTGATGCTTCCTCGGATGATCTTCTTTAAGGATAAGGGATGGGTCCTTGCTTTAATGAGAAGGAACTTGGCTTATAGCCTTTTGAAGATGATGACAATGCCTTCAAGATACTTCAACTTCTTTGGTGGTGAATGAGTGCAGATCAGAAATGTTTCTAGGGTTTCGACTTTCCCCAAGATGATGTGATCTTAGTCCTAGAAATTCTTTTCTTGGATGTCTATACTTTGGGCTGCTTTGCATTGTAGATCTCTTTGATGAGGGTCTCTAGGGTTTTGACTTTCTCCAAGATGATGTGATCTTAGTCCTAGAAATGCTTTTCTTGGATGTCTATACTTTGGGCTACTTTTCATTGTAGATCTCTTTGATGAGGGTCTTTGTGGTCTTTTAATGATGACTTAGAGGATTCAAAACTTTTGTTGGTGTAGGCTTCTTTTTCGATCTAGGGTTTGATACTCCAATGTAGATCTTGACTTGACTTTGATATCCTTCAACTTGCTTTGATGCCTTTCTTGAAACTCGATCCTTGAGTGTCCCTTTGAATAAATGCTTCTCCTTGACTTCGAACCTTGGCTGTGATAGCATGTTGAGAAATCTAGGGCATCACGAATTAGGTGATTTCTCTTATTTGGTAACTGCTTGTGAGTGCTTTTTACAACTTTAGATTAGGATCTACTTTACTTTAGTGATTAGTGTTCTTCTTCATCAAACAACTACCATTGCATGAACATAAATAGACAAGAGTCAAATAATATTGGCTACTTGCCAGGGCCAAAACCTCTCACTCTTTGAGAGGAAAACCCACACAAATTCTTCTTATAGAGATTCCAATTGACGAATACCAAGACCAAGACCCTTGACCTATTTGCCACTCCAAGACCAAGACACAAGTCCTATTCTACCTTCTCGTTTAGTCTTTCTCGGTTCCTTCTACTTCAGATTTCGCACCATAAGTGATGACACTGAACTGTGATCACTGTGTTTGTCAAGGATATCGAACCTCTCCTTCAGCAGTAACACCAAATCCTGAAGACATACCACTGAACCATATCCACTTCCCTTTGAGATACTACCAAGACCTTCTTCATTGTAATAGAACTGAGACCTTGTCACACACTTGTGACCTTCTTTCTGTGTGGCACCGAATTCTCCTAGCAGTGGTGGCACCAAATTCTCCTTTGCTGTGAGACAAAGATTATGCCTAGATTGTTATTGTGATTTATGCGAGAATTTTTGAATCTACACATCAGAAATCATTGGTTTATCATCTCCTACTTGTTCTTTACATTTAACAAGTTATTTAATTACTTAAACGACGATGAAAATACTCTTGCAGCCTACACATACATACAGATCATGAACTGAAATAAACTGAGACAATCACACAAGGGACATCGTTATTTTTGGACAATTGTCCCTGGAAAAACCCAATTTGAAAACCGGTGCAACATATAGAGGGTTTATATTATTAAGCAAATTTCTAAATACAACTAGGGTGCCAAATTCAGTTCACCCAACAGAGAAAAAACCTGGTAGAAGTACCTCTATCCGGAGACAGATATTTTGACAATTCCAGAAACTGGATGATCAAACCCCACAGATGACAACTGTTGTTCCCTGTGTTGGGAAGCGATGGCTGCTCCAAGTTGTGCGCTAGAACTGTGTCACCTCCTCTAGGAGCTGCGTCACCTTCCCAGTGAGCCTCTCTTGCTTAGAAGTTGATATGCTGAACTGATGCTCTCTTTGCCCCACAAAAAAACCCTAGCACTGCCTCTAAGGGACTGCGGCAGCCCCACTAGCTTTTGCGTCACCCTCTGTTGAACTGCCCCTCTCTCACTGCAACTGAGATCACTTAGCTCGACTTTTTCAGCAAACCACACCCTAGAAAAATCGAACTCTTTGATCTCTTGGTGTATCTCCAACTGACCCTCAAGCCTCCTCTTATACTTTTCCTGTTGATGAATCAATGGTCGTGATCTAATCTCTAATCAACGGCTAATATTAAAACAGGCTTGATCCTCGTCACTTAGAACCTTCTCACCCATATTTTATTAATACGCATTAAAAATTTTATTTTCCTAAGTTTAGACTTAGGAACCCATTAAAAATATTAATTATTTTAATAACTCCTCGTCCAGGTGGAATTTCTCCAAATGATTTTTGGGTTATGCAGATCTTATGTGTTCTAGCCCCTCCACAAAATTTCGGAGCTAGAGCACATTCGATGCTACCCAAAATCAACATTCCCTCTTAGTGAGGAATGTGCTCTAGAAATACTTCCTCATAGAAGCATTACACTAATCCACTGCATCGGTCCTCTGTGTTGTTGATGCTTGGCCTACTGCCCTTCAGCCACTGCACCACTGCTTCCTGTACTGCTGCCCATGACTCTGCCATTGGCACTGCTACATCTGTACTGCAGCTCCCTATCAAAATGTTGCATCATGTTGCCCATAGCATTGCCACTACTAACAACTGCACTGCAACTCAGTTACTGAGAAGCAAGTAATTGAAACTTCACCCAAAAACTAACATCTTGGTTAGTATGGATGCCTCTTGATGCTGAAGCTAACTCTACTGCTAATCTGTGCTGATCCTCTGCTGCTATTGCGCTGCTGCAGACTGCTGTGTGCCTCTCACACTGCTACAACATCCACTGCGCTGCCTCAGACTTTGGCACTCTAGCAATGCCACTGTCGCTCTATCACACCTTGCTCCAACCGACACCCGTCATTATTCTACTGTCGTTAAGGGCTCCCATAGTCGTATGTGATCCAAGAGTTTGGGTACCTTAAGGATCCTTCCCATCATGTAGTTCTCTCAACTACAACTCCATATCGCCCCACCTCTTTTCCAGAGGCACATGAGCACTCATGGCACAATCGTCATCCTTGACATCCTTGTCTACCTTCGCTGGAGTAGCCTTTGAGTCGAAAGCTTCCCCCTTGCCTTTCTTCATGGGGCACTGAGTGGCATAATGTCCCAGTTCCCCACAATTGAAGCATCTGACCTTGGTTATGTCCTTCTTCCTCTTCTTCTTCCCCTGTTGTCCTGTTGATGCGAGAGCTGCATCCTCCTTCTCCTCCTTCTTGAATCAGGTTCCCTTGCTGCTACTCCCTACCTTGGTCAACCTCCTGAGCTCTTTTTGTCAAAGAGCTGCCCACGTCTCCTCCCAATTGGGGAGAATTTCTTTGCCCAAAATACTTTGGACAAATGTCTCCCAGTCCTTAATGACTGTATTCAGGACAGTCCTGACTGTTGTAGCTCTTTCTAGCCGCACTTGCAACATGAGTGCTTCAGGAGATATAGAAAGCCTCGTAGAGATAGCCTCTGGGTTGATTGTAGACTAGTGCCTAGGACATCTTAAAGAGAGGAGTGCATGAAAGATTACCTATGAGGGATTTTTGCAGCACTCCAATTGTCGCGTGGTTAAAAGATAATAAAGGGGGCTTGGTTCAATAGGCCTTCATTAAGGTAGACTCAAGCCAACACATGGATCCAAATGCAGGGGGTATATTGGGGCAATCCCAAAGAGAAATGTCTTCTTCTAATGTCCGACACACAACAATGATACAACTTAATACTGAAGTTGTAGTGATGGTGGAGAGGAGGAGAGGAAGGAGGGAAATAGATGCGTAGGGCTATAAACAAACAGAATCCTCAGCAACAATGTTCCAGCAAATGTATGTAAGAGGAAGGAGGTGAAATGGTAGAAACAACAGTATGCTAATTAAGGTTTCATGCCGCATATAACATGGGTATCATTAGTGCTAAACATCATGAGTAAATCTGGGCTCACACAGGTATTGTAGGTTAATCCAATAACACAAATAAATATGCAATTACTACAGGTATTGTAGGCTATTGAATAACACAAGTAAATCTGTAATATAACGCAGGTACTGTTCTCTATTTAGCAGCCTAGATAAATCCATGAATCAAAGAGAAACCAACAGCTTCATTACACTATTTCAGAGAAGGGAAAACAAAAATGAAATGAGATTTACCAAGAGGAAACATACTGCACATTGATCATGCTTGAAATGACTAGGATTGTTTCATTAATATTAGGGGGGTCCAAATAACCAGTCCATAACATTCAACACAATATCAGTAAAGTCTCCCCATGAACAAGCAAATAGAACCAAAGTGGCATCTCAGAATTCAGACCCTGTGGGTACAAAATTCTAGAACCTTTGCTAAGTATCTCTCCCTCTTATTTATACAGAGTAGGGGGGCTTTGAATCAATAGTTAACAGAAATATCTTCGCCTGAGCTCCAGATGTTTTACACACTAGTTGTCTTGGCGTGTAAGGCTCTGCTGCCCAAAATGATTACTATCGGGATTTGATCCCTTCTTGGAAATAAACATAAATTACAAAATAAATGAAAAATAAAGAGAACTAGATGATGGAGGAAGTTATCGTCCTGTGCTTCCTGTGAAGATCTCTGGTCATGCCACATCTTCGTTATTGTGCATCCCTCTAGCTGCTCGTTTGGTCCCTGTCGCTTTCGCCTATACTACCTGAGTAGCTCGTTCTCCTGAGTTGGGAGTGGGTCAACTATGAATGCTTGTTGCAGAGTAGGAATGGAACATGTCTCGACAGTCACTTTGCTGTGTGATGGAGTGGAGCACCATGCCTCCATTTACTGTCCAAAGTCCTGCGGCGAAGCAGTCAAATTCATTTCAATAGCCCGTATAGTCCTTGGTTTCTTGTTGCAGGGGCTCCTACAGGATTAGCCCATATCACTTCCCAACTGCTCCATGCGTTCATTTAATACCTCAGCTGCTGACCCATCCGCCTTTAAAGCTTTGTGAAATACTATCGGTGCCCTGATATGCTTGGTGGTGCACTTAAGGTGTAACATGGAGGACTTCTCGGTGCTAGCCCTTATCACTAAAACATTACGAAACTGGCGAGTTTCGATCCCCTTTAGGCTCCTTTTCTTCAGTCCCTTTTTATAATTCTCTTCATATGAGTGGGGTTTAGAACCAGGTGTTTAGCCCTAAGGCACTAGAGCCTTTAGACTCCTGTCCAGGGGCCTTTTTCCTTTTATACATGGAATCCCACACTTAGGCGATTTCTTATGCTTGCCTTTGATATCTCCTCTTGACCCTTGCAATTGCCGATCGGCGGGATTGGGCCCACCCTGGGTATCACAGTCACAACACAGGAGAGGGAGCCTCTTTCCCTCCTTTCATCGCGTTGGCCGATTGTCCGAATGCGAACTCTCATAAGGTATGACACATAAAATATCGTGGCCGGGAGGGTCGATCACATATCGCAATCGCAGGTCGGAAGGGACTTTGGCGGAGGATATATTTTGCTTTGTGCGTTCGCCAATTACCGATTTGCGATGGGTCACATCATTACTGCCACATGTCACTTTGTGAGAGGTGACACGTGTCACTCAGAAATGCCCCCATAGGACCCTGAAAATGCCAAATCTGCGTGCTATGTGTCCTCTGTACCGCCATGTCATGTTGACGTCAGTGACCCCAGATTCTTATGGTCAATAGGAGTCTACCACATTGCCCCCTGTAGGAGAGAGAAAAGGTCCCATCTGCCCTTGGTTTTTCCTTGAATTCCTTTGTTAAATAAAATCGGCCGCTCCCAACACTTTAACATTGAAGCCCAATTTTCAGTGATTTTGCGCTATCGGCATGTTTCCCCCTGCAATTCCTTAAGAATGGCCCGTTGGGCCCGTTGATCGTCGATATTGTAGGGTTTGATGTGCGGGATCACAGGACTCCGATATCGCAGGATGTGGGACTGTGGGATACGCGATATCGCGGGACTGCGAGATGCGGGATTGCGGGTTGCCCGATATGCGGGACTACGGGATGCGGGACCGCGGGATGCTCGATATGCGGGACCTGCCCACTATCGATCGCCGATTTACTGTGCTCGGGGCCCTCCGATCGCCGATATGCTATGCGCCATGGGCCTTCGACCTCCGATTGCAATGAGCCTCCCTTGGTCTTTTTTGTTTGTTTTCTAGCTTTCAAAGGGCAGTTTAAATCTGCTCTAACTTCTAATCCAGAAGTCCATTTTTGGACTTCCATATACTGTTGGTAAGATTATTTCGAGCACTGTGCAATGGAGAGGGTCCAATTAAGCTTTGAGAACTTTTGTGGCTTAGGAAATGGCTTCAAACTTCACTGCCTTCTTTGCACTCTTTTCACAGCTGAAAACGCATTTAGCATTGAGTGACAACATTGGCTCCCACTGGCAACAATGCCTTGCTGGCAAGGTGCTGAGAACCTGCAGACTAGTATCTTTCACCATTGGGCATGGAATCAGAAATATAATGAATCAATATAACCAGAAAATCTCCATTGGACTTTATTTGTGGGGGGGTGCTTTCCTCTTCAAACTAAAATGCAGGAGACAAAAATTCTAACAACTGGAAAGTGAATGCTCAACTAGTGAGCTTATTTATGTACATTCCTACTTATGCACAGGGCTCAATTCACCTAAGTGAGTTCAACCCTCCAATGGAGCCAGGCCAGCATTTGGGTGCTAGACCTAGTGCCCCCATGCTGCTGAAAAATAAAAACTAAAATAAGCATGCACCATGAAAAATATGCAAATAAGAGGCTTGATGCATGCTCCAGAAATAACCTCTGTTGCTGACCAAAGAATATGCTCTTGTACTCAGCTACAGGGTCATGGAATTGATAAGGAAAGTTTGCAGCCACCTCTTTTTCATAAACAGTCTGCGGACCAATCTCTTCTTGGTCAGGGCAGCCAAAAACGCTGTTTAGCTCCTCAACTTTAGATTTTCCAAGAAAAACTTGTTGGTGATCCTTTACTGCCCATTTTTCAAAGGGCCAACCCTCTTGGAAATCTGCAATAGATTCTTCTTTGTCTGAACTGTAAGAGTCGTAGATTGAAGAATCTACTGAGAATTCCTGGCCGAAATCTTTCTGCCATAGGCAGTGACAGACTCTGCGTGGTCTCCGTCTTTTAACTTTGGGCTCTTCTTGGAAAACTTGTTGATGGGAGCTTTCTCCCCACTCGTTGGTAAACAACTCCCTTTGGACCTTCGTGGCCATCTCATCCTCCTCTGAATCATATGAATCGTAAATCGGAGGAGGTTCCTGATCTCGTTCTTCGGGTGAAAGATGTCCATCATGGACTGGAGCCTCTTTGCTGACCTCCTGGTGGGCCTCCTCCGCTTGTGCAACTTCCCCTAACTGGGAGCATTGTGGCTCTGCATCACTTGACTCTCCACCAGAGTCCTATTCATCATAGGAAGGAGAAACATCAAATTCGGTTGAATCAGACCTCTGAGGATTTATTTGCAGCTTGATGATGTTTCCTTCCTCTCTTTCTTGCTCAATGGGTGATGCTTCTTGGTGCGAGTAAATGTTTTCTTGGAGCAGAGCTCCACAAACATCTTCAACAGGGTCATCAACCTCGGGAATGTCTTCATCATTAAAATGTGCGCAACAATCTTCAAATAGAGCATTCAGTGGATATAGTCTTTTACAATAATGATTGAATGCTATATGAAAACTCTTTAAGGAAGATATGCTACCACGAGGTATGGTTTTGTACCAAACTCTAGCATCCTCATCTAAAGAATGCATGAACAATTTCATTTGTACATCTTCAAGAAAAATGTCCTGTTGTTCCATGCATTCATGAAAATCTTTGAGGTGCTGGTCAGGCCTTCTATCTGTATTCCCACTGAATCTAGGCAAGTAGGTATTCCATTCATGAAATGAAGGGACATGATTTGGATAACCAGCGATAGAAGAAAAATCCAGTGGGGAAAATTTGTTGGCCAGGAATGCAGAATGGCCATCTCGAAAACCTCCCTATATGAGTGATTGCAAGTTCAAAGGTAGGGAAAGTTTTCGGCTGCTATAGCATCAGAGTGAGTATGAGGCTTCTTGAAAGCCAGGATGATCAAATAGAGATATGGACAGTGGAGTCGCTAGGATGTTTACCATAAAATGAAACAGTGGAGTTGCCAAGGTGAGAGATCTTCAACCCTGACTTCCCTTGCTCACCTAATAGAGGAAATGTAAAAGTTTGTCATATCCCGGGGGATTTTTTCAATAAGTCCCTAGCAACAGCGCCAGAAAGAATGTTGTGGCTATTTCTGTAAAAATTTGTCGTACCCAGGGAAAAATATTCTAATCCGTTCCCTGGCAACAGTGCCAAAAAGATGTTGTAGCTTTTTCTAGCATCTCCTGCAGCACGAGTGCTTCAAGAGATATAGAAATCCTCCTAGAGACAACCTCTGGGTTGATTGTAGACCAGTGCCTAGGACATCTTAAAGAGAGGAGTGCATGGAAGATTATCTGTGAGGGGTTTTTGCAACACTCCAATTGTCACGTAGTTAATAAAGGGGTCTTGTTTCAATAGGCCTTCATTAAGGTAGACTCAAGCCAACACATGAATCCAAATGTGGGGGCTATATCGGGGAAATCCCAAAGAGAAATGTCTTCTTCTGGTGGCCGACACACAACAACGATACAACTCAATATTAAAGTTGTAGTGATGGTGGAGAGGAGGAGAGGAAGGAGGGAAATAGATGCATAGGGCTGTAAACAAACAGAATCCTTAGCAACAATGTTCTAGTAGAAATATGTAAGAGGAAGGAGGTGAAATGGTAGAAACAATGGTATGCTAATTAAGGTTTCATGCTGGATATAATATGGGTATCATTAGTGCCAAACAGCATGAGTAAATCTGGGCTCACACAGGTACTGTAGGTTAATCCAATAACACAAATAAATCTGCAATTACTATAGGTATTGTAGGCTATTGAATAACACAAGTAAATCTGTAATATAACGCATGTACTGTTCTCTATTTAGCAGCCTAGATAAATCCATGAATCAGAGAGAAACCAACAACTTCATTACACTATTTCAGAGAAGGGAAAACACAAATGAAATGAGATTTACCAAGAGGAAACATATTGCACATTGATCATGCTTGGAATCACCAGGATTGTTTCATTAATACTAGGAGGGTCCAAATAACCAGTCCATAACATTCAGCACAATATCAGTCAAATCTCCGCATGAACAAGAAAATAGAACCAAAGTGGCATCTCAGAATTCAGACCCTGTGGGTGTGAAATTCCAGAACCTTTGCTAAGTATCTCTCCCTCTTATTTATACGAAGAAGGGGGGCTTTGAATCAACAATTTACAAAAATATCATAACCTGAGCTCCAGGTGTCTCACAGACTCGCTGTCGCGGCGTGTAAGGCTCTGTTGCCCAAAATGATTACCATCGGGATTTGATACCTTCCTAGAAATAAACAGAAATTACAAAATAAACAAAAAATAAAGAAAACTAGATGATGGAGAATGTTATCGTCCTGTGTTTCCTGTGAAGATCCCTGGTCAGGCTACGTCTCTATTGTCATGCGTCCCTCTAGCTGCTCAGCTAGTCCCTGTCGCTTTCGCCTAAACTACCTAAGTAGTTCATTCACCGGAGTTGGGAGTGGGTCAACTGTGAATGCCTGTTGTGGAGTAGGAATGGAGCATGTCTCGACAGTCACTTTGTTCTGTGACGGAGTGGAGCACCATGCCTCCATTTACTGTCCGAAGTCCTGCGGCGGAGTAGTCGAATTCATTTCAGCAACTCGTGTAGTCCTTGGTTTCTTGTTGCAGGGGCTCCTACAGGATTAGTCTGTATCACTCCCCAACTGCTCCATGCCTTCATTTAATACCTCAGCTGTCGACCCATCTGCCTTTAAAGCTCTATGAAACACTATTGACGCCCTGATATGCTTGGTGGTGCACTTAAGGTGTAACATGGAGGACTTCCCGGTGCTGGCCCTTATCACTAAAACATTACAAAATAGGTGAGTTCCGATCCCCTTTAGGCCTCTTTGCTTCAACCCCTTTCTGTAATTCTCTTCATATGACTGGGGTCTAGAACCAGGTGTTTAGCCCTAAGGCGCTAGAGCCTTTAGACTCCTGTTCGGGGGCCTTTTTCCTTTTATACATGGAATCCCACACTTCGGCGATTTCCGATGCTTGCCTTTGATATCTCCTCTTGACCCTTGCAATCGCCGATCAGCGGGATTGGGCCCACCCGGGGTATCGCAGTCGCAACACAGGAGAGGGAGCCTCTTTACCTCCTTTCATCACGCTGGCCAATTATCCGGACGTGAACTTTCATAAGGTATGACACATAAAATATCGTGTTCAAGAGGGTCGATCGCATCTCGCAATCACAGGTTAGAAGGGACTTCGACGAAGGAGGGACTTTGCTTTGTGTATTCGTCGATTGCCGATTTGCGATGGGTGATGTCATCAATGTTGTGAAAATCGTTATCGGGAGTAAATCGGCGAGGGGAAAAAATCGGAAAAATCGGGAAATAATCAGGAAAAAATCATAAAATACAAAAATATTCATTTTTTTTTCAATTTTTTTAATATCTAAAGCATCTACAACATAAAATAAATACATTGGCACATAAATATGATAAAAGAACTAATATATAAGATGTGTAATATCATTTCTAGTGCTACATCACACATAACAGTGATTCATGTCCTGAATAGTAAGTTTTGACTCCTGAGTCCCAACTCAGCCTCAAAATATCAACAAAATATATAATAATGTATATCATATCAAGAGTCATAATGTCATATACAATGAAATGAACCAAATAACTAATACTACTGATTTCCTTTGCCCCTCTTGCGAGAAAATGCAATAGCTTTCCCTTTCCCTCTAGATGTAGATGCCGGTGGAGTTGGCAGTGGACTCTGCTGTGCTCTAGAAGCTGAAGAACTAGGAGCTATGGGAGGTAGACCACGTCCTCTACTGGTGGCAGGGGTAACCTGGCCAGGTGGTGTCACCTCCTCCTCCTCCTCCCCCTCTACGCCTTCCACTACCACCTGCTTTAACCAATCATCGACAAACTCCATGAGAGGCCTCTCAGCCTCAACCCTCCATGCAGTAATGGTGTCAATCCCATCCAATGAGATGGCCTCCATATCAAGTATCCCCTCAAGTTGCTTCACCCACAATCGAAGATTGTAGTAGACATAGACCTGCCATTAAGTCGCTGGGTCTCAAACCTGTACAAAGATCATAAAATAATAATTATAAAAAAAATTATTTAATGAATTCAAAAAATTAATTGGAAATTTGGAATATTTTAAGTTTTAAGTTTAACCTGTTGCGCTTCTTGTTGTGTATTTTTTCAAATACACTCTAGTTGCGCTCGCATCCTAAGGAGCTACATGTTTGACTAGGGATTCGAATGGCAAGATTTCGCAGATGGGGTACTCTGGGACCGTAGCGAGTCCACCATGAATCTACAACAAAAATACAAATAAGATAAACATGAGAAAAAAATGAAATTTGAAAGTTGAAGCAAAGTATGAAGTTATGAACTTGAAGAGACAATGAAATTTGAAAATACCTGGCATTGTAGTCTTCCTATTAGTTACAGCCATCTCAAAGCCAAATGTGCCACCTGCCATCCTGTATATCTCCATTTCTTTGGAGATTTCTGCACGTTCTGCTGGAGATCGCACCATCCTCTGAACACAGGTTAAGAATCCATCCATGATCTCAGCATCAAATAAGAACCCACATGGGTAAGAAAATGCGGGTTTAGTTAGATCCCTACAGCATGAATGGGACGATGGAATGTGTTGTTCCATTGTTCATCAATCACTTCCCATAGGAGTTGTTTCTGAAACCCCTCATCTCCCTTATCATCATAGTAGGCCCGAATGGATTCTTTGGCCTTGTCCATGGCCTCATACAAATAGCCCATTGCGGGCTTCTCACCATCAACTAATCGAAGAACCTTTACCAAAGGTTCAATAACGGTGCACAACTCCTGCACTCCCGCCCAGAAGTCTTCTTGGTATGAAATTAATCTGCATATGGCCTCTCCCTCTAGTTTGCGTCTCATTGTCAAAGCACGTCACTCCTCTGATAGAAACATTCTCTTCACATCCCACATAGAATTCAAGAGGGATTGAAGAGATATGCAACCAGTGACAAACCGTGTAATGGCGGGGCACAACAACTCCTTGTTGTTGGTGAATTTTCTCATCAAGTTAAGCACAGATGCATGATTATATATAAATTTTGTAATGCTTTTTGATAAGTCAACAATATTTTTGACAAAGGAAAATTTTCCTATGTCCTCCAATATCAAATCAAGACAATGTGCAGCACAAGGTGTCCAAAATAAAGTAGGATGTCTCTCCATAAGCATCCTGCCAGTAACAACATAATTTGTAGCATTGTCTGTTATGACTTGGACAACATGTTCTACACCCACCTCCAAAATAAACACATCCAACAAATAACATAATAATTTTGCGTCTTTGATATGTGAAGATGCATCAACAGATTTCATAAACATTGTCCCCTTGGGACAACTAACCAAGAAGTTTATAAGGGTTCTCCCCTTTTAGTCAGTCCAACCATCTAACATCACAGCGCATCCCGTTTGTGCCCATGATGCCCTAAACTCCTCCAATCTTTTGGTGCAGTCAACTTTTTCCTCTTGAAGAATGCGGCCTTTAAAGTCATCTTAAGAAGGGATTTTGTACCCTGGGTCAACAGTTGCAATAGCATCAACAACAAGTTGGAAAAATGGATTATTCCTTGAAATGCTGAAAGGAATATCACTCCAAAGGAGAAATTTGCCCAACAACTTGTCAGCTTGTTCTTTCTCATTTTTTTTAAGCATTGAAGTGGTAGATGGTTGTGAACCAGGCGTGGTTCTAGGAACAAAAAATGATGAGGCAGCTACAGGGTTGGTTGTAGACATTGACGATGAAGTAGAACCAGTGCCACTTCGATATTCACCTCCTAACACCTTCCCTACTAGCTGCTTCTTCAGTTCTGCTTTGGCCACTCTCTCTTACTCTAATTCTTTCAATGATCTCATGGATCTTCGGATGATTTCTGCATTCGTATTGTTGCAAGGCCCTACATCATGTACAGGGATTTGTGCAAGGTGATACTTCAATCTATAAACCCCCCTGACATATACTGCCCACACAACTTGCAAAACAAGTTCAATCTATCAAACCCTCCATCAGGTTCACTATATTCCCATAGAGGGTCCAATTTCCTTGGCATGTTTGTAACTTGGTTGAACTCTTGAGTTTTAATGTAAGATGAAGTTTGAACTTTGAAGTTGAACTTATGGCACAATAAGAATTGCAAGTTACAAAAATAAAAATAAAATTACATACATGACACAACACATTGAATTTTTGATAAATAAACAAAAAAACCTCAACTGAATCCAAAATGAACTCTCTCCACTCTATGCAACAAAAATGAAAAAAAACACCATCAAATCCACTAAAAAATCCTCGATAATCAATGGGTTATAGAAACCCAAGCAAAAACAAGAAAGAAACCAAAACAAAATGGCAAAATTTGGTGTCCATACCTGGAAACCACGGTTTGCTGGAGAAATTTGATCCAAAGACGAAGTTTTCTTTCTTGGGATGCTAAAATATCCAGGCTTCCTCCTCCTCTACCCTAGTAGACGCCTTCCAGGGTTCCTCTCCTCAGTTCTCAATCCACGCCGCTGTCTGTTCAAAATGACAAAAAAAATTCATGTTTTCCCTTATAAAACGCATTGTCCGCCACCCCTGTGATAACTTCCCATTGAATCGCGATAATTTCGAAATAATTGCACTTTTTTGAAGTTATAGTGATTATTTCGCTGATTTTTTGGAAAAAAACTGCGTAGTAATCGGACGAGTTTATCAGGGATTTGAAAAAGTCGCAATTTTTTCATGTTATCACGATAATATTGCGATTTTTGCAACACTGGACGTCATTACTGCCATGTGTCACTTTTTTAGAGGTGACACGTGTCACCCAGAAATGTACCCATAGGACCTTGAAAATGTCAAATCTGCATGCCACGTGTCTTTCGTACTGCCACGTCATGCTGACATCAGCGGCCTCATGGATTCTTATCGCCAATAGGATTCTTCCACGTGGCCCCCTGGAGTTGAGAGGAAAGGGCCCATCTGCCCTTTGGTTTTTCCTTGAATTCCTTTGTTAAATAAAATCAGCCCCTCCCAGCACTTTAACACTGAAGCCCAATTTTTAGCGATTTTGTGCTATCTGCGTGTTTCCCCCCACAATTCCTTAAGAATGGCCCATTGAGCCTGTCGATTGTCGATTTGTCGATATTGCGAGGTCTGATGTGCAGGATCGCGGGACTGGGGGATGTGGGACTGCGGGATGCCCGATATCACAGGACTGCAGGATACGGGACTGCGATATGCTCGATATCACGGAACTGCGGGATGCCCAATATTGCAGTACTGCGAGATGCAGGACCACGGGATGCCCAACATGAAGGATTGCGAGATGTGGGACCGCGGGATGCCCGATATGCAGGACCTGCCCATCCCCGATCGCCAATTTACTGTGCTCGGGGCCCTTCGATCGTCGATATGCGATATCGGCACCTCTGCCTCATGAACCGTCGATACGTTATGCGCCATGGGCCTTCGAGCTCTGATTGCGATGAGCCTCCCTTGGTCTTTCTATTTGTTTTCTAGCTTTCAAAGGGCTGTTTAAATTTTCTCTAACTTTTGATCTAGAAGTCCATTTTTGGACTTCCATATACCGTTGGAAAGCTTATTCCAGGCACTGTACAATGGAGAGGGTTCGATTAAGATTTGAGAGCTTCTATGGCTTGGGAAATGGCTTCAAAATTCACCATATTCTTTGCACTCTTTTTACAGCTGAAAACACATTTAACAGTGAGTGACAACACTGACCACGAGCTCAGGATCTAGTGTAGACCCCACAGAAGTCAACTGGTCGTAAATCCCTTGCAACATGAGAAGGAAGGGACCTATATCCTCTCCTTTCTGCATCTAGTACTGTTTGAGGTGATTTTCTAATAGCATCTTTCGTTGCATGAAAGAGCCCTGCTACAAGGTGGTCAGGGTTTCCCACATCTCCCTTTTTGTGTCCTTCTCAGCAATGTGTGGTACTACATGATCTTTGACCCCATCTAGGATCATGCACTTTGCCTTCGCCTGGGCCTCCTCGTACTTCTTTGTTGCATCAACGTCAACTGGAACAACAACCACTTTCAAGGCATAGTCCTTGATGCGATGTTTATCTAGGATTGCCAGGATCCTGGCCTTCCAGATGACAAAATTGGATGCTCCGTCCAATCTATCCTGATCCCTCAACCCATTCATTGCCATCTCTGCTCAAAAAATAGGACTGGTTCTCTTCTCCCTCTCCTGCCGTCAATCTAGCAGGACTTGGATCTGGATTCCTTGGGCGCAAGAAACCCTCTAAGGAATAAGCTCCTCTAGACTCCCTTTGAGTCCTAATTTCCCTCTCTCCAATCCTCCGACCAATTGTCAAATCACTCCTCTCCAATCCTCCTTCGCTGCTGCAACTCGGATCTAAATTTCTTGGCTAGAAATTTGTTAAGGTAGTGATTCCCTCTACCTTGGCTCTGTCTCCATAAACATTGTTCTGCACCAACAAAAACAATGTCCCACCAGCTCCTCAAATCAGAATCTGCTCTGCTCCCTTAACTCTGACAACTGAAGGGTCTGAGCCGTTCTGGCTCTACATAATCACCGCGTGAGCTGGATCAACTCCTCCTGGCCACTGCGTCAATCCTTCCTTGCTCAGAAAGATGACATGGCACTACGTGAGCCTGATTTGCCCCCCTTCTGCTTCTGCACTAGACTAGATAGATGACGTAGCTACTGCGTGGGCTCCTCCCCACTACTGCATCACCCTCACCTGGCTCAGAGTACTTATGCAGGCACTACGTGAGCCTCTGTGTCACGTTCTCTGCACTGCGTCACTCCTCCTTCTGTGTCTCTAGCTCTGAAACAACACTGTCGCTCGGGATAGCTGTTTTTTTGCTGCAAATTCTCTGGATTTTTTCGCTGGTGTCTTCAGTCTCCTGCGATCTATTGAAATTTCTAAGTCTGACACATCAAAAATCCTTACTGCATTATGTGGTTTATTATCTCCTACTTGTTTTTTTTGTTAACAACTTATTTATAAATATAAATACCGAAATAAACGCAAATGCAACCTTAACACATACATATTAGCAACTGAAATAATTGAGACAAACACACAAGGGACATCATTATTTTTGGACAATCGTCCCCTGAAAAACCCAATGCGGGAAAATCGGTGCAACAGATATAAGGGTTTTATTGTTATGCAGTTTTTTGAATACAACTAGGGTGCCAGAAATGGCTCACCCTTCAGAGAATTTTCTTGGCAGTAGTACCTCTCCTTGGAGACAGATATTCTGGTTGATCAACTATCAGATGATCGATCCCACAACAACTACAAAAGATCCTTAGCTAGACAGCGAAAGCTGCTCCAAGATTCTCCACTACTCTGCATCACTCTCCAGGGACTGCATCACCCCCACATCTCTAGTCTACCCCTCGAAAATTTCCAACGCTGCCTCTTGGCATTGCGTCAACTCTGCTAGCCTCTGTGCAGCTACTGCTGCCTTTACGTCAACCACTTGGTCCTCTGCATCAGCTCTCTGGCCCTCTGTGTCACCCACGCTGGCCTACACAGCTTCTCTGTTATGTATTCTCGGCCATCTGCCGAACTGCCCCTCGCTGTAACAGATCACTAGTTCGATTCTTTCAGCAAACCCCGCTCCAAAAAATCGAACTCACTGATCAATTTGGTGTATCTCTAACTGACCCTCAAACCTCCTCTTTATACTTTTCCTGTTGATGATGCAATGGTCGAGATTAAGTCCCTAATCAACGGCTAAGATTAGATTTGGCTTGATCGTCATTATTTAGAACTTTCTCACCCATATTATATTAATAGTAAATACACATTAATATTTTAATTTTCCTAAGTTTAGACTTAGGAATCCCATTAAAAATATTAATTATTTTAACATATCTCCATCCGAGTAGAATTTCCCCAAACGATTTCTGGGTCTTGGAGATCTTATGCGCCTTAGCCTCTCCACCAATTTTCATGGCTAGAGCACATCCGATGCACCAAAAATCAACACTCCCTCTTAGCGAGGAATGTGCTCTTGTAATGCTTCACCATTGAAACATCACACTGATCTTCCACATCGGTACCTGTGTTGAAATTGGAACTCTGTACAAGCTGCAAGGTAGCAGCACTATTGTTGATGGGTGCAACAGTTTCGTGGTTCTTGAAAGTGGAGCAGAAAATCTAGTGGTCTCTGGAGAGAAGACCATGCTGTGGCATCAAAGGCTTGCACATATTGGAGAGAAGGGCCTTCGAATACTTCATGGTAAAGATATAGTAGAAGGTATGAGTAATAGCTCTCTGGATTTTTATTTCTGTGAAAATTGTGTATATGGGAAGCAGAATTGGGTGAGTTTCCCCTCTAGTGGTAAGAGGGCGAAACAGATATTAGAGCTTGTGCACAGTGATGTGTTTGGACCTGTGAAGGTTCCATCACTGGGTAAGTCTGTGTACTATGTATCATTTATAGATGACTTCTCAAGGAATACATGGATATATTTCCTTAAGAATAAACCTGAAGTCTTTGACAGTTATAAAGAATTTAAGACTCTGGTGGAAAACCAGACAGAGAAGAAGATAAAGGTGCTGAGAATAGATAACAGTGGAGAGTTTTGCGGTAAGGAATTTGAAGAATTCTATAAGAAGTGTGGTATAACACAGCAGAAGACTACTCCATATACACTTCAGCGAAATGGAGTTGCAGAAAGAATGAAGAAGACATTAATGGAAAGGGAAAGAAGCATGCTCAGTGGTGCCGGGTTAGGACAAAAATTCTGGGCAGAGGCGGTGGAGACAACATGTTACGTGGTCAATAGATCACCTTCATTAGTGTTAGAGGATAAGACTCCACAAGAGGTATGGACTGGTAAGAAACCCTCTCTTTCACATCTGAGGGTATTTGGATGTGATGCATATGTACATGTTCCAAAGGAAAACAAACCAAGTTGGATAGTAAATCTGAAAAGTGCATCTTTATTGGGTATAAGGATGGTTTAAAGGGTTATAAGCTTTGGAACCCAGTAACAAGGAAGGTTGTGTACAACCGAGATGTGGTGTTCAGAGAGGTGAAAGATGTTATTAAACATGAAGTCCAACCAAAGGAACCTGAGAAGATAAAGTTTGAGCTAAAGGAAGAAGAATCAAACTCTACAGCAGAGGAGGAATCTAAAGATGAAGAGCCACAAACTCTGGGTGTGAGAAGATTAGTTCGAGAAAGAAGGCAATTAGAAAGGTATAGTCCATTTGTTTTCTGTTCAAATTTTGCTTTATCTATTACTGATGATGATCCCAGAACTGTGAAGGAAACAGTAGATACAGAGGATGGAAAACTTTGGAAAGAGGCCATGGTTGATGAAATGGCATATTTGCACAAAAATGAGGCTTGGGATCTGGTGGAGTTGCCGGCTGGAAGGAAACCCATTGGCAGCAAATGGGTGTTCAAGAAGAAGACAAATGCAGAAGGAAAGGTGGAGAAATACAAATCTCAGTTGGTAGCAAAAGGTTATTCCCAGGTGTCGGGAATTTATTTTGGTGATATTTTTTCTCCTGTTGCCAAGGTAACTTCTATTAGATTACTTTTATCTATTGTTGTTGCTTTTGATTTTGAGGTAAAACAGATGGATGTGAAGACAACATTTCTTCATGGGGATCTGGAATAGGAGATCTACATGAAGCAACCTGAAGGCTTTGCGGTGAAGGGTAAGAAAGAATTGGTATGCAAGTTAAAGAAGTATCTGTATGGGTTAAAACAGTCACCAAGGATGTGGTATCAGAAATTTGATACATTTATATGGGGGCTTGGCTTCACCAGAAGCAAAGCAGATCACTGTGTGTATTTTAAATTAATTGGTGACTGTGTTATTTATCTGGTCTTGTATGTGGATGATATGTCGCTGGTTGGAAATGAAAAAGAAATTATTCAGGATTTGAAGACCCATTTGTCCTCCAAATTCGACATGAAAGATCTTGGTGCTGCAAACTATATTTTGGGCATGGAAATTAAAAGAGATCGGACAAAGAGAAAGCTAGTTAAACCAGAGGAAGTATGTCGAGACAATATTGTAGAGGTTTAATATGCAGGATAGTAAACCAGTGAAAGTTCCTATTCCTGTAGGTGTAAAGTTATCTGCTGAACAGTGTCCCAAGACACAAGAAGAGGAAGAGGACATGTCCCTTGTCCCATATGTAAGTGCAGTTGGTAACCTGATGTATGTGATGGTTTGTACTAGACTAGACATTGCACATGTAGTGGGAGTATTGAGCAGGTTTATGTCAAAACTAGGGAAGGAGCACTAGACAACAGTGAAGCGGCTTTTCAGGTATTTGCGTGGCACTAGTGATTATGGTTTGTGCTACCAAGGAAGACCAGGATTTGACAGTGTTGGATATTCGTGGCTTTGTTGATGCATACTGGGCTGGAGATCTGGATCAGAGAAGATCTACAAGTGGGTATGTGTTTAACCTATTTGGAGGTGCAGTCAATTGGATGAGTAAGAAACAATTTGTAGTGGCACTATCAACTACAGACGCAGAATACATGGTAGCCACTCATGCAAGCAAGGAAGTAGTTTGGTTGCAGAGATTGTGTTCAAGTATGGGGTTAGTACAGGGAGCTATAAGGATAGACTATGACAGTGAAAGTGCAATTTCCTTGGCAAAGAACCATGCATATCATTCAAAGACAAAGCACATTGATGTTCAGTATCACTTTGTGAGGGATATGATAGAAGACAAAAAGGTGTTGTTGGTAAAGGTGGACACATTGAAGAATATTGCAGATGCATTGACAAAATCTGTGAGCTCTGAGAAGTTCTCTTGGTGTAGAGAAACAATGGGTGTTGTAGGGCTGGATAAATGACTAAGCTCTCTTGTGGTCCCCTGTGAAAAGAAAACAACAAGTGGGAGAATGTTGGGTTGTGTTATATTCTTTCCACGACTAGCCCACGTAGTTAACTGGGGGGTTAAAAGGGGGGCAGAGCCCCCCCTTCGTTGCGCCAATTGCATAGCAGGGGGGAGTCACACAGGGTTTGAGGGGTGCAGGTAACCCCACTCTATGGGGTCAGGGGCAGCGCCTCAAAAAATTTTGTTTCTGGACCCTATATTAGGTTGGGCAGATCTACCTATGGTTTTGTGCATGATTTTTCGCACATGGTTTTGGATGCGATGGTTTTCAGTCCATGGTTTTGGACGCGATGGTTTTCGGTCCATGGTATTGGATGCTTCGGCATGTATAAATATGTATTGTAACATTGAAAGGAAAATAATGAAAAATCAAGCTGGTAGTCCTGGTTTTGGGATCCAGGGGAAGATCTCTGTGTATATGTGTTTTATGTGTTATGCTCTCGCATTGTTTATTTTCCGTGTTTTAGAATTCGTATGCAGGTAATTTCTGTACGGGGTTAAAACCAACAAAATCCAGCTCACCCAACAGAGAATAAACCTGGAAGAAGTACCTCTATTCAAAGATATATTTTGACAATTCCGGCAACTAAATGAACAAACCCCGCAGATGACAATTGTTGTTCCCAATTCTGGATAGCGATGGCTTCTCCAAGCTCTACGCTATAACTGTGTCCCCTCCTCTAGGAGCTGCATCACCTTCCCAGTGAGCCTCTCTTGCTCATAAGTCGATATGCTGAATTGTTTCTCTCTCCGCCCCACAGAAAAACCTCAAGGTTGTCTCTAAGGGACTGCATCGGCACCACTAGCTTCTGCGTCACCCTCTCTGGAGCTGCGCTCTCTCCTGTTGCTGCTCTCGCTCTCTGTTATGTATCCTCAGCCTTGGACTGAAGTCCCTCTGCCGAACTGCCCCTCTCTCACTACAACTCAGATCACTTAGCTCGACTTTTTCAACAAACCATGCCCCAGAAAAATCGAACTCTTTGATCTCTTGGTGTATCTCTAACTGACCCTCAAGCCTCCTCTTATACTTTTCTTGTTGATGAATCAACGGTCGTGATCTAATCTCTAATCAATGGCTAAGATTAAAACAGGCTTGATTCTTGTCACTTAAAACCTTCTCACCCATATTCTATTAATACACATTAAAAATTTTATTTTCCTAAGTTTAGACTTAGGAACCCATTAAAAATATTAATTATTTTAATAACTCCTCATTCGAGTGGATTTTCTCCAAACGATTTCTGGGTTCTAGAGATCTTATGTGTTCTAGCTCCTCCACAAAATTTCGGAGCTATAGCACATCTGACGCTACATAAAATCAACAATTTAGTACTGAAACAACGAGGGGATGCCACTGTGGTATTACCGAAACATAGTCTGATTGTGTACCCTTATCCAAGTGATATCCAAACTTATCACAACTACTTGTCCACGCGAAACATCAGAGAGATATCCGAACTGTTGACTGTGATCAACCCTAAATATCCTCGTTGCTCCTTCATCCCTATCCGAGTCCTTTTGACATCCAAACTTCAGAAGTATCCGAACTCATTGACTGTAATCCTTATCTGAACCTCAGAAATATATGTGAACTTCACTATGGAAATGCAAAAACCCTGCCCAGGTATATATAGTAGTTTTTCCTATGTAAATAAGCGAACATGTTCATCCAAATAGGTGTATCTTCATTTTTGTGATCCGACATGAATTCTTCTCTTTGTCTTGAGGCCGACTAGAAGAAAGATACCTTGTGCTTGTCTTGGAGGGCTACTAGACCATTCTATTGACTCATATACATTAGTAACATGCCCAAGAAGGGTTCTTCATACATGACATTGACTCTATATGACTTTTATGACAAATCCTAAAGGCTCTCAATGGGAGCCATCTAAAAATAAAATCTCTTGCTCATGAAACCCATGAAGCAAGCCAATAATAATTTTATTTTCTTCTTTACATCATTTACAAAATTCACAATTACATGTCATTATGAAGAGTGAACCTAGTTACACTTTTCAACATCCCGGCCCTTATATACCTCGTGGGCGCATTTGACCCCCTTTGGTGGCACATTTCTCATGTGAGTTCGACCCCTTCTAGTGGTGCAACTTGCTAGCCATGTGGTCCACAACTTAAGTGACCCTTTTTAACGTGAGACCCACTTATTATCCATATTTCCTAAGTATAAGGTGCTAATATGCCAAAAAGTGATCCCTTTCCCACTTATCCCTTTTTTCCCAAGGGACCAAGTGGGCTAAGGGCTATCTCCCTAGCAGCGCACAAAATAGTAGATATCACACGAAGTCTTCCCAAAACAGCTCATAGGTGATGGGTGCTCCTCCTAGGCATGAATGGTGACCCAACGTGAAAACACCTAAGTGGAGAGTTGAGATGTCCCTTCATGATTCCCAACACCCTAGCCATCCCTCCAAACATGCAAATTTTCCTCGGGATATGTGATACCGCTTCAAAAGAATCCTTAAAGAAATGCATAAAAATATGTAGAAGATGCCTCCTATTGTCGCCCAGATTGTATGGGTAAAGTGACAGCGCTCAGGGCGGGGGCTGTCACTCTGATCCCTGCCCACTCCATTCTAGTTGTCTCCAAACAACAGGCTATGGGGGGTAGTCCCTATAGAATGAGATGAAGGAAAACAAGATGGAAACCAACTTGTTTGGGAGACACAGGTGAGTGGCCTAGCCACTTGGTTGAATTTAAGCAAGGTTATTAATTCGATTAGATTTTAGAGTATGAGACCATAGTTGCGGGGGAGCGCCCCCCCCCTCGCACCCGCTCCCAATCCGCGCTCCGGGCAGGAGCGACTCGGGAGCGGGTCGGGAGCGCGCTCCCTAAAAGAAATTTCGCTCCCTGCCTTTTCGGGAGCGTTTTGCCTTTTTTGCATTTTTTTTTTTGTAGTAATGTTCGAAATGCAATTTTTTTTGAAAGAAACAAATAGTTTTTGAGTGGGGCAGCTTAATGATCAAGTCTAGGCCCTAGTATTGATATGCTATTCATGGTAATGTTAAATTCTAGTTAGAAGGTATCTAATTTTCATTTTCATCCTTTTACTTAAATTTTTAACATTACCATGAAATGACTCAGGATGTTTGAGAGTGGTTTCGTTCTCATTGGATTTCATATGGAGAAAGTAGAATTTTAGATTTCATTCAAAATCCAGCAGACTTATCAGTTTTTCAGGATTTCAGGATTGGGGGATTGCAATGTTTCCATTGAATTTTGTCATGTATTAGGGTATGGAACTCGTATTTAATCAAGAGTATCAATCCCTCTATGTACCTTGATGTTAGTGACATTGGTTGTCGAACTCCTCTATCATGACCCTTCTAAAAATGTACGCATCACTCAAACAAAATCTTGACTTGACATGCTATGCTTTTTCTATCTTATGTTAATGCTTAGAGGGTGATATTAATGACAAAGATCCCCATACAGATACAAAGGTAATGACAAAGATACCTCTGGATATTAATGCTTGGAGGGTGATATTAATGACAAAGACACTGATTTTGCAACAAGACTAAAAATTTAGACATTTCTCGTGGTGGCAAGCGGCCCAAGCATAAGAAATAGATAATAGATTTACTTCTCTTTTCTAGTTTCTAGTAGCTTTTATAACTAATGACTCTTTCATATTTATTATGATATTTTTTTAAACAATATATGACAATTTAAGTTTGAAGTTGGCAATTATAACTCATTAGTAATGAATTATGAATATGATGCTTCATGAAAGTTGAAAGTTGTTTCATTTCATTTCATTTTATAACATTTCATTTCATGTTAGATATTATTTGTTGTAATGGTTACACTTAGCGTACAAGTACAACTTTGGTGATCAATGATGATAAATGTTATATATTGAATTTTGAAAGCTTGAAACTTTAAGATTGATGAATCATGAGACTCAATATGTTGTATGTTACTAACTTGCGGACGTGGTTGACGAAGATTATAACTTCTAGATGATTGTTGTTATATGGGTCAATCTATGCTTTTTTATGTTTTTTATATCTAATTCATCATTCTACATGTTTTTGTTGACATATATGTATCAAAAATTAAAAAATATAAAAAATATATATATTTTTAAAAAATTTCTCCAGGATTCGCTCCCAAACAGGGAGCTTCTGAAAATGGTTACTCCCGCTCCCCGCTCCTGCTCCCGCTCCCAAGTAACATGGTATGAGACTAATGCCTTAATGGAGTAAAAAATTCTTGCTTATAGTAAACTAGAACCAAGTGACTAGATGGACACCCACTGCTTGAGATGATTGACTAACCTAAATGAAATGCAAGTCCTATGAATTATGTTTGATGCAAAGATCTTGGTTATTTTTTAGTTAAATGCCTAATCTAAGTGTAAGATTCCCTTAACTATTTTGAAGTTGGGCTCCAATGTAGGTTGTGGGAAGGAGGCCAATAGGAAGCAGGATAGGGCTTGATTTAAGATACCTTCTGTTGTTCTCCTATCACCCGATGCCTCCGACGCTGCAGAGACTGTGGCTCTGACGACTTCAAGTTCACCGTGTTAACCACCGAAGAGTTGCCAAGGCCCCTCAAGCTAAATGAGAAGGTTGCCCTATATTTCTATCAACCTAGCTTATGCTAGGAGGTAAGTTATTAGTGCAATCTAGACTTAGTATGCTTATTGCAAGAGGATGAGTGAAAGTTATCTTGAGTTAAGATTGTGTAATTTACTTAAGTACTTTAGTGAATTTATCTTAAAGCAAGAGTATGTAACGATATTAAGATACAATCTTAAACAAGATACCAGTGTAAACTTCAACAAGATGTTTAACCAATTAAGCCAACTTATCCACTTACCAATCAAGATGCCAATCACAATTACCAAAGATGTAAAACAAGATAATGCCAAAGAGATGTGAAGCGGTGTTAGTCACTTTAACAATGTAAATGCTAGGAGCAAGTAACAAGATATGAAGACGCTTAGGCACTTTATATTCCAATGATCCCTTTTATGGACAGTTGGTGACTAATATGACAACAGTAAACAATTTATGACAACAGTAAATAAATGTCACTTCAATAATGCCTACACTTACTCAATGCTGCAAAATGTGCCCGATTGCCAAGTAAACTTAGTTGACCGAAAAATCAGATGTATCAGTCCTTTTAGAATGTGTTCTTCAGTGAATTTTCGGATCTGAATATTAATTACAGCAGTAAGTAACCACAGATTAGCAAGCTAATGATACCAAAATTAGATGACCAATATGCCCAAAAATAGTAAATTGGCACTAGAACTTGAAAAAAAAATCAAATTTTAGGGCTTTAAGGAGTGTGATTCAAAAATTTCAAAAATCACAATATTATTACAATAGTGCAAAAGTAACAAATCAGCAACCCAACAATACTTGAGACAATCCCTAATATATCCAAAAATATGAAAAGTTTGACAGAAATTCAAAATTTGAAAATTTTGGCCCTCTTTAAGTGTTTGATTCAGAGAATTTCGCACACATGATTCAACAATTTACGCAGAAAATTCCAGCAAGCAAAAAGTTAGATCTAGGCCAAATTCAAGATGCCCAAGTGGCCAAAACTTATGAAAATTTAGATTTTACAATTCTAATTAATTTTGACCATTTAAAATGTGATTTTAGGGCTTAACAATTATTGATTTGATTGCTGTAGTAAAACTAAAGCAAAACAAAGGTTTAGAGGTCAAATTAGGTCCAAGGCCTTGGAGGTCCCATGGTTGAAATTTGTTGAAACTTTGGGATCAAATTGCCGCTTGAAAAATATTAATTTTGAGACCTTAAACCTGCAAAACCACCAAATATTTAGTGTTTACAATTCAGATTAGGGTTTTTGTTAAAATTGGCAACTACGGCCAAACTCCATGTGGGTCATCTTATTTATGGTAGCTGATATTTTTCTTGGATCTCTCTCATCGAGAGGTGTAGGATTGATCTAAAGATAATCTGATTCCGATAAGTATTTATGGAGTTATGAATTTATTTGTGTTATAAGACAATTCGTCAAGGTCGGCCAGCAACCAAATAAACCCCACATGTGCTCAACGTTTTAGTATAAATAGAGGTGGCCTTCAAGTCATTTCAACACAATTGAGATCTCTTCCTCTCTCTACTTGTCTTTGGGTTTTAGTAGGAGAAGAGATTCTAAAGAATAACGTTGCCTTGATCCAGAGGGTAGAAAGACGGAATTGCCGGAAAAGCCAGAAAAACTAGAAACGCCGAAACTGCCCGAAAAGCCGGAACTACCGGAAAAGCCGGAAACGCCGGAACTACCGAAAAAGCCGGAACTGTGGGAAAAGATGGAACTGCCGGAAAAGACGGAACTGCCAGAAAAGCCGGAAATGCCAGAAAAGACGAAACTTCCAGAAAAGTTGGAAAAGCCGGAAAAACAGGGAATGTCAGAATTGTCGGAAAAGTTGGAATTGCGGGAAAAGACGGAACTGTAGGAAAAGACAGAACTGTTGGAAAAACCAGAGAAGCCGGAATTGCCAGAAAAGCCGGAAATGTCGGAAAAGACGGAACTGCCGGAAAAGCCGGAAAAGCCGGAAATGCCAGAATTGTTGGAAAAGCCGGAAAGGCCGAAACTATCGGAAAAGACGGAAATGCCAGAAAAGATGAAACTGCCAGAAAAGCCAGAAAAGCTAGAAAAGCCAAAAACGCCGGGACTACTGGGATTGCCGGAACTGCCGGGAACAACTGGAACTGCTAGGAACAGCTGAAACTGCTAGAACTGCTGGACACTGCCGAAACAGCCGGAGCATCTGTCTCCAAAGGAGAGCAGCATGCAAGGGACAGCTAACTAACATTGGGACAGTTGTATGGTACTTAGCAGCGAATACACCAAGCATGCAATGTTACAACTAGCATGCAACAACAAGCATGCTAAGGACAACAAGCATGCTAGGGATAAGAAGCAAGCAAGGGACAACAAGCAAGCAAGGTGCAACCAACACATAGGTCAGGTTGGCAACATGGTGCAACAATGGCACATAATGCAGTACAGTGATGGGTACAGTCATGATTAATGAAGCGTGATGAGATGCAACATAGTGATGATGGGTGCAACATGGTGCAACGCGGTGAGGTGCAGCATGATGACGAAATGCAGCACAACGATAGTGTTGGCATTATGATACAGGTGTTGTCCTTGATGGCAACTCACTCAAATGACAGATCATAGTGTAGCAGGTCAATAACAAAGAATTAATGATTAGAGAGGTATACGTAGGTTCACCTTGACAAGGAAGCGTATACACGCGGGTTAACAAACCAAAAGGAGCGTATAACGTATACACGCACTTTCACAGAAGGAAAAGTGCGTATATCTTGGAAAACTAAGTTTTGGTCCATGGTATTTTGATCCATGGTATTGGTCCAAGGTATCTAGTTTGAGGTATTGACCCTAGGTATGTGGTCCAAGGTATTGGTCCTAAGTGGTTTTGGTCCATGGTATTGAAAACGGCCTAAAACTATAAAAAGAGGAGAAGATCATTAGGCCAGATGTGCAAGTATTGAATATCTGATGAAGTGGGAGATCCAGTATGCAGGTTATGGGTTTGTAATGCTTTGCTTGATCTGAACTAAGGATGCACCTATGTGGATGATGATGGATGATGGATCAGGATCTTAAGGCTTCGAATGTATTATCATTATGTGGTTTGATCATGAATAGTCTAGATCTGAATACTGACGTATGTTTTATTCTGCAAATGTCATGATCTGGGTATGACTGAATTCTGAAATCGCTGTGAAGTGTTTAAGTTAGTATTTGCATATTTGTACATGGGTTCGCTTTGATAAAAGCGCGTATACATGCTGGTTCAGCTCATCAGAGTAGCGTATACATTATGAAATATGATATCTGAATTTGCAGTTGGTTTTAGTGGTTGTTGCAGAGTTCTGGGTTTTGCTCTGTGTTCTGGTGACTGTGTTTTGATGACAGGGCTTCAGTGATTCAGTTGTTGGGTGATTCAGAAATTGATGATTGAGTGCAAAGGTTGTGTTGCAGTGGTGATTGATTTTGAGCTTCAATGTTGTTGATGGGTCCAGTATGAAAATTGGATGAAATGTGGCCTTCAGTTTATGGTGTTGTGATGCAGGAGTATCCAGTCTGAAAATTTATGAAACATGGTCCTTGGAGGAAGAGAGAAGGTCGTAGCCTTCTGTAGGCCGGCGCCTACGTACTGGTAAACATATTGGCCAGTACAAGAGCCAGGGGGTTGGAGCTTTCATCTAGTAGTAGCTGGAAAACGAGTGAAGGTTGGAGCCTTCAGTAGGCCGGTGCCTACGTATTAGTAAACAGATCAGCTAGTACAAAAACTAAGGGGTTGTAGATCCCTTCCAGTAGAAGCTGGAGAACAAGAGAAGGTTGTAGCCTTCTGCAGGTGGGTGCCTGCATATTGCTATGAGTCTGCGTCAGTACAAGATTGTAAACAGGTTTTTCTTATATTAAAAGAAGACAGCAGCAGGTGGTTTTTGTCCCGCATTGGATTTCCACCTTATATCTTGGTGTTCATGTGTGTTTCTTATGTGTGATGGTTTGTTATGATATTACTGCACATGGTTACTGTTTATATGGTTAATGAAGTACTGATGCACTGATTAAAGATCAACATATGATGAATTAACTGAATCATAAGATTTCTTGATATAAGCAGGTTGCCTTAAAGACAGTTGCGTGTACACGCGAGTTCCCTTAACTGAAGTAGCGTATATAAATCTGATTATGGAAATGAAAAGTTATTGACTTGCTAATACTGATTCACCGCCCCTCTCAGTATTATTTCCAACAATTGGTATCAGAGCAGGTCCTTCAGTAGAAGCTTGATCGCTTGAAGGAGATTTGTAAGAACAATGGGAAAGAAGCTAAAGAAGAAAGCGCCTTAGAAGAAGAAGACAACTCAAAGGAATAGCGACAGCAGGAGAGACAATTGGCTGTTAGGTGGAAGCAAGTATTCAGATTCTGAATCACCTCAGATTGAAGATGAACAAGCAAATGAAGCATCAGATAAAATCATAGATCAACAAGATCTATTTAACAAAAGGGAGTGTGCCCTCAAAGAAGAAGTTACCAGATTAAAAGCTCAGCTGGAGTGTGCCTTCAAAGTACGTCAAATGCTGCAGGATGAAGTGATATCATTAAAAAATAAGCAGAATGAAGAACTACCTCAAGCAGATAAAGAACAAGAAAATGAGATTCTCAAATTAAGGCAACAAGTGGAAGAAGGAAGAAAGGCTGAAGAAATCTTGAAGAAGCAACATCTGGAAAAGGAAGAACAACATCAGGTTGAGGTAAATATCTTAAAAAGTAAATTAGAAGAAAAAGATAAATTGTTATGATTTCAAGACAGTACTAAGATTTTGGATGATATTCTTAGTAGTCAAAGATCTCCTGCTATCAAAACTGGTCTTGGTTTTTATGAATCTGTTGAAGGTGAATCTAGCTCATAGGGTGAGGCAAGGAACTCTAATGCAAAACCTGAAATGCTCAACAAGGAGATAAGAGGTCAACCCCATCAACAACCAAGGAAAGAAATCCTTCAAAGAAAATATTTTACTCCAAACTATGGAAGTGATAGTCGGTTATTTTCTCAGATGAATAATGTTGAGTGTTATGTATGTCATAATCTTGGACATGTTGTAGTGAGATGCAGAAGTAGAATGGTTCAAGACCGTCGCACAAAAAGATCATCATGTTCCAGGTACTTTAAGGGATATTGTTTTTCTTGCAATATGTTTGGTCACAAAGCCATTGACTGCTACAGAAGGAATATGAAACATGTAAGATGTTATGCATGTAACAAGTTTGGACATATAGCAAAGGAATGCAGGAACAAAGTACGAGCACCATACCAAAAGGAGAAAACATCATCACAGTCGAAGATATGGAAGAAGAAGGAAGTACAGTCAGAAAGATGTGGCATAACAGAGTATACAGACATGACAGACTCAGAGGGAGCTGAAAGTGTGAAACTTCAGTGTTCTAAATCTCATACGCAAGTTTCATGAAGACAAGTCGTGTATATACGCGAGTTCGAAGCTACACAGTCGCGTATATGTTGGTTTGAGGAAAAGCAGTGGGACAGACTCAAGAAAAAGGGTTTGATATGGTTCAGTCAATTATTTGCTCTGTTTGATGATGGTTACAATTTGTTGATGATGTGTGGAAATGTGTTGGTACTCATAAGATGTTATTTAGAAGTGCTTTTGATCCTCACAAGTTAACTTGATGTATATCTGATTGATGATGATGCCTTGATACTTCTTGCTGATATATGCATGATCAGATCTGACAGTGAACAGATGGAACAGGTTCAGGGGGAGCATATGCTTCGAATAATGCATTGT
The DNA here is from genome assembly GCA_031772625.1 of Pinus tabuliformis. Taxonomy (NCBI): domain Eukaryota; kingdom Viridiplantae; phylum Streptophyta; class Pinopsida; order Pinales; family Pinaceae; genus Pinus; species Pinus tabuliformis. The sequence continues at coordinate 914,928,393 of CM062813.1, read as the reverse complement.
TGGCATTATGGTTAGAAGTCTTTGGTGATGATGCTTATGTGGCTAAATGATACATCTTGCTATCTCAGATGATACTTGGGGTCACATTGTTGGTATTCAGATCAGATTCATGGATGATCACTTAAGTGGCATATTATTGTTGGTTGGCCAAGAGAATGGTATTGCAGGTTACAGGTCTGGATGCTGTTGACAGATGCTTATGGTGCAGATCATATATGGTGTATGATAGTTGCTGATGACTATCATGGTCTTGTTTAGATTGCTGGTCTTTGTTATAAAAGTCATGTATATCATTTGATGTAAAGGTCATGCAAAAACCTAATTTGTAACCCCACTTTGCATGCGAAGGATGATGTAATAATTTATATTTCAGTCATGTATAAACATTTGGTATATCCCCACTTGGTTGGGTGGATGAGTCAAAAATGGTGTATCCCCATTTGGTTGGGAGATTGATGTATGTATGAGTCATTGGCGATAGGAAGGTCATACTCACATAGTTGAGATATAGAGTCATGTTATTCTTTTGGAAATATTTTTTGCAGACTCTACATGTGCTCAGGGGGAGCATGGATGGTTTAGTGCATCTCAGCATGTACAAAGGGGGAGACTCAATCATATATTTCAGCATGTACTGAGGGGGAGCATGAATAGCGTAATGTATGTCAAAGGGAGAGAATATCTTGGTCCACCCTTTGCCCTTGATGTGAAAGGAGGAGAGTGACTTGGTGTTGTTGTTGCCATCAAGTCCAAAGGGGGAGATTATTGGCATTATAATACAGGTGTTGTCCTTGATAGCAACTCACTCAGATGACAGATCATAGTGCAGTAGGTCAATAGCAAAGAATTAATGATCAGAGAGAGGTATATGCAGGTTCACCTTGACAAAGAAGCATATATATGCGGGTTAACAGACCAAAAGGAGCGTATAACGTACACATGTACTTTCACAAAAGGAAAAACGCGTATATCTTGGAAAACTAAGTTTTGGTCCATGGTATTTTGATCCATGGTATTGGTCCAAGGTATCTAGTCCGAGGTATTGACCCTAGGTATGTGGTCCAAGGTATTGGTCCTAAGTGGTTTTAGTCCATGGTATTGAGAAAGGCCTAAAACTATAAAGGGAGGAGAAGATCATTAGGCCAGGTGTGCAAGTATTGAATATCTGATGAAGTGGGAGATCCAGTATGCAGGTTATGGGTTTGTAATGCTTTGCTTGATCTGAACTAAGGATGCACCTATGTGGATGATGACGGATGATGGATCGGGATCTTAAGGCTTGGAATGTATTATCATTATGTGGTTTGATCATGGATAATCTAGATTTGAATACTGACGTATGTTTTATTCTGCAAATGTTATGATCTGGGTATGACTGAATTCTGAAATAGTTGTGAAGTGTTTAAGTTAGTATTTGCAGATCTGTATGCGGGTTCGCTTTGATAAAAGTGCGTATACACGTTGGTTCGGCTCATCAGAGTAGCGTATACATTATGAAATATGATATCTGAATTTGCAGTTGGTTCTAGTGGTTGTTGCAGAGTTCTGGGTTCTGCTCTGTGTTCTGGTGACTGTGTTTTGATGACAGGGCTTCAATGATTCAGTTGTTGGGTGATTCAGAGATTGATGATTGAGTGCAAAGGTTGTGTTGCAGTGGTGATTGATTTTGAGCTTCAATGTTGTTGATGGGTCCAGTATGAAAATTGGATGAAACGTGGCCTTCAGTTTATGGTGTTGTGATCCAGGAGTATCTAGTCTGAAAATTTATGAAACGTGGTCCCTGGAGGAAGAGAGAAGGTCGTAGCCTTCTGTAGGCCGGCGCCTACGTACTGGTAAACATATCAGCCAGTACAAGAGCTAGGGGGTTGGAGCTCCCTTCCAGTAGTAGCTAGAAAACAAGTGAAGGTTGGAGCCTTCAGTAGGCCGGCGCTTACGTACTAGTAAACAGATCGGCTAGTACAAGATTTAGGGGGTTGTAGCTCCCTTCCAGTAGAAGTTGGAGAATGAGAGAAGGTTGTAGCCTTCTGCAGGTGGGTGCCTATGTACTGGTATGAGTCTGCACCAGTACAAGATTGTAAACAGGTTTTTCTTATATTAAAAGAAGACAGCAGCAGGTGGCTTTTGTCCCGCATTGGGTTTCCACCTTATATCTTGGTGTTCATGTGTGTTTCTTATGTGTGATGGTTTGTTCTGATATTACTGCACATGGTTACTGTTTATATGGTTAATGAAGTACTGATGCATTGATTAAAGATCAACATATGATGAATTAACTGAATCATAAGATTTCTTGATATACACTGGTTGCCTTAAAGACAGTTGCGTGTACACGCGACTTCCCTTAACTAAAGTAGCGTATATAAATCTGATTATGGAAATGAAAAGTTATTGACTTGCTAATACTGATTCATCCCCCCTCTCAGTATTATTTCCAATAGAGAGGTGAAGGAGTCACCTTGGAGAATTAGTTGAAGTAGCATTTCTTCAACTGATCTCATGTATCATCTTCTTAGAGATGATCTATGCTCTTATCTAGATAAGTCAAAGTGTTGACTTCTGTTGTATACGTATTATCTCTCTCTCTCTCTGCGCTGAACTATTGAAGAACATATAAGAAGAATTGATTAAGGGTTTCCCCACATTGGGGTTTGTCCCTAGCTAGCGCTACATCTTGCGTCCCCTTATCTTGGCTTGTCTTCGGCAATTTATGTTTATGTTCTTTAATGCTGATGTGATTGCTAATTTGGAAAATATATGGAGCTAACTGTGAAAATTGAAATAAAATGCTCTAAGCATAGAACATACCCAAAATTAACATGGTATCGGAGCTGAGGTGAAGACAATGCCCAAGCAAGAGTGAAAGAGCAATCACCAAAGACAGTTGGGAAAGGACAAAAGGATCAGTGGATTCCTCATCCCTCTTCAAATTCACCAAGGGTGAAGTCGAAGCAGAGAATATTATCAGAATGGCACAGTGGAATATGGCCTACCTAAAGATCACTTCATTGGAAGACCGGATCTCAGGGTGGAAGGAAAGGCAGATAACTAGTTCGGCCATTATGCTAAGGAGTGTCCGTATGGCAGGGACACATCACTTGATGATGATAACAATCATTCCAGGGACATCTTCAATGATCAAAGGAATGACAGGTAATGTAGGTCATCAAGGAAATGGTTGTCTCTTCATAGAAAGCAAGGAACCCCAGGTATGAAGAATCAAATGTTGTTTCTGATAAGATAAAGAAGCATTATCTTGTATTGGCCCTCTCTTTCAGATTCTTTGGGAATCTGGCTTATAGATTGTAGTGCTTCAAGGCACTTCATCGGATAGATGGGTGCACTCTCTAATTTGGTAGAGATGGAAACAATCGTGGGATTATACTTGGAGCCGATGCCACCTATCCCAGAAAGGGTGTAGGGAATGTTAACTCTCAATTGAATAAGGGTAACTCAATTCATTTACAGAATCTCCTTTATGTACCTGATCGCAAGAAGAACCTGGTGTCCATCTCGAAAATGGAAGTCAAAGGTTTCAGGGTGGCATTCATCAATGGAAAGGTACATGTTAAAAAATATAATTTTCAAAGATGCTTTTTCTCATGGGTTCAGGGTTGGCAATTTGTATCAAGTTGCAGGATGGTCCATTGGGGATCATGTCAGTTGACATATTGCATCTATAACACCGGAGGTCCACCTATGGGGCCCTACCTGATGTGAGTCAAATGGTGATAAGGATGTCTGAATTCAAGTAGAGCATGAAGGTACATGTCTGAGATGTACTGAAGGAAAATCTTAGAAGGGGACCATTCCCCTCATGTAGCAGGTCCACAGGTTTGAAACAAACCGAGGAGTTTGAGATTCATGATCGGGAATCTCATGTATACAGGTGGAAGAAAGCTCTCTATGGCTTGAAGCAAAACACCCTGAGTATAGTATGAGAGGATTGATAGCTATCTGATGAAGCTGAGATTCACTAGGAGTGAAACCGGTCCAAACCATTACCCGAAGGTTGTTGATGATAGACCTCTCATACCGGCACCTTATGAGGATAACTTATTTCTGATAGGTGCAGACCCTCTCATTTGCAGAAGTAAGAGGGAATTGGATTTCGGATGTGGAACGATAAACTGCAAGCATGTGACTACCTCGAGGATCTTAACTTTCAGAAGTTATATGGTAGTGATGTCAGACCAGATTTGGGAAATGCCTCTGAGTTTCATAAACTCATTCGCGTTGATGTTCTTGGTGAACTTCTGTCCGGACATATGTTTTGCAGTTAGCATGGTGAGCTCATATTTGGTTGAGCCTCACTGGATTGGTGCCAAGAATCTTCTGAGATATCTTCGGGGCACAATCTCTCATGGATTGAGATACACTGCCGGAAATATGAAACTGCATGATTATTTGAATGCTGACTGGGTAGGCAGTGTGGAGGATCACTAGAGCACTTCTCAGTGCTGGTTCTCTTTAGATTCTGCTTTGATATCATGGATGAGCAGGAAGCAGAAGTCGGTTGCTATAAGCACCGCCAAGACCAAATACACAGCTACGAGTATGATCTTGTGTGAAGCTGCATGGTTGTAGAAGCTCTTAAGTGAGCTGTTTGTACACATGATGAATACCACTGTGATTCTCTGTGACAACCAGAGGGGGGATTCGATTATTGAGGAATCCCGTATTCGATGATTGCTCCAGCAGATAGACATCAGATACTGCCTTATCTGCGATATGGTAAGTCGATGAGTGAGGAGGCTCCATCGCATTGAGACTGATGTACAGGTCGCAGACATTTTGTCAAAGCCCCGGGGAAAGGTCAAATCTGTGACTTTCTCAAACGACTTGGAGTCGTTGAGAGACCTTCTTATAAGGGTCCTGCATGTTGCATGCATTGAGCTCTGGGAGCTCTGGGGGGCTTGGGGTACTTACTAGAGCAACATACGACCACAGGGCGACTCACCCTCCCCTGGTGGTGTGCTATGAACAGGATGATTAGTTCTTCTGTGGGCCGGGATGATTAGTTCTCCCATGGCAACTGTGGAACAGGATGATTAGTTCTCCTGTGGGCTGAGATGATTAGTTCTCCCGTGGCAACTGTGGAACAGGATGATTAGTTCTCCTGTGGGCCAGGATGGTTTGTTCTCTGTGGCGCCTGTGGGTCAGGATGGTTTGTTCTCCGTGGCGCCTGTGGGCCAGGATGATTAGTTTTCCGTGGCATCTACTAACAGGATGATTCGTTCTCCTGTGGACAGGATGATTAGTTCCCCTGTCGAGGCGTCCTACCCATGCAGTCTGGAACTCATGGGAAGTACCTCTCATCTGATCAATGAGCAGGGAAATGAAGATAGGGACCATAGTAGTACTATCGATGGACGCATCGCTGTATCTACCGTACTCCCTATGCTAGGATGACCTCCATTGATCCGGGATCAATGAAACTGATCTGGGATCAGTATGAGTGGTTTGAGACACTCTCTTGTGACATTGATTTGGGATCAATGAAAATGATCTCGGATCAGTATGAGTGGTTTGAGACTCTCTTGTGGCATTGATCTGGGATCATTGAAATTGATCTGAGATCAGTATGAGTGGTTTGAGACACTCTCTTGTGACATTGATCTGGGATTAGTATGAGTGGTTTGAGACACTCTCTTGTGATATTGATCTGGGATCAATAAAACTGACTTCAGGTCAGTAAGAGTGATGTGACACACTCTCTTAAGATGAAACTGACTTCGGGTTAGTAGAGAATGGTATGAGACATTCTCGATCAATTCTTCTTCTTCATGGTTAAGTAGAGCAGAGCAGAGCTCAACAGATCAAAGCAAATCAGAGATCAGTAGATCAGAGCAGAGCAGAGCAGTGCAGGGCATTGATGGCAGAGATAGTACAGTCGGACATATGGATCAACGAATGGAGTTCTCCCTAGTTGAGAGGGAGTGTTAAAATTGGCAACTAGGGCCAAACTCCATGTGGGTCATCTTATTTATGGCAGCTGATATTTTTCTTAGATCCCTCTCATTGAGAGGTGTAGGATTGATCTAAAGATCATCTGATTCCGATAAGTATTCATGGAGTTATGAATTTATTTGTGTTATAAGACAATTCATCAAGGTCGGCCAGCAACCAAATAAACCCCACATGTGCTCAACGTTTTAGTATAAATAGATGTGGCCTTCAAGTCATTTCAACACACTTGGGAGCACTTCCTCTCTCTACTTGTCTTTGGCTTTTAGTAGGAGCAGAGATTCTAAGGAATAACGTTGTCCTGATCCAAAGGGCAGAAAGCTGGAACTGCCGGAAAAGCCGGAACTGCCGGAATTGCCGGAAAAGCTAGAAAATTCGGAACTGTCGAAAAAGCCGGAATTGCCGGAAAAGCTGGAATTGTCGGAAAAGCCGGAAATGCCAGAAAAGACTGAATTGCCAGAAAAGCCGGAAAAGCTGGAAATGCCAGAACTGTCGAAAAAGCGGGAATTGCCAAAAAAGCGGGAACTGCCAGAAAAGACGGAAAGTCCGGAAATGCCGGAAAATCTGGAACTGCCAGAAAAGTCGGAAAAGCTGGAAAAGCCAGAAATGCTGGAACTACCAGAACTGTCGAAAAAGCCGGAACTACTGGGACTGCCGGAATTGCCGGGAAGAACCAGAACTGCTGGGAACAGCCGGAACTGCCAGAACTGTTGGAAACAGCCGAAACAGCCAAAGCATCTGTCTCCGAAGGATAGCAGCATGCAAGGGACAGCTAACTAACATTGGGATAGTTGTATGGTACTTAGCAGTAAATACACCAAGCATGCAATGTTACAGCTAGCATGCAAGGAACAACTAGCATGCAACAACAAGCATGCTAAGGACAACAAGCAAGCAAGGTGCAACCAACACATAGGTCAGGATGGCAACATGGTGCAGCAATGGCACATAATGCAGTACAGTGATGGGTATAGTCATGATTAATGAAGCGTGATGAGATGCAGCATAGTGATGATGGGTGCAGCATGGTGCAGCGCGGTGAGGTGCAACATGATGACGAAATGCAGCACAACAATAGGTGAAGGAGTCACCTTGGAAAATTAGTTGAAGCAGCATGTGTTCAATTGATCTCATGTATCATCTTCTTAGAGATGATCTATGCTCTTATCTAGATAAGTCAAAGTGTTGAATTCTGTTGTAAACATATTATCTCTCTCTCTCTTTGTTGAACTATTGAAGAACATATAAGAAGAATTGATCAAGGGTTTCCCCACATTGGGGTTTGTCCCTGGCTAGCGCCACATCTTGTGTCCTCTTGTCTTGGCTTGTCTTCTGCGATTTATGTTTATGTTCTATTTGCAGTTTACTTTAATGCTGATGTGGTTGCTAATCTGGAAAAGATATGGAGCTAACTGTGAAAATTGAAATAAATTGCTCTAAGCATAGAACATACCTAAATTTAACAGTTTCAGGCCAAGCTAGGGTAGAAAATGGCTAAGAAAAAACGAAACTAGGCCAAGGAAGGCCAACACTTGGGGATAAAGGGGTCATGATGATAGATTGGGGGTCAAGAAGGCTTGAAAAGGCCACAAAAGGTCAACACTGAAGGAAGAAAGCCCAGAAAGGCTTGACACTAGGGTTTTGGAAGACAAACTAGGGCCAAAAGGAGGACGACCTACCTAAAGGGCAGCTGTTTGGGCAAGAGAATGGAAGTCGTGTGGCCTAGGTCCCAAAGCTAGGCCTCTATTGAGGCCTTAAGGCCCCAACACTGGGTCTAGAAGGGGAGACGCTGGCATCTCAAGGCTACGACCTACCCTAAAAGGGCGCAAAGGGCAAGGATGGTTGACGCATGCCAAGGGAGAGAGACGTTGGGCTTGGAGGAGGCAAATCTGGTCCCGAGAAGGCCAAAAACTGAAAACCCTTGTCTCAAAAATTTTTTCTTCTTCCAGATCTGAATTTTTCCATCAAATCTTCAGTGAAAATCCCTGCAAAATTATCAAGAGGCTAGATCTTACCCTCAAGGGCCTAGATCTAGCTCTTCCTTCACTTGATCCCTTGATCCAACTTGCAAAAAGAGAAATACAAGACACAAATCCCAAATATACAAAATAAATCTAGGAAAACCCAACCCAAGTTAGAAAAATAATTTACAAATAAAATTACAAAATTATTTACAAATTATACAAGGGGTTTTTAAATAGATTTTCAGTTTTTTTTTTCTTCTTGAAAGAATGGTTAAAATGCTTCAGAAAAATTCATGCTCACTATAGCCCTAGTCAAGATTCAATCCACCATATAAAAACTAAGCATCCAAGGAAAGTAACCCTTGCCCACAGTCTGTGAACTTGACAACCAAGGATTGAGTACTTGCAAACATTATGTATTATCTCAAAATAATAATATAAAGCACCACATAGGAAGCCTGTAGTCAATACGTACCTCAGATCAATGAACAAGAACACATCGAGTTGCACCCAAAAGTCTTTTATTATAGTAGAAAAAATAGTTCCCAACGGGAAAATGTTTACAAAATGCTTCAACAACAATTTTAGCCAGAGATCAAGATGACTAGAGACTCAATGACTCTCTAATTTATAGATAAATCCTCCAAATGGAAAATAATGGGTAGTTTCTTTGATCCTTGTCAAAATAATATTGGCCGTTGATAAACACTTCAAGATTTTTTAATCTTGGCCCTTAAAATTTTTTTTTTTTTGAGGAATTTTCGAATTTATCATTTAATTCCATTTTAATTATCTTAAAAATAATTATTTTGAGTTAATTTCCTAAAAAATTTGACTTTGACTTAACCACCAAGGTCCAAGGGTCCAAATTTTCTTGAAATATACAATATTCCCTTGGTGGAGGACCTTTAAAAATTGATTTTTTTAAGACCCACAAATTTTTCCCTTTGGAGAATTTATTTTCTTAAGACAATTTAAATTTGACTCTAATTAATTAATTTTCTAGTTTAAGATTTAATTCTATTTTGCCAGAAAAGTTAATTAATTTACACATGAGGGGATTAATTATTTTTCCAACCCTCTAATACATAAGATTTCTCATTTACAAGACTCAAAGAGGGAATACACATTTGATTTAGACGCTCAAGGCACAATTCATCTGCAACACAATATCATCTAGTAAACCAAACGATTTGTAATAAAATAATTAAGCCAACTTGCTTAAATTATTCCCAAACCACTTTTACATCAGACTCGACTAAAAACACTATGACTCACCCAATAATTCGACAATAAATTTCACCCTAGCTTTGAGGTTTAAGCTGGAGGGAAAAAAAATTTCTGATTAGCCTTGTCTAGAAACACATGTAATCAACAAGCTTAAAAAACCTCCTAGGATGGAATTCATCATTAAAAATATAGGTCTACCTAGGTTGTTACATAGACTCAAGGTTTTACTAAGATCATTTACATTACATAACTTGCAGAAGGGGATGACTCATGGATTGATGGTATGTGATCTGATCCTTGTTGAAAAAGTTGGTACTTTCGCTTCCCTGGAACTTTGATAATTTGAGTGCCTCCAAATGTGAATCACTACCACGTGCAAAACTAACTCCAATGTCTGACATTAGCACTCACATGCCTCAAGAGATGTATCTCCCAATCACATGTGAAAGAAAAGAGAAATCCAAGTTGCCAACATACATATTATTTGTGCAACTTTGCTAAAGGAATGCAAACTGGATTTGCTGGTGGTAATGTTACCCACCATTTTGTGGGTGATATCCCTAGGAGAAATTTTTTCTCCTAGATGGTTCTCAACCGATAGCCAACAACCCCTTGTAGTCACTAGCTAGCTCATTGCCATTTCTCCACCACATGAGCTAACCATGTGGTCCCTCGCCCATCTACCATGATCATATGTTTGAAGGTGGGCCTCCCGAACCTAAAGGTATGCCTTGCCATTTGAAAATTGAGTATTGTAGTTTGGTTATCATGGACACTTCTGGGCATGGAATAATGGGGGGATTCGGTAGAAAGAATGGGCTAGGTCTGTGCTCTTGTCCCCTAGACTCCTTTTGGGTATTAACCTTGGATTCTAGTCTTGTGGGATCTATTTTACTGACCATTTGGCTCTAGGGATGGTATTTCATGGGAAACCCCGATTTTGGTTGCGTGGTCCTACTCCCTTATCTGCTTATATTATCCTCTTTCCACTCATTGTTACCCCCATTCATAATTTTTCCCACCTGGGTCCACATTCCTCCACTGGGTCCACATAAGGCTAGCTTGCCCCTTCCCCTTGCCCACACCTTGGGTCATGGCCTGGAATGAACATTGGAGGTTGATGTAACTAAAAAATAAAGATAAAAGCATATTTGGCCACATTCAACAGGAAAATGTACAACAAGATGCAAAAGATGGCCGAGACAAACACATTTAGCATGTGGACAAAAGCCAATACATGAGCTCTACCCGATCACCATGGCCATCACTCTGGTTCCTACAGGTTCTATGAACCTCCTTCATCATATAGGAATCCATGATTGTCCCAACCCCTGGTGGGCAATGAATTGCCCCACCTTAAAAGAGGGTATTCACTACTATATCTTATACATCATGCTCTTACCCCTTGAGCCCCGAGTAGTTAATCAAAGAAAATCATGAAAAAACAAAAGGCATATAAACAAGGGTGGAAAAATCAAGGCCGGGGCACCTCATGTACCACGATTGCTCCCTCCTATACATTATAAAGCTACCCTTGTACCTGAGCATGTGACCCAGGACTACCCTTCTCATCCCCTACTTCATTCACCTATCTGTCACATGGCACTGCCTTTTAAAGGATGTACCTTGACTATACTATCCCCTTTAGAAGTAGAAACCACCTAATAGGATTATTAGTTAATCCCATTTGGAGTTTAGGAGACATTGGCATATCCCGAAGCCCATTACAGAAGGGCAGGCCATTATGATATCCCCACTTGTGGTCCATGATTTGGTAAGCTCATTTACTTGATTTTTCTAATGACTTGTTGTACTAGAAGGCTAGGGGACGCATTGGATCTTATGCAGGATTGCAGATGATCTCCATTTTGGGTTTGGTCTCCTTATACGGGGTCCTAATCCTTTAGAGGGCTACATTGGCACTTGAAGGGTGTGCGTTGAGAGACATGGGCTCCACAGCAACAGACAACACTCCATGGATCTCCACAGCCATTCAAATATTTCTCGTGGTTCACTTATTGGACAAGGAAGATGCACCTGATCCATCATGCCTAGTTGGCCTCAGATTTACACCGTACACTTGGCAGATGATCTAGGACTTGCACGATGATGTGGCATCACATACACCATCATCCTAGCCCTTGCAAGCAATCTACAGGCATCTTCGATTTGTTTGGAGACCCACGAGGAAACTTGTGTGTCCCCACATGTTATTGGAGCACCAAAGGTTATTACAAGGGGCCACCCCCTTGTCCACTGTTTTTGAGGGTCCCATTCTTCATTGTGGTACCCATGGACCTCATTAGGCCTCTTAGAGGGCCTTACAGCATGCATAGATTATTATTTGACCTCTTGAGAGGTTTATTTTTTCATTTATGAGCTAGTTTGGTGGCCTTGTCACCAAAAGTTGAATTGTTAGAACATTATTTTATTTTTGGGGTTTATGTAGGCCAAGGAGGCTAATTCGAACTCCTAAGTTGTGTATAAATACAAATGAGATGAGCTGATTTGCTTATCATCACTTTGGATTGGATCTGTTCTCTCTCTTGAGATTTTCACACTTTTTTCTAGAGGATGAATTGGAGCTTTATGAATGAATTTTGATGTGTGGATATTGGTCTATCTTCTCTTGGAGCTTCTCTCTTGTCAATTGTGAATGGTTGGATATATTTTGTTACATGTAAGTACACGCTTTTAATGTTATTCTTGTTTTACTGTGTCGTATACATTGGACTGGGATTTTCGTTGTTCTAGGACTAATTGTTGCATGCATTTACTGCTTAAAATTGTGGAATTTTGTCTCTATTATAATATCTCTCAATGTATGGTCCATGTAATATGAACGAAATCTCCTAGGGGTAATTCTATCAAAGAATTTGACTTTGATAAGCCATTTGCTTCGCACATCGAAGTATAAAAGCTGCAAGATTGTTTCTACTTGACCTATAAGGCTAGTGAAGTGATCTTGAGCAATGTTGCACGAAGCAAAAACGCTTTTTGGAAGTAGGGACGCGGAAGCGTCATTTTCCAAAAATCTAGGAAGCTAAGCGTCTTGGAAGCGTCTACTATATATATATATATATATATATATATATATATATATATATTGCATTTATATTCAACACAAACATCCCTGTCAGGCCAGGGTAACTCCAGAATGGGCAGAAGAAATTGATTGATTATTTCATTAGACAGCTATTGTTTATATACATAAAATGGACGGATCAGTTCATCTTCTTGATGACTGTTCACGTTCCAGGTTACCCAACCGTTGAAGATTAGGTGTGAACATTCCCCCCCTTAATCTGAAGGGATGTTGGTGAGTCCAAGCATCGTTCTGAATCTTTCAAGCTTTTCTCTTCCAAGCGCTTTGGTGAAGATGTCTGCAATTTGCTCATTTGTGGAACAATGACGGAGATGGATTGTTTTGGCCTCAACATGATGTCGGATCAGATGATATTTAGTATTGATGTGCTTAGTACGATCATGGAACTTTGGGTTCTTGGCCAACTTTATTGCAGAGGTGTTATCAATCATGAGTGGAGTTGATTGTACTTGTTTTACCTGCAAATCTTCAAGAATTTTCTTGAGCCACACAATTTCTTTCATTGCTTCAGCTGCTGCCACGTATTCTGCTTCTGTTGTGGAATCTGCTGGAACTGATTGTTTGCGTGATCTCCAGGAGACAGCTCCTGATCCAAGACTCATAGCATACCCTGAAGTAGATACCCCAGTTTCTTTGTCTCCATCGAAGTCTGAATCAGAGTATCCAATCAAGCTGAAGTGATTCCAAGGTCTTGAGTTCCCTTCAAGTACCTTAGAACTCTTTTTGCAGCAGACCAGTGTCCCTCACAAGGCCTTTGCATAAACCTGGAGAGGATTCCAACAGCAAATGAAATGTCTGGTCTGGTAGTAGTGAGGTAGATGAGACTTCCTACAAGCTGTCTATATTTTGTTGCATCCTCAAATTCCTTTCCTTCAATAGATGTGAGCTTCAAGTTTTGTTCCATTGGAGTAGAAAGAGAATTGCACTCTGTCATGCCAAATCTGTTTAACAAATCTCCAATGTATTTCTTTTGAGAAAGAAATATGGATTTTGGATGTTGGGTTACTTCAATGCCAAGATAGTAATGAACATAACCCAAATCAGTCATTTCAAAACTTTTTCCTAATTCTTTCTTTATGGAAGCAATATAGCTTTCATTGTTCCCTGTCATTAAAAGATCATCTACATATACCACAAGATATACAACTGTTTTGCCAACTTTCTTGACAAATAAAGTTGCATCATCAAGATCAAAATGTTTGAAGTTGAGTTTCAGAAGATGCTCAGTTAGTTTTTCATACCAGGCTCGTGGTGTTTGTTTGAGGCCATACAAGGACTTCACAAGTTTGCATACTTTGTGTTCATGTCCTTTCACAGCAAATCCTTCAGGCTGGGACATAAAAACATTCTCTTTTAGATCTCCATTCAAGAATGCAGTTTTTACATCCATTTGATGGACTTTCCAACTGTTCTGAGCAGCTAGTGCAAAGAGTGTCCGGATGGTGGCCCATTTTGCTGTGGGGGCAAAAGTTTTCTCATAATCGACCCCTTCCTTCTGTGCAAAACCTTTTGCCACAAGCCTAGCTTTGTGCTTGTCAAGTGAGCCATCAGCTTTGTACTTGTTCTTGTAGACCCACTTGCAGCCAATTGGTTTGGTTCCAAATGGAGGATCAACCAGCTTCCAAGTGCCATTCTTTATGAGGGCATCATACTCCTTCTGCATCGCTTCTTTCCATTCATCATGAGAAGCAGCTTCTTTGAAGGAAGTTGGTTCAAAATCTGTAGACAAGTTCAATTCACAATCATAAGTAACATCCATATCAACAGGTGAATTAGAGTTATCTACATCACCTCCATCTTGTCGGTTTGTATTTCTGGTTCCCGTTTTTCCAATTTCATCAGGATGAACACTTTCAAGTGTCTTTGTCAGCCACTTTGGGGGACCTTTCTGAGATGGTCCAGGCTGCTCTGTTGATTGAGTTGGGACTGAATCAAGATTGAGTCTCCCAATTCTATCAATTACATCACTTAAAGGATCATCCGGTGTTGGAGTTTCATGCACGGGAGATTGTTTTTCAGAAGAAGATTCCACATGTTGATCTAGTATAGGAATCCCCCCTTCAAGATGTGGAATCTGATTATCAAACTCTTGAAATTATTTCGTTTTTGTGAATCTATCCAAGCGATCAAGTTGCCGCTCAACAACATTGTCAGATTTGGATGATTCAAGAAAAATGACATCTCTAGATACAACAAACTTTTTATTTACTTCATCATAGAGACGGTATGCTTTAGAGGTGTTTGAATACCCCAGGAAGATACACTTACGACTTCTAGCACCAAGTTTGTTTCTATGTACCTTTGGTATTAAAGCATAACAGGTGGAACCAAAAATCCTGAGATGTTTTACCGAAGGAACATGTCCATACCACAATTCATAAGGAGTCTTGTTTTTTTATAGCACTAGATGGACATCTATTCTTTATATATGCAGCACATAGAACAGCATCAGCCCAAAACATTATCTTTACATTTTTGAAGAAAAGCATGGATCGTACCATATTCAAGATTGTTCTATTCATTCTTTCTGCTACACCATTCTGTTGGGGATTATAAGGTACAGTTGTTTGATGTTTGATCCCATGTTGGCGAAGATAGTTTTCAAATTCATTTGATGTATATTCTTTTCCATTATCAGTGCGAATAGACCCAATATGAGATTGTGCATCATTTTCAATCCACTTATGAAAATTCTTGAATGTTTGAAAAGCATCAGATTTGTTCTTCAATAAATAAACCCAACACATTCTGGTGTAATCATCAATAAATGTCATGATATATTTATTTCCATTTGCAGAAGGAACAGGCATTGGACCACATAAATCTGAATGAATGAGTTCAAGCTTCCTATGTGCTCTTGAATGTGAATCATGAAAAGACTGTTTGCTATGCTTTCCTAGAATGCAAGCATCACATTGCTTATGTTTTCTAGGAATTGTAGGCAAACCAGCAACACCATTTTTCTTTAATAAGCGGAGACTGTCATAGTTTAAATGTCCAAATCTAGCATGCCATAATAAACTTGATGGAAGTGTACCTTCTTCATGATGAGAAATATATGAGAAATGTTGTGCATGAGCAGAGGTTCCTTGCAGTTTAAGAAGTCTTTCTTCTTCTATACCCCTCATGACAAGTGAGTGGTCAGATGCCTTTCTTACCTCAAGCTTTCCATCAAACATATGAATGGAGTGACCTTGCTGGCGGATGTGGACCAGGGACAGCAAGTTTCTCTTGAACTGTGGGAGATATAGAACATGATCCAGAAGAAAGTCTGGAAGACCAGGCAGTTTAAGCCTGATTGTGCCAAGCCCTGATGGCTTGATTTTTGACTGATCTGCAAAGTATACTACTCCATCAACATTGTCAGTGAAATCTTCAAAAAAATCTTTCCTATGAGTCATATGACAGGTTGCTCCTGAATCAAGCAACCAATCATTTTTCGAAGAAACAAGTGAAGCATTAAACTAATCTTCATTTACTCCAATGTTACATTGTGCCTTAATATAGTGAGCGGATTCAGGTGCTTTAACTTTGTCTGTGTCATCAGTTTTACCTTTCTGCTGATTTCTTCTCTGCTCAATTTTGTCCCATGGTAGCTTGCATGTAGAAGCGTCATGTGATCCATTTCGTTTGCAGCGAATGCAATGCAGATCTGCCTTTTCTGCTTGAGAATGTCTGCCCCCCAAATTAGTTGTAGAAGACTTGAAAACATGCATATTTTTACATAAATCAAGATGGATATGGAATCTATGATTCCATTGTACATCAATGATTAATTATTCGAACATCAACCATCTATATTCTAGCAATTACAAACATACATCAAATTTTTAAGCACATTATAAAACATAAAACATTTAAGCATATTATAAAACATAAAACATAAAACATAAAACATATTATCTAGAAAGTGAGCAACTGTCAACATTAGTCATGTTCAAAATTCAAATAATAATGTTTACAAAATAGGCCACTTGGCCACCAACAAGACAAAAATGTTCAAATTCACAACAACCCTACAAGTCTAATCTATGACAAAAGTAGTAAATTGTGAATATAACTACTAATCTCTCCTCCTTCCACCACGAAGAGTATGTGGCGGTGGGCCTCCATGTGGTGGCAATGAAGAAGATTGTGGACGTGGAAGTTGTGGCACTAAAACTGATGAAGACGAAGCCCCTGTTGTTGGTGTTGAATCATGGAACCTGGCAGGGTTGCGGGGGAGCGCCCCTCCCCCTCATTCCCGCTCCCAATTCGCGCTCCAAGTGGGAGCGGCTCCGGAGCGACTCGAGAGCGCGCTCCCAAAAACGCTCCCAAGGAGGGAGATTTTTTCAGAATGCGCTCCCTAAAAAAAACACTCCCTGCTTTTTCAGGAGCGTTTAGCCTTTTTTGCAATTTTTTTTTGCAGTAATGTTCCAAATGCAATTTTTTTCAAAGAAACAAATAAGTTTTGAGTGGGGCAGCTTAATGATCAAGCCTATGGCCCTAGTATTGATATGTGATTCATGGTAATGTTAAATTCTTAAAGTAAAAGTGACATTCTCCTTAATCTTCATTTTCATCCTTTTACTTAAATTTTTAACATTACCATGAAATGACTCAGGATGTTTGAGAGTGGTTCCGACCTCATTGGATTTCATATGGAGAAAGTAGAATTTTATATTTCATTCAAAATCCAGCAGACTTATCAATTTTTCAGGATTTCAGGATTGGGGGATTGCAATGTTTCCATTGAATTTTGTCATGTATTAGGGTATGGAACTATGGAACTCGTATTTAATCAAGAGCACCAATCCCTCTATGTACCTTGATGTTAGTAACATTGGTTGTCAAACTCCTCTATCATGACCCTCCTAAAAATGTACGCATCACTCAAGAAAAATCTTGAGTTGACATGCTATGATTTTTCTATCTTATGTTAATGCTTAGAGGGTGATATTAATGACAAAGATCCCTATACAGATACAGAGGTCATGACAAAGATACCTTTGGATATTAATGCTTAGAGGGTGATATTAATGATAAAGATCCTGATTTTCCAACAAGACTAAAAAATTAGTCATTTCTCGTGGTGGCAAGAGGCCCAAGCATAAGCAATAGATAATAGATTTACTTGCCTTTTCTAGTTTCTAGTAGTTTTTATAACTATTGACTCTTTCATATTTATTATGATATTTTTTTAAACAATATATGACAATTTAAGTTTGAAGTTGGCAATTATAACTCATTAGTAATGAATTATGAATATGATGCTTCATGAAAGTTGAAAGTTGTTTCATTTCATGTTAGATATTATTTGTTTTAATGGTTACATTTAGCTTACAAGTACAACTTTGGTGATCAATGATGATAAATGTTATATATTGAATTTTGAAAGATTGAAGCTTTAAGATTGATGATTCATGAGACTCAATATGTTGTATGTTACTATGTTACTAACTTGTGGACGTGTTTGATGAAGATTATAACTTCTAGATGATTGTTGTTATATGGTTCAATCTATGTTTTTTTTTTATGTTTTTTATATCTAATTCATCATTCTACATGTTTCTATTGACATATATGTATCAAAATATAAAAAATATATATATCATATAAAAAATTCTCTGGGATTCGCTCCCAAACTGGGAGCTTCTGAAAATGTCGCTCCCGCTCTCAAGTAACACTGGAACCTGGGAACCAAGGGACCAGATGGGGGTGGCATCTCAACTTGATCATCATCATCCTCGATAAGAGCATCCTCTAATTGCTCTAATCGCAACACTCTATCCTCCAAATTGGGCTGCTATGAATTCCTGTCCCAAACCTTAAGGTCTTTATTAGTCTTTGCATCATCATAGTAATGGGACAACAATCACAAGTTGTAATGAACATAAACCAAGCTCTTTGCCCGGTCTAAACTCAACCTATTCCTTTTAACAGTGTGGATGAAAGAATAAGAGCTCCAACACCTCTTTGCAGAAGAAGTGTTTACCACATATGATAGCACCCGCAATGCCAAAGTCTGTAGAAGCGGAGTAGCACCTCCATGCATGTTCCACCACTCAAGAGAAGAAAAAGTATTTCGACCACTAATTGCATGCATGCTCCCAAATGGACTAGTGCTAAGCATATAGTTGCTCAACTATTTCCGTACCATGGCAGCCTCCTCCTCATTAGGGACTAATTAATCCAATGCAATCATATATTTTTCTAGAACCTCTGGATCTAAGTGTGATTTTCTCCTGCTACCCTCCCTAGGTGCTGGTGTTGAAATCTATGAGGGTTGATAGTATTTAGGTGTCAAAACATATGCTAATGCATGCAATGGAACATTTAGCATATCCCATCATTTTTCCACCTCTGAACGAATATAATTGTACAAGGTGATATCTCTAGGCTCAATACTGTGTTTAATATGCCCCAACATGCTATCCATTTGCTCATACACCTCCCCAATTATTGGCCTATCTGAATCTGCAAACTTGATCACGTAATAAACTGGTTTGGTGAATTGCAAAACATAATTAACATGTGACCAAAAGAACATGTCAAGAATAGTGTCCTTGGCTGCAATAGCACCATCTCTATTAGTGTTAATTTCCTCCCATGATTCAGAGGTCACCATATTAGTTAAATCTTGTCGCACCTTCACTCGCTGCCTAAAGGTGAGGTAATAACTTGCAAATCTTGTTTTTGCAAGTTTAAGTAACTACAACTTGGAGTAAGTGCCATAACAGTAGTTTACCCTTGTATGCCCTGTGATAAATTTAATGAGTTGCTTCCCTCTCTTGTAAAGCTCATTAATCCACCCACATTCTTTATGCTTTGCAATATCATGCATCAAAAGGTTCAATGTGTGCACCAAGCACCCAAACCAAAAGATGTGTGGATGAGTACGCTTAGTAACTTTTCCTGCTGCCTTACAATTTGCTGCATATGTGATCACTTGAACCACATTATTAGGACCAACATTTTGATTGATTGCAATAAGAGATCTGCAATGTTTTGGGAAGTTGCACTTATGGAGGAGGAGTCATGACATGTAATAAATACTGTACCACTAGTGGAAACACCAAGAACATTTATCAAATGTTGGTTTCTAATATGTGTCCACCCTTCTGATACAATGGATACCCCACAATCCACCCACTCATTTGTAAAACGTGTCAAAGCTCTTTGAACCTTTGCTTTTTCTCTCTCTAATAACAATGTACTAGCTTTCTCATAGTCGGGGGCCTTGTATCCTTTTGGGGCTTCATTGATGGCCTTTACCATTTCATGCCAATAGGGAGAGTGAAGCACATTGAATGGTACAACACAGGCACAAAGAAATCAGACTATCTTTCCATCCACATCATCCCTCCCAGCAACATTCAGGAAATCCCCTATTGTTCTTTACCTCTAGAGCTTGCAGAAGTACCATGTGGAGATGAGCTACCAAATCTAGAGGTTGCACTTGATTTAGATTGAGTTTTTTGTTTCTTGTTTTTTTGTTGTGTAGCCTCCTCTATTTGGATGTATTTTCTTCTTTGTTCAATTGAAACCTTTAGGCAAATTGCTATCCCCACGACACCCTTTTTCTCATCACTATCCATCACCCCACAAAGATGCCTCCTCACACTGTTATATGAACCATTATATGGTTTTCTTCCATGACGACCATGAAGGCACAAAAACTTGTAGCTTCCACCACCTTTTCCCCTTTCAAGTTTGTTCACATAGTTCCACAAGGGTGTCAATGCAGCTTTTCCCTCTAATGTTTCAGTGTTCTCATCAGGTTCATCCCCTTCCTCTTCAAACCCTTCCTCATCATCATACATTGGGTCACTCATATGGGGACTACCATTCTCTTCTTCTCCTTTTTCCCTTCTATTCCTACTCCCCCTTGCCATCATGAAAACCAAAAGTGGAATGATACATATAAGCCCAAAAAACACCATCTTGGAATATGAATATAGGTGGTGGACAACATGCAAATAAATGAGCAAGAAGAAAAAATGGGAAAGAGTAGGAGAGGGAGGAGAGAAATTACAAAAAACAATGACAAAAAAAAGGGGGAGTTTGGGGTTTGCACTTACCTCTTTAGCTCTTGTAGATGGAAGCCCTTCTTTACTCCTCCAAGCTCCTCCTCCTTCAAAGCTCCTAGCTCCTCCTTCACTCCTCCAAGCTCTCCCTAACTCTCTCTTCTCCAAGCTCTCTTCTCCTCTCTTTCTCCTCTATTCTCCAAGCTCTCCAAAAACATAAGAGTGAGCAAATGAGAGGTGAAAAGGAATTTTATCCTTTTCATTCCATCCCTAACCCAACACTAACCCATCCCCCAACCCAACTTATGCCAAAAAAATTAAAAAATAGTTTAAGTGGGCCACACAGCGGAATGGGTCGGCGGGCCCACGGAAGTGGTCAAGATCCACCCAATTTCGGCCCCGATCCGCCCTCCGAAAAGCAGATCAGTAGTACGGAAATGCGGATAGGGCCACACGGTTCCCACAGGCTAGGAATCGTCCAACACGATTCGATCTGTGTTTCGGCTTTTTGGAGGGCAGATCGAATGCGTTTCCGTACAGAACGTGGATCGGGCTTTGGAGCTAGGGGGTGGGGATGTTTCCTGCAATACTGATCTTGAGGCCTCATTGACTGGGAATCAAGAAATCCTACTCATATTCATCATAGACTCCATTCTCCCAAAGACAAAGCAATGATCTACTAAAAGTTGATTACCAAAATTCACATTCTTTCACCTTCTTCCAGGTCTAGCCAAGTTGGGGTATGTAGGGCATCAATTTCCCACCATGCTAGCCCTCCAAAAAATTCGATCTCCTAGGGTTTCCTACGCTGGTGTTTCCTCAAGCTCTCCTCCAATTTTGAAGCCATTCTGACAGTGGAGTTCAGAGAAAAGCCAAGCCCTAGCTACGGGATCAAACTTTGCCTTAGCATCCCCAAGGCTAGTACCTCATAGGATCAAATCAACACCTTCAAGTGAAAATTATTTCTTTGATCCTTTCCCCACCTTGTCTAGGATAAGAACATCATTGGTTGCTATACTCAATCCCCCTATCCTAGACCGGGTCCACTTGGTCCCGTGTGGTCCCATTCTTTTGAAAAGACAATTCTTCAAGAACCATCCAGGATACCAATTACAATAAGGATTTTAGGGATTGGGAAGTTCCTTCACAAGTCATATCCCATCAACCCAACCCTTAAATCCTCCCTTCCTTTCCCTAGAAGACATTGCACTTTGCTTAAAAGGCAAGCAAGCCTTATCTTTCTAACTCTTCCAGGAAAGGGATTGTTTGGGTCACTCCACATCATTCATTGACTTATCCTTCATCGATGACTCCATAATATACTGGGTCTCCTCCCATCGATGAAAGTCCGTAAATAGAAGTGAGCCTTAGCTGAGGTGACAGTGGGCTAAGCCTCCATTTGTTGCCCTTGGCCTAGAATTTTCCCTTTAGGTTCCTTGCTAGTTCGAGCGGTAACATGTAACAAGCAATTGATGCAGATTTTTCAAGCCACGGTGAGAAAATGGGTGCATAGCCTAATAAGCATGATTATGTTTGAACTGTGAGCTCTGCCAGCTCAAGATCAGGATCATAATTTGCATTACTTAAACAAGTGATCACTTTTGAAAACTAATTCACTCGCATATTTCATTTTCCTATATCTAGTTTAAAACAATGTGTTACCACATTTTGTGACCTTTTAGGATGGACTTTTATCCACATGACTTATTTTGATTTTGTTTGTTTTTAAATGCACCATCTGGACTTTCCAGACTTGATGATTTTAATAGACCTATTGAAGCTATGATCAAGATTGCTTGTATCGTTTACAGGAACATATATCGGGGAAGTGGTTGAGGTGTAAAGATCTAGAATACAAAAAATCTGGATTTATAAATGTGATCCCTTGTCACAAAAATGTTACCAGTAAAGGATATCGTGCATTCATCTACAGGTAACCCCTTTCTAACACCTTTGTCCTCCAATCATTGTATCTTTACATATCTTCTCCACAGTTTTCTGCATCTTATGATTTATATTCGTTATTAGTACCAAAATGGACTTTTATCTGTAGCAGAATGGCATCATGGCCCCCTTTCTTTCAAACTGATTTTCAAATTTCTGTTTTTCACATAGATCATTTAATCTCTACTTCTGACATTATAACATTTATTACTCAAGGACACACACACACATTTGGTTTTATTACAAACTATGATTAGCATGTCCTCAATTTGTATGATTGAAATGTTGCTATAAGGAAGACTTCTCTTGGTAGCTCTTTTGAGTTTCAATCATGAGTAACAAGAAATTTTATAAAATTGAATGTGAATTATAAATAATTGCAGCGGTGATCATGACATGGTTTTTCCATTCCATGGAACTGAAGCCTGGATAAAATCCTTGGGATATGATATCGTTGAAAAATGGAGGCCTTGGTTTTTCGGTGATCAAATTGCTGGGTATGATTCAAAGCCAACACTTTTACAGAAGTATGAGTATGGTCAAATGAGGCAAGAGAGGAATTTTTTTCCTATGAATCCAAGAGGTCAATCTAATGATTTAAGAAGTGCTACTAACAGTGTTTTTAATATTGAAACGTACACAGATATACAAGAACCTATGATCACAATTTGATGTATGCAACATTCAAGGTAAAAGATCATGCTTTGAAGCCAATTTGAATCTTTGGGTATTAAATTATTAAGAGAAATTTCATAAATGAGTAATAATTCTGTTATGAATTCCTGAACATGTAGAGTTTGTGAGACAGCTTGATGATGGCTTTTGCAGGGAGCTGGACATACAGTCCCTGAGTACAAGCCTCGAGAAGCACTGGCTGCATATACGAGATGGCTTGATGGAGAGCCTTTGTGAAAGATATGGTTGTTTTTTATGCTAAAATTACTTTAGAATATTACAAACAGGAAAAATGATTTTAGTCTCGTGGATAAGAGATATGGATATCAATAAGCATGATAGGACCTATTTGGTCAATTTGAATTCAGTTATTGGTATGCTAAGGATATACCTGAAATAATCTTTATACGTCATGATTATATTAGGGAAATGTCATCAGGAAACATGCTCCAAGTGGCCCCACTACCAAGGATGGACTTGCTTTAGCTAGGGCATCGTTTGTAAAGCCTATTTATTTTTCCAAGATCACTGAGGACTTGCACCTAACCTCGTCCCTTTTAAATGCATGCTGATGCTATACAAGTAGTATAGACCACCACAAGACTGAGAGCTTAATAGGCAGCTCAACACTTTGTCAACCTCACTGGTGAGCATATAACACTTCCACATTAAAACTCAAGGTTAATACCTTCAACTTTTTAAAATAAATGACCTCACATATAACGTTATCCACACTTCCACATTAAAACTCAAGGTTAATACATTCAACTTTGTAAAATAAATGACCTCACATATAACGGGACCCGCATTAAAACTCAAGGTTAATACCTTCAACTTTGTAAAATAAATGACCTCACATATAACGTGACCCAAAGGACTTGTGATTGGTGCCTTTTTTCTTTGGAGAAAATATTGTCTTTCAAAGAGAGAATTTGCACATAATCACTTATCCTAACTCATATGCTCAAATTCATCTAGATACCAGCCAGTGATAAGTTAAAGCCCAATACACGACTTAAGATAGTCAAGAAGGCTAAACATAGTTTTTTTACTTGCACACTTCATGTACCTGCACTACTGCTAAAAGAGCATACATGGAGTTGGATATATATATATATATATATATATATATAAACTCACATATATGATTTGTATAACTGAGCCATACAAATAAGCTATACTCTTCCCCCTTCAAATATCTTTGAAAAAGACATATAAATATGTGGTGGACTATATATTATCTTAGCATTAGGATAAAGGTTCTAGTCTCAACCACTAAAAGAATAATTGTCAAGGTCCATGGTTTCATGACTGCAACAAGCTTCTGCCTGTGTCCATTACTGCACCACTTGACCACAACTTTTAAAGCACATGAATAATTAATCGACAAAGGATTAATAAATTCTATGTCAATATATCCATGGCTTTAGTAAGGTAAGCTAACATCCAGAATAGAAGACAAATTAGGCCCATATTAGGAAGTTAAATACAACTAGGCCATTTCAATAGACTTACCAAAAGCTCTCCAATGATACCCATCACAGTTGTATACCAACAATATTTCGTAATACTTATTCGATTTGGAATAAGAATACTTATAGTATAATATGGATTTGGAATAATTGTTCACTTTGAGATTTACTCTCTTTTTTTCCAATGCTAATTATATTAGAGTTACAACAAATAGACGTAATACTTATAGTATAATATGGATTTGGAATAAGAGTCTCCACTTTCAGATTTATCCCCTTTTTTTAAATACTACCTGTATTAGAGTTACAAAAAAATTAACATATGTGTTACAGCAAGAATCTCTTCGCATGAAAGCTAAGAAGGCTACCATATGACTCTATGCCCAAGGGACAATGAATCTACATTTTTTTCAAACACATCAACTAGAGCTTTGGCATGATTTGCCAGATTGTTTTTGAATGCTCACAATTCTCTCAATTGTAAGTGGGAATTTTCATAGCTGAAGGAATTTCCATTTCTCTACTTCTAGTTTATTGACGGGCTAGATGGCACAAGCTTTAATCCGAGATAATTTTTGAAGCAGATGTGAAGGAAAATGAATAGTCTCCAGATACTTCAAAACACCAATACATTGTTGCCAAGTAGAATGGATAACAATCACAATCCACTAGGCCAAAGGTAACACTCTTAGTGCAATCATGAGAATTGCAACTTAAATCAACACCAAAATAGAAAATTTACAATTAAAGAAGGATGTATATTATCAAACGAAGAGGATGATAACGCTATCATTGTGCAATGAGAATAATATTGCAGTTCACATTACCAACATTAATAGCCACAACCTCATCCCATTGATCACCAAATCGATAGATGCACACAAGCACCAAAATATTATAGATTGTAATTAATGTAAGGATGCGCCCCATCATCATGATTTTCACAATAATGATTACATTCTTCTCCAAATCCAATTTCTTAAATAGTGAGAAAGCACAAAAATTGAAAAGCATCTCAATGTTGTTAAGAATCAACACAAACAAGTCAATTCAAGCAAGTGGTGGAAAAGGCTTTAAGCCATATACATTTCATAGTATTGATCTCATGATATTAATATATGTACATAGATTTTACCAATTCTAGATCTAGATCTAATTGACAATTCATCAGTGAATCATGACAACACCTTATCAATGGACAAGGTTTACAATTCATATCAATGTGGTCTTCAACATTGTGATTGTCTATGGACTCACATTCTAACATTCCCCCCCTCAATCATAGGTTTGAATAATTGTACCATTAAAACTTGTATCATATTCAACCTTAAACAACTAAACTTAGCTTTGACGAAGATATATAAAAAAAATGCTAATATTTGGACAACGAGTAGTTCATCTAGAAGTGAACAACTGCCATGTCTGAACATTCCCATTCTATTGATTATCATTCCAATAGGTGATTTGATTTATTTGAGGAGATTTGTTGTGTGTAACAAACATAATATATATGTGTGTGTGTGTGAAAAGGTGTAAATGTGTGTGTTATCCACAAAGACACGACTCTTCATATGAAATGGCACCTCACCTAGTATTTATAACATGGGCCCCTCATTTTGTAACATCATCATTCTATCATTCCATCAATTACATATTTATCAAGACATTTATTACAAATATATTTCATCTTCAATATCAAACAGAATATTGTTTGTTTTCTACATTGTGCTAGAACTTCCAGCTGTTGATTGATTTTAATGACTAATAGGATTTCAAATCATGAAGCTTGACTATCATCATTGTTATCTAATATTCCTCTTTGTTAGGTGCTAGGTGAGAAGTTTGTTGAAAGCATCCAAGCTTGAGCTTTGGATTCTTTATGTGGTGTTTTTTCCTGGTTGACCGTTAACCATCTTCACTTGATTTGCTAGTTTTTTCTTGACCACTACCCATCTTCCGTTGATACTGGTGGTTTTTGGTTTAACATTAACCATTTTCACTTGAACAATATAGTGGTCTTAGGTGACGACTAACCAACTTCACTTGAATAATGTAGTGGTTTTGGACAAACACTAACCATTTTGATTTGAATAATGTGGTGGTTTTGGTTTACCACTAAACATCTACACTTGAACAATGTGGTGGTTTTGGATGATCACTAACCAATTTGATTTGAATCATGTGGTGGTTTTGGTTTACTACTAAACATCTCCTCTACCCTATTAATGTGTAGGAGAATTTCATTATTGTACTCCCCCCTCAAGGTGTAAGCGATTATCCTTTCCATCAATGTGCTTCCCGCCTTGAGGTGTGGAGAGCAACATCTTTAATTCATGTTTTAATTTCATAGAACATATAAAATTGAATCTAGATCATGTCGAAAATTATTTGGAATAATTTCTTGAAAGTTTTTTTCTTGTCATTTCTCCGTGTAAATGTCTTTACTTATGCATGAATTAGAAAATAAGACTTATGCAACTTCTTTATTTGTTGATTCCATCTCCAAGAATTTACCCAAGCGTAATGAATTGCTTTCTTAACCTTCTTTCAATATTTTGTAGAGGTGATTTTTCTTCTCACAATGAAAGCAAGGATGAAGATCAAAATACTAATTCTACAAGTGATCAACTCTATGACAATGTTGACACTTATGCTTTTCTACAATATGTTGATCATCAATTGTATTATTGAATTTTTGAACCCTCAAATTTCCATCAAGAAATTATGCACTCACAATCTGAAATAGTTTGGAGTAACTTGGGATATGAAAGTTGGTGTTGTCCATATATCCTAGACCATATTAATTTGTTGCATTATATTTCTTCCTAGCACCTTACAATGTTGTTGGACAGATACATGTACAACTTCATCATCATCTGCAATTGAAGTTGTGTTATTGAATAGCTTATGAGGAATTTTTATTTGAAGCATCATCATTATCACTGAACAGAGGATTCTTTTGATCAAAGACCAATTCAGAATGCTTCACTGTTTCCTAATTTTTTAGATGCCACAACTCATCATAGATAGCAAACAAATCTTTGTTTGGATGACTTGCAAATATGTAATATGTTGAATACTGGGAGGGGGGTGTGAGTCAGTGTTCTTATTACTTTGTACTGTTTAAGGCCTTTCACTTCAATACTTATTTCTTTTCATAGTTATAAAATAAGTAGCCAAAGAAAAACCATACAAAATCAAATTGACAAATAGAACACGAGATTTAACGTGGAAGACCATGCGGGAGAAAACCACAAAACAATTTTTTCTTTAGATGATGATTGTAGGCACCAATCCATAGGTATAGAATTTGCAAGAACCCACTTGTAGGAAACACCTATCCCCTTCAAATTTGCAGGCCCCAATCCACTGGAGACATCAATCCCCAAATTTTTGTAGGAACCCACCTATAGGGAACACCAATCCCCTCTTGATATTTGATTGGAATAAAGCTTGTTACAATCTAATCTGTTCTTTGTTTTTCACTTTCTATACAACCTCAACAAACACTTCCGCTATTACAATTTTCAACAAATGTATTTTTTGTGCCTTGCACACTTGCTATCCCTCTTACTATTTCTTATATACATTCATAGATTTTTTACTCATACTCAATGTTCTCTCTCTCGTTTTCAAATTTTTTTGATATCTTAGTCACACTTTGTTTTCTTTTGCATAGGATCAACAACAACTTCAATGGTTTGTCAACTTTTGTATTTTATCCCTTTTCTTTACCATGGGCATCAATCCATGGTATTGACCCATGATAATTCCACTTGACTATGTCAAGTCCTTGACCTTGTTATCAAACCGTTTCATGTCACCATTTTTGACAAATTCAAACATTGGTTAGTATAACAATTTTGACTGGTAATCATGTGCGAAGCCTCAGTTTCAGCTCCCTCGAATTTGGTTGTAGCTTTATTAACCCATAGAACTAGGTGTTATGACCAAGGCCCTGCCTGATTGAGCACTTACGACTTATTGGGTATCGGATGGCCCCTTTCTTTGCATGTTGTTGTGACCACTATCGTGACCTAGCTTACCATGTCAGTA
Source organism: Pinus tabuliformis (assembly GCA_031772625.1). Classification (NCBI taxonomy): domain Eukaryota; kingdom Viridiplantae; phylum Streptophyta; class Pinopsida; order Pinales; family Pinaceae; genus Pinus; species Pinus tabuliformis. The sequence goes on along the minus strand of CM062813.1, from coordinate 914,899,976 downwards.
CTCCTTTAGTCACTTTGACCGTCGCCATAGCAGAGTACATTGATGTGTAGCTGTCCTAGTACCCCGATACTTCGATGTTGTCACTTGACATACATTCTCATGACTGGTTTATGTCAACTACTGCAACTGACAAATTTATTGTTACATTGGGACTTTACATCTTAAATTGGCCTAATCCCAGTTCGTTTTGACACTCTGTTGCTCCAATGCCCTGATGCCCTATTGTGGGACCCACAATTGCTGTGAATGTTGCTATCACGTGCTTTATGTCTGTTGATGATGAAAGCACCAAACTTAAAATGTAAAACCTTTTTGCAAAACACATTCCCGTTCTAGAACCATGTACCACAAAACCATGTCCTATTTCAGACATTGAACATTAGCCCTTTCCATTTCTTGCCAAACATGATATGAATAATTCTCTACTGCACTTTTCACCAAATTAAATTCTACATAAGATAAAATGGAAACTAAGAAATATGCTAGCACACACATAAAAATTGTTAGTTATTTTTGGACAAATGTCCCCTGAAAAACCCAACTTGGGAAAACTGGTGTAGCAGTATCAGGGTTTATTTTATTATTCAACACCTAAAATCTGGGTACAATAATTTGGATATTCTACTGACAAACCAATCTAAGAGAAATACTTGCAAAATTATTGTGAGGAGTTTTCCTCATCCCACAACTAATTTTTGTCCCCATAATTACCTCCTCAACGACACCCAATCCCTTCTGCGTAAATATTGTGCAAACCCTACTACAGCTATCTCCAGAAAACTCTGCAAGCCTTATCTCTATCTTTGTCTAGATCTAGAACTGACTCACTGGCTTATCTGATCGAAATCCTGGCCTCCAGCTGCTGAATCACTAGCTACTCCAGCTAGATCGAACTGCCTTCTGCCGAGCCTGCGTAATCCTTGTGCATACCCTATGGGAATTTCACACTCCCTCTCATTGTCTCTTCTGGAACTGAAAGACTTCCTCTGAAAATGATGCTGACCTCCTTTTCCACCTACTATTCACCCTTTGGCTCAATCTTCTCTGCTGAATATCGACTACTGAGAAAAAGCGAACTACCTGGGCAACTAAGTATCTACACTAGTGTGTTCACCATCTACTGATCGACCCCCTCTTATAATCTCCAGTTGGGGCTCAAACGACCAATATTAAGACATAATCAACGGTTGAGATCATATTTGGATCCATCTGTGTGAGTTTCCAGATGATTCTCACATTTCTCAATTAACACTAATTAATTAACCACTTTCCCTAAGTTTAGACTTATGAAATATTTAAAAATGGGCTAATTATCTAATTGAGACACTTCTAGGTGGAATTTCCATAAACGATTTCTGGATTATGGAGGAACCATGTGTTTTAGCCTCTCCACAAAGTTTCAATACCAAAACACTTATGATTCTACAAAAACTAACAATAACTTGCCATGTCACCTACATAGACCAACCAAAACCTGCCACATGTCCTAATGTTGACCTGTACCTACCATGTGTGATTTTCCAAATGTTCATTTCATTGGCAAAAATTTCCATTCTTCTTGCCATGTGTCACCACCTCATGCATCCACATAATCTGTCCTTCCACTTGGCGTCCACGTTATCCACCCCACCTATCTTGCTACGCCATCTTAGGATTTTAGGATATCGAGATGTTAGAGAGTCTTAGTGCCTTTGAATAATGTTGATGCTCCCATGGTCTGATTGGTTCTTATCCCTTGAACGTTGGCCTATTGGCCCTTAGTGACTAGGGGAGATGGCCATGGACTTACCTTCTTTACCTTCTCGAAAGTTCAGTGTGTGACCCCTCATGAGCTTGTTTCCTTGCTACTTGATCTGATTTGATGCATTTGGGGATCGATTGACCTGACGTGACTGGATTTTTACCCATGGAAAGATGCTTCTCCATTAATTTACAATGAGGAATTTAATCATTGAAACGTTCTGCCAATAAACTGTTATATCAAAATTTTGGGGTTTTACCCCTTTTTCTCCTTCACACTCTCATGCATGCTTAATCTGCCTTCTGCCACTTGAACTATGTTGAACTAGTTCGGGCTATATACTCAACTTCTTGCTATGCGACATCCTACTCATCCTCTTGTTGTCTAACCTTGGTTCGACTCCCCCTGAGCATAGTTGGCATCAATAACAACAAACATTGTCAACAATCTCCCCATTTTTCATTAATGGAAACACCACCAAATAACCCAGTTATTGATGTGCTTTGGCAAACTCCCCCTATCTATTCACTGACTCTAATTCTCCTTATGTCTGCTTAGATCCTCCTCTTTAACATCAATGGAAATGGACTAGACTCATGATGTTCTGTTGTTGCTTCCCCCTTGAGAAACTATGTTTGCTTGGGACTACTCCCCCTGTGCTTATGCTACCTTTGACTATGTTCTTCATTGAAGGTGGACATACCCTAATGTTTAGGGCTCCCCTTGTCTAACTATCAACAAATTTCCATTGGATCAATTATTATTTATGGCATTTATAGTGCTTTCAAGTACACCTCGAATCCCCCTAAACGGGTTCCCCCTATCTGCGTACTTGTTTTTCTTCTCATGATGTCTGCTTATTCTCCCTATACTCTTGCACACTCCTTTATTATTTTCCAAATGCCTATCCTTGGTGAGAAATACTATCATGCCATCAATCTATCTCCCCCTAAGCTTGTGTTGTAGTTAAACAACATAGTGTCTCCTGCATTGTTCTATTCATTGAGAGAGTGATGTAGAGATTACTCCCAATCTTTGCCCAATATACTAAAATGGATCTCTTGGAAGGGATTTAATAAATATGTTTGCATTATGCTCCTTGTAGGTGCATACTCTAGTTTACCTATATGATCCATTACTTATTCTATGAGAAAGTGATATTTAATAGGAACATGCTTTGTTTTGGAGTGCAACGTTAGAGCTTTAGATATATTAATTGCACTAACGTTATCACAGAAAATAGATATTGGTTGAGTACAATCTACCTGAATATCCTTGAGATTTTGCATAATCTATAGAATCTAGGTACAACATGATGCAACTGCAATGTATTATGCTTCAAAAATAGATAAAGAGATAGAGTTATATTTCTTGTTTAGCCAAGAAACAAGACAACTCCTTAAGAAGAAGGCTTTGCCATTAGTGATTTTTCTATCATCAATACTACCTATCCAATCAACATCATTATAATATTTTAGTGTAAAATAATAATCTTTGGGATACCATAAACCAAAATCCAATGTCTCTTGCAAGTATTTAAATATCCTCTTGACTTCCCGGGGATGAGTTACCTTGGGATTTGACTAAAGTCTTCCCACCAGTCGAACTGCTTGCATGATATCTGGTCTTGTAGTTGTGAGATAAAATAGACTTCCATCATTAATCGATGCATAGGTTGATGCAATTTTAGAGATTCATCATCCTTTGTCAAGTTTATAGCCTGTTACCATGGGTACAGTTACATGTTTACAATCTTCCATAACAAATTTTCTTAAAATTTCTTTGAGATACTTAGTTTGAGAGATAAAAATCCCTCTCTTAGTTTGTTGAACTTGTAGTCCAAGGAAAATGATAGTTCCCCAAGCATAGACATCTCAAAATCTTGTTGCATAACAGTTACAAACCTTTGACTCATTGGTTCAATATTGTTGCCAAAAATTATGTCATAAACATACATTACAACTATTAGCAAGTTATTACCTTCAACCTTGATGTGGAGATTACTGTTAGCTATCCCCTTTGAAAAACATGTAGTCCATGCCCTTGGTCCTTATTTCAATCGATATAGATATTTCTTGGTTTTGTAGACAATCTTTATTGTTGGACAATAGAAAACCTTATAGCTGCTCCACATAGATTTCTTCCTCTAAATCACCATTTAAAAATGTTGATTTAACATTCATTTGAAAAACTTTGAATTTTTTTATAACAAGGAAAATTTAGAAACATCCTATTTGCTTCAATTCTTGCAACATCAGAATATGTTTCTTCAAATTCTACTCCTCCTTTCTAAGCATGCCCCTTACATACAAGTTTGGCCTTATTTCTAAAAACATGCCCATTTTCATTTAGCTTATTTCTAAAGACCTATTTGTATCCTTGGTCTTCGCACAACATCCCATTTTTCATCATTTTCTATTTGATATAATTCTTCATTTATTGCTTTGATCCAAGGTTTGTCATGACTTTCTTGTGCAAAATTTTGAGGTTCTATCATAGACAATAATCATGACACACCTTGATGGAGTCTTTGAATGTGGAGACTTAACCCTTTTATCTTCCTCTCATTCTTTGTATTCCTCTTATTCTCAATTCTCTTCAAACTCATCTTCTTAGGGCTCATAGTTGATTCGTTCATCACGTTGCAGTTGTCTTCTTGTGTGGACAGATCCTTCATCCATTCTTACATCTATACCCTCAACTATATTGTAGAGTATCTTGTTGTAGCAATTGTAACCTTTTCTCCTGGAGGAGTAGCCAAGAAAGATCCCATCATCTACTTTGGAATCAAACTTGCCAAGATTATCCTCATTCCTTTTGATGAAACATTTTGTTACAAAGACCTATAGAAGTCGGTTTTCCATACCATAACTCATAGGGAGTTTTTATCACTATTCACTCTAACATGAGCCTTGTTAATAATGCTCACTGCAATTTGAACAACTTCTCCCCAAAAAGTGTGTGGTACCTTTGATTCATCAGGCATAGCTTTGGCTATTTCCTATATTGTTCTATTCATCCTTTCTACTACATTTTGTAGAGGTGTTATAGCTATTGAAAATTGTCTCTTAATCCCATGTTGTTCATAGAAATCATAAAATTCATCAGGTGTGTACTCCTTCTCTAGTTGATATAAGGAATGTAATTTCGAGGTCCATTTCATTTTCCACCACAACTTTGGATATTTTAAAATTTTAAAAAGCTCTAGACTTAGGTTTCAACAAACTAATCCAAGCCATCCTTGTATAATCATCAATCAACAACATGAAGTATTACTCACCACGTGGGGATTGTGTTCTTGTGGGTCCACATAGGTCTATATGAATAAGCTTCAAAGGTCTTTTTGTAGGATCTTCCATTTCTTTGAATTTCACTCTTGGTTGTTTCCAAATTGGTATGACTTACAAATAGTATTTTCCAGTTTGGAGATTCTTGGCATGTCTTGATTAATACCTTTTTGACCTAATTTAAATAGTTGATGAAAACTAAGATAACCTAATCTCTTGTGCCACAACCAACTCTCATCAGTTTTACCCACACAAGAGATTTCTTTGTCTCCTTCCAACACATATACATTCCTTGGGGTCCTTATTGCCTTCGCAATAGTCTTTCCTGAATTAGCATTCATTACTTCACAAACTACAGAGTGAAAAATAACATTGTAGCCTTTGTCACACATTTGACTAACACTCAAAATATTATGTTAAGACCCTCCACAAACAACACATTTTGGTCTTTAGTATTTTCCTTTTCTAAAAAACAGTACCTTTTCCTATTATTCTTGTTGGAGCCTTATTCCCAAAAGTAACATTAGCCACCTTACCTTCATCCAAAGTCACAAACTTACTTTTGTCATCGATCATATGTTTGGAGTAGCCACTATCAATGTTGGCATTTCTTTTCTTGATTTTTGGTGTATAGGGCCAATCCACACTCTTATAGGTGCATAGTATTCTTCTTCTTCCATACTTTGGGAAATATTCTTGCTTGTATTTCTTATAAGAAGGAATCAAATTGCTTCTACAATCATTTACCTTATGCCCAAAGTTGTTGTATATGTAACACTCGACTTCTTCCATGAGGGGAGAAAATGCATTGTTGTAAGAACTTCTAGTTCCTGACATTTTAGACATATTTGATTTAATTCTTGCATTTATATTTCTAATATATTTGTATTCTTTGCAATGTATTGCCTTATGACCAAAAGTATAACAAGATAAACAATAACCATATAAAATGTTTGTGAAGAATCCTCTTGAGGAGGATGATTTCTGTTTGCAAATTTGACAAAACTTTGACCTTTGTTGCTTCCTTGCTCTATTGTTACATGTGTGGCTTGGATGATTATGCTTTTGTTGATACTTGCCTCCACTATTGGGTTTGATGGGATGGATTATTTTCCTTTTAAAGCATTAGCATAGCTCTTTGATTCCTTTGTTTTTAATGCTTTGGAGCTTGATTCACCTTTGATCTATTCAAGTGTTTCTTTGTAACTAAGTCTTGTTTTGATTGATGGAGATCATTGGTTGCTAATGATATTTTCTAAATTTTTCAGATCCCTTCACAAATTTTAGGTTGAAATTCAATGGAGTTTGTCTTCTCTAGATCTTTTCTCAGAGACACAATTTCTTATTCTAGTTTTTCACAATGCTTCTCTTTTTGTTGTAGCTAGTTCATTAGAATTTCCTCCACTCATTTGCCTTCCTCTAGTTGGGTTCTTAAAACAACCATTTCTTCATCAACATTATCATATTATTCTTTGTAGGCTTGGAGTTCCTCTTTCTATTTTTTGTTCTTTCTTCTAATCCTATCTATTTCCTCCAATGCACTTTTGAGTTCACCTTCCATCTTAGCAATTTCTTTGCATTCTTTTGGATCAATTTTCTCTTGACTAGACATATGGTTTTCAAGTGCCATGAGGAGCTTCTCATTGAGGTTTGCATCAGATTCATAATCTTCTTCATCCTCTAATGAATTGTAGTTGTCATCTCTTGAGTAGAAACTTTTCTTTTTAAAGAACTTCTTGTTATTATTTCTAGATGTTTTATTTTCCCTTTCAATAGTATTATTTTCTTTATAAGGAAAATTTGAAGCAAAGTTCCCTATTTTACCATAGTGAAATAATTTGAATGGTAACATTCCTTTATATTTTCTAGAGCCTCTTTGTAGGTTTATAAAAAAATTTGCTTCCTCTTCATCTGAAATGTGGCTAGAGAAGTCTTGGTCTTGATGTTCTTTTCATTTGTTCGATACTTTTAAGGAAACTTCTTTGAGTTATGGATGATAATTATTTGTTCTCATCTCAAAAGTAGTAAGTATTGCATGAATCCTTTCCATGATCAATTTGTCCAATTCATTCAATTCTTTTATGGAAAAGAATTTGGCATCAAATCTGTTACGGGAATAAGTACCCTAGGGCTTTGGGTCAGAACCCCAACAGAGCAAGAGTAATCTACAGCAAGAAACACACATAAAACTCAGGCAACATGCTTAAATAAACAAACTATTTAAGGATGAACATACCCGGATGTCCTTCGTTTGGATAGTCCCAACAGGGTTCAGACTCTCTGTAACTCCTGATGATCTTCGAATATGCAAATCAACCAATCCGAACATACATAGCAGCATATAGATAAAGCATTTTAATGAAATCGACTTTATATCATATAAGCAAATGGTTAGTTATACATCAAAATAATCATTCATACATGAGTTACATGGATAACTAAGGTCAATTTGAGGAACAAGACAATGTTTCTTCTTATTGTAGAAAACTATAATAAACATAGAAAGAGTTCACCTGAGTCTTCTTCTTCTGGCTCCAAGTGGAACCATCCTCTAGATCCGTCCAATCCCAGTCTTCAACAGCCTCCTTCCATAACTAATACCATGATGTCTCAAGCAAGTGGGAGAATATCAACACTCAAGGAAACAAGGGTTTCCTGAACTTGGGGAAGTGCATGAAGCATAGGGATACTTCAGACTTGATTAGGGGATAATCTCAGTATAGTAATTATATCTCTTTTCTCCTCCTTAAGGTATTCCCATTGAAGTCTATTTATACTTCTCCCAATTAGTTTTTTAGTTGGGAAACAGTTGGGCCACGGGCACTAGGAGGTAATCAACAGGTAAAACCCGTGAACTCCGCCCATAGTTAAGTAAATTTAATTTTTTTAAGTGTTTTAACACATATATGCGGGTTGGGTATTGACTAACCTGCATGTACATGCTTTTATCACAGGGCAAAGTACCGTATAGGGAGTAAAACACTGTTTTTAAAATAGTTGAACCAAGTCTGGAAGGAGGGGTTGCCTTAGGCCATAAACCAAGCATCACAAATACCACGGGTGATATTTGGAGCTATAACAGATGCCCCCTAATATATGAGGTCAGAAGGGGTACATGATGGCTGAAATGTATTAAGTATATGGAAAGGAAACTGTCGAAAACTGAGAAGGGCTTCACCAGATTTCAGCTTGCCAATTCATCAAAAAGAGATCAGAAAGAAATAGCGGTCTGAGGCTAGCATACCCATGCTCAGAGAAAGTAAAGCATGTTTGCATATTAAGTACGAGTGGATCCACTATGTATACGAGTATAAAGAACTGAAAGTACATAATGGATCATCTGACCATGATCGAACAAGTACATGTCTGAATATCACATATAAGAAGATGATCAATGAAGCTGAAAGATGAAGCTGATCACTGATGTCAAAAACTGATCCCAATAGTACCAAATGAACATGATGGAATAAGATGATACTACATTGCAACTTGGATGCCATCATATAAGATGTCGTTGTGAAGGACTGCGACATATAATGTGGAATGGTCTCAACTAGCAGCAATAGGAGAAACTGACAAGTGAACCAAAGAATGCTGATGCAACCCGAGGTCTTCATCGACCGTCGTGGTACATTTCTACACAATGGGAATAAATGATCTAAAGTCGACCATGTGAGAAACCATTTGATTACTAGTCATTGATGTATACCATTAACAAATGCGAGACTACTCACCAATAATGATAATAAGAGTTAAGGTACCTAGTACAATCTAACAAGTGCGAATAAATGAGTTGAGGTCGAACACCTGGAAGAATCTATCAATCAGGGGACAATGATGGGTTCCCTTTGTCAATAGCGAAGGATCTACCACTGATGACTGCAAACCCCAAGGTACTGCCAAATGGACTCTAGATCTTTGCCCCAGAGCAATGAGTCGTAGTCGATAGGAAAATATTCACTAGAAGGAAGGCATTAAGGCATCCTTCATCAATCTAGCACGAGTGTAACCCGTAGGCCAATAATGTGGAAGGAATCGGATGAAAAAAGATGTAGTAACCCAACCGAAGCACGTTTCCGGCGTACACAAGATGTAGCTAGCGCACGATAGAAACCCTTTGAACCAACCAATAATGAAAGCTGACACAGAGGTGAGGAATCCACCAATAGGGTCAAATGGAAACCAAGGCACTGCATGAATCCCAATGTGTGATAATGAAAGCTGATGTCGAACACAAGGGAAACCACTCAGTCAAAGACCCATGATATTGATCGATGTTGAGCACCATGGAAAATTTTAGGGGTGAATTTTTGCCCTTGGGCTAAATTAAGGGGTTTTATATTTTTATTGGGCGAATATTTTGTATCATAGTACATTGTTACAAATCGCCTCAAATTTATTTTATAAAAAAATTAGGTATGGAGGTTAGCCCACCTTATTTCAAAGGAGAGGGTAAAAAAAATAAATTTAGCCCTTGAAATTAGGAGTTACAATCTTCCCTTCACCCTCATTTTCAAGAAAATGTATTTATGATAGTTGTAAATAAAAATAAAAATATAGTGGAGGTATGATAACTAAATAAAAGTTCTTTTTATACTTACTCCAAAGGTATGGTAAATAAATAAAAATACAAATAAACTAGAGGTATGGTAAATAAATAAAACCTCTTTTTATATTTAGTCCATAACCCTATTTCTATTTAATAAGCCTAAAAAACGAGGTTTTATTTAAGTGAATCCTATGGGCCAAATACCATATTTATAAAAGAGGTATGGTAAATTAATAAAAATATAAATAAATGAGAGGCATGGTAAATAAATAAAACATTGTTTTATATTTACTCCATATGTCACCTTATATTTATGAACACGCAAGCGTGTAAATAAATAAAAATATAAATAAAGTGGATGTATGATAAATAAATAAAACCACTTTTTATACTTCAAAAGTATGGTAAATAAATAAAAATATAAATAAACTATAGGTATGGTAAATAAATAAAACTTCTTTTTATATTTAATTTATAACCCCCTTTCTATTTAAGAAGACTAAAAAAAAGAGGTTTTATTTAATTGAATCCTATGGGCCAAATACCATATTTATAAAAAATGTATGGTAAATTAATAAAAATATAAATAAACGAGAGGTATGGTAAATAAATAAAACATTTTTTATATTTACTCCATAAGCCACATATTTACGAACACTCAAAAAATGCGTTATATTTAGGTGAAGCCTATGGGCCAAATACCATGGGCCAAATTATTATTAATACCATGCAAAAAAACATTATTAACCCTAATATTAGTATTAATAAAAATAAAGATGGCACATGGTATTGACCCATGGTATTCACATGGAATGCAACCTATTTAAAGGGGGGAATTAAATTAGCATAGATCCATCTTTACTCTGGATCAAATATTGTGATATGCAAACTAACATAGAGTGAAAAAATATTTGATCCCTCTTGGAGCTTGGTAGATCAAGAGTAAAAATGGATCTTGTAATTTAATGTCACTTAAACATTTTAACTTGGTTAAAATAAAAAAATAAAATAAAAATCAATTATTAATTTTATTAATTTTTATAAATTACTAATAGTAGTTTTTAAGCTCCAGGTTTATGATAACCCATGGTATTGACCCATGGTAATACCATGGTATTCATGTGAGCATAGACTATTTAAAGGGAAAATTCTATCAGCTTACATCCATCTTAATTCTGGGTTTACCAAGTGCAGGGAGGGATAAATAGATTTCATCCCTCTAAGAGTGGTAGATGTGGAGTTAAGATGGATATAGGTTGGTTTTTATGATAATGAAGATATTAAATAGACTTAGGAAATTATATTGTAAAAAAAATCTTAAGGTGAATGGTTAAAGCTACATTTAGTCACTTCACAAAATTTAGTAAAAAATACCGATATCTCCATTAATATTGGTTTTTATGATTTAACAAAAAAAAATTCAAAACAATGAAATCTTAACTCTTTCCGCATCACCCTCGCAGAAGAGAGATAGTCGCTGCCCAGATTTCCCACCATTTTTCAAACATTCTCAATATGATATCTTCATGAAAAAGTTAAGGTACTGATCTTGGATTAGTTGTTTGAAAAATATGCTGGTTTGTACAACCTTTCATCTTCTCTGCTATTCTTAGTTTGTCGTAATGATTTGTAGGGGTTGGGTCACTGCACCATATTGTCCTAAAAGGTAGAGATTGTGCACCAAAAAGGAAATTAATCGACATGTTACAACGCTGTTAAAAATGGTATGAAGGTAGTGAATTATGCTAATAAGAAATTTAGATGGGGAGAGACGTAATTAAATTTTATTATTTAATTGAAGATTTCCAATTAAAATAATAATAAATCTACATTTATATATTTATATATTGATTGGAAGGCTTCTGACAACAGTCACTTCTTTCCATTAGATCCCTTTCAGGCCTTTGGGATACCTACTACTTCATCATATTATATAGTTAGGGCTTGCTACTTGTTGGTGCGTTGGGGTAAACAAACTTGATTGTTTTTTGTTTTTTGTTTTTGTTTTTGTTTTTTTTTTTTATCTCGCAGTGGGAGTTTATGGAATAAGAAAGAAATTTGATAGCTTGGCAAAAGTGGTAGCTTGACAAAAGTGGTAGAGAGAACATTAATCTCTCCTACCATAACAAACATTGCCACTAAAACTTGCAAAATTGTTTGTAGGAAGTGAAAATTATGTTGCCTTTTTCCAAACATGTATGTTAGTATATTACAGTTTAATGAATATGTTTTATTATTATCATTTATGGTTTCATACTATAACAAAACATTCGCCAAGACTTCACAATGTTTTATTATTTAGTAAAAGATTTTCCAAGATCTTACAAGATTTTATAATTCAGTGAAAGATTCGCAATGACTTTACAAGATAATATAATCTGGTGAGAGATTTGCCAAAAAAATATATATATACATATTATATCATTGATAAAATCGCCTCCCATTTTTCCTATGTATCATGGGGATTCACGCATTTATTATACATATAAATTTAGGGTGGTTCTTAAAATTTTCCCTGCTGAGCACAAGGTGACCTATCAATAATGAAAATAGGGCCAGGGTGTGGCTCTAGGTCTGCCCTCAGAGCAATATGTCGTCGTCGATAAGGACAAGACCCGCTAGCAAGAATTCGATGTAGACCTTCTCAAACCGGCACGAGTAAAGGACCAATATAACTGATGTGATGAAAAACAGGATACTGATAACCAAGGATGGTCGACTAAAAAATAGGTCAAGAGACACCGCAGAGAGGTTGACTCAGGCTTACTTCCCTTGAACAAAATCACGACTCAATGATGACTATATGGCAGCATATGATAACTCTATATAAGTTCATCATGCAGGAGGCACGAACGAACTCTCCATATGATTGGAAGAGATAACCAATCGGAGGAGAACTGACTCAATAACAAGGTTAAGGCGTACCTAAGTCAAACTAAATCCTACCCAAAATGGAGGAGAGACTTTCTTTTGAGTGCTTTGTTCAAGGGTGACACAACTGACTCTAGTTGCCAACAATATATGGAAATGTTGTCCCGTTCCCGCTCTTTTTGGAATATATAATTTTTTTGTCTTTTTCTTTAAGTTGGAAAAAGAATAAAAGAATGCTATAGTACAGTGGAAAGAACAAGTGTCAGTGAAACAAATGATCTAGTTCCTGGGATGGGAACAATCCTATGCTCAATGCAGGGAGGCGAAACTAGTCAAGGACACTCAAAGGGATGTTCCTTCCACGGGTCAAATGATGTGTCAAGTTGTAGAAAATAAGTGATTGCAGGTTTGAGTTTGCAGAAGACATGGTCAAATAAGTGGCTTAAACACGAGTCCAAGTGAAGCTGGCTCAAGGCCAAAAGGTGCAAATAGTCAAAATGCAATGCAGTAGTACAACTCAACACAAAGGAGCCTCTAGGGTATAAGGCCAGAATGAAGCAAAGAAGCAAAGAGGAATGAGTCTTCAACACACAAGTCATGGCGGGACTAAAGATGACTCGCGAGCCTACTCAATATAACAGAATGGGCAAAAAATGTCAGTGAGGTGCTAACTACGATGCCCATGTAAAGGATGGCTCCACCACACAAGTCATGATAATTCTAAGTAATGAGAAAGTTCTGCACCATAACTTGGTGGGGTCAATACTAAGGCCAAAATGGGAAAGGAAACTGATAAGTGCACAATGCAGGTGAAAAACCTAACCTATATGCCAGTTTCGAGAACCAATACCTGTCAGAACGGATCAACCATAAAAATTTCCAAAGGAGAAATCTTCCAAGTTCTGTAACATAAATAGGAACACTAGAAAAGAAGTTAATACATCCCACATATAAACTTCAGATAAAATCTTGTGTTATAGAATACAAAACTTGAAAATGCGTACCTTATATATACAATATGGTACAGGGAACCATGCAACCTTGCGGCTTACGCATAATAGTTCTTCTGGACAAACCCCTTGCAGGGCTCAGGCCAAGGACTCCTTTGGTAGTCAAAACTCATGGCTTCAAAGAGTTCCTCCTGTGAAGGAAAATCAAATTCTGAGAAATCATGAGAACTACAAGGATAAAAAGAGGGAATTAAGGGATCCCATGTCCCTATAGGAAGAATCTCTCGGTTAAATATCGGGATCAAACCCCAAGAAGGAGAATAATAGGTCAAAGGATCCTTTTCTAGTATGACTTGCAGTGACTAGACTTATGCCCCCAGCATGACTTGCAGCGGCTGAAAGCTGATCTCAACATGACTAGCAGAGGTTGATGATGAATTGCTAGTATGACTCGCAGTGACTAGACTTGTGCCCCCAGCGTGACTTGCAGTGGTGTTGTACTGTACAACAAGCCCCCATTTCTAAAAATCTTTACATAAAATTTTAATAAGAAATGGGTCCCTTTTTAAATCAACTTAGTTAAGATTTGTGTGTCCACAAATAAAATGGTATTAACCCATCATAAGAAAAAATCCTTATTAAAAGCCTGATGTAAATGAATCATTTTATAAAGCCTTATAATAAAAATAAAGTGTTCCTTTAGTAAATATTATAAAACCATTCTGATTTGCGATAGAGTGATCGGAGATTGCATATCGCAATATCAAAGGAAACACACACAAAAGCGAAACCTCACCTAATTCTCCGGTCCGAAAGGGTAATCGCAATCGGTAAATCGGGGGAAGAAAATGCCAAAGGTATAATAAAACAAAGCCCCTCAACTCCTCCGATGCGATAAAGCAAATCACAATCGGCAAATCGGCCAGGTCAATGATAAAGGAACATATGAAAAGGCCTACTCAAAATCCCCGATGTGATAAAGCAAGTCACAATCGGCAATCGGCGGAGTCACATGACAAAGCAATAAAGCTCAAGCCAAGTCCCAACTGTGATCTATTAATTAGGCGTGCATCTCGAAAAGTAAAAATACATTTAAAAAGTTTGTGTGCATTATATTATATCACCTTTCGGTAATCGGAGATATTTACAGCAAGTGTTAAAACCCTTCCCTTTGACACTCCTGATCGTCGATTTGCGATTTATCGCTGATCGTCGATCAATGAAATCTAAAGCACGCTTGGAATAATCATTCGACATATGAATGACGTGATGGGAATTTATGATGTTATTTACCACGATTGACAGTTTAAACGGCTATTCAATAATGTAGTTAAGGGTAGATCTTTTAAAGATTTTATCTATGATAATCCTTAACTATATTTCATTTATCATATGCCAATTGACGTAATTCTATTTATTGTCATATTGGCTTGCAGCAGCTCTTTCTCTGTATCACGGTTTGCAACTGTTTGTGTAGAATTCATTCGAAACTAGAAATACGGAGAAAATGGGGAAGAAATCAAGGAAGCCCACAATAGCAGCTCCTGCAGTGAAAGATCCAGGACCAAGCAAAAAAGAATTAATCTCATATACGACATGTCTTAGTCTGGGAAACACTAGTTGGGAGAGCATTTATTATCTGAGAGAAGCAGAGGAGCCCGAAGAATTATCAGAGGAGGCCACCACCGATTCAACTAAAAAATTAGAAGAAACTCTTAAAGAATTGGCTTGTTCTTATCCTCATAGGATAATAGCGCGAGCTAAAATCTTGCCATACACTGATGTGGTAAGATAGGTGGTAGAGAAGATTCCAGTTTTGGACAGAACCTTTTTCACAACTGATGGGAGGATATTCGGCTCTTTTCAGCTTGAGGATCTCAGGAAAATGTATCACTTACCTCAACCTGAGAAGCGATACAACAAGGCATTCCTAGAAGCGTTTGCAAAGGAAAACGACTCAGAGTTAGCCCTGATAAAGCAGTGGAGACATTTCCCAGAAAATCACAAGCACGTATCATTGGGTAAGTACTCTGTTGATTCATTGGCTTCCCTTTACTGCTATGCTGGAGCTATGATGTGTAGAATGTGGGGAATACATGATTCTGCTAAATTCACTATAGAAATGGTCCCTCTAATGGAAGTTGCAATCAATGGTTATGTGATGGATTGGGCAAATATTTTGTCCGATAAACTAGCCACATCAATTCTAGAGTACAGAACAAATGCACATCAAACTACCAGGACCATTCCCCCATTCTATTACAGTGCATACATTATGGATACTATTTGTTTCAATTCTGAATTTCCGTTACTCGGATGGAGATGGACTCTCCAAGACCCTAAACCAATCCATATTTATCATCAGCAGTTATGGAAGGCTCAATACAAAAATCATCTGTATAAAATTTGCAATGGTTTTATTTTACCTATATATTATTCTATTTTTAATAAGCCTGCTCCTAGGATATCCCAGGAAGCAGAGACAGACTTGATAGCAGTAGGTAGTTGGTTTGGGGAGGAAAAATTTACCTATGTAAGGCTTTTTGGTAGCCTCACTAAACTCCATGTTCTCCCCCCCTTTGTGCCTAATAAATTATTAGCATGGGAATTGGCATATCAAATAACTGTTGAAGGGACATCAAAAACCTTTAGAAATTCTAAGAAATAGGTATGCCCTATATTCCCTTTATGATGCGGCATTTTCACTTTACATGACTACAAGCATGTAGAGAAAGAAGCAGAAAAGATGCAGATGTTGAATCTTGCCACTATTCCTAATAGGCAATATGATCCAAGACAGGTTGCCTATAATGTTCTTGAACAAGCCAAACTCGCTAAATTCGATCATGAAGCGGATGACTTTGATGATCTATTTGCCTCATCTGAATCATTATTTCAAGTTAAAGCATTGGCTAGAATCAGGTATCAAGATGAAAAGCTAGAAACGTTTAATAGGCTTAGAGAACAGAGGTTGCAAACTTTGCCTTTAGACCTATTAGCCACAATCCCTATAGTTCAGCTATCCAGTCCAACTGAACAAATAGCTACTGATAAGACTCCTGGTGTGGAAAAGATCTCTGAGAAAGAAAAAATATCAGATCAGGAATAGGAACAGGGAAAAGGTAGTGAACTCATTGATATAGACATTCATATTGATCCCAAAATACTCAAAGAATGACAATAGTTCGACTTAATCATAAGTAATATTGAAAGCATATAGGGATTTAGCACGCCTGAAGTAACAATTGGTCAAAAGACAACAACTAATACGGTTCCGACTGAAGGAACCAGTGGCCCACCCATGACTCAAAGGGATGTAGAGATGATTCCAGAAAACCCATCCGATGAAATTGTTCTACATGTAGAAGAAATACCACTTTTGGATGTCTTCTTCAGCCCTAAGCATAGGGCTGTAATAAAGAGACAAAGGAAAAAGAGAAAACTTGATCAATCTTCTCTTTTACCCGCACAGATGGAAATAACTAATGTGGTATGGAGAGAGGAAGTCAACTCTTCCGAAGACCTTACTAAACTCTCTCAGTATGCTAGAGCATACATGATAGCTACTATGGACAAGGCATCGAAAGTCAGCAATTTGCTTAAAGAAAAGGATCAAACAATTGTTTCATTGGAGACAAGGGTACATGAAAAACAACAAAGGATAGAGCAGTTAGAATAGCAGTTGGCAGCAAAGTAGCAGTCAAACAACCAATTAAACGAGCAATTGCTCAAAAAGAAACAGAGAATAGATCAACATGCAGTTCAGAAGTAAAAGGAACTATCTCAAGCATTGAACAAACTGAAGACAATAAATGAACAATTGAGCAAAACAAAAGATGAACAAATAGCTCAACTGTCACTACAAATAGAAAGGTTCAAAAGATTTCCTCAAGTAGGAGAATTCAAATCAGAAGATCTCCAGATTAATAAGGCATTATCTAATCAATTGAACTTGTTGTGTCATAATATCTCTCTTACTCTACCCCTATGTGAGATTTCTTCGTCTATGATTGATAAGTCAGTTGATGCAAGACAGAAATTATAGCAAGCCGATGAACCACTAACAAAGTTTCTCTTGGCAAGAAACCAAGGAAGGACAAGCTGCAAATATGCCCCAAATTTTGGAATCACATAAGGAAATCCTGTTCCTAGAATGGCCATCTCAACTGATGAAAGCGGAGAGGGCGACTTCAAGATGCAGACCAGTGACTAGTAATCTGATTGAATTAATTAATGATACTCTTTATTTGTCAAATTTAATTTCAGAATGCACTCTAAGGAAACTGCCATCAGTCAAAGCATTGGAGCAGACATGGAAATAGGAACTGGAAAAGAGGGAGAGATTAATCCTGGGCATTCAAACTTTAACATGGGACACATTTTGGTTCTTCCTAGTTAAACCACATAGTCAAAAGACAATAATGAAATTTCTAACCGATGCAATTGGTTACATGATTCCTGAGATTACTGATGCCACATATATTGCCCAACTACATTCACGTATGAGTCACCCTCCAGAACTGCAATCTATGCTCGCCATATGCCAGCTCAAGCCAAAGGATAGTTAGCCGAAACAATGAACCATTCTTATCAACTGCAAGCATGTCTATTTTGGGGATATTTTCATATATTTATGATTTGGTTATACCAGCTCACAACATTTTTATTTCATAGTTAGTTAGTTTAGAAAGTATTTATAGACCCTTTCATGTTTTTAGAAATGGTCCTCAAATTTTGTATTAAGACTTGGATCGGGAGTTGCACTACTGTGCTTCCGATATATTTTTTTTATATGAAAAATGGAGTTGAACTCTGAATTTTAATGAAGAGTACTTTTATGGGATATGCACTATTGATTTTTGTAAGAGTATTTCCAAGTTGAAAGGCGGAATCTGAATGCGATTGATATCGGAGGGGATTCAAATTACATATGGTACTATTATCTATGTCTTTGCTTCATTCTTTTATATGAATCAACATTTATTCATTTTGCTATCATTGATATATGTATGTGCTTTCACAGTAGTCTTTTGGCTTATCACTATTGAATGTTTAAGGGTTGTTACTTTTTCATTCATATTTATGTCAATGGTATATAAAGAATAGTGTAATAATGTTTTAATTATTACTTTGTTCAACTACTTGAACAAAGTAATTATCATATGAATGAATATTTTTGTTTAAAAGTAGAGTCATCTACATGCCTACTTTTCAATAAGAACCATTAAGAATTGCACTAAAACATAGATTTCTCGGGATAGATTAGTTGTTTATATTATTGCATATTAGAATAAATTATCCATCATTACCATTAGATACCGAAAATTTAACCACTTATCCATCCCATTTATAAATCATTGGGAAACTGGTCCCATTATATCCAGTTGGAGCCACCACACCAAATGGAAATGGAGCTTCTTTTAAGGTCCGGACCGGGTGGTTTTCCTCGATGTTGATGAAACGATTTTCGAGGCTTCAACATTTTTGGCACTAGAAGGAGGGCCTGAACTGTGAATGGCAAGCAAATCCAAACCTACAATCCATTTTGAGAGTAAATCTCCCTCCACCTCACCTCCGAATTCTCACTCGCATGCTAGAACTCCAATCTTCAAACGAGAGGTAGAAAACTACCACTGCTCAACCCAAAAATATCCCAGATAAATTAAGTCCTGAATCTCATGAAGTACAGTCTCTCATCCATAAACTTCAAGGATTCTCAATATCGCCTGTTATGAAACCAGCTCACAAAAATATAGAAAAGAGAGATCAATCCCTTAGAATTCAACTTCTTTGAGGGCGCAACCTCCTTTACATTACACAAATGAACAATTCTTGGATGATTCAAATGACAAAACCTCCTTTCTATATATAGGAGTCTAAGGAGTCACAATATAACCCAGCCGACCTAACAATAATAATATAAAGCCACACAAATAACAATAGAGGGATTCTATGGGGCACAATAATAACAATATGGGGACAATAGGGGCGCAACAATATTAATAAGGGATACAACTACAATAGTAATGGGGTAATCACTAGTATTATAGGGATCCAACATGCCCCTCTCCTTCCAAAAAGTGTTGTCCTCAACGCTTGAGTAGTTTTGGATGCTTCTGTATAAAATTCTCATCCTCCCATGTGGAATCTTCAGTGGATAAGTTCTTCCACTTGATAAGATACTCCGAAATTGATCGATTTCGTAACTGTCGAGTTCTTGTTTCTGTGAATGCTTCTGGTTCCAATATAATTTTTCTTTCCTCGTCAAGTTCTGGCAATATTGTTTGAACTGGGAGCTTGTCGCCTATAACCTTCTTTAAAAATGAAACATGGAATACTGGGTGCAATCAAGAAGCTGCAGGAAGCTCCAATTTGTATGCCATAGTACCAATCTTTTGCAACACCTTGTACGGACCATAATACTTTGGTGATAATTTATTATCCTTTTTAGCTTGCTTGAGGGACATTTGCTTATATGGTTGTAGCCATAGGAATACCCAATCACCTACATCAAAACTTCTTTCGCTGCGATGTTGATCCGCTTGTTGTTTCATTCTATTCTGTGCCAACACGAGGTTATCCTTTAAGAGTTGCAAGACTTGTTGTTGATGTTCGATGTGATGTTCCATCGCTTGAACCTTAGAATTTTCTCTTAAATATGATGTGATGGATGGTGGCTGATATCCATAAAGTGCCATAAATGGGGTCATTTTTGTTGTTGTATGGAAGGAAGTGTTATACCACCATTCAGCCAGAGGCAACCATTTGACCTATTGTGTCTGTTTATCAGATACAAAGCAACGAAGATATCCTTCCAAACATTTGTTTACTATCTCAGTTTGCCCATCAAATTGAGGATGATAAGATGAGCTATGAGCTAAATGAGTACCAAGACAAGAAAATAATTCTTTCCAAAAATTTCCAGTGAAAATGGGATCTCTGTCACTTACAATAATCTTTGGGTTTCCATGTAGCTTTTGAATTGTTTCCATAAATGCAGTAGAAATTGTATTGGCTTTAAATGGATGTGATAATGCACAAAAGTGTGCATACTTGGTAAGTCTGTCAACTACCACCATGATGACACTCTTTCCCTCAAACTAGGGTAAACCTGTGATAAAATCCATTGAAACCTCCTCCCAACGTTGGCTTGGAATGGATAAAGGTTGTAATAGACTCAGTGTCTTAATTGTTTCAACTTTATTTTGTTGGCAACTAAACATTCTGCCACAAACTTTTGAATATCTGATTTAAGGCCCTCCCAAAAAAATTCCTTCTTAACCCTGTGGTAAGTTTTTAAAAACCCTGAGTGCCCTCCTAAGGGAGAAGTGTGCAATTCCATAAGAATCTTTTGTTTTAGCTGGGAATTCTTACAGAGGTATAAGCGATCTTTGTACCATAACGAGTCATTTTGCTAGCTAAATGTATCAGACGTACTGGAGTCTTGTTGTACCTTTCGAATAAGTGCCCACACTTCTTCGTCGTTCTTCCATTCCTCCCTTGCTTCGTTTATCCAATCTGGTTGGATAATAGAAATGGAACACAACAATGCTTCCACATCCTCATCCTTTCTTGAGAGTGCATCTACCACCACATTTTGCTTCCCTTTTTTGTAGATGATTTCAAAGTCATAACCCAACATCTTTGTGACCCACTTTTGTTGCTCTTCAGAGAATAATCTTTGTTCTAAAAAGTATTTAAGGCTATCATGATCCGTTTTTACCTGGAAGTGTCTTCCCATTAGGTAGGGTCGCCATTTCTTAAGTGCATGGAGTATTGCCAACATTTCCTTCTCATAAATAGCTTTGTGTAAAAACTTTCCCTTGATTGGACGACTTTCAAAAGAAATGGGTATTTCATCTTGCATTAAAACAGCACCAATTCCATTTCCTGAAGCATCACATTCCACAATAAAGGTTTTTGTGAAGTTTGGTGTAGCTAAGACCGGTGCTTGGCACATTGCCTCTTTAAGATGCTCGAAGGCCTTTGTTGCTTCTGGAGTCCATGAAATGCATCTTTCTTCAATAATTTTGTCAGAGGTGCTGCTATTCTCACATAATTCTTAACAAACTTGCGATAATACCCTGTCAACCCGAGAAATCCTCGCAGATGCTTTATGGATGTGGGGATTTTTCATTCCTTAATGGCTTTAATTTTGCTAGGGTCTACCTTAACTCCTTCATGAGATACAATATGACCCAGATATTCCACCTCTTGTACTCCAAAGAAACATTTGGATCTTTTTGCATATAATTGTTTCTCCTCCAATAGTTGTAGCACCTTGTCAACATGTTCAACATGATCCTTCCAAGACTTGCTGTAGATTAGTATATCATCAAAAAATACTAACACAAATTTTCTAAGGAATGGTTTGAAAATGGAATTCATCAAACCTTGAAATGTTGAAGGTGCATTGGTAAGGCCAAAAGGCATGACCAAAAATTCATAATGACCCTCATGAGTTCTAAATGTTGTTTTCATCTAGTAATTCATCAATGACAGGAATGGGAAACTTATCTTTAATAGTGAGCTTGTTGAGCTCCCTATAATCCGGACACATGCGCCATGATCCATCCTTCTTGTGCACCAATACTAATAGAGTAGAGAAATAACTTTGACTCAGTTGAATTATACCAGCCTCTAGCATTTCTGCAACCATATGTTCAATTTCACTCTTTTGGGCATAGGGATATCTGTATGGCCTGATGTTTGGAGGAACACTTATTGGAATCAGATGAATAGCATGATCATGATCACGAATAGGTGGGAGACCTTTGGGAGTCTCAAATACCTTGGAATTATTGTCCAAGACTTTTTGGAGATATAGAGAAATAGATGATTTCAACGTGGAAACATCTAGCGAACATAATTGTGTAATTACACCTCTTTGTTCCTTTTTTAAAAGCTTTGTGATACTGTTAGAGCTGATTATCTTTCCCGGTTTCCCTGCAATACCCCTTAATTCAACTTCATTTCCTTCCACAGAAAATTTCATGAAAAGTTCTTGAAAATTAAAAGCTATTGTACCCAAGGATTGTAGCCATTGGACTCCTAGTACAACATCAGTACCTCCCATTGGAATGGAAAGCATTGGGCTAATCAATACATATTCTCCCATGGATAGCTTGATATTATGGCACTTTCCAGAACAATTTATTGTTCCTCCATTTGCAACCATCACTTGACACTCTGGTGCTGGATATAAGAAGCAATTCAATTCTTTTGCTACCTTACAATGAACAAAATTGTGGGTACTTCCTGAATCAAGCAACACTATTACCTTTTTCTTCTTGATTTGTCCTTCTATCTTGATGGTTTGAGGAGTGGTAATTCCCGCCAATGCATTACAAGATATGGTCGGATTCATTTCTTCTTTATCTAGGCTTTGTTCCTGGAGTATATCCTCTTCTTTTGACCTTTCTTGCGCCTTTTCTTCTTCCTCTTCACAATCTATGTAGAATACTTTCTTCTCAGCACACTTATGACCTTTCGTGTATTTGCTATCACAACTGTAACAAAGCCTTTTTGCTATTTTTTCTTCCAATTGTTGTGGTGTCAACCTTATAGGTTGTGGAAGACTAGGGGCAACAACACTTCCATCTTTATAGTTGTGAGTGGTATGCTTCCTGGTTGCCATAATTTTGCTTTCCATTTTTCTTGCTAACCTGAATGCCTTCTCTAATGAATCAGGTTCCCAAAGGCGAACATCATGTTGGATATTATCCTTTAAAGTTTCTATCAACACATCAATCCTATGCTCCTTTGGAATATTTTTTACCCTTATGTTCAATTTTTGGAACTCCTCAATGTGCTCCATTATTGAACCCTTTTGTTTGAGACTTATCAATTGGCTAAAAAATGTGTTGTTGTTTGTATCCTCATAATGTGCTGTCAATTCTTCCGTAAAAATTGCCCAAGTGATAATTTGTTTACGAGAGAAAAGCCATTGATACCATACAAACTGATTTGGTTCCAAATATAAAGTTGCAATACGTACCTTTTGTGTGTTTTGCACATTATTGAGATCGAAAAATTGCTCCATCTGTAATATCCATGTTGTGGGATCCTTGCCATCAAACTTCCTCATATCGATTTTTGGAATATGGTGGGTTTTTGATCCAACATTAGAGTCTATGGAATCATGATTAACATTTCTTTTGTTCTCATCATGAGTTTCCTTTACTACCCTTTCACCATTAGTGACCTTTCTTGTAGCAACTTATTCATATTTATCTTCAATTCTTCCATCTTATCATCCATGCCATCAATTTTAGCGTCCATGCCATTCATCTTAGCTTCCATGCCATCCATCTTCACTTCTATGCCTCTCTTTAAACAATCCATCTTAGCTTCTACACCTTTCTTTAAACCATCCATCTTAGCTTCTATATCTTTCCTTAAACCATCCATCTTAGATTTTGTTGCTTTTTGTGCAAGTGACACTTGTTGCACTTGGTCTCGTAATTTTGATATATCATGTTGCATTTCTTCCTCTTCTTCACGAGTCATGTTAGAGCTTTCAGGTTTCTTAATATGTTTTTTCATTTTCTTTCCTCGGGGCATCAATTACCGATTCAAACTAATTTATCAAACCAAGCTTATGCAAAAAATTTAAAAAACCTACATACCTTTTTTCACTTTGTAGAAGCTTGATATTGAATCTGATGTATCTCTGCAATTTCGGATCATCTAGTTTTGAAATTGTGACTTGTAGTAGCCCTCTATGTCCTCTTTCCAATGCCACCAGTCTGATCCAAATTGGATTCTCTAAGGAAGAGTTATGCACAATCTCCCAAGATGACCTGATTATAGACTAGTTCAGTAGAGCGAACTTGTACGATGTGCCGCGAGTCACTGTTTCGACCTTTGTCTCTGAAAAATATATACAAGAAACTACAGTCCGTCCTCTTTCTTTACCTTCTTATGAAATTTCAATCCGATGCTCAGAGAGAAAGTTATGACGATTTTCCCCAAGTCACCTATTTGGAATGTAATTAAGGAATCTGCAAAAAGACCAACTTCCTCAGATCATATCTCCGCAAATATAGTGCGAAAAGCTCTGAAGTTTGGACCCGAGATTCAGCGCGATTTCTTCTCAAATGGGTTTTTTTTTTAGCTTTTGAAACATCGCAGAAAAAAAGTTATAGCGAAAATGGTTTTTTTTTTTAGCTTCTGAAACATCGCAGAAAAAAATTATAGTGAAAATGCCACGATGACCTGTTTGGAGCAGCGAAACCCTAGAATCCAAAGCTCTGATACCAAATGCTATGAAACCAAATCACAAAAAGATAGAAAAGAGAGATCAATGCCTTAGAATTCAACCTCTTAGAGGGGGCAACCTCCTTTACATTACACAAATGAACAATTCTTGGATGATTCAAATGAAAAAACCTCCTTTCTATATATAGGAGTCTAAGGAGTCAGAATATAACCCAGCCAACCTAACAATAACAATATAAAGCCACAAAAATAACAATAGAGGGATTCTATGTGGCACAGTAATAACAATATGGGGACAATAGGGGCACAACAATATTAATAAGGGATACAACTACAATAGTAATGGGGTAATCACTAGTATTATAGGGACCCAACATCGCCACAGAAATTTGAGTTATCACAAGGCAGTGTGACTTCACAATTCATTCCTTCTCACCCCCTCACCAGACTTCAGAGTGAAAAGCTTGGTATTGAACCTACTGAGTTACCTTTGCCTAAAAGGAAAAGGGCAAGGAAAACAACTGAAGGATCTGACAGTGAAACTTTCTCATCATCATCCTCCATTTCATCTTCTCCATTGCAAAGTCAACCATCCACTCCTCCACTCCAAATTGTCGTTCAACAGGGAATTGGAACTTCAACATCGGCTTCTCAACTTTCTGGAACCTCAATATCTGCTCCTTCCCAACCATCTGGAACTTCATCGGCATTATCATCTATTAGTAGCTTGACAATGGCACAAAATCCATGGAGCAGTCCTGGTGCAGTCACTATGCCTGCACCTTTGCACCCATTGCCAGCACATCCTGAAAAATGGTTGCAACAATTTAATCTAGATACAGGCAGACTGGCAGACTTTCCCTTATACCATACAAGGATCAGTTGGGTCTTGGTACTTTTCTTTACCATCAAGATCCATTACCAGTTGGAATATTTTTCAAGAATAGTTCTTAACTAAATACGGTGATGATAGATCTGTAGCAACATTAATCAATGATCTTTCAAATCTTAGGACAGAGTCTAAAGAACCTATAAAAGAATTCAATTCAAGGTTTAATAAACTCTTGAATAATATCCTGACTACTTCTAAACCTAGTGAACAAGTTAGAAGTGAATGGTATATAACAACTTTATCTTCAAACATAACTATCTTTGTAGATAGAGCTGCAAAAACCACCCTAGCTGAAAATATGAAAGAGGCAATTGTTGTGGAAAAACGTATCATCACCTTAGAAAAGAAAGCTGCTCTTGAGGACATAAAATCTAAAAAACTCTCCTTCAAGGATGATTCGAAAAAAAAATGGCCAAAGATCCATATGATATGGAAGGTCTCCAAAAAGTTCTCAAGACTATGTCAAATGAAATGATAGAAATCAAGAAGCAAGTAACTGAAACTTCAACAAAAAGGTCATTTAAAAACTTTAAGAAACCTGAATCAAAACCACCAAATTCTATATCCAATGCAGACTCAGACCCTGAAGAAGATGAAGAAGAAGAGACAGTCTTATCATCTGAAGAAATTGAAGAAGAGGTAACTGTAGACTGTCATGGGATGTGGGATTTCATTTTTCCTAATTCTGATACAGAAAATGAACAGGAAGCTTTCCCTATAACTACCAGGAGTAAAGGCACCCCTAAACCTACTCAAGTAAATCAAAAGAAAAGGAACACGGGTACCGCTACAAAAGAGAAAACTCCCATAAAGAAGTCTGTAGCCGCACCTTCTCAAAATCAGCCATCAGCTTCAAATCCACCTCCAACAGCTAAAACATTAGTAGTTACCGACCCTATGGACTACAAAATTATTGAAGACATGAAGAAAAAAAAGGAAAATATCACTATGTTTGAACTTCGTAAACTCAAATATCAACAAAATTTGCTGCTTAAGGAGTTAGATGCAGTACCTTCTTCTCCTCTTCCTAATGTTGTATTGTCCAAAGCTGCTAATGAAACAGGTAAGCCACCTCCTGATAGAGTAGAAGCTATTGATGTTGTCATAATCAGAGACAGACCAAATTCCCATACTCCTCCTTTTCTCTTGACCTATGAGATCTATAATAGAAATCTGCACAATTGCTTGATTGACTCAGGGGCTTCCTCGAATATAATGTCAGCTTCAATTTTTTCCAAGCTGAACATTGAACCCCAAAAGTCTGCAATCCATATTGTCCAGTTGGATAGAAATAAGGTCCAGGTATTAGGAAAAATCAACTCAGTTACCATTAGGTTATCAACTGATCGAAGAGTGGTTCAGAGAATTGATATTTTAATCACCGACATTCCTAAATTCTATGGTTTGATTTTGAGTAGAGACTGGTCTAAGAAACTTGATGGTTATATTTCCACCGATTGGTTTCATATGTGGCTACCTTATAAAGGAAAGCCAAATTAGATAAAGATTGATCAGAAGAAACATATGACTCATACTGTTACTGAGTTTAAACAAGAAAACCGACCGATAGCATTCAACAACAACATTTTGGGTAATTACTCATCTGAATCATTCTTTGGCAATTTTACTGCTCAATCATCATCCTTCTCTGTTAATAATTTCACATCTCAAATTGAAAATTTTTCCCAAACAGATACATTAAGGTGTGTTAAAATTGCCGAGGAAACTGTAAATAAAACCGTAGATAAATCTTTGTTTTGGTCATTATATTTTGATGGGTCTAAATCTAATGAAGGTGCAGGAGCAGGATGTATTTTAGTTAGTCCTGAGGGATAAAAGACCATGTTATCATGCAGATTAGAATTTGAATGCACAAATAATACTGCTGAATATGAAGCCTTGATTCAAGGACTTTATAAAGCAATTGGTCTTAAAGTTCAATATTTGAAAATGTTCGGTGACTCTGAAGTTGTTATAAGACAAGTCAGAAATACTATACATTGCCTTTTTAGTCACCTTAAACATTATCAATTCTTGGTACAAGACCTTATATCTCATTTTTTAGCATTCAATATTTCTCCCATCCCTAGATCCTAGAATGCAGCAGCAAATTTATTAGCCAATGTTGCTTCTAAACTTCTTCTATCCGAAGATTAGAGTCCCGATAGATTTTCAATAGAGTTAATTTTTAGACCATCGATTCCTGATAATGTCACTAACTGGCGAGTGTTCAATCATGATGATGACATTTTAAATTTCTTAACTTCTGATAAGTCCTATGATGATCAAATTATTGATGAAAGTGAGCATGATCTTCAAATGAAAGAAAAACTTGAAGAAAACTCAATACCCAAACTAGTGGTCAAACTTGAAGATCTTTATGGCATCAAAGATAGGTTTAAACAGGTTACTAATTCAAAGCTCCAAATTTCCACTTTGAGATTTGAATTAATAAACCTTGGTACTAAAGAGAATCCACAAAACATCAATTTGGGATTAGGACTTTCTTTAGAAGAAAGAATTGCATTTATCAGATTATTGCATAAATATAAAAATGTCTTCGCTTGGAAATATGATGATTTGAAAACATATGATACATCTATCATACAACATACAATTCCGATGCTATCTGAAGTAAAGCTAGTGCAGCAGAAATTAAGGAAAATTCATCTCAACCTCGAAGGGCAAATCAAAGATAAGTTAAACAAACTTCTGAAGGCTAAGATAATTTTTCCTGTTAGACATTCAAATTGGGTGTCCAACATGGTGCTAGTAAGGAAGAAAAATGGTGACATTAGAATTTGTATTGATTTCAGAAATCTTAACAAAGCAAGTCAAAAGGATAATTTCCCTCTACCAACAATGGAGCAAACTCTCCATTCAGTAGCTGGTTTTGAACTGATGTCCTTCTTAGATGGTTTTTCAGGGTATAACCAAATTTTGGTGCACCCCGATGATAGACTTAAGACTACTTTCAGAACCAAGTGGGGAACTTATGCCTATCAAAAAATGCCTTTCGGGTTAATCAATGCTGGAGCTACGTTCCAAAGAGCGATGGACATAGCATTCAAAGGTCTAATCAATAAATCAGTAGTTGTCTATTTAGATGACATTACTGTTTTCTCTAAGAAAATATCAAGTCATTTGCATGATTTGAAACAAATCTTTGAACGCTGCAAAAGGTATGGCATTTCACTCAATCCTAAGAAATCATTTTTCGCTCTTGACCAAGGTAAACTCTTGGGCTTCATTGTTTCAAAGGATGGTATTTATATTGATCCAGATAGAATCAAAGAGATTTCTGATATTCCATTTCCACATAATAAAAAATCAATGCAATCATTTTTAGGTCAAATTAACTTTGTAAAAATATTTGTTCTAGATTTTTCACAGATTGTTTTACCATTACAAACCATGATCAAGAAAAATTCAGTGTTTAAATGGGGGCCTATAGAAAAAGAGGCATTTGATTCCATCAAACAATCAATCATAAATGCCCCTACTTTAAGCACTCCTAATTTTTCAAATCATTTCATTTTTTATACTCTTGCATCTGATTCATCTTACGCAACAGTGCTGACACAAATCAACGATCAAAACTTGAAAGAACCAATTTCATTTTATAGTTCAAACCTTCAAGGTGCTGAACGTAATTACTCGAAAGTTGAAAAACAAGTCTTTGCTGTGTACAAAGCCATTATACACTTTAGACCCTTTCTCTTAAAAGCTCACACAAAAGTTATAGTCCCTTTTTCAGCAGTAAGACAGTTACTAGTTCAAAGGGAATTGGGAGAAAAAAGGGCAAATTGGGTCACAACATTACAAGAATATGACTTGGAAATTAAACCAGCAAAGATTGTCAAAGGCCAAGGTTTTTGCAGGTTGTTAGCAGGAGCTTCTAATATTCAGGAACATGAAGGTACAAACGGTACTGAAGAAATCAATCAGATAAGTACCATTAATCCTGAATCCCAATATGCAGATTTGATATTCTATTTGAAAAATGGATATGCTCCTTCTAATCTTTCCTATAAAAACAAACATGCCATAAGACTGAAAGAAAAAAACTTCATAATTGTTGATGATGTGTTGTTTAGACGGAATTATGATTCAATTTTGTTAAGATGCTTAGAAAAACCTGAAGCGCAAAAGGTCTTACAGGAGCTACATGATGGTCCGGTAGGAGGAATTTTTGGAGCTGATACAACATCCCACAAAATCATCCATGTTGGGTATTACTGGCCCACCTTGTTTAGAGATACTCATGAATATGTAATGAAATTTCAAACATGTCAAACTACCAGTGGAAGACAAAGGAAGCCAGCTTTTCCTTTGCAACCAGTCAACATTGAACAACCCTTTGAATAATGGGGATTGGATATCATTGGAGAAATCACTCCACATTTGTCCAAACAACATAGGTATATCCTTACATCTATCGATTACTTTACTAAGTGGGTGGAAGCAATTCCTTTGAAGACAACAAACTTTAAGGCAATCATTGAATTCATAAATCAGTTCTTCATTACCAGGTTTGGTGTCCCAAATGCTCTTATTTTTGATAATGCATCTTACTTCTCTAGTAATTCTATACTTGAATTTGCTATCAAAAGAGGATTCAAATTGAAATACTTTGCAAACTACTACTCTCAGGGTAATGGTTTAGCATAATCTACCAATAAAAATCTTATCAAAATCATTAAGAGAACTATTGAATAGAATCATAAAAACTGGCATAAGTCTTTAGTATTTGCACTATGGGTAGACTGTATAACACAGAATGCCTCGATAGGCACTTCTCCATTTAATCTAGCGTATGGAAAGGAAGTTGTCATACCAGCAAATTTAGTACTTCCATCACTAGCCTTAGTGCAGTTTATTGAAGAAAATCCCTCATTTTCTATTCAATTGAGACATGATCAGATCTTGAAATTAGAGGAAGAAAGGGAGAAAGCCTGAATTACACATGCAAAGCATCAAAAAATTATTAAGTCTTCTTTTGATACAACTTCATCAGCTCAAAACATTTACAAGTTGGTGATTTAGTTTTGAAGTGGGACAAAGCCCATGAGGATAAAGGAAAACACACTAAGTTTCAGAAAGTGTGCCTGGGACCATTCCAAATCAACGAGAAGATAGGTCCTTCTACATTCATATTGCAGGATCTATCAGGAAAGAGAGATTCTCTTCCTGTCAATGGCCTTATTCTAAAAAAATTCTTCAATTGAGGAGGTAACCCCTTCTCCCTTTGTAAATATTCATTTTTTCAGCTGGATTTGTGTGAATAAATTTGTTTGTTTAAAATCCTAGGAGAAAAAGTTGTGAATAGCCTTCCATTTGGTCTTTACTATATTGAAAAATTTACTCAAAGAAAATAGTCTTAATATTTACTTTTGATAGATGGAAGCCTTTAAGGAAAAGAAAAGTTCTAGGAACTTAGGTATAATTAAACTCGGAAAACCCCATTTTATTTTTGTGAAATCTTCTCAAAACTTAGAAATACTGTAAATCATTCTAAAGTTTTAGAAGCCTAAAAACGATTATCAATACAAAGGAAAGACTGATTCAATCTTAGCATCTTCAACTCTCAAAAATGTCATCTATGTTCTCTTAAGGAGAAAATTATTCATCCCATCCATCAAAGTTTATAATTTTTCAGAGTGTAATTCTAAAATCTATTTGATATAAAAGATAAGAGGTCTTATTACAAGCTTGCTTACCATGATCATAGGAAAATAGTTCAATTGACATTACCAACACTGCATACCAAAACAGGGTAATGACTTATAATTATAAGACAAGGGTCTCATCACGAGCCAGTTTGTTTAGTTAAATTACAACTAGTGAATGGCACTGTCAACAGCTGGCCAACAAACCAGGACAATGGCTTTTTATGTTACAAAATAAATAAGTAAGGAAAAAATAAAATGCAATACCAAAAATGTGGAAACATATCTTTTGGATTCATTCTTTTTAATTATACTATGAAATGGATGGAACAATGAATGATCAAATGGTTAAAAGGTAACCCTGCTGAGACTATAGACGTTTGCTAGCAGCAGCGGCTCTACCTATGAAAAAGGAGTCATTATAAAAGCTAAGTTGGAGAAGTCTCTTGTTTTATCATTATCAACCAATTAAGGTTTACTCAAAGCTTAGAATGTATTTAATTTTAAGATGAGAAAGAAATAGCAAAAATAATTATCATTATATTCAGAATTTATGATTATCTAGTTATATTAGATTTTCTCTATCTATTAAGGTTTTTAGATTAAGAAAGTTAAAGTATTATATTACTTTCTCAGAGATAACTGTTTCTCCCAGTGAATCGCCAATTGTTGTGTTGTACAACAACCCCCCATTTCTAAAAATCTTTACATAAAATTTTAATAAGAAATGGGTCCCTTTTTAAATCAACTTAGTTAAGATTTGTGTGTCCACAAATAAAATGGTATTAACCCATCATAAGAAAAAATCCTTATTAAAAGGTCTGATGTAAATGAATCATTTTATAAAGCCTTTTAATAAAAATAAAGTGTTCCTTTAGTAAATATTATAAAACCATTCTATATTGCGATAAAGCGATCGGAGATCGCATATCGCAATATCAAAGGAAACACACACAAAAGCGAAACCTCACCCAATTCTCTGATCCGAAAAGGTAATCACAATCGGTAAATCGGGGGAAGCAAATGCCAAAGGTATAATAAAACAAAGCCCCTCAACTCCTCCGATGCGATAAAGAAAATCGTAATCGGAAAATCGCCCATGTTAATGATAAAGGAACTTATGAAAAGGCCTACTCAAAATCCCTGATGTGATAAAGCAAGTCACAATCGGAAATCGGCGGAGTCACATGACAAAGCAATAAAGCTCAAGCCAAGTCTCGATTGCGATCTATTAATTAGGTGTGCATCTCGAAAAGTAAAAATACATTTAAAAAGTTTGCATGCATTATATTATATCACCTTTCGATAATCAAAGATATTTACAACAAGTGTTAAACCCCTTCCCTTCATCACTCTTGATTTTCGATTTGCAATTTATTGCTGATCGCCGATCAATGAAATCTAAAGCACGCTTGGAATAATCATTCGGCATATGAACGATGTGATGGGCATTTATGATGTTATTTACCACAATTGATAGTTTAAACGGCTATTCAATAATGTAGTTAAGGGTAGATATTTTAAAGATTTTATTCGTGGTAATCCTTAACTATATTTCATTTATCATATGCCAATCAACGTAATTCTATTCATTGTCATATTGGCTTGCAGCAGCACTTTCTCTGTATCACGGTTTGCAACTGTTTGTGCAGAATTCCTTCGAAACCAGAAATCTGGAGAAAATGGGGAAGAAATCAAAGAAGCCCACAACAGCAGCTCCTGCAGTCAAAGATCCAAGACCAAGCAAAAAAGGATTAATCTTAGATACGACGTGTCTTGGTCTAGGAAACACTAGCTGGGAGAGCATTTATAATCTGATAGAAGCAGAGGAGCCCGAAGAATTATCAGAGGAGGCCACAACCGATTCAACTAACAAATCAGAAGGAACTCTTAAAGAATTGGCTTGTTCTTATCTTCACAGGATAGCAGTGTGAGCTAAAATCTTGCCATACACTGATGTGGTAAGATGGGTGGTAGAGAAGATTCCAGTTTTAGACAGAACCTTTTGCACAACTGATGGGAGGATATTCGGCTCATTTCAGCCTGAGGATCTCAGGAAAATGTATCACTTACCTCAACCTGAAAAGCGATACAACAAGGCATTCCTAGAAGCATTTGCAAAGGAAAACGACTCAGAGTCAGCCCCGATAAAGCAGTGGAGACATTTCTCAGAAAAGCACAAGCACGAGTCATCGGGTAAGTACTCTGTTGATTCATTGGCTTCCCCTTACTGCTATGCTGGAGCTATGATGTGTAGAATGTGGGGAATACATGATTATGCTAAATTCACTATATAAATGGTCCCTCTAATGGAAGCTGCAATCAATTGTTATGTGATGGATTGGGCAAATATTTTGTCTGATAAACTAGCCACATCAATTTTAGAGTACAAAACAAATGCACATCAAACTACTAGGACCATTCCCCCATTCTATTATAGTGCATACATTATGGATACTATTTGTTTCAATTCTGAATTTTCGTTACTCGGATGGAGATGGACTCCCCAAGACCCTAAACCAATCCATATTTATCATCAGCAGTTATGGAAGGCTCAATACAAAAATCATCTGTATAAAATTTGCAATGGTTTTATTTTACTTGTATATTATTCTATTTTTAATAAGCCTGCTCCCAGGATATCCCAAGAAGTAGAGACAGACTTGACAGTAGTAGGTAGTTGGTTCAGGGAGGAAAAATTTACTTATGTAAGGCTTTTTGGTAGCCTCACTAAACCCCATGTTCTCCCCCTGTATATGCCTAATAAATTATTAGCACGGGAATTGGCATATCAAATAACTGTTGAAAGGACATCAAAAACCCGTAGAAATTCTAAGAAACGGGTATGGCCTATATTCCCTTTACGATGCGGCGTTTTCACTTTACATGACTACAAGCATGTAGAGAAAGAAGTAGAAAAGATGCAGATGTTGAATTTTGCCACTATTTCTAACAAGCAATATGATCCAAGACAGGTTGCCTATAATGTTCTTGAACAAACCAAACTTGCTAAATTTGATCATGAAGCGGATGACTTCGATGATCTATTTGCCTCATCTGAATCATTATTTCAAGTTAAAGCATTGGCTAGAATCAGGTATCAAGATGAAAAGCTAGAAACGTTTAATAGGCTTAGAGAACAGAGGTTGCAAACTCTGCCTTTAGACCTATTAGCCACAATCCCTACAATTTAGCTATCTAGTCAAACTGAACAAACAGCTACTGATAAGATTCTTGGTGTGGAAAAGATCTTTGAGAAAGAAAAAACACCAGATCAGGAACAAGAATAGGGAAAAGGTAGTGAACTCATTGATACAAACATTCATATTGATCCCAAACTACTCAAAGAATGGCAACAGTTCGACTCAATCATAAGTAATACTAAAAGCATAGAGGGATTTAGCACGCCTGAAGTAACAATTGGTCAAAAGACAAGAACTAATACGGTTCTTACTGAAGGAACCAGCGGCCCACCCATGACTCAAAAGGATATAGAGATGATTCCAGGAAACCCATTCGATGAAATCGTTCTACATGTAGAAGAAATACCACCTTTGGATGTGTTCTACAACCTTAAGCATAGGGCTATAATAAAGAGACAAAGGAAAAAGAGAAAACTTGATAAATCTTTTCTTTTGCCCGCACAGATGGAAATAACTAATGTGGTATGGAGAGAGAAAGTCAACCCTTCCAAAGACCTTACTAAACTCTCTCAGTATGTTGGAGCATACATGGCAGCTACTATGGACAAGGCATCAGAGGTTAGCAATTTGCTTAAAAAAAGGATCAAACAATTGTTTCACTGGAGACACGGGTACATGAAAAACAGTAGAGGATAGAGCAGTTAGAACAGCAGCTGGCACCAAAGCAGTAGTCAAACAACCAATTAAACGAGCAATTGCTCGAAGAGAAACAGAGAATAGATCAACATGCAGTTCAGAAGCAAAAGGAACTATCTCAAGCATTGAACAAGCTGAAGACAATGAATGAACAGTTGATAAAAAAAAAAGATGAACAAATAGCTCAACTGTCACTACAAATAGAAAGAGTCAAAGGATTTACTTAAGTAGGAGAATTCAAATCAGAAGCTCTCCAGATTAATAAGGCATTATCTAATCAATTGAACTTGCTGTGTCATAATATCTCTCTTACTCTACCCCTATGTGAGATTTCCTCGTCTATGATTAATAAGTTAGTTGATGCAAGACATAAATTGGAGTAAGCCGATGAAACACTAACATAGTTTCTTTCTTGGCAAGAAACCAAGGAAGGACAAGCTACAAATCTGCCCCAAATTCTGGAATCACATAAGGAAATCCTGTTCCTGGAATGGCAATTTCAACTGATGAAAGCGGAGAGGGTGACTTCAAGATGCAGATCGACGACTAGTAATCTGATTGAATTAATTAATGATACTCTTTATTTGCCAAATTTAATTTCAAAATTCACTCCAGGGAAATTGCCATCAGTCAAAGCATTGGAGCAGAGATGGAAACAAGAACTAGAAAAGAGGGAGAGATTGATCGCGGGCATTCAAACTTTAACATGGGACACCTTTTGGTTCTTCCTTGTTAAACCACATAGTCAAAAGACAATGATGAAATGTCTAACCGATGCAATTGGTTACATGATTCCTAAAATTACTGATGCCACATATACTGCCCAACTACATTCACGTATGAGTCACCCTCCAGAACTGCAACCGATGCTCGCCATATGCCAGCTCAAGCCAAAGGATAGTCAGCTGAAACAATGAACCATTCTTACCGACTGCAAGCATGTCTATTTCGGGGAGATTTTCATATATTTATGATTTGGTTATACCAGCTCACAACATTTTTATTTCATAGTTAGTTAGTTTAGAAAGTATTTATAGACCCTTTCATGTTTTTAGAAAGGGTCCTCAAATTTTGTATTAAGACTTGGATCGGGAGTTGCACTATTGTGCTTCCGATATATATTTTTTTA
The DNA here is from genome assembly GCA_031772625.1 of Pinus tabuliformis. Lineage (NCBI taxonomy): Eukaryota > Viridiplantae > Streptophyta > Pinopsida > Pinales > Pinaceae > Pinus > Pinus tabuliformis. The sequence continues at coordinate 914,863,829 of CM062813.1, read as the reverse complement.
TGAAAACTGGACCTGAATTTTAATGAAGAGTACTTTTATGGGATATGCACTATTTCTTTTTGTAAGAGTATTTCCAAATTGAAAGGCAGAATTTGAATGCGATTGATATCGGAGGAGATTCAAATTACATATGGTACTATTATCTATGTCTTTGCTTCATTCTTTTATATGAATCAACGTTTATTCATTTTGCTATCATTGATATATGTATGTGCTTTCACAACAGTCCTTTGGCTTATCACTATTGAATGTTTAAGGGTTGTTACTTTTTCATTCATATTTATGTCAATGGTATATAAAGAATAGTGTAATAATGTTTTAATTATTACTTTGTTCAACTACTTGAACAAAGTAATTATCATATGAATGAATATTTTTGTTTAAAATTAGAGTCATCTGCATGCATACTTTTCAATAAGAACCATTAAGAATTGCACTAAAATAGAGATTTCCTGGGATAGATTAGTTGTTTATATTATTGCATATTAGAATAAATAATCCATCAGTCTGATTAGATACCAAAAATTCAATCACTTATCCATCCCATTTATAAATAATTTGGAAATTGGTCCCATTATATCCAGTCAGAGCCAGCACACCAAACAGAAAAGCATCCGCTTTTAAGGTCTGGACGTGGTGGTTTTCTCGGATGTTGATGCAGCGATTTTCGAGGCTTCAACAAGTGGCTGAAGGCCGATCTTCAACATGACTTGCAGAGGTTGATGATGAATTGCTAGTATGACTCATAGTGACTAGACTTATGCCCCCAGCATGACTTGCAGTGGTTGAAGGTTCATCTCCAACATGACTAGCAGAGGTTGATGATGAATGGCTAGAATTGTTATTCTTCTTCGTCTTCCTCTTTCTCCTCTTTTTAGATCCCTTGTTACAAGAAGGAGGAGAAAAAGGAATCCCAGATTTCTCTTTGAAAGAAGATGAACAATTAACATCCATGTGATGCCCCTGAAATAAAGCATTCATCTGAGAAGCTTCAAGAACAGCTGTTATATTCAGAGTGGACCACAGCCAAACTGGTAGTCCAACATTCAATCCAGGTATATTCAAAGTGGCCATCAAGGGAGTACCAACGTTTCCAAAGAAAGGAAAAGCACAAGGATCCCCTTTTGGGAGGGTGACTTGGTTGGTTTCCATGGGAATATGGGCCATATCTAACTTATTCGCAGATCCTTCCCTTACGGGAATGTACAAATGACTTTTCAAGGAAGATAGACACACAATAAAAACCTTTGCCCTTGAGGAGGCAACTCCACAACTTTTGAAAAAAAAAAAGTCTTTCAAGATCAGCAGAGTGGTAAGTCAATCACTAAGAATCTAAAGTCCAAAAGTGACTAGACAAAAATACCTAAAACAACTATATACAAGGAGCAAAGAGCACTCGACTATAAAGTCGCTAAAGATACAACCAATCAAGCAAATTCCAAGTATTTCCGCTCCAGGTGATGAGGACTGGACACAAAAATACAAGAAAGTGAAGTAAGGGACCTTCCGAAGATAGTTTGGGATAATAACGGCCCAGGCCTACTAGTGAAGGTATCAGAGGTAGTTACGCTGACCTCTAGACAACAACCTTTGCCGGTGCAAGCCCCAAAGCTTCGCAAGGGTGCCCTCCAAAAGTACTGCAGAACGTGATGCAATGTCAACCTTGGTGCCGTGGGATTCCCCTCCATAGCCACCTGTGTAGATCCATAGGATAGGCAACTAAAGACACCAACTCGTATCAGAAGCTGGGTGGAACAGTCGTGAGGTAGGATCCGACAAGTAAGAGAGAGGGTATCTCTCGTCCTTATCTTCACGAACCCTCGTGCTTAACTCCTAGTCACAGAGCTTTCCCAGTCTCCCTAACGCTATTGGATTTTGCTCTTTAATCAAACTTCTATGTTTCACAATTTAGAGCGGCCTTGGAGAGTTTACTCTCCTCTCGTCTAATCCAAGGCCCTAAATAAACCTAAAACTTGTTGGTATATTCCGATGACAATACAAAAAGTTCTAGTTTATTTTAATTAGCGCTTGATTTTAAAGGCTGTTCTTTTAAGTCAAGGGTATGGGAGTGAAACTGATGATGTGTGTATGACTCAACTAAAATCAATGGAAAAGTAACTACATGAATGCAATCATTTTTCCTTCGATGAAAAGCAATCTCTACGTAGGTTCTATGAAACTTTTATAAAGAAAAAAAATTTCGTTTTCTTTTCTTGCAACACACTACACACACGCAAAAACTAAAATGCAAACTATCCTAATGCAAGGCGTAATGAAGATGCAAGATCCTAAATTACTCTAAAAATGAAAGCAATTGTTTATAACCATTAATAAGCCAACTTAAGTATTGAAGATAATATAAATTTTGAATGAAAAAAATTCTCTCCAAACAAGAAGGACAGATTGCAAAAGATCACAATTCACTTCCAAAAAATGAAAAAGGAACCAGAAAACTTGGCTAAAGAAAAGAAAAACAATGTTTTTTAAAGAACTTTTTCTTTTTCAAGAAACAATGAAAACAACTTTTCAAAAGAACTCAAAATGCCACCAAAGACTCAAAGACCGAAAGCAAAGCACAAGGAAACTTTGTAAGTTACCAATTCAACACGAATGAAAACTTGAACAAAAAAAGGTTTGAACTTGCACTAAATAATCCAAAAGCAGCAAAAGAGCTTTGAGAAACTGAACAAGAAGTCAGGAAAGAAATACTTTCAAATTCATCAACAAGAAACTTTCGGAAAGCAAGAAAAGGTGTATGGCCACGAAATGACAGAAAGCAAAGCAAGTAGACCAATAATCAAGCTTGACACAAAGATTGAAAACAATCTTCTATTCCGGAAGACCAAAACAATCAAGAACCTCTATAAGAAGTCTTGTGTGTTCAAACACAAATCATAAAACTCACTCAAAATAAAACCTAGGCCAAAACTTTTCAAAGCAGAAGAGAATTCAAAACAGTAAGCTCACTGAATAATTAAATTCTAAAGACAGAAACTGACCACTCAGAAACCAAACAGACCAAGAAACAAATCTTTCTGGGTAGAAAGATTTGAAAAAATCATGCAAAAAATGGTATATGCGACTGTGTTCCAGCACAGGTGCATGTACATGCGCTTTTGACAAAATAAACTCACGTATACGCAGTTTCACTTCATAGAAACAAGCGTGTGTACGCTACTGTAAATAGACAAAGGTGCGTATACTAAGTTTTGCAAGAAAAATAAAAAACAAGGCCTGATAAAAAAGATCAGACTTGAGGTCTGAGTTCCTATAGGAGCAGGCAATATTGTCACAGCAAGCAAACTGAGAACTGAGTCTTGATTGACACTGAACAACCCAACTAGGAATAACAAGATTGTTATCCCCAGTGGAGTTTCCAATTCTGTTACAGGAATAAGTACCCTAGGGCTTTGGGTCAGAACCCCAACAGAGCAAGAGTAATCTATAGCAAGAAACACGCATACAACTCAGGAAACATGCTTAAATAAACAAACTATGTAAGGATGAACATACCCGGATGTCCTTCGTTTGGGTAGTCCCAGCAGGGTTCAGACCCTCTACAACTCCTGATGATCTTTGAATCTGCAAATCAACCAATCTGAACATACATAGCAGCATATAGATAAAGCATTTTAATGAAATCGACTTTATATCATATAAGCAAATGGTTAGTTATACATCAAAATAATCATTCATACATGAATTACAACAACATCTGATGCATAAACAAGGTCAATCTCAGGAACAAGACAACGTTTCTTTTTATTGTAGAAAACTATAATAAACATGGAAAGAGTTCACCTGAGTCTTCTTCTTCCGGCTCCAAGCGAAACCGTCCTCCAGGTTCATCCAGTCCCAGTCTTCAACAACCTCCTTCCATAACCAATACCATGATATCTCAAGCAAGTGGGAGAATATCAACACTCAAGGAAACAAGGGTTTCCTGAACTTGGGGAAGTGCTTGAAGCACAGGGATACTTCAAACTTGATCAGGGGATAATCTCAGTATAGTAATTCTATCTCTTCTCTCCTCCTTAAGGCCTTCCCATTGAAGTCTATTTATACTTCTCCCAATTAGTTTTTTAGTTGGGAAATAATTGGGAAATAGTTGGGCCATGGGCACTAGGAGGTAATCAACAGGTAAAACCCGTGAACTCCGCCCATAGTTAAGGAAATTTAATTTTTTTAAGTGTTTTAACACATATACGCGGGTTGGGTATTGACTAACCCGCATGTACACGCTTTTATCACAGGGCAAAGTAGCATACAGGGAGTAAAACACTGTTTTTAAAATATTTGGACCAAGTCTGGAAGGAGGGGTTGCCCTAGGCCATAAACCAAGCATCACAAATACCAAGGGTGATATTTGGAGCTATAACAAAATCTAGAAGAAAATGATCTCAACACCTTTTGTACTATTGTAGCATCATCAATCTTATCACCTAATCATTTCATTGTGTTTATAATCTCATCCACTCTGAGAAAGAAACTACCTATGTTTTCATCCTCATTCATTTTCAGGTTTTCATATTGCATCCTATAAACCTGGAGTTTGGCATTTTTAACCTTGATATCCCCTTCATAATCGTTTACCAGTTTATCACACATTTCTTTAGTTGAACCATACTACACCATTTTGACAAATTTTGACTTTGCATGTCCACCCAAGATTGTATTCATAGCTATAGTATTGCAATCGTAAATTTTCTTACCAGCTTCATTAGTTGGAGGGGTTGTTGGGGTTGGATATCCATTCACCAAAATTTTGCAAATGTCAATGACAAGTGACATTAGATAAGTATTCATTATGATTTTCCAAAATGTAAAGTTTTTCTCGATGAATATAGGAGGTCTAATTGAGAAGGAACCAACTTGACTTGCCATTTTTCTTATAAGATCTTCTTTTCAGTTGTTAGGCTGTTACAAAAGGAACCTTGCTCTGATAACAATTATTGAATATTGAGGGGGGGTGAATTAGTATTATTATTACTTTATACTATTTAAAAGCTTTCACTTCAATACTTATTTATTTTCGTAGTTATAAAATAAGTAGCTAAAGAGAAACCATACAAAATCAAATAGACAAGTAGAACACAAGAAATTTAAAATAGAAACCTGTACGGGAGAAAACCACAAAATAATTTCTTCTCTAGATGATGATTATAGGCACTAATCCACAGTTGCAAAGTTTGTGAGCATCCACTTGCAGGAGACACCTATTCCCTTCAAATTTGTAAGCTCCAACTGTCTGAAGACACCAATCCCCAAAGTTTTGTAGGCACCCACCTACTGGGAACACCAATTCCCTCTCGATATTTGATTTAAATAAAGTTTGTTACAATATGATATGTTCTCTATTTTTCACTTCTCTACCCCCTTAGAAATCACTTTATGTTAATTTATGGTATGTTCTATGCTTAGATCATTTTACTTCAAATTATTCATATTAGCCACTATTTAGCAATCACATTAACATAAAGTAAAATGTTGATAGAACTTTAATAGATTGACAGAAAACAAGCCAAGACAAGAGACACCAGATGTGGCGGCTAGCCAGGGACAAACTCTAATGTGGGGAAACCATTTGATCAATTCTTCTATAATCTTCAATAGTTCAGCAGAGAGAGAAATAATACAAATGTACAAATCTATAATTTTATGACAACACCCTAACCAAAAAAGTCAAAGTTGGTCAAACAAGATAGAATTGACCTCCAATCAGCTTGGTCAATATCCCAGTCAACTTGGCCTCCAAAAACAAGAAGAGGTAGCTCATAAACAATCTGAAAAATCTAGTCAAATGAAGTCAACTAAAGTCAACCTAATTTGCCAACAATTAGGGCAGTCAACGCTAGTCAAACTAGAGGTTAGAATGCCTCGGTTTGCGTGCCAAAATCTGCAGCCTGCCTAGGAGAGACAACCACACCAAAACCGCACTCAAGAAAAGCCCACATTGGTCAACACTGGTCAAAGATACTTCTGCAACCCTAGTCAACGCAGTCAAATAGTTCTGCGTCCTCTTACTTCGTCCTTCTGTGTCCTCCTCTTTCCCATGTATGTGCTGCTCCTTGTGTGTAAACCTAATCAACTAAGGAGATAAGAATGTGATAGATGAGATGAGTGAATAATGTCTCAACCTATCTTGTATTTATATGAAACGTTGAGCATGTGTGCCACACATTTAGCTATTGGCCGACTTTGACAATTTGTCAAGTAAATACAAATAAATTCATATCTCCATAAATACTTCTTGGAATCGGATGATTGTTAGATCAATTCTACACCTCTTGATGAGAGGAATCCAAGAAAAATATCAACTACCATAAAGAAGATTACCCACATGGATTTTTGCCCTAGTTTCCAATTTTAACACTCCCTCTCAACTAGGGAGAACTCCATCTGCTAATCCATCTGACCATCGGTACTATCTCTGCCATCAAACGCACTTCCCTGCACTGCTCGGATTTGCTCTGCTCTGCTGAAACATGAAGAAGAATAAGTGATCGAGGATGTATCATACCATCCTCCACTGACCTGAAGTCAGTCCCAGAGAGTGTGTCATACCTCTCTTATTGATCATAGATTAGTTCTTGAAGAGAGTGTCTCAAACCAATTGTAATGATCCCAGATCAGTTTCATTGATCCCAGATTAGTTTCATTGATCCCAGATCAATGGAGGTCATCCTAGCATAGGGAGTATGGTAGATACAATGATTTGTCCATCGATAGTACTACTATGGTCCCTAACCCCATTTCCCTGCTCATTGGCCAGATGAGAGGTGTTATCACTCAGGTTGTTCCCTGCCTCTTGAAGGGAATACGACCGAGGTAACCACTAACCAATCTTTTAGCTGCAGGTCCTAGACTACCTGCAACCAGAGAGGGCTCTCTCTTTGCAATTTAGCTTTGTTTTTGGAGTATTTTAGGCTAGTTATGATGTACAGAGTTTTGTTTTAAGTTTGTTGGATGGTGATTTCAGGCAGAGCTGGGACGCAGGTCCAAAACAATCTATACTATTGGGCAATGGAGTCAATGATGGTGTACTGCTGAAAGTGTTTCTTGGGTAAATGGTAATGCTACAGAGCAAGGTAGGCAGTCTAGGAACAATTTTGAAATCAGGAAATTGATGGAATGAAGTCAGGGAATGAAAGGCAATCAAGAATCTTCCATTATGCTGGCAGAGGGAAAGTGCATGAATATTATTCAGGAGCAATTAAGAATTCCTAAATAGTATTCAAAATGAAGGAATTAGTGTAAACATGAGGAGTTAAGAATTCATATTTATGACTAATCCTAAAGAAAACCCAATTAATAGCAGAGATTGAACACAGGGTGCATTTAAACAAATCCTGGGCTATTCTTTCTTCTCTGTTATCAAGATTATGGAACATATATGAAATTTGCAAACACATAAAACATAAAACACAGTTCAGAATAACTTATTGTTCCATTGAATGACACAGGAATTCTGTAGCAGGTCCCAAAACATCATTTTCACATTCAGGCGGTGCAGAAACCATGAACTTCAACAGCCATTTGTATTAGGGAGTCTCAAAAATTACAGCGCAGTCCAGAGAGAGAATCACCAACCGCAAATACATTCTATGGGGAGGTATTTATACAAAAATTATATACAAAATATCTTGTAGATAAGTCTTAATGCAATAAATTTCTTCACCAACTCTTCAAAAAGAAGTAAATAAAAGAAATAAATGTTGCAGTAATTGTTGGTGTGCTAGCTATCCAATTTGTCAGAGATATTTGACTTTCTAGACTGAATGAGACGGTTGGAGCTCCATCTTTAATATGCGGTTCCTGTGTTTGTTGTCTTGGTGCTTTGCTGCGTCACTGCTTTGCTGTCCTGGCCTTGGCATCCATACTTGGTCTTTTATTAATGAGTTGCAGTCATAATTTGACCCTTTCTTTCTACTGTTTTTACTCTTTAACAGGTGGCCCGTGTATCCAAATTTGCTGACCTGTAGCTGGTTAAAAATCTGAAGCTGATCAAAAGAGGGAAAAGGACCGAAATTACCTTGGTAAAATCTCCAGCATTGCCTGCCACCAATCCTCTGTAGGCAGCTGATGTCTTTGTATCTTTATGAGTGTTTCATCAGCTTCAGTGTATCTATAAAAGTTGGGCTGAACCTCAAATAGGTGATTTATCTCATGTTCAATGTAGAATAGATTTTCTAGCTTGTCATAAAGACTCTGTCCATAGGGAGGCCCTATTTCTTCTGAGGTACTTGGGGATGCTGTAATCTGATTGGAAACATAGTTATTCATTTTGGTAATATACTGTTCATAGGTCAGTAGTCTTCCAGCGCTGGTTAATAAATTGGGTAATCCTCTGCTCTGCAATGCTGCAAGCTTTAGTTTGAAGTCATCTATTTCTGCTTGCATTTCTTGACACTTTCTTTCTAGAGTTTGCACAAAATTTCTTAGGGTCAGCACCTTCTTCGCTGTCAGAATAGTATCTGTCCTGCTACTGATAAATAATGCTGCCAATTCCTCTTTGGTATGAGTGTTTAGGAAGTGAATCATCTTATTGGCATGCTCAGGCATATTTCCCAATGCTGCTCTAGCCCTTTGAGTCTCAAATTGAGCTTGGCCTATCAACTCTATTTGCTCATGTATGGCCTGAATCGATCGCCATTGGTCAGTGATTAACTGGCCAATTTTGGCCCACAAAATTTTCTTGATTTCGGTTAGAGTTTTGTCTAGAGTAAGTTCCTTCTCTAAGGCCTTTATTTTGTTGTCCAAGGCTTTTATCTCCCTTTGTTTCTCAGCCACTATCATCTTGGACTTGTCATAGCTTGCCTCCAGCTTGGCCAATTTTTCTTTGGCCTCTTTCACCTCTGTCACCTGAACTTCTAGCTCTTTGACTGCTTTCATCATTTCTTCCATGCTCATGCTAGATTCTGGTGCTGTTGTTGTTGCTGCTGCTGTAGCATCTGTAGTTGATGTAGCTGTTGTGGATGCTGGGATAACAGGAGGGATTGCTGCTGCTTGTGTGGGAGGAACAGTGGCAATAGTTGGAGCTGTTTGAGGTGGCTGGGAGGTCGACTCTCCCTGCTTGCCTTGCAATGCTCTCTCCAATTCTTCCTCCATCTGAATTATTCTTTGGTTCATCTTCATTAGCAGATCCATGGTATCTTCTCCTTCCTTTTCTTGTACAAGTTCTGCAGTTTGAGGGTGCATAGTTGCAGGCAGCCTCAATTGCTTTCTCAATGCAACAATATCTTCCTCTTTTTTCTTTATGAGGGCCTGGATGGCTTTAGCATCCTTCTTAGGATCATGTCCTAGTTCCACAATGATTTCCTCCAATGTCTTTATTCTATTATCTTTGGCAGAGGAAGACATTCTTTCCAAATCCAATTGAGTGTTTGTGTTTTTCAATGATTCCTTCAGTTGATGAGCCAGCATGGCCTTGTCTGCTAGGGTGGCATAGACCATCTCACCTGTTTGCTTGTGCAGCTCTATTTGGTCCATCGGGTGTATGTCCTTGGAGAGGACCTCTAAGCTTGTCTTTATATAATCTGCAGTTGTCTGGGGCTGTGGTATCTTAGGCTTGAAATGACTCAGAATCATCTTTTCCTCCTTAAAGTCATAAGCTACCATTAATCTCTGCTGTTTGGAGGGTGTTGTCTTGAGGAATTGATCATACAACTGTACTCTTAACAACTCATTTTGGGCCTTGATTTCCATGAAATTTCCTTTAATGCCAGGCGGTTGCTTGCTTTGCTGCCTTGAGGAAGACACCTCCATACCATGCTGCCTCTCTCGCTCTTGCTGAAATGAGCTAGTAGGTGTTTGTTGGCTAGTTTCTCTCTCCCTCCTCGGACTTTCTATGACTTCTTCACTTATTTCCTCCTCAACTTGAGGATCAACTCTCTGTCTTTTGGCTTCTGGTTGCTGTATTGACCCACTTGGAGGTGTGGTCTCTTCCCTATCCCTCTTTTTACCTCTTTCCTCATTAAGAGGAGTCTGTAAAGCTGGCACCTGTAGTGCCTCAGTTTGCTGTGGAGGGGCCTGCCCTTGACTCTGCTCCTTTGAGGTGGTAGGCTGTTCTGTCACTGTTTCCTGTTCTGCATCCATTACCTCCTTTCCCTTTGCTGTACCTGTTGCTGGTGTAGATCTTTCTTGGGCAGCTTGTGAAGCTGCAACGGTTGATGTGCCTTCTCCAACTTGTTGTGGTAGTTTGAATATTACCTGCTCAAAAGAATCCAAGTCAAGAGTCTTTTCCAAATCTTTTACATTTTGCTCCATAATTTCTTCTTGGGTGAATTCCTCAACTAGTGTCCCTGCCACCCACTCATCTTGGTTGGAAAATTGTTCAATCTGTGGGATTTTACAATGCTCATAGGCTGACAGCCTATATTTTATTTTTCTGGCATTAATAAAGCCATCTGGGTCATAAGGGACCCACCAAAAACTCCTTTTCAACTTGAGTTTCTCCCCCAATATTTGATCAGCATCTTGCCAACCTTCTTTCTTGTTCATGACAAAGGGGCCTAGTTGGTCTTTGAATTTCAGGAGAGCCTTTTTCTTGGCACTGTGAAAATGAGTTAAATCTGAATTGATGAGTTTCCTGTAATACTCCAAGGCAAACAGTCTCATTGGTACATATCTGGGCAGCCTGTGGGGACAAAGCTCACAACCACATATCCTAATGACAGTGTGATTCTGGTAAAAGTACCAGTCACCTATTTTGTAGTTCTTTGAAAGCTGCAATATTTTCTGCATGTCATAGGATAGCCTAGTAGGAGGGGTTCTCATTAGGAGACAAGAAACTGGATAGACAAACAGGTCAATGAACTCACAGTAAGAGTAGGGGGAGTTGTGGACTTCATGAAAGACTGAGGTCCAGAAAATCACAAACCTATTTTCTCCTTTAGAGTAAAATCTTTTGATGCAGCATTGGAAGCAGTCTGGTTGATAATACATGAACAAATGATAGATATAGGATGAATATTTGAAGACCCCCTCCCTATCCAGCTTCAACAGTTGGTCATGTATCTTATTGGAGATGAATTTGGCATAGTTGTACTTGACAGCAGGGGGCTGTCCTGGGCTAAATGCAGACAACATGACTAGTATAGTTTCATCAATGTGCTCACTTGTTTTGAAACCTAGTACATAGGATATCATATCAACTAGTAACTTGCCCACTTCATTGAAGCACACATAGAGAAAAGGAGGTGGCCCTGTTGGCTGGCGGTCTGCTCTCATGAATACTTTGGCAATTTGGGCTATCTCTGAGCTGGAGAGTTTAGGACCTTCATCAAGCAGGAATTTCATAGAGAGAGGGACCAGAAGCTGAGTTTGCTTGAAGTTTAGCATTTGGTTGATTGAATCAGGAGTTATTTGGAAGAGGGTGCTCCCAGATGGAGACTTGACTGCTCTTTGAGATGGGTCATAGTTTTCACAGCAGAGGCGAATAATTTCAGGGAAAATATTGACAGAAGGGAGGAAGTAGATGGGCAAGTTTGATTCCCAAATGCCATAAATGTCACTGTTGTTCAGGTAACTGTTCCTCAGCTGACAGAAGGTCTGCAAGTGGTTTCTGTCACCAACCAAATCCTGAATTAGGTGGTCCCTATCAGCCAAAGGTAATGCTTCAAGTTCCTTGTGAGGAGCATTAAGAGGAGTAATGTTCAAGGCTACTGGAGTGGCCATCTTGAATGCTCTGTGTCTGTAATCTGAAATTTGGATTGGTGTAACAACTGAACAATGAAAATTGCCTCTGAAGCTTTGTCAGGAAGCTGTAGAATGAGCTTAGATATAGAACTGGCCTTCACTGTGTATAGTTTTATGGTAAAAAGGCAAATTTTGCAGAGTCCGACAGGGTATTTAAATGAATTTGCTGGATTGCAAACTCTGTGAGAAAACTGCAGAGGGAATGGGATTGATTTTTAGCCAAAGGAGTGAAATTTTGCAGAGGATTTTGACAAAGGAACTGAATGCCTAGGCAGTTTGGGGAACCTGCCGGCGGAAACGAGCTTAACATGTATTTTAATGGTAGAATTTGCAGAGAAGGGCAAGTTTGCTGGGTTTCTATTGAACAAAGGCTCACCTAGTGAATTTACAGGTGGAATTTCAGGGGTTGGAGTGCATTTTAGTGTGAATTTGCAGATGTTCAATCAATTTCAATGGAGAAACTGCGGAAAAACAGGGTTTATGGGTCAATAGCGGGTAAATACCTGTTTTTATGGCACAGAGGGCAACTAACAGGTACAGCTCGAGCCACGGGGTCAAGCTATGGAGCCGAATTCATAAGGTGATGGACTGTGCACGTTGGTGGCTGATTGAACGTGAAATTGCATGCAAGAGGCTCCACAGGCGCAATAATAAAAAACAAACAAAATAGTTGTTTTCACGACTTTTTATTGAATTTTGGACATTTTAGCACTTTTGGCGCTTTTCGGGGATGACGTCAGCATGACGTATTTTGGCGCGTAGCGGGTACGGAAGATGATGTGGCAGTCGACGTGTATGGTGACGTGGCAGACGACACGTTGGCGGGGCGGTGACGTCAGCGGGTGACATGGCAGTACTGCAGAGGGGTGGGGGCCGACGTGGAGGCGACGTCATGGGGTGACGGGGACCTGACGTCATTGGGCAGGTGGCGGGCGGTTTCCAGTTTTCCCCGCACTGCTTTTGGCCCTGGAGTGGTATTGCAGAGGGGGGCTCTGATCACGCCGGGAGATTGATGCGTGGCGTGGGTACGGTAGCAATACCACCCATCCCCCGGACGCTAATCTTCAGCGGATCGGGGCATGCGATATTGCCGCCCACCATTGGATTAAGGGCTCTGGATCGGATGACGAACAGGAAGCAATGGGTGGCGAGTAGCTATGGACGCAGGACCTGTCGCATATTTTATTGTTTACTAATATGGCGGGGGTTTAAACCTTAGGGAAATGGGTTTTATGTTTCGTTAGGGCAGGAATGGTTTAGGTGGAGGGTTAACATAGTTATTAATCTAACCAAATGTTAAATTAATCCTAAACGTTTGGACGCGGAAGGGTTAATACAAGTCCCAAATGGACTAAATATTCTCCGAACTGTATTGTATGGCTATAGTGCCAAGGGGTAGGGATATTTAGTATTTTTTGGGGTTTTTATATAGTTTTTTGTAGAATAGGGGTAGGAAAATGTTTGAGGGAGCTAAATAATAGAGTTAGAGGTTAGTATGACTTTGTGGAATGAAACTGCATGAGTGAGTCCTAAGCTTATAGAGTAAAAAACTTAGGCATAGGGAAATGAAAGGAATATGGAATGATGATTTTTACACAAGAAATGTGGCTTCTTTCCACTAAGTAAACTCAGAGTTCAACTTAGCATTTCTCATAAAATGAAGTGAAACAGGACTATTGGGCAGATCCCAAGGTCCTTGAGGGGATGTTAATAAATGATTTCTGGGGGAATGAAAGGGGAAATTAGTCATGCTTCCATTGTCCTACAACCAAACAACTGCCTTGGTATTTGTGTCACTGATGAGATAAATCTTTCTTGACAAGACAAAAAGTGAGCACACACTTGCTTCTGCAACCTCAAACTGCCTACCCAGCCTATACCTAGCATTTCTTCTTCCTTTGGATAGGGTGCATTTGGACTAGAAAACCCTGAAGTTCCTCTTTTCTTTTGACTGCCCTCCTATCTAAGCCTACCCTTATCTCTTCCAAGGGCCCAGATTAAGCAGTTGGGCTCCTTAATTTCTCTACCTATCTACTCATTTGCCAAGCTTGAACTATTTGGACATATATTCATTCTCTATTCTACAACAGGAAATTCAAACATGGAATGGTCCAGATTGAACTGTTGGGCCATCCATCAAGTGTGATAAGCAACAGTATTTGCACATTGTGAACTTGCACATCAAATAGCAGTGGCATTTTGACTGGCCACTTTCCTGATCTTTTGGTTTGGGGTTCATTTTTTTTTTTTTTTCTGACCAATTCACTCTTTTTTCCCTTTGATTTTTCTTTTAGGGAATACCCTCTTTACATTTTTTAATTTTCTTCATTTTTTTACAAAATATGGAACCTTTGCAGCATGGAAAGGATGAACATATTTGGCACTTCACCAGTCAATCATGAAAAATGAAACCTATTGGTATAGGAACCTAACAAGAGGTACTTCCCATGAGTCCAAGACTACATGGGTAGGATGCATCGATAGGATAACCACTCATCCTGTCCCAAAGTCGCCATGGGGTATGACAGGGAAGGCTGAACCTTTCATCCTATACACAACACATCACTAGGGGAGGGTGAGTTGCCATATGGTTGCCTGTTGCTCCAAGAAGTACCCCAAGCCCCCCGGAGCTCCCAGAGCTCAATGCATACATCATGGAGGACCCTCATAAGAGGGTCTCTCAATGACTCCAAGTCGTTCTCGGAAAGTCAAGAATTTTACCTTTCCCAGGGGCTTCGTCAGAATGTTGGCAACCTGCTCATCTGTACCAATATGTTGGAGCCTTATTGCTCCTCGCTGTACCATATCCCGGATAAAGTGGTACCTGATATCGATATGTTTGAAGCGATCATGAAATACAAGATTCTTTGATAAACAAATCCCACTTTGGTTGTTACAGAGGATCAAGGTAGTATCCAATGTAAATCCAAACATCTCATTGAAGAGTTTCCACAACTAGATAGCCTCATAAGAGGCCATACTCGCAACAATGTATTCTGCCTTAGCGGTGCTCAAAGACACCAACTTTTTCTTCTTGCTAATCCAGGATATCGAGGAAGATCCCAAAGAGAAACAACACCTGGAAGTGCTCTTTCGGCCGACCACACTGCCTGCCCAATCAGCATCGGTATATCCATGCAGTCTCACATCTCTAATAGTGTATCTCAACCCATGAGTGATTGTGCCACGAAGATATCTCAATATATTCTTAGCACCAATCCAATGAGAATTGTGAGGCTCAACCATATGTTGACTCAACGTGTTGACTACAGAACATATATCTAGATAGGAGTTCACCAAGAACATCAATGCTACGATGAGTTAACGATACTCGGTAG
This sequence comes from Pinus tabuliformis, assembly GCA_031772625.1. Classification (NCBI taxonomy): domain Eukaryota; kingdom Viridiplantae; phylum Streptophyta; class Pinopsida; order Pinales; family Pinaceae; genus Pinus; species Pinus tabuliformis. Next base: position 914,848,794 of record CM062813.1, on the reverse strand, counting down.
CATTTTTCAAAACAGGTCTGGCAGCACTACCGCTTAACTTCTTGAAGTCAAGCTCCTTCTAGGTAGTCATGGGATTGCAATCCACCATACCGAATCTCTCCAATATCTTCACCACATATTTTCCTTGAGATAGGAAAATCTCCCTTGGCTTCTGCTAGACTTCCAATCCTAGGAAATAGTGCATTAGCCCTAGGTCCTTCATCTCAAACTCAGAAGTCAACTCCCTCTTGCATTTGTGAATGAGAGGGTCTGCACCTGTCAGAAAGAGGTCGTCAACGTACAACACCAGTATGAGAGGCTTATCATATTCAACCTTGAAGTAAAGGTTAGGGTTAGCTTCACTCCTAGTGAATCCCAGCTTCATCAAGTAGCTATCGATCCTCTCATACCAATCTCGGGGTGCTTTCTTTAGCCCATAGAGGGCTTTCTTCAACCTGCACATGTGAGATTCTTGATCATGAATCTCAAATCCTTCGGGTTGTTCCACATAGACTTCCTCTTTGATTAAACCATGCAAGAACGCGGTCTTGACATCCATCTGATGTAGGTTCCATCCTTGTGAAGAAGCAAGGGCTATGATTGAGCGGATGGTGGTGTATTGGGAAACAGGTGAAAATATCTCGTCATAGTCTATACCTTCCTTTTGAGAGAAGCCACGAGCAAAAAAATGAGCCTTATACTTTTCAGCACTTCCATCAACTCCGTGCTTTATCTTGTAAAGCCATTTTGAAGTGACAACAATTTGTCCTGGGGTTTGGGAACCACATCCCAGACATCTTTCTTCATGATGGACTCATATTCCTCAGTCATAGCATCCTTCCATACTTGATGCTTCACGGCTTCTGCGAAATATGAGGGCTAATTTTGAATGATCGTGCTCATAATGGTCAAGTATCCATGATACCTGGTTGGCTTCTTACTTTCTCGGAAAGTCCCTCTGGGTGCAATGTGTCCTTCAGCATCATCAAGTGTCCCCCTAAGCCATGAGGGCTTCTTCCTAGAAGAGGAAGGCTCTTGCGGAGGGGGATCAATAGGATCCATAGGTTCTTCCACTTCGGGCATAGTTTCATCTTGAGTTTCCTCCGGTTTACTGGTGTTAGATTCTCCAGATTTCCTTAGTATAGGAAGATTGTCAACTTTGCTAAGAGCCATATCCTTGTCAAAGGTGACATCATGGATAATATCGATTGCCCTTTGACCAACCACATAGATTCTATAGCCCTTAGTATTTTCACTATACCCCATGAAGATTCCCTTCTTTCCAAATGCACCCAATTTATTCCTTTTCTCTTTTGGCACATGAAAATAAACAAACTTCCAAAAATTCTAAAATGAGATACATCAGGTTTCTTACCAGTGAACATCTCTTCGGGAGTCTTGAAATCCAATGCTTGGTGAGGGCATCGGTTTTGAACATATACATCGGTATTCACAGCTTCAACCCATAGAAACTTTGGAAGCCTTTGATCATGGAGCATGGAACAAACAAATTCCAAAATTGTACGATTCTTCCTTTTCGCCACACCATTCTGCTCAGGAGTGTATGGTGTTGTGGCCTCCCTCTTAATGCTAGCTTCTTTGCAAAATTCATGGAACTCATTGGATTCATACTCGGTCCCATTATTGGTCCTTAAGATCTTGATCTTCTTCTCAGTTTGATTCTCGATCAAGGCTTTGAAGTGACAGAACGAGGAGAACACTTCATCCTTCTTTTTCAAGAAGTATATCCAAGTCTTGCGAGAGTAATCATCTGTAAAAGTGAGGTAATATAAATATCCTCGCAAGGAGTTCACATGCATCATACCAAATATGTTGGAATGAATCAATTTCAATATACTAGAGGTCTTGCTATGGCTTGAGAGGAATGGTCCCCTTTTGAGTTTTCCTTCGGCACACCTCAGACATACACCTTCTTGCTCTACTTTAAACTCGGGCATCCCTATCACTATTTGTCTCACATCGGGTAGAGATTTATAATGAAGGTGAGAAAACCTCCGATGCCATAGTTCGGATTGAAGATACGTGTCACAAGACATGACACCAAACAAACTTCCTCTGACTTGATATAAAGATTCAACTTGAAACCCAAGAGTGAAAGCATCTTTAAAATTCTTTTTCCATACATGTACCTTGCCATCGATGAAGGCCACCTTGTAGCCTTTGTCTTCCATTGCCGAAATGGACACCAGGTTCTTCTTGAGATCAGGTACATATAGAACTTCTTGCAAATGAATTGTGTTACCCTGATTCAATTGAAGGGAAACATTCCCTATGCCTTTCACGAGATATTTGGAGTTGTCTCCAAGAATAATTTCTAGGTTGGTATCCTTCTCTATCAGATTAGAGAGAGCTTCTTTGTAACTAGTGAAGTGCCTTGAGGCACCACTATCAATAAGCCAATTTCCCAACGAGTCCAGAGGAGAAGTAGTAGAAAGGGCCAATATCAGATAATATTCATCTTTCTTATTGTTAAGAATGTTATATTCATACCTGGAGTTTCTTTCCTTTTTGGAGGATTGAGAACTTTCTTGATTTCTGGCATTCCTCTTTCCTTTTCCATTGAACCTGCCCTTCCTTTGATTGTCGTTGGAATTGCCTCGGGTGTGATTTTGATCATCGTCATGAGATGTGTCCTTTCTATTAGGAAACTCCCTCACATAGTGGCCAATTTTGTTGCAAATGAAACATCTTCCTTTCCTTCCACCTTTTGGTCTGGCCTTTCCCTTAGATTTTGACTCGGAATTATTTCTCCTTTTATCATGAGAGGAGAAAGTAGCGGGATTGTCTCTAAATGCAGGATTTCCTACTCTTCCATCCTTGTCTCTCCTTGAATGCATCTCGCCATCAATTCCTCAAATCCTAGAATTACATTGTTTTTGAGAAGAGTGGTTCTAAATACATACCATTCATATGGGAGCCCTCCAAGAGTTGTGATGGTCAGTTCCATGTCAGGAATGACTTCCCCAATCGATAGGAAATCATTCTTAATCTCGATGACCCTTAAGAATTAGGCTTGCATATTCTCATCTTTGCCCTTCTTAATTTCCTTCAGCTTATTCTTAAGGAACAAAACTTGATTTGTATCACTAACTTTAAACATGCTTATCAGTCTATCGTAGATTTCCTTGGAGGTGTTCAGCTTGGAAATGTAGGCCATCAGGCGCGTGTCGATAGAGTCCTGAATGATCTTCTTTTCTTTGATTTATCCCTTGGCCCACTTGTTCCTTGCAACAATCGATGCATTTTATGGAGGCTCAATGATTCTGCCTCTCACATGGTCCAACACTTCCTGCTCTTCCAATGTCAGATCGAGAGACATCTTCCATCCGTGATAGTCAGACTTCTCACGAAGCTTATTTTTGGTGGGGAAGTGTGATGAGGAACCCATGGAGTCTATATAATTTTTCCAACAGTCTTCAGTGATTGCTCTTGCTTGGGCTTTGTCTTCAACTCAGCTCTGATACCATGTTAATTTATGGTATGTTCCATGCTTAAAGTAGTTTACTTCAAATTCTTCTTATTAGCCATTGTTTAGCAATCACAGTAACATAAAGTAAAATGCTGATAGAACATTAATAGATCGACAGAAAACAAGCCAAGACAAGAGACACCTGGTGGCTAGCCAGGGATAAACCCTAATGTGGGGAAACCCCTTGATCAATTCTTCTATAATCTTTAATAGTTCAGCAGAGAGAGAAATAGTACAAATATACAAATCTATAATTTTATGACAGCAATAGTAAACCCTAACCAGCAAAGTCAAAGCTAGTCAAACAAGATAGAATTGACCTCCAATCAACTTGGTCAATATCCTAGTCAACTTGGCCTCCAACAACAAGAAGAGGCAGCCCATAAACAGTCCGAAAAACCCAGTCAAATGAAGTCAACCTGGTGCCAGCAATTAGGGTAGTCAACGCTGGTCAAACTAGAGGTCAGAATGCCTCAGTTTGTGTGCAAAAATATGCAGCCTTCCTAGGAGAGACAACCACACCGAAACCACACTCAAGAAAAGCCCACACTGGTCAACGCTGGTCAATGATACTTCTATAGCCCTAGTCAATGCATTCAAATGGTTTTGCATCATTCTACGTCCTCTTACTTCATCCGTCTGCATCCTCCTCTTTCCCACGTGTGTGCTTCTCCTTGTGTGTAAACCCAATCAACTAAGGAGAGAAGAATGTGAGAGATGAGATGAGTGAATAATGCCTCAACCTATCTTGTATTTATATGAAACGTTGAGCATGTGTGCCACACATTTAGCTGCTGGCCAACCTTGACAATTTGTCAAGTAAATACAAATAAATTCATATCTCCATAAATAGTTGTCAGAATCAGATGATCGTTAGATCAATCCTACACCTCTCAACGAGAGGAATCCAAGAAAAATATCAGCTGCCATAAATAAGATGACCCACATGGAGTTTGGCCCTAGTTGCCAATTTTAACACTTTAACTGTTACAATTACTCAACAATTGTATTTTTTGTAACTCACACTCTTGATATTCCTCTTAGTATTTCTCATATACATTCACAAATATTTTACTCATACTCACTGCTCCCTCTCTCCTTTTCACAATTTTCTGATATCTTAGTAACACTACATTTTCTTCTGCACAGGATCAACAACAACTTCAAATGCTTTCTTAGCTTTTATATTATATCCCTTTTCTTTATGGTATTAACCCATGGTAATTCCGCTTGACCATTTTAAGTCTTTGACCTTGTCATTGAACCGTTTCAGACGACAATTCTTGAAAAATCCAAATATTGGTCACTACAATAGTTGTCACTAGTATTCACACCCAAAACTCCAATTTGAGCTCCCTCAAATTTGGTACTAGATTTATAAACCCACATAAATGGACGTTATGACTAAGATCTTGCTAGTTGAATGCTTATGGCTTATTGGGTGTTAGATGGCCCCTTTATCGTGTGTTGTTGTGACCACCTATCATGACCTAGCTTACCACATTAATACTCTTCTTCAATCACTTTGGCCCTTTCCATACCAAACTTTTTTGATGCGCAGGTGTCTCGGTACCTCGATACTTCGATGCTTTAAATAGACATTCTCATGATTGGTTTATATCAATTGATGCTACTAGAAAATTTCCCATTACATGAGGGCTTTGCATCTTAGATCGATCTAATCCCAGTCCATCTTGACACTTTGTTTATCCGATACCCCGATGCCCCATTGAGGGATCCACAATTCCTATGAATGATGTTGTCATGCCATTTTTGTCTGTCAATGATGAAAGCACCCAAATTCTTAAAATGTGAAACCTTTGAAAAAGATGTTCTCGTCCTGGAACCATGTACCATGGAACCATGCACCATGAAACCATTTCCTATTTCCAACATCGAACATCGACCATTTCCATTGCTCGTCAAGTACGATATGCCTATGTATCGATATCGAAGTTCCATGATTGAACTTCAATTGACGAAAATCCTACATGTCTAGAACTGGAGGCTAATTTTCCATTACTTTGGGACTTTTCTCCTCAAGTTGATCCATTAGAATTCATTTTAACACTATGGTGTTCTAATGACCAATGGTCTGATAATTGGCCCACCTTACCACGTCACTTTTCACATATGCTATGATGTAGCCTTCCATGTCACCTAAATCGACCAACCAGAACCTGCATGTCTCTTAATGCTAACCTATACCTACCACATGTCATCAACCAATTGTTCATTTGGTTGGACAAAAATGCAATTTATACTTGCAATGTTTCACCACCTCATGCATCCACGTCATCTGCCCTGCCACTTGGTGTCCATGTCATCCATTCCACCTATCCTACCATGTCATCTTGAGATTTCGAGATAACAGGATGTCAGAGAGTCTAATGCTAATGCTCCCATTTTCTGATGGGGTCTTAGCCCTTGAGTGCTGGTCTATTGGACCTTAGTGTCTGGGGGCGATGATCAAGGGATTACCTTCTTGGCCCTCTTAGCCTTAGGCATGTAATGGGCCTCCAAATTAGGTACAATGTAAGGCCCATCTAACCTTTCCTAAGAACATTTAACCTCTCCCTCTATACTTAATACTATATTTCTAAGCTTTAATAAGTTATTAGGAAGGTTAGAGGTGATTATCATATTTTGTGTGACTAATGCATTTATTGTACTAGATATTGAGAATATTTGGTGTAGATCATGAAGGAATTCAACAAAGAGAAAAATATGGAACCTATCCCCTGTTGAAGAATGACCAAAACTCGAATAGCTTAAGGAAAATATCATTCCCCTATAGCTTCAAAGCCATCAAAAAACAGATCCTCTTTTCTAGGGTTTTTTGAGGGAAGCAACCCTATCTTCAAGGAGGTTTCCTCTCAACTATTTTTGTATAAATAAGGGGCTCGAGTAGCCCATTAGGGATTCAAAATTTTAGAGATTAGAGTCAGTAGTAGTAGTGAAGGATTTTGTCTAATATTTCAATTCTGTAATCTTTTATGTATGAGCACATTTCCTGATTAATGAGAATCACTTTTGGTTCCTAGACTTATCTTTCTTCAGGGACCTGAGTCTCCTTGGGTTAGGGCCCAACCAAAGTGCTCAAGCCCCCTCTTTGTATTTTTACTTTTCATGCACTAGTTTAATTATACACTTCTACATTTTTATTTCTTAACACTATCTTATGTAGGATTGATAAATAAATTTGCTTATGAGTTTGTTTATGCATCTTATTTTAGTGAATTTATCCATAAATATTTTATGCAATTTAGTGTCATTTCTCATGCACTAGCCTGTTTAGATTGCTAGTCTTTATTTGTTGTTCACATATTTCTACATTTTGTGTCACATAAATACATGATTTTCCCAGCTATAGGAACTTCCATATATACCCTTTTGTTGCATGAACTGATTCATCATAGGCATCAGAGCTTCGAAAAGACTTATTGACTCTCTCTTGTAGCAAAACATGGAATCCTATAATGTTAGGCCCCTATACTACTAGTGTAACCCCTTATTGTTATTAGTACAACCCCCTTATTATATTGTTGTACCCATGTAGTCCCCATATTGTTATTATTGTGCCCCATAGAAGCCCACTATTGTTATTATTGTGCCATTACATTATTATTGTTATGTCGGCTCTGATTATATTATGACCCCTTAGACTCCTATATATAGAAAAGAAGTCTTGTCTTTTGTATCATCCAATAATTGTTCATTTGTGTAATGTAAAGGAGGTTTCCCCCTCAAAGAGGCTTATTTCTAAGGCAATGATCTATCTTTTTGTGAGCTGGTTTCATAACATTTGGTATCAGAGCTTTGGATTCTAGGGTTTTGCTCCTCTAAATAGGTCATCGTGGACTTTTTGCTATAACGTTTTCGCTACAAAGTTTCAAAAGCTAAAAACAAAACCCATCTGATAAGAAATCATGCTGAACCTCAGGTCCAAATTTCATATCTTGTCTCGCTATATTTTCGGAGATATGATCTAAGGAAGTTAGGGTTTTTGCAAGCTCCATAATTTCATTTAAAACACATCATCGTGGAATTTTCGCTATAACGTTTTCACTATGAAGTTTTAGAAGCTAAAAAAAAACCCATTTGAGAAGAAATCGATAAGAACCTTGGGTCTGAATTTCAGATATTGGCTCGCTATAGTTTCGGATATATGATCTGAGGAATTTAGGGTTTTTTGTAGACTCCTGAATTAAATCCTAAACAGGTGACCTTGGGAAAATCATCATAAATTTCTCCCTGAGCATCATATTGAAATTTCGTAAGAACTTGCAAAAGGAGGACAGGCTGTAGTTTTCTGTGTATTAGTTTTAGGTCCTAAGGTTGAAACAATGACACGTGGCACTTTGTACAAGTGCACTCTACTGAACCAGTCTATAATCAGGTCATCGTGGGAGATTTGACATAACTCTTCCTTGTAGAATCTAATCTTGATTAGACTTGAGGGGTTATAAAGAGCACTCAGAGGGCTACTGCAGGACATAATTCTAGAACTTGGAGATCTAACATTATAGAGTTACAGTCATTTCAAGATCAAGCTCCTAAAATCAAGAAAAGGTGATATGAGGAAGTTTGATGGCAAGGATCCGGTAAATTGGATACTACAGATGGAGCAATATTTTGATCTACATGAGGTGCAACGGTTACAAAAGGTACGTATTGCATCTTCACATTTAGAACCGGATCAATTTTTATGGTATAAAGGGCTTTGTTCTCGTAAACCACTTGTTACGTGGTCAATTTTCATGGAGGAAATGATAGCACATTATGAGGATACAAAGAGCAACACCTTCTTTATCCAATTGCTAAATCTCAAACAAAAGTGTTCAATGGAAACGCACATTGAGGACTTTCAAAAATTATATATAAGGGTGAATGATATTCTAGAGAAGCAAAGGATTTATGTCTTCATAGGTACATTAAAGGTTAACATTCAACATGAGGTTCGTCTTTGGGAACCTGATTCATTGGAGAAGCTATTCAGGTGGGCAAGAAAAATTGAAAGAGAAATTGGAAACAAGGAATCCCACCACTCACGACTATAATTATGGAAGTGTTTTTCTCCTAGCCTTCCACAAACTACAAGTTTTACACCACAACAATTGGAAGAAAAAAGAGAACAAGGGCTTTGTTACAATTGTGATAGAAAATGCACTAAAGGTCATAAGTGTGTTGAGAAGAAATTATTTTACATAAATTATGAAGAGGAGGAAGAAAATGATCAAGAAACATCAAAATAAGAGGATATACACCAGGAACCAACCCCATAGAAAGAAGAAATGAATCCGACCATATCTTGTAAAGCATTGGCAAGAATTACCACTCCTCAAACTCTCAAGATAGGACATATTGAGAAGAAAAAGGTTCAAGAAGTGAAAGATCACATCGAGAAAGAAGAAATGAATCCAACCATATCTTGTAACGCATTGGCCAAAATTATTACTCCTCACATTATCAAGATAGAAGGACATATCAAGAAGAAAAATGATCAAGAAGTGAAAGATTACATCGAGCATCCAGAAATGAATCCGACCATATCTTGTAAAGCATTGGAAGAAATTACTACTCCTCAAACTCTTAAGATATAAGGAAATATCAAGAAGAAAAAGGTTCAATTAGTGAAAGATCACATCGAGCATCAACAACAAGTTCTCCAACTTTTAAAGGATAACGCCACTTTGGTCCAGAATCGAATGAAACAATAGGTAGATCAACATCGCAGTGAAAAATGTTTTGATATAGGTGATTGGGTATTTTTATGGCTACATCTCAAGCAAGCTATTTATGAGAAAGAAATGTTGGCAATACTACATGCACTTAAGAAATGATGACCTTACCCAATGGGAAGACACTTCAAGGTAAAAATGGATCATGATAGTCTTAAATACTTTTTAGAACAAATATTATCTTTCGAAGAACAGAAAAAATGGGTCACAAATATGTTGGGTTATGACTTTGACATCATCTACATAAAAGGGGAGAAAAATTTTGTTGCAGATGCACTCTCAAGAAAGGATGAGGATGTGGAAGCATTGTTTTGTGCTATTTCTATTATCCAACTAGATTGGATAAACGAAGCAAGGTATGAATGGAAGAAGGATGAAGACGTGTGGCCATTCATTCAAAAGTTGCTGAGGATCTCAATTCAAACAATATTGCCAGAACTTGAAGAGGAAGGAAAAACCATATTGGAACCTGGAGCAGTCACAGAAACAAGAACTCGACAGCTATGAAATTGATCAATTTCAAAGTATCTCATCAAGTGGAAGAACTTACCCGCTGAAGATTCCACATGGGAGGACAAGAATTTTATACAGAAGCATCAAGAACTACTCAAGTGTTGAGGACAACACTTTTTGAAGGAGATGGGCATGTTAGGCCCCTATACTACTAGTGTAACCCCTTATTGTTATTAGTACAACCCCCTTATTATATTGTTGTACCCATGTAGTCCCCATATTGTTATTATTGTGCCACATAGAAGCCCACTATTGTTATTATTGTGCCATTACATTATTATTGTTATGTTGGCTATGATTATATTATGACCCCTTAGACTCCTATATATAGAAAGGAAGTCTTGTCATTTGTAATCCAAGAATTGTTCATTTGTGTAATGTAAAGGGGGTTTCATAACATATAACAACCCACAGTTTGCAACAGAAGCTCTTCAATATTTGCATCCAAAGCATGGTTACCCTTCCATGTGTTAATTTTCTACTATTCTATGCTATTACAATTACTTCAGCCCAATTTTTTTTCAATTAGCAATCAATTTCAATCTTCCAATAAATAACAATTGTAGATAGAACAACAAATGAAATGTACAATTAGAAGACAATCAAGAGTAATAAGAGACACATGATTTGGTCAAAGACCAGGGGAAAACCCCATAAGGGGGAAAACCCTTTCAAACTCTTCTTCTTATTAGATTTTCATAAAATGTTGATCAGAGAGATACAATGATTCAACTCATCAACAAGAGAGTGAAATTCAATTCTTTGACCATCCAAGAGATCAACCAACCAATATCCAATAGATGAGCTTCAAATTCAAATCTGGTAAACAAGTCAAAGTCTGCAATTCTGTCAAAGTATTTAGTAGTCAAAGATTCCCTAACTAGTCCACAATTCAATGGTCAATCTCTTCCAAAAGGGCTTGGTCAACAATAAAAATACTTGACCTTCCTTGTTGGTCAAATTTCTGTCAAAACAACCCCAAACAACTTAGCCAAACTCAGTCAATGGAGAAAGAAAGTCCACAATCAAACTTCATATTCCATGCAGTCAAAGTCTATGGTCAATAGAAGTCATACTTCCTAGAAAACCTTGATCTCTATGCCAAAGAATGCGGCCTCCAAAAATAGATCCAAAAATTCAAGTCAAACCAAGTAAAACTCCTTCCAAACTCCAAAAAGTCAACATTGATCAAAGGTTGTCAAAGACAGATTTCAACCTAATCAAAGAGACTCTCTCTCCTCCTCACACATGTGAAATAAGACCTGCAATTTCAGAAGTAGTTGAACCTTCAAAGAGAAGAAGAAGATGAGTATGATGATGTCTCTAAATGATGTGACATGAGGTCTATTTACAGGTATTGGAGGAGACCCAATTTGACTTGCAGGCCGACCTGAACTAAATTTGTGCACATGTAGGTTTTCATATTAAAAACATATTTTCCCTTGACCAAATTAAATTCTTCCAAGGGCATAGAGAGTCTTCTCAAAATTAGGAAGGCTATCTAAAGGAAGGAATTTGTCCCTGAGTTGCCAAATTAACACTCCCTCTTAGCTAGGGAGAATTGTTTTACTACATCATATGTCCCATCTGAAATGTCTCATCATCATCAAGTCAAACGTCATATCTTTTCATCTGTACCAAACAATCTAGAATCTAAAAGAAGAAGAATTTGACATCATAGGGGAGCTCAAACTACTGCCCTCTATGCAATGAAAATAGGTAGGATATGACTTACCATGGAAGGTAAGGATCACAACAATCCTATTGTCAAGACAATTGGAAGGATACTACTTACCAAGAGATAAGGATTGCAACTATCCCAAGTATGCTCTCCCATTGGGCAGATGGGGAGAAACAATCACAATAAGCCCAGCTTATGGGTAGGGTGCTAACTGGGGTATACTCTGTGAAGTCTGAAATATGACAATAGGCAGGATGCTACTTACCATGTGGTAAGGATCTCAACTATCCTATTACCCAAAGTTCCCTGAACCCTAAGATCTCTCTAGCTTAATTCCTCTCCTTGTGAGCTCAATTAAGGGGGAAGAGTATATCTCATTGTCCTTGATCAGCCAGGACCCTTACCTGGGAGGGTCACATCCCTCAGCCCAAGATTCTCTTTGAAGACCAAGAACTTCCCTTTCAGAAAAACCTTGGTGAGTATGTCTACCATCTGCTCATCAGCCAAAACATGGAGTCTCATTGCTCCTCTCTGGACCATGTCTTGTATATATTGATACCTAATCTCAATATGCTTGGACTTATCATCAAATAAGATATTATCTTTTGATCGGATCCCACTCTTGTTGTAGCAATATATCATTGTCATATCTAGGACCTACTCAAACAACCCTCCAAAGAGCTTCCTGAACCATACTTCCTCATAGCTAGCCATGCTTGTAGCAATGTACTCTGCCTCAGATGTCATCAAAGATATGAAATTGTTCTTCTTGCTCATCCAAGATATTAAAGAAGATCCCAAACTAAAGTAGCACTGTGTTGTGCTCTTCCCGTTAATAATGTTTCTAGCCAAGTCAACATCAGTGTACCTATGTAGCCTTATCGACAATATATCTTAGACCAAGATTGCTCGTCCCATGCAAATATATCAACACATGCTTAGCAACAACCTAGTGTGTGTGAAGAAGTTCAATCATGAATTGACTCAAGGTGTTGACTTCAAAACATATGTCCAGATGGGTGTTCAAAAGGAACATCGATGCCCCAATCAATTGTTGATACTCATAGGGGTTCACCAAGTTAGGTCAAAAAATATTGCCAACAGTTTCATGACATATTTTCCTTAAGAAATAAAATATCACCAAGTCATTGCCACACTTCTAATCCCAGGAAGTAATGCATCAAACCAAGATCCTTCATTTCAAAATTAGAGCCCATCTCACTCTTACACTCGAGCATCAGAGGCTCACTACCTGTTGAGAATAAATCACCAACATATAAAACCAAAATCAAAGGAATATCTTGGACCACTTTGAAGTAGAGGTTCAGGTCAACATTACTTCTCATGAATCCAAACTTCACTAGGTAACTATTAGTGCAGGCATACCAGGCTCTGGGGCTTGCTTCAAATCATATATAGATTTCTTTAACTTGCAAACGTGAGTCTTCCTGTCGTTTAATTCAAATCCCTATGGCTAGTCAAAAAATAATTCTTCCTATAGTATGCCATGGAGAAATTCAGTCTTTACATCCATTTGGTGAAGGGTCGATCCTTAACTTGCTATAAGGGAAACAATAAACATATACTTCTCAATGATTCCATCAACTCCATGCTTGATCTTGTATAGCCATTTCAAGATGATCACAAACTTTCCTTTAGGTATTAGAACAACATTCCATATATCATTCTTCATAATTGATCCATACTCTTTTTCCATGGCACCCTTCCAAACTTTCTCTTTCACTACTTCTTCAAAAGTGGGAGGCTCAACATGGATGATATTGCTCATGGCTACAACGTATCTGCAGTATTGACATCGCTTCTTGCCTTCTCTAAAGGTTCCTATACCAAAAACATGTTTCTTAGCATTCTGTAATGTTTCATGAAGCCAAAGAGGTCTCTTCCTAGAAAGGGAATCACTTGGAGGGGGATCCAAGGGGTCCACAGTTTCCATGGGATCATCAAAAATGTCCTTCTCATATTCAGGAAGAGGAGGACCTTCTAGGAGGTCGATGTCATCATCTTTCTTCTCAACAGGAGGGGGTGGAGGAAGGTCCCTTCCTTTTCCAAGGGTAACATCTTCATCAAAGGTTACATTCTTGTTAAACTCGATTTTCCTTTGTCCATATATATATATATATATATATATATATATATATATATATATATATAGATATATATACATATATATATATATATATATATACATATATATATATATATATATATATATATATATATATATATATATATATATATCTATATATATATATATATATATATATATATATATATATATATATTCTAAAGGCTTTAGAATTTTCACAATATCCAACAAACATACCTTTCTTTCTGGTGGCTTCCAACTTGTTCCTTTTGTCCTTCGGCACATGAAAGTATACAGGGTAACCAAATATCCTTAGATGACCAATATTAGGCTTCACACCTGTAAACACTTCTTCGAGAGTTTTGTTATCCAGGGCTTGATGAGGAACCCTATTTTGAACATAGATCATTGTATTTGTAGCTTCTCCCCAAAGGAACTTCGACAACTTTTGATCATGTAACATGGCTCAGGAAGCTTCCATGATAGACCTATTCTTTCTTTCAACCACACCATTCTTCTTGGGATTATATGGTACACTAGTATTTTCCTTGATTCCAACCTCCTTGTAAAAGTCAATGAACTCATTTGAGGTATATTCTCCACCATTGTCAGACCTAAAAAATTTGATTCTGTTCCTTGTTTGACTCTCTATCAATTCCTCAAAGTCTTTGAACATGTTAAATGCTTCATACTTATGCTTCAAATAAATAATCCATGTTTTTGTAGAGAAGTCATCAATAAAGATAATATAATAGAGGTGGCCACCAAGGGAGTGCATAGGCATGGGTCCACACAGGTCAGAGTGGATGAGTTGTAGAATATCATTAGTCCTATTTTTTCTAGAGGGGAATGGTCCCCTTGTCTTATTTCCACTAGCACATCTCGGACATAGACCATCATGACTAGATTGAACACCAGGGATCCCAGAAACCAACTTTCTTACTTTATGCAGGGCTTCATAATGTATATGTGCCAACCTTCAAGGCCATAAATCACTTTTATGATTGATATCATGGACTGTAGGTTGCAATGGTATTCCATTGAATCTATAGAGTTATTCAATTCTAGATCCCAAGTTGAAAGTTTATCTCATGCGAGACTCCATAAACTAGGTGAGGACCTTTCCTCTTATGAAGGAAAATCTTATACCTTTGTCTTCTAAGGTAGATATAGATACCAAGTTCTTCTTTAGTCCTAGAACATACATCACATCATGAAGAAGAATGGATTCCCCAGAGTCCAAATGAAATTTAACAAAACCAAAGCCCTTCACAGGATATGTAGAGTTGTCCCCAAGGATGATCTTTAGATTAGACTCCCTCTCAACCAGATTTGAGAGGAATTCCTTGTACCTAGAGAAATTTCTAGAAGCCCCACTATCTACCAACCATCACATGAATCCAAAGGGGAGGAACTAAAAAGAGAAGAAACAAGAATATATACATATTGCTAAGTAACAACATTGTTTTCATACCTTGAGTTCCTTGATTTCTTTTGTGGACTATATCCTTCTTATTGAATTGAGACTTCTGTGATCCATATAAATTTTTTTTTGAAGAATTCTTCGGCGAAAATCACATGGAGAAATTTTTGTGACGCGTTTCGAACCAACCAGTATGGTTCATCGTCAGGACAAGTTGAATGAGCAGATTTGGCCTACGCACTTTAAATAGACCGCGCAGAATATCCAATGACTCAAATTACTAGAAAGACAACAGCTCGATTTAGCTTGATAACGGCTAGTTTGACCATTATTATTATTATTATTATTTTTTTTTTTCTGTATAAAGACTATTTTATTATGAATAAAAAAGAAAAATATTTACAAAGAGGTTTTAACCTCTGAGGGGGCTGTAGCCTGCCCTCTGTCAGCAAAACTGTTGCAGTTAGCACTTGGCCTTCTGTTTACATAGATGAAAATCCTAGACCCAAAACTCAATAGAGCTAGATAGGATCGACACTTTAGTGTGAGCCGCCCTATTACAAAATGCAGTTCTATGCAACTACTACAAAAAAGCTGGAAAGCCAAAATCATAACTTGGAAGATGAGAAAAAACCATACTGATAATATCAGAAACCATACCCACTGAGAATTACATCCACAAAACCAGCAATCCTGAGATGACTTGCTGAGGCAGAGGTAGTTATGCCTAAGGTGGCAAGTCTGTGTCTTCTTCATTTGCCTTGTTGGGAGAGCTTACCCAATGAACCATCACATTATCTTCGACTTCCATCATGTTGCAGCCTGGAGGAGTCACAAGGTGCAGAACGCTGCCTGAGAATTGCGTTGGCGCACAAGCAATGATATCCTCTTGAGAAGAATCTTGCTGATGGCGAGAATCTTCTTGTTGACCTTCTTCCTGCAACGCAGTGGGATTATTGAGGACATCACCCGCCAAGCTGCCCTGAGAGTCACTAGAATTTTGAGAAAGAGACTTTTCCTTGGAGGTTTCAACAGAGCCTGTGAGCTCATCTTCTTCCTCCGAGAAGATGACAGTAATAATAGCTGAGATAATTGGCTTGTTAAGCCTGATTTTATATTTGAAGGGGGATGAGTGAAAAGAGCTTTTTAGGGACGGTCCGGAGTGGTTTGATGACGGCGAGGTCGGCGAGACAGAGGCTAACGGGGAAATACGTCGAGGACCAGAGCCACCACGACCCCTAAAACCTCCACGGGATCCTGAAATACTACCCCGCCGGGAAATACCACGACGCCGGGCCATTGCAGAAAGGATTGACAAATTGAAAGTGCTAAAGGATTGAGGGAGAAAGAGAAACGACCCGCCACAATCTAAAAGAAACTGGAGTGAACAGACCTCTGATTTGAAGACCCCAAGAGATAACCCAGCACAGAGAGTGTAAACGACCACGAGAAATAACCCAGCACTGACGGACTGAACCCAATACCCGACCCAGACACCTTCAGCAAAGACCGAAACGAGACCTCTTACAGAGATGGGCCAGAGGAAAACTGACTGACTATACCAGACACCTTCGAAAAGAAACAAAACCAAATACCTGAAGCTGGCTAGATGCGAGCGATTATGAAGCCATGGTGGCTTCCAAATGCTCTGCACTGCACCAAAGTTCTGAGAACATAACCACCAGAGAATGTCACTACCTGAATGAACCAGAGCGACTCTACAACTATCTGAAGAGGCCAGAACAAATGAGCCGTGAATTGTGTGCACCATCCTGAAATCCTTTCCCTGCTTGCCTTGAACCCAATGCATCATAAATGCGAATAAATGTCCTGCCACGAACTGCCAAACCAACCCGAGGTACTGCCAGATGCCGGCGCCGCGTGCTCGAGCATTAACAACTCATTAAGGCACTCGCATCCGGGTAGTTTGACCATTATATTAATTAATATTATTTAATTAATTAATTAATTTATTTTTAATTTATTTTTAATTTTTAATTTTTTTAATATATATATATATATATATATATATATATATATTTTTGTTATAACAGAAATTTTAGTTATAGAATAAATTAATCATAAAATGAATTAATCATAAAATGAATTAATTATAATTTTTTTTTTTTTAATATATATATTAATAAACCTACATTAATTCAAATCTGTTAGAAATGTATACTATAATAGGTAAAATTATAATAAGTAAATTACTAAAAATAAATAATTTCAAATATATTAATATTGAACTGTTAAATAAAAATATTAGTTAGTTATAACGGCTAGTTTGACCTAATTTGACAAGGTGTATTTATTTATTTATCTATATATTTTATTTAAAAATAGAATAAATAAATAAATTATAATAGGTAAATCATAAAATATATTAATTTTAAATATATTAATATATTAATAAATTTAAATTAATTTAAATTTTTTTGAAAAATATAATAGAATAAGTAATAATAATAATAATAATAACATAAATAAATAATTTCAAATATATTAACTAATAAGAATAAAATTAATTTTAGATAAAAATATTAGTTAGTAAAACTAATTCAAGGTCTATGTAATGGTAAAAATGGTATTTTAAAATTAATTTTATGCAAGTAAATATATATATATATATATATATTATAATAATAATAATAATAATAATAATAATAATAAAAAAAAAAATAATAATATTAATGATAATTATAACCCATTAAAATTAATAATTAAAATCGATTTAAAAATAATTTTTAATGTCCCTGCATCTTTTAGACCTCTCAGCACCATTCGTAAATCCCTAAAGGACCCCATCGACCCTAAGGACATGAAAGGGGTTTATATTATTCCTTGTTTATGTGGGACCCCTTATATTGGTGAGACTGGTCGCTCCATTAATCAAAGGATTAGTGAGCACGCAGCTGACCTCAAGCATATGAGAACTAAGTCTTCCGCTTTAGCAGAACATGTGGAGAAAACTAATCATCATGTCTGCATCGAGGAGGCTAGTGTGATTGCTAGAGTGTCGCAGTTCCATCACCGGAAATTTAGGGAAGCCCCGGAGATTGAAAAAAGACTGAACAATCTCAATAGAGAGGATGGCTGGAAGATCAGTAGTTGTTGGATCCCGACCCTCTCCTCCTAGTCGTTTTCCTTTTTTTTTTTTTTTCTCGATTAATTAATTTTTAATATAGTAATTTATTTTATTTATTTATTTATTTGATTTATTTATTTACTTCTTCTTATTATTATTATTATTATTTTTTTTTTTTTTATTTTTATATATATATTTTTTATTATATATATATATATATATATATATATATATATATATATATATATTTATTATTATTATTATTATTTTATTTTTATTTTTATTTTTATTTTTTTTATTTTTATTTTTATTTTTATTTATTTATTTATTTATTTTATTATTTTATTTTATTATTTTATTTTTAATTATTTATTTATTTTTATTTAAAAAAAAAAATTCATTTTTAAATCGATTTTAATTATTAATTTTAATGGGTTATAATTATCATTAATATTATTAATTTATTATTATTATTGTTATTATATATATATATATATATATCTATCTATATATATATATATATATATATATATAGATATATATATATATATAGATATATATATATATATATATTTTTTTTTACTTGCATAAAATTAATTTTAAAATACTATTTTTACCATTACATAGACCTTGAATTAGTTTTACTAACTAATATTTTTATCTAAAATTAATTTTATTCTTATTAGTTAATATATTTGAAATTATTTATTTATGTTATTATTATTATTATTACTTATTCTATTATATTTTTCAAACAATTTTAAATTAATTTAAATTTATTAATATATTAATATATTTAAAATTAATATATTTTATGATTTATCTATTATAATTTATTTATTTATTCCATTTTTAAATAAAATATATAGATAAATAAATAAATACACCTTATCAAACTAGGTCAAACTAGCCGTTATAACTAACTAATATTTTTATTTAACAGTTCAATATTAATATATTTGAAATTATTTATTTTTAGTAATTTACTTATTATAATTTTACCTATTATAGTATACATTTCTAACAGATTTGAATTAATGTAAGTTTATTAATATATATAAATATATATATATATATATATATATATATATATATATATATATATATATATATATATATATATATAATTAATTCATTATATGATTAATTTATTCTATAACTAAAATTTCTGTTATAAAAAAATAAAAAATAAAAATAATAATAATAAAAAAAAATAAAATAAAAAAAATAAATAAATAAATTAAATAATATTAATTAATATAATGGTCAAACTAGCCGTTATCATGCCAAATCGAGCTGTTGTCTTTCTAGTAATCTGAGTCATTGGATATTCTACGCAGTCTATTTAAAGTGCGTAGGCCAGATCTGCTCATTCAACTTGTCCTGACGATGAACCACACTGGTTGGTTCGAAACGCGTCACAAAAATTTCTCCATGTGATTTTCGCCGAAGAATTCTTCAAAAAAAAAAGATATCCTTCTTCACGATCATTAGGGGCATATCTCCTTCTTCTATCATCTCTTCATCTTCTATCATCACCTATTCTTCTTTCATTAAACCCGTTGTTGTTGAAGCCACGGTTGGAACTTGGAGCATCTCTCTTTTTCGGGCATTCTCAGGCATAGTGACCATGCTTGTGGTAGTTGTAACATTTAAATTTTGATAAATCCTTCTTGAATCTTCTAGTGGAATCCTTGGAATCTGCAGCAGGCCTTATTGATGGTCTCCCTCTTCCTTTTCTCTTCTTGTCTTGAGTAGAAAATTCACAGGACTCTCCTTCTTCATGATGTTGAATCCTCTCTTTGGAGATCATACTAGATTCTTCTTGAGTGCACTTACCAACGAGCTTATCAAATCTCAGGAACTTGTTGTTGTTTCTTATAGTAGTGATGACGGTTTCCAAAATAGGAGGAAGACCTTGAAGAGCGCCCAATACTAGCTCTCTGTCAGAGATGGGCTCACTAGCTATATGAAATTGATCCCTTGGTTGGGATATCCTCATAAAATAGGATTGCACAAATTCTCCCTTGTTCATTTTCATGTCCTTGAGTTGATTCTTCAAGGAAAGGATGTGATTCAAAATGTTGACCTTATGCATCCCAACTAGATTATCATAAATATCTTTGGACTTCTTCAACTTTCCAACAAAATTAAGAAAATGATCTTTCAATGAAACAATAATAATTTTCTTGGCTTTAAGATCAACTTTCTTATATTTAGACTTTGAAGCATCAAGAGCATTCTAGAGGTTCATGTACTTTTCCTTCCACATATTCCAAAACATCGTTGTCATCTAGTATGACTTCCAACCCAATCTTCCAAGCATCAAAGTTAGATGAATCACCCAAATTCTCATTATCCTTGAAGAAAGAGGTAGACATATTGACCAAATCAAATCGGATTGTTTAACTTCTTCCAAAGATGATTGCTCTCGACTCTTGATTCCTTGGGATTTTCTTCACCTTGGCTCTGATACCATGTTAATTTTCCATTGTTCTATTCTATTAAAATTACTTTATCCCATTATTTTCTTCAATTAACAATCAAATACAATCTTCCAATAAATAACATTTGTAGATAGAACACTAAATGCAATGTACAATATGAAGACAATCAAGAGAAATAAGACACAAGATTTGGTCAAAGACCATGGAAAAACCCCACAAGGGGGAAAACCCTTTCAAATGCTTCTTCTTATAAGATTATCATAAAATGTTTAACAAAGAGATACAATGATTCAATTCATCAACAACAAACTCAAAGTCAATTATTTTACCATCTAAGAGATGAACCAACCAATATCCAATAGGTGATCCTCAAAATCAAATATGGTCAACAAGTCAAAGTCAAGAGTAGTCAAAGATGCCCTAAGCAGTCCACAAGTCAACGATCAAACTCTTCCAAATGAGCTCAGTCAATCATCAAAACACTCAGCCTTCCTTGCTGTTCAAACTTCACTCAAATTAGACCCAAACAACTAAATCAAACTAAGTCAATGGAGAGATAAGTTCCACAATCAAACTTCAGATTTCTTGTGGTTAAATTCTGCGGTCAACAGAAGTCAAACTACCTAGAAAATCATGATCTCTATGCCAAAGAATGTGACCTCCAAAAACAGATCCAAAAAGTCAAGTCAAACCAAGTAAGACTCCTTTTGAACTCCAAAAGGTCAACATTGATCAAAGGCTGGTCAAAGGCAAATTTCAACCTAATTAAAGAGACTCCCTCTTCTCCTCGCATGTGTTAAAGAAGACTTGCAATTTCATAAGTATTCAGACCTTCAAAGAGAAGAAGAATATGTGTGTAATGATGTATCCAAATGATGTGACATGAGGTCTATTTATAGGCATTGGAGGAGATCCAATTTGGCTTCTAGGCCAACTTGAACTTTTGCGCACATGGTTTTCATATTAAAATATATTTTTCCTTGACCAAATTAAATTCTTCCAAGGGAAAAGAGGGTCTTCTCTAGATGAGGAAGGTTTTCCAAAGGAGAGAATTTGTCCTTGAGCTACCAAATTAACACCTTGACATGTTACAATGTACACCAAACCCTGAGAATGAAATTTGGAAGCACAAAGATACCCTAGAATCTTTGGCCTATTTGTTGTAGTAAAACTATTTTCTTTTTTGTAAATCAGGGTTTAATGTTTTAAAGTTTTCTTTCACTTGCAAGATTGTTTCCAATGCATAATGGAATATATTTTATTATGTTCTAGCTTGTGTGAATTTGTTTACCTTCTTTTACTACAAATAGAATAAATTTACTTGTTTTTCTTTACTTCTTGCAATTTCTGAGTATTTTCTATAGCTTAAATAACAAAATGGTCTATGGGAAACCTATTTTCTCTTCAATTACTTTCACCTATATCAGATCAACAAAATAAGAACACATTGCATTCTACACTCATAGTGTTGACTACTCTTCAGTTTGTACGAACCCTGGGTTGACAATTAAAGTGGAGCCCCTTTAGGAGCTACAACATTCTTGTTGTAAGGGGCATCACTTTTTGGTGTCATTTCCGAGGAGGTGTCAAAGTATGAATTGTTTTCTTCCCTAGTTGATTCACTTCCTTCATTTTCTCCAAAAACACAAACAAATGCATTATTATTTTCATATAGAAAATCACAAAACAAAAAATTATATTTCTTTGG
The DNA here is from genome assembly GCA_031772625.1 of Pinus tabuliformis. Lineage (NCBI taxonomy): Eukaryota > Viridiplantae > Streptophyta > Pinopsida > Pinales > Pinaceae > Pinus > Pinus tabuliformis. Next base: position 914,826,617 of record CM062813.1, on the reverse strand, counting down.
TGCCTTGTAGAATCAGAGATATTGTAGGAAATTTTTTACCAAAAACCCCACATCTACAAATATCCATCCTTCTCTTGCTAACTATGGGCCTCCTACTCTATATTTAGATGATGTTATCACTCTGGTTGTCCTTAAGCTCCTAAAGGATATGGCCGAGGTAACCACAAACCAATCTTTGGACTGCAGGTTCTAGCCCACCTGCAATCAGAGAGGGCTCTCTCTTTCTGATTTAGCTTTGTTGAAGATGATTTTAGGCTAGTTATTGAGTTCAAGGGGTTTTGTTTTGATTTCAGTGGGATGATTGATGCTTTCAAGTAGAGAGGCAAAACATAGTGTGGTAAGTTTCAAACCATTGGGCATGGAGTCATGGAGTAAGATTGCTGGTGCGTTTTCTTGGTCACAAGAGAGGAAAATGGAGCAAGACAGCTGCATATGAAACAATCATTCAAGGTAAAGAGATGGATTGAAAAGCTAAGGAATGAGAGGCAATTAAGAATTTCTCATTCAGGTTAGCAGAGGGAAGATAAATGAGCCCTATCTAGGAGTAGCTAAGAATTCCTAGATAACAGTCATTCGTATGTGAAATAGATCAAACATGAGCCATAAAAGAATTCATATTTATGCCTAAATCAAGAGGAAAACATTAAGAAGCCATGAAAACTGAGCATAGAGTGCAGCTAAGAAAATTCTAAACCAATCCTTCGTTCTGTGACTTGAGCATATATGAAATTGAAATAACAAAGGTAAGGAACACTTATTGATTCATACTGCAGCACAAGAATTCCAAATTCATTCCTTGGAAACCATTAACAACACATCAAACAGTCCATTCTCCAAGCTTTCAACAATCTTTGATTAAGAAAAACATATCAGATATACAGTGCAAGTCTCTAATGAGGATTCTCAACCAACCAACCCTTTATTCAGTGCAGAGGGTCGTATCTATACAAAAAACAGGATACAAAAATATCTAGATGATGAATTAATGACTCATAACTTCTTTGCCAACTCTTAAGGAGTAGTAGCTGAAAGAGTAAATGCCGCAGTAAATATGAATGTAACAGTTGTTCATTCTGTCAGAGAAAAATTGACTTTTGACTCCAATTGAGTCGGCTGGGCTGCACTTTCAAAAATCCCCGCTTTTAGGCTTGCTGTCCCAGCTCTCTGCTTTGTCACTGCTCCAACCTGTTGTGCGTGTTCCTTAACCGCTCTGTCCGGTGCTTTCGTGCCTCCATTCGCTAACTCATAGTTGCCCGAGATTTGAAATAAACAAAAAGGGGCAACTACTGAAATTACATGGGCAAAATGGCCAGCATTTCCTGCCACCAATCATCGGGAGGTAACTGATGTTGTTGTATCTTGACGAGTGCCTCATTAGCCTCTGTGTACTTGTAATAGTTAGGTGGCATCTCAAATAGATGGTTGACTTCATGCTCTATGTAAAATAAGTGTTCCAGCTTGTCATAGAGAGTCTGTCCTGAAGGAGGTCCTGCTTGTGCTGTAGAACTTGATGAAGCAGTAAGCTGATTTGTGACATAATTATTGATCCTGGTTGCATATTGGTCACGTGTCAATAACCTTCCAGCACTGGTCAGTAGGCTGGGCAATCCTTTAGTCTGTAGTGCTGCAAGCTTTACTTCAAAATTGTCTACATCCCTTTGTATTTCCCGACATCTTGCTTCTAAAGTTTGCACAAAGCTTCTTAATGTGAGCACCCTCTTTGCTGTCAATATGGCATCTGTTCTGTTCATGATGTGCAGTGCTGCCAGCTCTTCCTTAGTCTGATGATTTAAAAAGTTGATCATTTTGTTGGCCTGCTCAGGCATGTTTCCCAATGCTGCTTTGGCTCTCTGAGTTTCAGACCGAGCAAGGCCAATTAGTTCTACCTGTTCATACATTGCCTGAACTGACCTCCATTGACTTGTGATTGACTGACTAATCTTGGCCCACATAATTTTCTTTATTTCAGCCAGGGCTTTGTCCAAAGACAGCTCTTTCTCCAAGGCCTTTATTTTGTCCTTCAAGGCCTTAATTTCCCTTGTCTGCTCAGCCACTGTCATTTTGGACTTATCATATTTTCCTTCTAGATTGGCCAACTTTTCTTTGGCCTCTTTTATCTCTGTTGCTTGAAGCTCTAGCTCCTTGATAGCTTTTGTCAAATCATCCATGCTTATGCTAGATTCAGGAGCTGTTGTTGCTGCCGCTGTAGCTTCTGTAGCTGTTGTAGTTGCTGGAATAATTGGAGGGGTCACTGCTGCTTGCATGGGAGGAGCAGTAACAACAGTTGGAACTGTTTGCGGTGGCTGGGAAGCCGACTCTCCCTGCTTGTCTTGTAGTGCTTTCTCCAATTCTCCTTCCATCTCAATTACTCTCTAGTTCAGCTGCATTAGTAGGTCTAATGTATCCTCAGCTTCTTTCTCTTTCACCAATTCTCCTGTTTGAGGGTGCTCAGTAGGAAGAAACCTCAATCGTTTTTTTAATGCAGCAATATCATCATCCTTCTCTTTCATAAGTGCCTTCACACCTTTAGGATCCTTAGGATCATGTCCTAAGTCCACTTTGTCTTTAGCTGTAGAGGACATTCTTTCCAAATCAAGCTGAGTATTCGTATTCTTTAAAGATTCTTTCAATTCATGAGCCAGCGTGGCCTTCTCTACCAAGGTGGCATAAACCATCTCCCCTGTTTGCTTATGTAACTCTATTTGATCCATGGGGTGAATGTACTTGGTTAGAACCTCTAATCTTGTCCTGACATAGTCTGCAACTAACTGTGGCTGCTGAACCTTGGGCTTGAAGTGGGTGAGAATCATCCTTTCTTCTTTAATGTCATATGCTGCCATCAATCTTTCCTGTTTGGCAGGTGTTGCCTTAAGAAATTGGTCATACAATTGCCTTCTTAATTGCTCATTTTGAGCCTTAATTTATTTAAAGGTGGCTTTAATGCCAACTGGATTCTTTCTTTGCTGTGTAGAGGAAGATACCTCCATGCCATGTTGTCTGTCTTTCTCTTGTTGGAAAGAGCTTGTAGCTGTATGTTGACTTCCTTCTCTGTCTCTCCCTGGACTTCCAAGGATTTCCTCACTGACTTCCTCTTCAATTGGGGAGTCAACCTTTTGCCTCTTGGCCTCGAGCTGCTGTGTAGACCCACTAGCAGGTGTGGAGTCTTCTCGGTCTCGTTTTCTGCCTCTTTCCTCATGGGCAGGAGTCTGTAAAACTGGCATTTGGGGTGCCTCTGTTTGCTGTGGAGAAGCCTATTCTTGGGAGTGTTCCATTGAAATAGCAGGCTGCTCTGTGACCACTCCTTGTTCTGTCTCCATTGGCTCTTTTCCTTTAACTGTACCTGTTGCTGATGTGGATGCCCCTTGGGCAGCTTGTGAAGCTGCAGCTGTAGATGTTCCCTCTTCAACTTGGTATGGCAGTTTGAAAGTTACCTGGTTAAAACAGCGTCGAGGGCGGATGAGCTAGTGCAATGGTGAGTTATGGAGTCAAATTGCAGGCCGCAGCAGCTTGGTTAGTCGATTTCAAGCTTTGGGAACGAGAACTGTAAAAATAGTGAATCGGAGCTTTGCAAAAGAACCAACAGAAGTGAAATAAAACGGTTGTTTGCACGCTTTTATGCAAAGAATGACATTTTGGCGCCTTTGGCACTTTTTTGGGATGACGTCAGCGTGACGTCACCGGTGGGTCTCAGGTACAGACGGGTGTCGTGGCAGCTGACAGGGCGGTGATGTGGCAATGACATGGTGGCAGGGCACGGGCACGGAAGGGATGAGGTGGCGGCAACCGTGGCACAGTAGCAGAGGCGTGGAGGTGACGTCACACAGGGGAGGGCGGTTTCCGGTTTCGGGCGCACCGTTTTTGCGCGCAGGCGGTTTCGAAGGAGGAGGCTCCGCCACAGCCGAGAGGGCGACGCGTGGCGGGAGTACGACGGGAAAACCGCCCATCTCCCGGGCGCTAACCCTCGACATGTCGGGGCACCAAAAGACCCGCCCACCGTAGATCTCGGGCGCGCCAAATCTGACGGCCGACGGGAGAGATAACACGGCGGGTGGTTAGGGACGGGGCCCGCGGCATAATTTTTGTTTATTCATACAACGGGGGGGTTAAACATTAGACATGTGGGTTTATGGGATATGTGCCAGCGGGGTTAAATGTTTTATATACATATCTTTAGGATAAGAGCGGAAAATGGGTTTTAAAGGGCTAGGATTTAAAGGGGAAGAGTTGTTAGGCTAACCAGCTGTCAAACTAACTCCAGGTTAGGACATGGAAGGGTTAATAGGAGCCCCAAATGGACTACTATTTCCCGGATTTAGGAAATATGACTATAATGCCAAAGGGAGGGGCTATTTAATATTTTTGGGGATTTTATATAGTTTTAGTAGTGAATAGGGATAGGGAAGTAGTTGGGGAGCTACATAGTAGAATTAGGAGTTAATATGACATGGTGGAATGGAAATGGAAGGGGAACAATGATCAATCTATGAAATGATGATATATATAGGAATTGCATGGAAAGTGGAAAAATGACTTTTACACAAGAAATGTGGCTTCTTTTCATGGAGAAAGCCAAAACTTTGACTAAATGTTTCACAAAAATGAAAATGAAAATAGGACTTGTTAGGCAGATCCCAAGGTCCTTTAGGGGGATATTAGTAAGAGATATTGAAGGTGGGGGTGAAGGGAAGTTAGACATGCTTCCAGACTTCTGCCATCAAAACACTGCTTTAGTACTTCTACCATTGATGAGATGAGCTTTCTTTTCCAAGGCCAAAAATGAAGATGATCTTGTTTCTGCAACCCCAGGCTACCTACCCAGCTTAATACACCTAGCATTTTTTGTTACTTCAGGAAGGGTGCACTTAGACTTGCAAACCCTGACTGCTTTTTTTATTTTTAACCGTCCTCCTATCTAGAAACTACCCTTATTGCTTCCAAGAACCCAGATTAAGTAGTTGGGCTCCTTCACTTCTCTACCTAGCTACTGATCTGCCAAGCTTAAGCTGTTTGGATAGATATTTATTCTCTAAATTCTAAACAAGAAATTGAAACCTAGGGATGCCAAGATTAAGCTGTTTGGCCTCCCTTTAATCGAGGAATCCTTCAAAAATGGAACTTTTGCAGTATGGAAAAGATGAACATTTTTGGCACTTCCACTATCAATCATGAAATATGAAACCTGTTACAACAGGAGGCTAACAGTGGCTCCACTTGGGGATGGCTTTTCCTTGTGAAAAGCCAAGAATAGCAGGTTAGACTGCCTTGATACTCAACTGTTTCTGTATTGAAAAACTTATCTTTGCCAGCTATTTTATTTATATATATGACAGTAGAATTGAAGATCTTAGGGCCTTCACTTCGGGCTTCAACTGCAGCAAGTTTTCCATCGACACTAAAAAAAACCAAAATCCTACCTACTTACTGTAATCAGCCTTTTGTTTGTTGGTTAGGTAAAATGGAACAGCCAATGCAACCACTTAAGCAATAGTAGAAAGAAACAAACTGCTTGACTGATAATTGGTGAAATAAAAAACCTTATTTGGTCATGTGCTCCCGTAATCAAAACTGTGACATATAAAGGCCATTGCTGATATACTTGGCCCTCATAGGGAAAACATGTTAAAGATTCTAAGCTGAAAAGATCCTCCATGTAATCTGCTACAGGATCAACAAAAGCAACATGTGGGATAATTTCTTCTGGGGCTTCTTTGTCTAATGGAACAGTTGCATCCTTAATAACAAACTGTGTAACCAATACTTCAGTCTTCGTCTTGAAAACAAGATTATCCTCAATCTGTAAGTCACAAGGTAATACCAATACCTCATGGCTTGGAGAGGGAAGATCCTGGAAAAATTCTTTAGGGTCTCGAAAGTCAAATGACTGAATTTGACACTTCATTAGTTCAATTTCATTTTCATGTTCTTCAACAACCAGATCCAGAAAACACATTTTGATTTGAGGCTGTTCTATTGCTTTGACTTTTAACAACACCAATCTAACAAAATCTTCATCCAGTTCATATTCAGATAACAGCTTCCCGAATTCATCTAAGGCCTGATCTATTGCAAGATATTCTACCCATTCGGTCATCCTGTCTCACTGTTAACACTTTAAAATGGGATTACTTGGCTATAGTGGTGCTCTGAAACTTGAAGCTTTGGATCTTTGAACAAAAATATTCTGACATTCCTTTTTCAGGTACGTTCCTCCAGTGGAGCCTTATTTGGAAAGATGATGTGGAGTTGTCTGGTGGATAATTCAACTTTGGAGTGCTTGATCTTTGTCCACCATCACAGATCAGAACGGAACTTTGTAAAATGGTTCTGAAGAAAAAGATGACTTTCTCCAGAAAACGAGATTTGGAGCCACCTTCCAAATTCTTTCTTGGATTTTTTTGAAGACTTCCCAGTGGAGCTTTCCAAATTGCTTTGTGAAATTAACTGAGGATAGTCCCCAGTGGAGTCGCCATTATGTTATCACTCAAGTTGTCCTTAAGCTCCTAAAGGATATGGCCGAGGTAACCACAAACCAATCTTTGGACTGCAGGTTCTAGCCCACCTGCAATCAGAGAGGGCTCTCTCTTTCTGTTTTAGCTTTGTTGAAGATGATTTTAGGCTAGTTATTGAGTTCAATGGGTTTTGTTTTGATTTCGGTGGGATGATTGATGCTTTCAAGTAGAGAGGAAAAACATAGTGTGGTAAGTTTCAAACCATTGGGCATGGAGTCATGGAGTAAGACTGCTGGTGCGTTTTCTTGGTAACAAGAGAGGAAAATGGAGCAAGACAGCTGCATATGAAACAATCATTCAAGGTAAAGAGATGGATTGAAAAGCTAAGGAATGAGAGGCAATTAAGAATTTCTCATTCAGGTTAGCAGAGGGAAGATAAATGAGCCCTATCTAGGAGCAGCTAAGAATTCCTAGATAACAGTCATTCGTATGTGAAATAGATCAAACATGAGCCATAAAAGAATTCATATTTATGCCTAAATCAAGAGGAAAACATTAAGAAGCCATGAAAACTGAGCATAGAGTGCAACTAAGAAAATTCTAAACCAATCCTTCGTTCTGTGACTTGAGCATATATGAAATTGAAATAACAAAGGTAAGGAACACTTATTGATTCATACTGCAGCACAAGAATTCCAAATTCATTCCTTGGAAACCATTAACAACACATCAAATAGTCCATTCTCGAAGCTTTCAACAATCTTTGATTAAGAAAAACATATCAGATATACAGTGCGAGTCTATAATGAGGATTCTCAACCAACCAACCCTTTATTCAGTGTAGAGGGTCGTATCTATACAAAAAACAGGATACAAAAATATCTAGATGATGAATTAATGACTCATAACTTCTTCAACAACTCTTAAGGAGTAGTATCTGAAAGAGTAAATGCCGCAGTAAATATGAATGTAACATTTGTTCATTCTGTCAGAGAAAAATTGACTTTTGAGTCCAATTGAGTCGGTTGGGCTGCGCTTTCAAAAATCCCCGCTTTTAGGCTTGTCGTCCCATCTCTCTACTTTGTCACTACTCCAACCTGTTCTGCGCGTTCCTTAACCGCTTTGTCCGGTGCTTTTGTGCCTCCATTCACCGACACATAGTTGCCCGAGATTTGAAATAAACAAAAAGGGGCAACAACTGAAATTACCTGGGCAAAATGGCCAGCATTGCCTGCCACCAATCATCGGGAGGTAACTGATGCTGTTGTATCTTGACGAGTGTCTCATCAGCTTCTGTGTACTTGTAATAGTTAGGTGGCATCTCAAACAGATGGTTGACTTCATGCTCTATGTAAAATAAGTGTTCCAGCTTGTCATAGAGAGTCTGTCCTGAAGGAGGTCCTGCTTGTGCTGTAGAACTTGATGAAGCAGTAAGCTGATTTGTGACATAATTATTGATCCTGGTTGCATATTGGTCACGTGTCAATAACCTTCTAGCGCTGGTCAGTAGGCTGGGCAATCCTTTAGTCTGTAGTGCTGCAAGCTTTACTTCAAAATTGTCTACATCCCTTTGTATTTCCCGACATCTTGCTTCTAGAGTTTGCACAAAGCTTCTTAGTGTGAGCACCCTCTTTGCTATCAATATGGCATCTGTTCTGTTCATGATGTGCAGTGCTACTAGCTCTTCTTTAGTTTGATGATTTAAAAAGTTGATAATTTTGTTGGCCTACTCAGGCATGTTTCCCAATGCTGCTTTGGCTCTCTGAGTTTCAGACCGAGCAAGGCCAATTAGTTCTACCTATTCATACATTGCCTAAACTGACCTCCATTGACTTGTGATTGACTGACTAATCTTGGCCCACAAAATTTTATTTATTTCAGCCAGGGCTTTGTCCAAAGATAGCTCTTTCTCCAAGGCCTTTATTTTGTCCTTCAAGGCCTTAATTTCCCTTGTCTGCTCAGCCACTGTCATTTTGGACTTATCATATTTTCCCTCTAGATTGGCCAACTTTTCTTTGGCCTCTTTTATCTTTGTTGCTTGAAGCTCTAGCTCCTTGATAGCTTTTGTCAAATCATCCATGCTTATGCTAGATTCAGGAGCTGTTTTTGCTGCCACTGTAGCTTCTGTAGCTGTTGTAGTTGCTGGAATAATTGGAGGGGTCACTGCTGCTTGCATGGGAGGAGCAGTAACAACAGTTGGAACTATTTGCGGTGGCTAGGAAGCCGACTCTCCCTGCTTGTCTTGTAGTGCTTTCTCCAATTCTCCTCCCATCTCAATTACTCTTTGGTTCAGCTGCATTAGTAGGTCTAATGTATCCTCAGCTTCTTTCTCTTTCACCAATTCTCCTGTTTGAGGGTGCTCAGTAGGAAGCAACCTCAATCACTTTTTTAATGCAGCAATATCATCATCCTTCTTTTTCATAAGTGCCTTCACACCTTTAGGATCCTTAGGATCATGTCCTAAGTCCACAATAATGTCCTTCAATGTTTTAATTCTTTTGTCTTTAGCTGTAGAGTACATTATTTCCAAATCAAGCTGAGTATTCGTATTCTTTAAAGATTCTTTGAATTCATGAGCCAACGTGGCCTTCTCTACCAAGGTGGCATAAACCATCTCCCCTGTTTGCTTATGTAACTATATTTGATCCATGGGGTGAATGTCCTTGGTTAGAACCTCTAATCTTGTCCTAACATAGTCTGCAACTAACTGTGGCTGCTGAACCTTGGGCTTGAAGTGGGTGAGAATCATCCTTTCTTCTTTAATGTCATATGCTGCCATCAATCTTTCCTGTTTGGCAGGTGTTGCCTTAAGAAATTGGTCATACAATTTCCTTCTTAATTGCTCATTTTGAGCCTTAATTTCTTTAAAGGTGGCTTTAATGCCAACTGGCTTCTTTCTTTGCTGTGTAGAGGAAGATACCTCCATGCCATGTTGTCTGTCTTGCTCTTGTTGGAAAGAGCTTGTAGCTATATCTTGACTTCCTTCTCTGTCTCTCCCTGGACTTCCAAGGATTTCCTCACTGAATTCCTCTTCAATTGGGGAGTCAACCTTTTGACTCTTGGCCTCGAGCTGCTGTGTAGACCGACTAGCAGGTGTGGAGTCTTCTCGGCCTCGTTTTCTGCCTCTTTCCTCATGGGCAGGAGTCTGTAAAACTGGCATTTGGGGTGCCTCTGTTTGCTGTGGAGGAGCCTGTTCTTGGGAGTGTTCCATTGAAATAGCAGGCTACTTTGTGACCACTCCTTGTTCTGTCTCCATTGGCTCTTTTCCTTTAACTGTACCTGTCGCTGATGTGGATGCCCCTTAGGTAGCTTGTGAAGCTGCAACTGTAGATGTGCCCTCTTCAACTTGGTATGGCAGTTTGAAAGTTACCTGGTTAAAACAGCGCCGAGGGCGGACGAGCTGGTGCAATGGTGAGTTATGGAGTCGAATTGCAGGCCGCAGCAGCTTGGTTAGTCGATTTCAAGCTTTGGGAATGAGAACGGTATGTGAACCGGAGCTTTGCAAAAGAACCAACAGAAGTGAAATACAACGGTTGTTTGCGTGCTTTTATGCAAAGAATGACATTTTGGTGCCTTTGGTGCTTTTTTGGGATGACGTCAGCGTGACGTCACCGGTGGGTCCCGGGTACGGACAGGTGTCGTGGCAGCTGACAGGGCGGTGATGTGGCAATGACATGGTGGCAGGGCGCAGGCACAGAAGGGATGAGGTGGCGGCAACCGTGGCATAGCAGCAGAGGCGTGGAGGTGACGTCACACAGGGGAGGGCAGTTTCCGGTTTCGGGCGCACCGCTTTTGCACGCAGGCGGTTTCGAAGGAGGAGGCTCTACCACAGCCGAGAGGGAAACGCGTGGCAGGAGTACGATGGGAAAACCGCCCATCTCCTGGGCGCTAACCCTCAGCATGTCGGGGCACCAAAAGACCCGCCCACCGTAGATCTCGGGTGCGCCAGATCTAACGGCCGACGGGAGAGATAACACGACGGGTGGTTAGGGATGGGGCCCGCAGCATAATTTTTGTTTATTCATACAACGGGGGGGTTAAACATTAGACATGTGGGTTTATGGGATATGTGCCAGCGGAGTTAAATTTTTTATATACATATCTTTAGGATAAGAGCGGAAAATGGGTTTTAAAGGGCTAGGATTTAAAGGGGAAGAGTTGTTAGGCTAACCAGCTGTCAAAATAACTCCAGGTTAGGACATGGAAGGGTTAATAGGAGCCCCAAATGGACTACTATTTCTCGGATTTAGGAAATATGACTATAGTTCCAAAGGGAGGGGCTATTTAATATTTTTTGGGATTTTATATAGTTTTAGTAGTGAATAGGGATAGAGAAGTAGTTGGGGAGCTACATAGTAGAATTAAGAGTTAATATGACATGGTGGAATGGAAATGGAAGGGGAACAATGATTAATCTATGAAATGATGATATATATAGGAATTGCATGGAAAGTGGAAAAATGACTTTTACACAAGAAATGTGGCTTCTTTTCATGGAGAAAGCCAAAACTTTGATTAAATGTTTCACAAAAATGAAAATGAAAACAGGACTTGTTAGGCAGATCCCAAGGTCCTTTAGGGGGATATTAGTAAGAGATATTGAAGGTGGGGGTGAAGGGAAGTTAGACATGCTTCCAGACTTCTGCCATCAAAACACTGCTTTAGTACTTCTGCCATTGATGAGATGAGCTTTCTTTTCCAAGGCCAAAACTGAAGATGATCTTGTTTCTGCAACCCCAGGCTACCTACCCAGCTTAATACACCTAGCATTTTTTGTTACTTCAGGAAGGGTGCACTTAGACTTGCAAATCCTGATTGCTTTTTTTCTTTTTAACTGTCCTCCTATCTAGAAACTACCCTTATTGCTTCCAAGAACCCAGATTAAGTAGTTGGGCTCCTTCACTTCTCTACCTAGCTACTGATCTGCCAAGCTTAAGCTGTTTGGACAGATATTTATTCTCTAAATTCTAAACAAGAAATTGAAACCTATGGATGCCAAGATTAAGCTGTTTGGCCTCCCTTTAATCGAGGAATCCTTTAAAAATGGAACTTTTGCAGTATGGAAAAGATGAACATTTTTGGCACTTCCATTATCAATCATGAAATATGAAACCTGTTACAACAGGAGGCTAACAGATGATATAAAGGCCTTTTTAGGTTAGCGAATGATGATTTATGATTAGACTGCAGGAGGATAAGAAACTCCATCACACATTGATACCATGGTTTGAAATAACCAAGCTAAAGTTTTTCCTATCAGGGAGGAAAATGAGAAGCCAAAATGAAAAATATCAGTCCAATCGCTCTCCCAGATTTCCATGTATTGGCTACCAAAGACCCTGACACTTTCATGTTTGAATTTGTTGTAGTTTGCAGGACATATGATTATACAATAGATGAGAATAAGCTCAAACAATTTCCTTCTACCCTCAAGGATGCATCCCTTCTATGGCTTATGAGCTTGGAAGGAGGAAATTATCACTTCATGGGGATAAATGTAGCAAGCCTTCAACACCAAATAAAGGGATTATTGTAGAGCAAGAGACACAAGGGAAAAAATATTCAAAATGACCCAAGGACTAGATGAATCCCTAGATGATTTTGAGGAAAGATTCTAGCTAAGTTTTAGGAGGACACATAACTGCACTCTTGATCCAGATTCCTTGAAATTAGTCTTTCTCTAGGGAGTTAGAGAAGAACTAATGGATACCCTCAACATGTTGGCCAATGGAGATATTTATTAGCTTAACTATGAAGACATCAAAACAATGTTCAAATAGGTAGGATTTAAGTTTTTCTACTAATACAACTGCAATGGCCAACTATGATGCTTTTTATTAGCGAATTTGAGTTTTTTTGATAATACAACTGCCACTACTATTGTCTTTAAACTCATATCCTTAACTAAGGTGTTATTATTCATATATGAAGTTGTTGCCTAATATGTTGTGGTCTTATCCTCATTATCTATGCGAATAGGAAAAGGTTTGTTAAGTCTCTCCTCCACTTCAATCATTAAGAATGACATAGGAGGTATGTTAGAAGATTTAAAAATTGAGATCTTACACACCTTTTCTATGCAGATGGACACACTACATATTAAGAAAAATAAAGAGGAAGAATATATGGAATTAGCTATATTCTTCCTTAGATGCACTAAGGTACATCCTAGGAATGAGTGCCCCTTATATGTCATAGATATTTGTTCTATGTTTGAAGAAAACCAATCAACTAAAAAATGTACATCTTTTCCAGGTTTGAAAGTTCTGTAACATGGAGTAGAAGGAGGCATGGATCAATTTTGTTTTTTCAACCAGAAGAGGCCACAAGGCCCCAGAACATATCAACAAGGTATGAACTACCTATCCTCTTTAAATAAAAGTCATAATGCACAATTTCAACCTTGGTATCAACCTAGAACCTCACCTTGGTTTATGCCCACTCCATGGTTCTATCCTCCCCAACAAACCATTCCTCCTTTTCATCCACACCATCACCAACCTCCTCAATGGGGTAATCCATCTTTAGGGTGGAGGCCTCAAGCAGCCCATGTGAAAATTCCTCAACAAGAACCCCTATTACAACAACTGATGATATTTCTCCTACTTGTTAGATTTACATGAACAAGTTATTTGCAGTTTCCTACGGAACATATTGAAATACATACACTACAGCCTTTAATTAATTTATATCCAGAAACAAGAGACCAAGCAAGAAATAAAATACAACACAATGACACCGTTATTTTTGGAAAAATGTCCCCAAAAAAATCTAATGATGGAAAACAGGTGCAACAGTTATGAGGGTTTATTGTTATTAAGAAGTAGAAAATTCTGAATACATATCTAAATACCTCACGAGTTATTTAGTTACAGAGAGAGAAATGTTGGTAGAAATATTTGTGAGATTACTTCACACAATCATTGAGGAAAATCTTGGTTGATCGGGACACTAGATGAGGTTCCTTTGGCAGGCCCTGCATTGCCTCTGTGCAATCCTCACACAATCCTTGCGTAAACCACTCTAGGCACTGCGTCACTGAGCCAATTGATTGATTTGATGCCTAGAGTCATTTCTCTCAACCTACTGGTCTCACACCTTGTCTCCCAACTTTTGAAATTGATGCCTAGAGTCATTTCTCTCACCCTCTGTGCTGCCTCTGTGTGGCCTTGCGTGGCCTTGCATCAGCCTCTGTGTGAGAGCTGTTGAATCAATCTCTGCCTCTCTCTATTGATGATTATCCAGCTAAAGAAATCTATCTCTCTCTTCGGATGTTATCCTTGCCCCTCAGCTACAAGAAATCTCCTCGATCAGAATTTCCTCCTGAGAACTTCTCACTTCATAAATTTGATCCCTTGATCTCTCGGTGTGTTTTCCAAATGACCCTCAAGATCCCTTAAATAATCTTCTCGTTGATATTCAATGGCCCAGATTAAAATCTAATCAATGACTAAGATCATTTTAGCTTGATCCTCGTCTTCTTCTAGAAGTTACACCCATAATTTGATTAATACGCATTAATATTTTTAATTTCCTAAGTTTAGACTTAGGGTCCCATTAAAAAATATTAATTATTTTAATAAAATTATTTATGGGTGGAATTTCCTAAAACTCTTTATGGATTCTTTGGAATACATGTGCCCAAGCTTCCCTACAAAATTTGATGCCTAGAGCATAGTCGATGCTACCCCAAATCAACACTCCCTCTTAGCAAGGAATGTGCTCTAGCAATATATGCTGCTGCATACTGCTCTGACTTTGAAGCATCGTCCTCTGAATTTTTTACATCTGACATGTTGTCCACCAACTACTGCACTACTACTGCAACTGTACTATTGTTGAGACTTCCACTTTCAACACTGCATCCATACTACAACTCCCTCTCAAGTGATGCATCTGTGCTGCTGTTAGCACTGCCACTGCCAATTTCCATTGCACTGCAAGTTGTTGCTGCTACTCTATCAGCAATGGAAAAACATCTAATATTACTGAACTAACTGTGTTCAGGATGACACCACGTGAATGCTAAAGCCTGACTACTGCTAGTCTATGCACTAACCCTCTGAATCTATTGTGCTGCTGCTGACCCCTGCTCTATGCCATCTGCACTACTGCCAACTCTTCTCTGTGTTGTTCAATCCCTAATACCCCTAGCCACTACAACTGTCTCCTCGACACCATCTGACACCAGTCCATCTTGCTACTACTGATCTGGGCTCCCGTAGAAAGGTAGTGATCAAGAGGTGGACACCTCAAGGATCTTGCCCACATGTAGCTCTTTCGAACTACAACTCTAAATCAACCCACCTTCCTCGTGGAGGTATCTTGGCTATCATGGCAAACTCCTCCTCTTAGATCTTCGCGGGCACAACCTTCAGATCACACTTCTCATCCTTGTCCTTCTTCTTGAGAGGACACTAAGTAGTGTAGTGACCCATCTCACCACACCTGTAACACTTGATCTTCGAGACGTCCTTCTTACGTCTACATTGCTCCTGTTGTCCCTTCGATGCAAGGGATGCATTATCCTACTCCTACTTGCGCTTTGACCCACTGCTGTTGCTTCTATCAAGTTTAACCTTGACTAAGTCTCTCCTCATCTCCTCTTGTTTTCGAGCAGCCCACATCTCATCCCAATTCGACAAAGCTTCTCTCCCCAGGATACTCTGGACAAATACTTGCCACTCATCTGAGACATAATTGAGGGTCAATCTAACCAACTTTGAATCTTGAGGTGTATGCCCCACAATAGACAATTCATCACGGGTCTCATTAAGCTTTGTGAGGAATGGATCCACATGCTCCCCCTTCTGAATCTGAGCAGATCTCAACTTCTACTCCAAGTACATCTTTCACTGCTCAGAAGATCCTTGATATAGTGTTGCCAAAGCATCCCACATCTCCTTAGAAATTGCTCTACTAGTGACATGACACACTATGTGATCCTTCATCAAGGATCATCCTCTTGGCCTTTTCCATTTCTGATCTGTACCTCTTTAATGGATTTGCATCTGTGTTGAAGTTTTTAAGTCTACCAGTTAGAAACCCTCCATGCACTTTATCTAATTTATTCCTACCTACTTGTTCTGTTACTTAACAAGTTATTTACAATGTAAATACTGAAAATAAACACTAGTGCATGCTCAACATATTACGGATCAACAAATGAAGGAAACATAAACAATCACACCAAATGACACTGTTATTTTTGGACCAATGTCCCAGGAAAAACCTAATGCGGGAAAACCGGTGTAGCTATCTGAGGGTTTCCTTATTAAGCAATATTAGAGTACAATTTGGGTGCCAAAACCAACCTACCCAACAGAGAGTTTCCTTGGCAGTAATACTTCTCATTTAGAGACAAATTTCCTAGCTGAAACCCCAGATAATCCTTCTAGCAGCTCCTCAGCTCCAATCCGCCCCAGAAACCCCAGTGTTTGCCTTTCTGGACTGCGTCAGCCCCTCTCTGCCCAGCGCGGGCCCTATGTCACCCCCAGTGGGTCTGCATTAGCCTTAGGAGGCCCTACGTCAGCCATCTGGCCCTCTGCGTCAGCAACGCTGACCTCTCCGAGGCTCTGCGTAGCTCTTGGCTACCTTTGTATGGCCCTGTGTGATCTCTGGCTGCTACTGTGTCACTATCCCCAGCTACTGCGCTGCTCTCCTAACATTATCTCTACCTCTCTATCTCTTTGTAATCAATGCCCCTTAGCTGCAACTCCGATCACTGATTCTATCTCTCTTGGCAAACCCCGGTCTAGAGAATATAATGACTGGTCACTCTGGTGTATTCTTCAAGTGACCCTCAAGCCTCCTCTTATACTTTTCTCGTTGACATATCAACGGCCAAGATTAAGTCCCTAATCAACAGCTAAGATTAGATCTTGCTTGATCCATGTCTTTTGGACCATTCTAACACAATTTGATATTAATACACATTAATATTTTATTTTCCCTAAGTTTAGACTTAGGGACTCCATTAGAAATATTAATTATTTTAATATCTCCTGAACTATTTAGGATCTGCCCAAACCTTTTCTGGGTATTGGAGATACCATGTGCCCCAACCTCTCCACCAAATTTCGTGGCTAGATAACATCTGATGCTACCCCAAATCAACACTCACTCTTAGCGAGGACTATGCTCTAGCAATACTCCTCACTGAGCATCACCCTGATCATCCGACATTGGTCCCTATGTTGATGCTAGGCTTGTTGCCCACCATCCTTTGCACTGTTGTATCTTGTACTATTGCCCATGGTTCTTCCACTGCCACTACTGCATCTATATGATAGCTCCCTCTGCATCTGCGCTGCTGCTGGTCTTTTCTCCCAGCATTGCATCCGCACTGCACCTCCTCTCATCATGTTACATCGTGCTACCCACCGCTCCACTACAACTCAATTACTGAGAAGTAAGTAACTGATCTCCCAACTCTGACCTCTCTGTTGGGCTAGAGACCCTCCTGATGTTGAAGCTCCCTCTACCACTGACAAGTGCTCCCTCTCTGACCTCTGTGCTGCTGCAACAACTCCCTGCATCTCGCACCGTTGCACATCTCTCTGTGCCATCATGCACTAGTGCAACACTCCTGTGCCTCTCGCACTGTTGAAGCCTGCTAGCCTCACGCTGTCTCGAGACCCCTGCATTGTAACTCTCTCTTCCGCTTCATCCGCATCTGTCTCTACCCGATTGAGCTAGTTCTGCTACTCCTCTTCGGGGCTCCCGTAGCAAGGTCTAATCCAAGAGGCTGGGTACCTTGAGGATCTTGCTCCTCATCACCTATAGTACGCTTGACTATAGATCGATGTCTCCCCACTTCTGCTCAAGTGCTGCGTGTGCACTCATGGCATAGTCATCGTCTGTCACCACTTCCTTCTCTGCCCTTGTTGGCACTTCCTTAGTCTCAGAAGACACTCCCTTACACTTCTTCCTTGGACACTTGGTCGCATAATGACCCGGCTCCCCACAATGGAAGCACTTGATCTTGGAGAGATCCTTCTTCTTCCGCTTTTCCTATTTTCCCTCAAATGCTAGGGCAATATCTTCCTCCTCCTACTTGACTTTGATCCCCTTACTGCTGCTACCCATCTTCGACTGCCATCTGATCTCTTCTTGGCGAAGAGCAGCCCACATCTCATCCCAAGGTGGAAGTGTCCCTCTGCCTAGTATACTCTGGACAAATACCTCCCAGTCTTCTGAGATTGCATTCAGGGCCGTCCTCACCATCAATTCCTGATCCGGTGTGGCTTCTATAGCAGTCAACTAATCTCGGATCTCATTTAGTCCTCCGAGGAAGGTGTCAATCGGTTCTCCCTTCTTCATCTGATACGACCTCAACTGATTCTCTAGTAACATTCTTCTCTACACAGAAGTATGCTGGTACAATTTCTTAAGGGCCGCCCACATCTCATATGTCTTTTCCTTCTCAGCAATGTGTGGCACTACATGCTCCTTGACCCCGTCAAGGATGATGCTCTTGGTCGTCGCCATTGACTCGTCGTACTTGTCATTATCATTGGGGTCAACTGGGATAACTATAACCTTTAAGGTGAAGTCCTTGACATGATTTTTGTCAAGTACGGATAAGATTCTGGCCTTCCAGATTGGGAATTTCGGTGCTCTGTCGAGTCTATCCTGGTCTCTTACTCCGTGTAGTGCCATGCTGCTCTTCTACTTTCCTCCTGGAAGTTCTCGATCTGACTCCCTATGAGTCTTAATTTCCCTCCTGGAAATCCTCCTGTCGATGTTGAGATGACCCCTACTCTAATCATCTGTGAAACTGCACCACTGATCCGAGTTTCTCGGCTAGAAACCCTCGGTAGCAACTCCCTCCTCTTGGCCTTTCCCTGTCAGGTACTGTTATGACTACAATACCTCACCAGCTCCACTCTGCAATATTCCCATAGCCTTCTAAACCCCAACAACCTGAAGGTGAGAGCTCCTAGGCTCTATGCAATCCCGGCCCCAGCAACCCCGCCTCCTCAGCCAACTATGTCAGCCCTCCTAGATTCTGCGTGGCTCTATGTGAGGCTTCCTTTGCCTTCCTTAGCCTCTGCGTTGCCTCTTCCTAGCTCACCCTTGATGACGCAGGCACTGCGTCACCCTTTCCTTGTCACTGCTCTGCTAGAAACAACTTCTGTCACCTCGAGACAATTGCTTTCTACTGCTATTGCTCTACTTGGTTGATGTCCTCAGTCCTCCTGTGATCTGCAATCACGCTCCGATACCATGTTGAAGTTTCTAAGCCTACCTTTTAGAAACCCTCCATGCACTTTATCTGATTTATTCCTACCTACTTGTTATGTTACTTGACAAGTTATTTACAGTGTAAATACTGAAAATAAACACTAGTGCATGGTCAACATATTACAGATCAAAAACTGAAGGAAACAAAAACAATCACACCAGATGAAACCATTATTTTTGGACCAATGTCCCCAGAAAAACCCAATGTAGGAAAACCGGTGCAGCTATCTGAGGGTTTTCTTATTAAGCAATATCAGAGTACAATCTGGGTGCCAAAACTAGCCTACCCAATAGAGAATTTCCTTGGCAGTAATATCTCTCAGTTTGAGACAAATTTCCCAGCTGAAACCCCGGATAATCCTTCCGACAGCTCCTCATCTCTAGTTTGCCCCAGAAACCCCAACCTCTGCCTTTTTGGACTGCGTCAGCCCCTCTCTACCCAGTTCTAGCCTTGCGTCACCCTGAATGGGTCTACATCAACCTTAGGAGGCCCCGTGTCAGCAACGTTGGCCTCTCTGAGGCTTTGCACATCTCCCAGCTGCCTCTGCGTGGCCCTGCCTGAGCTCTGGCTGCTACTGTGTCACTCTCCCCGCCTACTGCGCTACTCTCCCGGCACTGTCTCTACCTCTCTGTCTCTCTGTACTCAATGCCCCTCAGCTGCAACTCCAATCTCTGATTCTATCTCTCTTAGCAAACCTCATTATAGAGAATAGAATGACTGATCACTCGGGTGTATTCTCCAAGTGACCCTCAAGCCTCCTCTTATACTTTTTTTGTTGACATATCAACGGCTGAGATTAAGTCCCTAATAAATGGCTAAGATTAGATCTGGCTTGATCCATGTTTTTTTAGACCATTCTAACACAATTTCATATTAATACACATTAATATTTTATTTTCCCTAAGTTTAGACTTAGGGACTCCATTAAAGATATTAATTATTTTAATATCTCCCGAACTATTTAGAATCTACCCAAACCCTTTCTAGGTATTGGATATCTCATGTGCCCCAACCTCTCCACCAAATTTAGTGGGTAGAGCACATCCGATGCTACACCAAATCAACAATCTGCAGGCACAACCACCACGCTGTTGACATATGTCTTGAGGGCATGCTCATCTAGAAGGAATGACATTCTAGCCTTCCAGATGACGTAGTTGGATGCTCCATCCAACCTGTCCTGATCCCTCAATCCACTGGTTGTTATTTCTGCCATAAATTTTGAAAATATCCTCTCTCTTCTACGCTGCTACTGGGATAGCCTACACACTCCATGCTGGAGCTAGTAAAACTGTTGTCCCTTGCTACTAATCAGCTCTAGAAAATTCGAATTCATTGACTAGGAATTATCCAAGGAAGAAATTCCCTCAACCATGCCTCTCCTCTTTCTTATGATAATTTTCTACCCAACTAACTGCCTGTAGAAAAATTTGCGTCCCACTAGCTCTCCTCATGTTGAGACTTTAGCATTGCTCCCTCTGCCTCGACAAGAATTCAATTTGGAAGCCCTTCTCTTTGTCGACTCACTCAAGAAGACACTGCCTCGAAATTCTTCCCTCCCAGATTGGACTGCGCGGACCCTCTAGGGTTTTGAACTGCTATCTCCTACAACTTTTCGATCTCCCTCTTCTGCTCAACACTGGGTTCTCTCGCACTTCTCTTCTTGTTCCACATACAGCTCTTATACCGTGTGAAATTCCTCAACTAGAATCCCTATTGCAGCAACTAATGATATTTCTCCTACTTGTTAGGTTTACATGAACACGTTATTTCTAGTTTCCTACGACAAATATCGAAATACAGACATTGCAACCTTCACTTAATTAATTTATATGAGTAAGAAAGAAAATACAACACAATGACAACGTTATTTTTGGACAAATGTCCTCGGAAAAACCCAATGTGGGAAAATCGGTGCAACAGTTCTGAGGGTTTATTATTATTAAGCAGTAGAAAATTCTGAATACATCTTGGAATACCTCACGGGTTATTTAGTTATAGAGAGAGAAATACTGGCAGAAAAATTTGTGAGATTACCTCACACAATCACTGAGAAAATCCTGGCTGATCTGAAAATTGGATGAGGTGCCTCTCGTAGGCCCTGCGCTGCCTCTGCATAGTCCTCACATCGTCCATGCGTCAACCCCTCTAGGCACTGGGTCACCCAACCAACTAATTGATTTTC
This sequence comes from Pinus tabuliformis, assembly GCA_031772625.1. Lineage (NCBI taxonomy): Eukaryota > Viridiplantae > Streptophyta > Pinopsida > Pinales > Pinaceae > Pinus > Pinus tabuliformis. The sequence goes on along the minus strand of CM062813.1, from coordinate 914,805,736 downwards.
TACCCGAAGTCACTACTCTCAGCCTCCTGGTCTCAAACCCCAGTTCTTGACTTCTAAAACTAACTCTGCTATAAAATTTCAGACTCTCTCTCACTCTCTACACTGCCTCTGCGTGGCCCCACATCAACCTCTAAATGAGAGTTTCTAGATCACTCTCTACCTCTCTCTGTTGATGATTATCTAACTGAGAAAATCTCTCTCTCTCTGTGGATGCTATCCTTGCCCCTCAATTGCAAGAAATCTCCTCGATGAAAATTTCCTCCCAATAACATCTCACTTCAGAAATTCAATCTCTTGATCTCTCGGTGTGCTTTCCAAATGACCCTCAAGCTCCCTTAAATTATCTTCTCGTTAACATTCAACGGACCAAATTAAAATCTAATCAATGGCTAAGATCATTTTATCTTGATCCTTGTCTTCTTCTAGAAGTTACACCTACAATTAGATTAATACCCATTAATATTTTTAATTTCCTAAGTTTAGACTCAGGGTCCCATTAAAAAATATTAATTATTTTAATAAAATTGTTTATGGGTGGAATTTCCAAAAAATATTTCTGGGTTCTGTGGAATACATGTGCCCAAGCCTCCTTGCAAAATTTGAGGCCTATAGGACATCTGGTGCTACCCCAAATCAACATCCCAACCACCTGTCTTAATGCCTCCTCCTCCTCAGCCACAATTACCCGAAAATAATCCTCCAAAACAACCACAAATTATTGCTCAACTGAACTTGAACCCAAACAATCAGCAGGCCCAACCAGTCTATAGTGGAGAGACATATTATCCAATATATGTTGTAGAAATCTAAGAAATTAACCTCATGTCGGAGAAGGTACTTCCAAATTCTCACTTACCTTCTCCAATAGAAAACCCCAAAAAAGAGAAGAAATATATTGTTCTTCAAGTTAACAAACCTCCCTATCTTGAAAGGTTGATCCCTCCTAGAACACACACCCTAGAAGAAGCTAAACTTTTGGGAGGAATGAAAAATATATGTCAATATTCTCCTCCTGCAAGAAATCAAAGATGTTCCCATATACAATAGATTCGTTAAAGAGGAATGTCCTAGGAGGCCATGAAAGATAAAAGGAGATGCCCCTACTATCAATGTCATAGGGAAACTAGATAAACTTATGATTTGGATGATCATCATCCCAAAGTATTTAGTTCCTAGCAGCCCAATAGTCACATGTGCACATCAATGATATTGTATTCCCCAACACCCTCATTGACTTAGGGGTTGCAATCAATGTCAAGACCAAGGAGACTATGCTTAAGATTAATCTCCAAGGATGCATAAGGAAAGGATTCTAATAAATAAATAAGGTTCACTTGTAATAACGTTGGATTATAATAAATAAGGTTCAGAGTATTGATCACCATCCGAAGTGCTTTGTCTACAGGGTAGTTTGTGGCTTTTCATGCTATGAACAAAGTTATTTTCTTTTTGTGATTAAGGGATATTTTTGCCTCAATTAATTCCACAAATCATTCATGAACGAGTACGCATGACATATGGATGCAGTTTATGTTTGCAAAAGGAAAGTTTGCAATGTGATGTAGATAGAGGCAAGCTGTTCCTAGACTTCTAAGGAATATTGTTTGTCAACCCAACCACTTGAGCATGTGAAAATGCTATATATGATACTGGTTCCTACATTAAAGTTGTTCCTAGACTTCTAAGGAATATTGTTTTTCAACCCAACCACTTGAGCATGTGAAAATGCTATATATAATACTGGCTCCTACATTAAGCTCTATTGTTGCAAATGTGATGGAATATTTTTGATGCTCTGACCCATAGGTCACATCTCGGGCAGTTATAACCAAGTCTTGTGTGTAGTGTTAATTATGTTACTCGTTATTAGATAATTACAGGTTTATGAGAATAGACCGATCTACTCAAGACAGTCAAGCTATGAATATCTATAGAACTACCGGGAAAAATACGTCCATCTGGGGTAGATAATAACATGATTAGTTTAGATCATGACCATATCTAATAAATAGTTGTTAATACTTTTCTATTTTGTGATTGAACAATTTTCCCAGTGAAACAAACTTTATGAATGTTTAATTTTAGAATCTATGAACCATATATATGTATGTAGGTAGTCTAAGTGCAAAGACGATGGTATTCTGATCTATTTTTTCCATGTAATACATCAAAACCACTTTGTGTGTTACTGGTTGGAGATTTTGATATTTTCCTTATGCCCCAATACATGTTTTGTGGTTTATTAAGCACATTTGTTGAGGATTTAAATATTATAAAGGCACGGACCGAGCCTTAAGCAGGGCCCACTCAAGGCATGGCCTAATGCCCATAACTCTTTATCATTTTACGTAAGAAGGTTGATATTGTTTTTTTCAAGTTATATTTATACTTTGCAAGTGTGTGTAATTTACTCTTGAATGGTGTGGCTTTTTATTTCTAGCCTTTTTAAATTTTCATTTTCGAGTATTGGTTTCTTTTAATGATAGTTCAGGGGATTTGGTGGTCTACCTTATTTGCAAGGATCGCAGGAATACTTACTGCATAATTAAGTAGTGAAGAACTACCCAATTAACAATTTAACACCCAGTGAAACTAAGCTTACCTATAGGAATGTTAGTTGACTATAGTTCCACGTAACTGAGTTGTGTTATTAGGTGGATCCTCTCATGAAACGAGTCAAACCCTTATGAATTTACTTTAGTTCATTATAATAAGTGTGAGGACTTGCCTCCTGTGCATATAACATTGAGGTCCTCACAAGCTTACCAACCATGATTTCAAATTAAATAAACCGTGTAGTCCCAATCAATACCAAAACATATCAACAGACTGCCATTTTTGGTGTCGTTCCTAGGGAGGCATTAAAGGAGTCAATATTTCTCACAAAAATAGTACAAAGGATATTAAGGCTAGAAGTGATCAAAGGGGTCGTAATTACCCCTTTCAGTAACCTATATTCCCTTCACCCTTTGCACTATATCATGATAAATGCATTTAAAACATCATAGGTAGGAAAAAGAAAAACTCCTTAAAAACCATAAAACACATATTTCATTAAATTTGGAATTAAATAGTGGATTTGGAATTTCAAAATAACTAAAAAACTCAATTCTAGTGATGTCCTTGTAATAATTGTTTTCCAATTTTAATGAAATATGTGTTATAACATGTAGTGTGGTAGGAATCACTCACATAAGACGTATGGAAAGTGACAAGGGAGATCCTTTGAAGGCCAATTTTATTCAAAATAGTGTGGTAGGGAAACCACTAAAAATAGAAAGAGCAAATAGGGAAGAAACTCCATTTGGGGAAGAACCATAAATTTATGAAGGATATAATAAAATCCAAGACCCTGAGTCTCCAAGAAGGGTAAATATGGTCGAATAAGAAGTCAATGGGCCCAAACAACAAGGACCGGTTACTTTCAAATTCCCCATCCAAGACTTGATGTTGTAGTTCAAATGAAAAATATCCCTCTCTTCGCCCTTCCAAACTTTCATGGAATGTCTAAGGAATATCTTGATACTTTCCTTTTTGAGTTTAATGTCCTCTGTCAAAGTTATGATTACTCTATGTATGCTCAAAAAATAAAACTATTTATTGCAGTATTAAAAGATGCACTACTTCATTGGTTTATGGGATTAGGGCGGGATTCTATTCGGTCTTCGGATGATATGAAGAAGAAATTCTTAACTAAATACCAAGACTATTGCAAGGTTATGGATGTCAAGGAAGAAATGTTTAATATGTCTTAGTCAGATGACAAGAGTCTGGAAGATTATGTAGAAATATTCTAATACACTTTGCAAAGAACAAATCAAAATACCCTAGACCTAGAAAACTTACACATCCTTTCTCTCAAAGGCATACAAGAACACTGTTTGGAAACCTTAAATATAATGGGAGTAGGAGATGTCTCTCAATTGTCTTATGAAGACATTTGTGACTTGTGTCAGTGGTATTCAATAGGAAGTGGAAAATATGGGAATAAATTTTGAGATATAATATATTGAATTGGTAGGTAAAATGAGGTAGGGATAACTAAGGCTGAGCTAGGGAATTTATTAGATAATATTAATATTGAAATTCTGAACACACTTAGCTCACAACTAGATACCTTGCAAACCAAAAGGAAGAAAGAGGATGCTGAATTAGCCCTAGCTATATTTGTTTCAAATGTTGATAGAAGCACCCACTTATGGATTTCCCTTTGAATAATGTGGAAGTCTGCAACATTTGTGAACAAAAACATCCCACTCAGGAATTTCCTTCTTTACCAAGACTCAAAGCCATGTTTCAAGAAACCGATAGCGATATTGAACAAATTTGTTTTGTGACTCAAAAGAAACCATGGCCTCCTCAAACATATGGGCTTCCATCTCTTAATCCTTAACAGTATTTCATTCCTCCCTTTGGATGGTACCCTCTAGTGCCTTGGTCACAATGGCTCCCTCAGGTACAAGGTCAAGGATGGACCCACGTTGGAGATGACCCTCCTCTTTTGGGAACATGATACCACAAGTTACACCTTAATCAAATCCACAACAACCTCATTTTCCTTCTAGTAAACCCACTCATACTAAACAAAGGCCTCAATTTATTTCCCAGTTGGTTCCTAATCCAAATAATAATAAGGTAGTCCAATCCACCTACAACACTGAACTATCTCCTTTCTCTACGTATCTATGGACTATAAAAAAATTCATTTACACTATGGGAAGGTAATTAAAAATCAATACTCCACTATTATCCAAGAATAAGATGAGGAAGATAAATCACTAGATCGAATATTTGCTTCTCCAAAAATCCAAGAACATTCTCCTGAAAAAGAGTTTGATCCCCATTCCTTATCTGAAAAGGTTATTCCTTGAGAAGCATATTGCACATACTGAATTTGATTTCTTGGGGGAACTAATTTTTCTAGGCTATTAAGGATGTCCCCATCTATGTGAAGGAAATTCAAGAACTTTGTTTAAGGAAGAGAGGAAGGAAGAAAAGGGATCCTAAGATAGTACAAGTAATTAGGAAATTGATAGACTTGATGTTGGGAAAAGTTTTTACAGAAAAGTATCGGGATCCTCGTACCCACATTGTTATTATAAACATTAATAATATCCCTATAACCAACACTTTGATAGACTTAGGGGCATCTATAAATGTCATGAACAAAGGGACTATGAAAACACTTAAGTTGCCTGGGATTCGGCCTACCCCAACTGTTCTTCAAATGGATGATAGGTCTACTATAAATCTAGAAAGACTAGTAGAAGAGATTTTTGTTTCCATAGACTCATGGGAGTACACATTTGATTTTATCATCCTCCAACCTAAGGCCAATCTTGGAGCTTACCCCATAATCCTTAGAAGGCATTAGTTAGCCATAACATATGCCTACATTGACTATAGGTATGGAGACATGACTATTTCTCGTGGCAATTCCTCTAAAAACCTCACTCTTTAGTCTCCTGCTAAACCTTTTCTAGACTCTGATAAAATTCTTTGGTTCGAAGATAGTGATGAAGAATTTGCTCAACCCCTCTAGACCCTTGATTAAGCCCCTCGATGGGGGGAGACCCGTTATGATAAGTATCACGAAATGGATGGACCAATGATAGGGTGAGGGGTGAACCTAGAAGCCTACTCACAAGAGAGGCTCAAATATGTGGCTTGATTTCTTTGGAAGGCAAGGTTGAAAGCTATCAAGGAAGGACTTAAGGAGAATTTCAAGTTTTAGGTTTAGGGTATGTATCTTATAATGGAGGTTCCTAGGCCTTAAAATTCTTGTGAAAGAATGGATTCCAAGTGATCTTTGAAGAATTAACCTTAATAGTGTATGGGACCACACAGGACCAAGTGGACCCGAGGTTAGGTCAAGGGGGTAGGGTTTAGTAGCCAATGCTATGCTTGACCTATTCCAGAGGGAGAAAGGGACCAGAGAAGGAATTTTCAATGCAAGAAAATATGAGGTTCCCAATGCGGCTTCTAGCCTAAGGAAATCCAGGGCAAGATTCAATCTCGAGGCTAGAGCTTGAGAGATCTCAAAATTCTACCGTCAGAATTTCTTCAAAATTGGAGGGCACCTAGGAGACACACCAATGCAGAGGATGCCAAGAGCTCAATTTTTTTTGAGTGGATGGTGTTGTCACCTTCTGCAAAATGTGTTTTCTGCTGTTAAAAGAGTGCGAAAGAGAAGATATGTTCTGAGCCATCTTCCAAGCTAGAAAAGCACTCAAAGCTAAATCATACCATCTCCATTAGAAAGATCTTTGAATAATCTTTCCAACAGTATGTGGAAATCCAAAAATGGACTTCTGGATCAAACGATATGGCCAGTTGAAGTTTAAGGGTTTTGTTGCCTTTGAAAGGAAAGAAAGAACAGCATATCGAAGGTTCTGACACATCGATGATCACAATATCAAAGGCCTGGAAGATGCCACAAATCGAAAATCAGAAGTCTCGACACATCGTTGATCACAATATCGGAGTTCGTGGCATATCAGGGCATCAAATATCATAACTTTGATATATCGAAGGTCTCGCATTTCAAAGGTCCAAGAGATAGACACATCGCAATCGGCCATTGAATAGGTGACAACCTATTCAATAATGTTCCTTTAGTGTTAAAGCGTCGGGGAGGGCCTTATTCAAATTAACAAAGGATCTTAACGAAAAACCAAGGGCAAGCAGACCTTTTCTCTCTCCTCTATAGGGCCACGTGACAAAATGCTATTGGTCCTGATAAAGCCACGTGGCACTTGACGTCATCATGACGTCGCAGTATGGAGGACACGTGGCATGCAAATCTATCATTTTCAAGGGTCCAAAGAGGGAAAATAGGGTGACATGTGTCACCACTCATGGGGTGACACATGGCTAAGGATGACGTTGGGTCACAAATCGGTGATTGCAAGTTGAGGAATATTGTTGCTGTGGGGCACCAAATCTTCTTATCTTTTACTTACCTTTTTACCCATCCTTCCATCCTTTTGCACCAATTGATATGCATTTATTGGATAAACTCATGAGGTAACCCTTCTTTCTTATGTATCTTGGAATATTTAATTGATAAAGTAAAGCCATGGGGGTTTTACTTATGCGAACTACTAAAACTCGTTATTTTCGTAGATTTTGGTGAACAGGTATCGCTTTCACAGCATGTAGCAGCAGTTCCGCGATTCATAACAGTTGTTCGTCAATGCTGTGACAACATAACCAACTCGCCGCTGTTTTCAAGCTTATTTTGGATCGTTTCTATTCTCGCTCTCTTGGCAACTAGTTTCTATTCTGAACTGCTTTATATTTTGGGCATTTAGTTGCCAGGTTTTGGGGAATATGTTATTACCCATGTATTGTATAAAAAGGGTTTTATTACTATGCGAAGGGTTAGACGTGTAGAGATATGTATTGTAACAGCTCTTTTACAAATTAATATAATACAAGCAGTTTTGTTGTTCTTTCCTTAGCTGTAAATTAATGCAGCCCTGATCAAAGAGATGGGCCCTCTCTTTTGATCAGGTGTTGCGTATTTCTTTTGTGTATGTTGTTTTACTCTTTGTGTGTTTATTCTTATTGCTGTTAAAAATCTCTATTGGTTGCTGTGAATGTCTTTTAAGTTCTGCAATTTATTTTCCATTACTATTACAGCGATGCTTTAATTTCTTAATCACGAATCCTTGGTTGATGTGAGATTGTAACCTTGCATCTGCATATACCTTGCATGTTACCTTGAAAATTGTATGCACTCGGATTGATGAATTAATGTGGGAAAGGGTTGAATACTTTATTCACACTCGGACACCAACATTTTGGCGCCATTTTGGCGCCGTTGCCGGGGAATGCTAACAAGGTGCAAGACACGATCTGTATTGACCAAAGAATCAATCTCTCATCTTAGGGAGGGAAGTGCTACCCTGCTCTAAATCCTGAGCTCAGTATTTTGATTTTTGTTGTTTTCATTATTTTTGGGCCGAGTTGTTTTGGTTAACTGTTTTGAATTTTTATGCATTGTTAAAACCCGATCTCTCGTGCTGGGGAGGGAATGGTCCTTTGATGCCTTGCTCCAGGTCCTGATCTTTATATTTCCTTGTATGTGTGTTCTTTTTTCTATTCGGTTTCTCGTTCGGGGGAGGGAATGGTCTTTTGACACCCTGCTCTAGGTCCTAACCATAATGGCTTAATTTAGATATTTTCCTCTCACCAACTTGCATGAACAAAGACTCGAATAAAAGGGGCAGAGGAAGAGCCCCAAAGAAGGGAGGACAGGATTTGGGAAGGAATAATTATATCTAGCAAATCATTGCAAAAGCTAAACTAGAGGCATCTTCTCATGTTGCTGTAAGGCCAGGTACTCGAGCAAAATCTAAGGGACCATCTGTAGAACAGGCAGTGCTATCTACAGTACCCCCTATTGATTCAACGCAACAAACCCTTCCAACAGTAGAAGAGGTATGCAACAATGTACCTGATGAAGGAGTACTGTTGCTAGTAACAGAGGAGGAAGAAGTCACAAGAAAAAGATTTGAGGGACCATCCCATTCAAGTAGGAGGGAAGAAGTTTTAGAGAACGAGTCTGAAAAATAAAGCCATTGTGACAGGGAGGAAGAAGTTGTAGGGGTATTCATATCACCAAGGGATAAAGGGAGTGTTATTAAAGAAACTCAAACTTCTGTGATAAGCTCCCCTCCATCATTCCCTGCAGAACCTGCTAAAATCCCTAGTGATTATTGGAGGGTATTCATGGCACCCACAACCTCTACTATTGACTTCCCAATTGAGGATCTTGGGACTGGTGCACCAACGAAGCCCATTCCTTTGATAGATTTACATAGCTTTCATGGGCTAGCTTTTGAAGATCCTAACACATTCTTGTTTGAATTTGATATTGTGTTTCAGGGATATGATTACATAACCGATGCTCAGAAATTGAAAATCTTCCCTGCTACATTAAAAGGGACAGCCCTGCGATGGTTTATGGGTCTAGGAGGAAAGACTATCTCCACATGGGATGGTATGAAAACCTCTTTTCTGGAGAAGTATCAGGATTACTGCAAATATCGGGATATTAAGGAAGAAATTTTCAAGTTCATGCAGAAAGAAGACAAGAACATGGAGGATTGTGTGGAATGTTTCAAATACACGTTACAGAGATTAAGTCATTCTACCTTGGATAAGGACATTTTGAAAATTATCCTTCTCTATTCCTTTCGAGAAGACTCTCTAGAGCTATTAAACATAGTGGAAAAGGGAGACATATCAAAAGAGGATTTCGATACCATCTGTGAGCTATGCATTCAATGTTCGAGGGGAGTTGCAAGGAATAAATAGGGAATTCAATCAACAAAAGTATTTGGTGGGGGTGTCACAAAGGCATAAATTAGGAATCCGATGGATAACTTAAGGAATGATATCTTGAGTACCCTCTCTGCACAGATGGATACATTACAAGTAAAATAGAAACAGATGGAATTGGAAAGGACTATGGCTATATTTTTCCCGAAATGTAGAAAGAAGCATCCACAGAGTGAATGTCCATTGAACTTCGTAGAAGAATGTGCAATTTGTGAGCTGAGTCATGTAACTAGTTCATGCCCCTCCTTGCTAGGATTGAAAGCGTTTTTTCAAGGGACATGCAAAGAGATGGACCAGCTGTATTTTATGGGATCCAAAAAGCCATGGAAACCTCGGCCACCAAAAGTAAATCAAGGTAAGTTTCTAGATCCATCTCAGTATTTCAATAATTTTATAATGGGTCCTTAGTCTATGCCTTATCCACCTATGTGGCCCCAATATCAGTTTCCACCCTGGTAGTAGTGGGCTCCTCAAACTAGTTCGAATTCTTCATGGACTTCGAACTGGCATGGACCCTCTCCTCTTGGGAAGTTTCCCCAGTCAATACCACAACAACAACTTCAATTGCCCTCTAATGTGCCTCCTGGTAATCAACCCATTCATCCTCAACTTCCTATCCAACCTAATCCGAATCCTAACAATAAAGGGGCTCAGCAAGCTGACACCCTCAACCTACCTTCATATAGCATCTCCATCATAGAAATTTATGAGATGAATTTGAGATCCGGGTGGGTAGTAGATGCTCAACCCTCACTTGTTATTATTGAACAAGTTGGCAGTGAGGTGAAAGAACCAGTTGAAGAGGAATCAAACCAAGTTAGTAAAAATCAGACATCTCCTCAACTGCTAATTACTCAAGAACACCGAGCTGACCCGCCTTATCCAGAAAGATTGGCCTTGAGTAAACAGATCCCTCAAGCTGAGTTTGACTTGTTAGGGGAGTTACAAAATCTATTTGTCAAGATCCCCCTGTTACAAGCTATGAGGGATGTACCTATATATGCAAAAACTCTCAGAGAATATTGTGCTAAAAATCCTAGAAAGAAATCAAGGGACCCACTCACCATTCATGTGATGGGAAAGCTATCAGATTTTATGATGGGAAAAGCTATGCCTATGAAATATGGGGATCCTGGGAACCCAATTCTAATTGTGCAAATTAATGGAGTAGAAATTCCAAATGTGCTGGTAGATTTGGGTGTTGCCATAAATGTCATTACTGCTGAAGCTATGCATGCACTGGGTCTTCGAAACTTGAAACATACACCTACTGTGTTAGAGCTGGCAGATCGATCTATAGTCAAGCCGGTAGGGAAGTTGGAGGACATTACAATCTCAGTTGATTCATGGCATTACCCTGTGGATTTCCTAGTGCTGCAAATGCAATCCCCAGCTAGTGGCCATCCCTTGATTTTGAGAAGACCATGGTTGGCAACCACAGACGCTTACATTGGGTGTTATTCTAGGCATATGGTTATCTCAAATGGGTAGGTTACTAAAAACCTTGTGTTATACCCTCCTACAGAACCTAGCTCATTAGTGAAGCCAGTTGGCCGCAAGAAACCTCTACCAAGGGAAGAGTCTGAACCTGAAGATGAGGAATTAAGACCAGTCCTTACTATTGGACAAGCCCTTTAGTTGAAAATAGAAACAAAAGATGACACAATTACCACTTTCATTAGTGATCCCTGTTCTGTTTTGGATTCGAATCAGTGAATTCTAGAATCTGTCTTAAGCTGTGAAACACAGGAAAATATTGAAACAACAGATGGATTTGAGGAACTACCCACAACTGTGTCCCATGACATTGTTTCTATAGAGATAGAGCCAGGGAAGACCCTAAATATTAATCCAGATCTATCAGAATCCCAGACAAAACAGCTCCTAGATGTTCTTCGAAAACACAAAGAAGCCTTCGCCTGGGATTACACAGACATGAAAAGGATTCCTGCCAATTTATGTACCCATCATATATACATCAAAGAGGATTGTCGCCCTATAAGATAGAGCCAAAGGAGAATGAACCCCGCTCTTAAAAACATTGTCAAGGAAAAACTTCAAAAGTTACTAGATGTAGAATTTATTTACCCCATTTTGGACAGCCAATGGGTTTCCCCATTGGTGATTGTTCCTAAGAAAAATGGTGAATGGGGGATATGTGTGGCTTACATAGAATTAAATAAGGCAACACAAAAATATCATTTTCCAATACCATTCATTTATCAAGTCTTAGATACTTTGACTGGAAAGAAGTTCTTCTCCTTCTTGGATGGATTTAATGGGTATAACCAAATCCAGATAGCTCCCGAGGATCAGGATAAAACCACTTTCATGTGCCCTTGGGGAACTTTCGCATACCGGGTCCTTTGATTTGGTCTCTGTAATGTGCCTGCAACATTCCAAAGGGCAATTCTAGGGATTTTCTTTGATCTGGTAGATGACAGTGTTGAGATTTATATAGATGACTTTACTCCATGCGGGGACTCACTCAAAGAAGGGCTGGAAAATCTGGAAAAAGTTCTTGAAAGATGTAAATGGGCACATGTCTCTTGGGACATTTACTTTCAACTGCTAGAATTCGAATGAATCCATCTAAAATAAAGGTAATATTGCACTTCCCAATACCAAAAACACCCACATAGGTACGTAGCTTTATCAATTGTGCTGGTTATTATAGGCGCTTTATAGAAATTGTTTCTAAGATAGAACATCCACTTTTTCAATTGCTGACAAAAGATGCAGATTTTGTGTGGACAGATGATTGTGATGTAGCCTTTTTGAAAATCAAGGAACTTGTCTGTAAAGCTCTGATCCTTCAAGGGCCGAAGTGGACATTACCATTTCATATTCATGCTGATGCCTCTTGGATAACAGTTGGGGAAGTTTTGGGATAGCAAGTGGACAAGATTCCATATGCAGTTTACTATTTTAGTAAAAACTTGGCTCTTGCTAAGTTAAACTACACAGTGACTGAAAAAGAATTTCTTGCTGTCATCTACGCCATCAACAAGTTCTGACATTATATTACTGGGTATCCCACCTTTTTACACACTGATCATGCAACAATCAGGTATCTGATGAATAAACCCATTACTCTTGGTCATATTACGAGATGGCTGTTGTTACTTCAAGAATTTGACATTACCATAGTAGATAAACCAGCAAATGACAATGTGGTTGCTGATTTTCTATTTAGACTAGATAATAATGCTGAAGGTACACCCATAAAAGATAGCTTTCCAGATGACCATCTCTTTGCAATTTTTGCTAACACTTTATGGTATGCAGATATTGCTAACTATCTTGCTACAGGGAAGGTACCTCGTCACTTGTCATACAGGGAACAACGGAAAATTATTCATCATAGTACCCGATATTCATGGATGGTAGGGTACCTTTTTCACACAGGGGTTGATCAGCAAATTTGGCACTGTGTATCTGAGGATGACATCTATGAGATATTGAAGGCTGCCCATGATGGCCCTTGTGGAGGAAATTTTGTAGATAAAAGAACATGCCACAAGGTGCTGCAAATGGGATACTATTGGCCTTCCATCTTTCGTGATGCTCGTGACTATGTCCGAAGATGTGACAGTTGTCAACGCATGGGGCAGACTAGAAAATCGAATGAGATGCCATTGCAGCCCCAGGTAGTCCTCAAACCTTTTGAGAAGTGGGAAATTGATTTCATTGGACCTTTTAACCCACCTTCTCATCAAAAGGTTCACATTCTGGTTTGCACTGATTATGTGACTAAGTGGGTGGAAGCCAAGGCTGTTGCGAAAGCAACAGAACAGGTGGTTGCAGATTTTCTTTTTGAAGAGATTTTTGCTCGATATGGTACTCCAAGGGAGATCATTTCAGATGGAGGGGCATTGTTCACATACCACATGATAGCAAGGCTTATGCAGAAATATGGGGTCAAACACAGAGTAAAAACTCCTTACCACCCCTAGGCGAATGGATAGGCAGAAAGTACAAAAAAGGTATTGGAAAATATCTTGACAAAAACTGTAGCACGCCATCGTCAGGATTGGTCTTAGAAACTTCCAGAAGCTCTCTGGGCATACAAGACAACATGGCGGAATACAACTGGTTTTTCACCATTTGAGTTAGTATATGGGAAATCCCCCTTGTTTCCAGTAGAATTTGAAATCAGCACGCTTAGAACAACTTTGGAAGTAGGATTAGATCTATCAAAGGCCCAGAAACACTGACTGGAATAGCTCAACGAGTTAGATGAAATACGTTCAGTGGCTATCCAAAAAACTACTGCTATTCAACAACAGAGAATGAAATGGCATGATAAATTTATCAAGAAAAGGGTGTTTCATATAGGAGATTGGGCACTTCTCTATGATTCTCGTTTCAAAGATTTTAAAGGGAAGCTTCACACTCGTTGGATGGGACCCTATGAAGTGGATGTTGTGTTTGACAATGGAATAGTCAAATTGGTTACAATAGATGATACTCGTACTTCTTTCTTAGTGAATGGACATCGTCTGAAATTATACCACCATCCAACTTCTAAGGATGCCTTCATCAAACATCTCTCTGATAAATTTGGTTTGATGGTTGTTGGTGTAGAGAATGTTCTCTCTACCTTCTGATCTTTCAAATAATAATAATAATAATAATATGTTGTTACTACTTACTTGTTTGTCTTTTGCAGGGATAATGATCAAAATCTGACAAGGAGGAGCTGACAAAAATTTTCCAAGTAATAGTTGATGTTGTTACTCCACTATTGTTGTTACTCCGTTGGTGTTGTTACTCCACCACTGCTGTTACTCCTGAAATTTTTTCTAAGTGTCGGATGCTGTTACTCCACCATTGTTGTTACTTCATTGGTGATGTTACTCTACCACTGTTGTTACTCCTGAATTTTTTTTTAAGTTTTGAGTGTTGTTACTCCACTGTTGCTGTTACTCCACCATTGCTGTTACTCCACCATTGCTGTTACTCCACCATTGCTGTTACTCCGTCGGTCCTGTTACTCCGCCACTGCTATTACTCCACTGTTGTTGTTAATCCATCGGTGCTATTACTCCAACGTTGTTGTTACTCCGTCGGTGCTATTACTCTGCCACTGTTGTTACTCCACCGGTGTTGTTACTCTGCTACTGCTGTTACTCTGTCGGTGCTATTACTCCAATGTTGTTGTTACTCCGTCGGTGCTGTTACTCTACCACTGTTGTTACTCCACAGGTGTTGTCACTCCACTGCTGTTGTTACTCCGTCGGTGTTGTTACTCTGCCGCTACTGTTACTCTACCACTGCTGTTACTCCGCCGCTACTGTTACTCTGCCACTGCTGTTACTCTGCTGGTTACTATGCTATTACTCCACTGCTAGGTAGGTCACCAGGTACGCCTCCATTGACTCTTATGGATTCAATTAAAATATTCCATTAATGAGACACATATGTGCCATGGACGACCACATTTAAGTTGGGGGGGATCCCGTCATAAGAAAACGACGGCGCATTAAAACCATAATAATGATACATCATTACCAAATCTGGTGCGAACGGTAACCCAAAAATCCCATGATTTCATAATAATTGCCTGATGCATTGGAATTTGAATTGTGTACATTCAATAACCAATCGGTCTTTTCCCATTACATCCGAATTAATCATTGTAATCATTTCATTGTATTACCATGATTTGCCATTGTTCTTCACATTTTTCAAAAATTTATCGGCCGCTTTCACCGCTTTTCACCTCGTGCTCCACCATGCTGTCACCACTGTTGTTAATGTGGTTACCGTTACTCTCTCCCCAATAGCCGACTGTGTCCAAGTGCTGTTACTGTTTCCACAGTGATGGGTGGGTTGGTTGTGCGTCACAAGCCGGAGGATACCACATTGGTCTGCAACAACAGGGAAGTATGGCAGATTTTCGTCGATGCAAGTTGGGATGTTTATTTTAACAGGTTAGAGGGATTCAATGAAGAGATTGCAATATAATTCACACTCAATTTGGGTGAAGAGAGCTCTTAGGTTAGAGGGATAGAAATCCCTGTCACAGAGGAGGCTATCGCAGAGGTTAGTGGATTGCCCCAGTAGGGACAAAGTTGGTTTTCACGAAGAACCTCCCTCCTGGAGTTCCCTAAGGAATTTCTGCAGGTTGGTGAGAACGTTGTCCAAAAAGGTTGGGGGTATGACCAGAATTCATTACCACATCCATGGGGTGAGGTGGCAGGTTTTGTAATGAAATACATAACTTGTGAAGGGTGATACACCACTATATTTAAGTATCATTTCAGGGTGTTAGCTCGCCTTCGATTTCCACAGTCAGAGGTCTTCTCATTGAACATGCCATTATTTTTGCTGAAGAGCCTCCAATTGATGGCATAGTCTGCTCGGCGTTCGCGACAAGTTGAAGCAGTCATTACTAACCATGGTCTGGTTTGGCTATTGGTTATGCATGCACTAGCTTGGTTTCAAATTCCATGGGAAACATTCCAGGAATCAATAGAAGAGGAGATAACAGCTTTTATAGCTGCTAGAGAAGAGGAACTAGAAGGAATGGAGGAGGAACTAGCAGAGGTTGAGTACATAGACCAAGAAGAGTTGGAAGAGATGGAAATGGAGGACGAAGAAAGGGAGCTTGAAGTGGAAGAAATAGTCGAGGTTGTTCCATAAGAACCGGCCTCGACTACAGAACCTATGGAAGAAGAGGTACTGGAGCTAGGAAGGCCTGAGACAGAAGAAATTGTCAGTACCACATCTGAGGTTGTTCCATAAGAACTAGCCTCGATTATGGGGCCAATGGAAGAGGATATACCAAGGGACGAAAGATTTGAAACATAAGAAATTTTCAGTACCACAGTCGAGGCTATTCCACAAGAACCAGCCTTGACTATGGTACCGATGGAAGAAGACGGGCCTGAGCAAGAAAGGCTCGGAGCAGAAGAGACCATGGAGCTGACGAAGGAAGGAATCATGGATACAATGGATGGGTTTGACACAGTGATACAAGAGTCCACCTTTATTAACGACGTGCCAGAGGGGATAGTGCCAACACCATCTACTCAAGAAGTGTTGGATATGGGCGGTGGTGTCACACAAGAACCACCACTAACCCATCTGGTACCGGAAAGTGTATAAGGAATAAATCCTGAGGTTGACACTGCTCCACAAGAACCAATGTCAACCATGGGACAGGAGGCAACACAGGAAGGAGCCCCGGGCCAGAGCAGAATTGTTGTAGATGAAGGGAAAAAGCTAGAGGTTACAGTTGGAATTGGTACATGCCAGGAAGAATTTTTTTTTTTGTTTGCTTTCTGTGCCTCCATTCCCATAGGAGTGAGAGTGTCTCGTTCTCCCCAATGCTCAAAAAAGGAGGTTGTTGTTCCTCCCATTCTAAAGTTTGATGGGTCGGTTAAAGGCTTGACTATTGTTAGTCTGCTGGCTGCTGACTCTTAGCAAGGCCATTCTGAAGAACAGAGGGAGGAAGAACATCTCGTAGAAGAACAGGAACAACAAGTGGGTGAAGAGGGCATTGTTTGGGCAACAGATGCCCTGGAGCCCAGAAGGGAGGAAGAAGTAGATGCTTCTAAAATAGGGGGACTAGGAAGGGAAGTTTTGGTCGAAAAGCTAGTGGATACTCATCTGATCGACCCACCACCTGCCGAAACAGCTCCAGAGCAGGTCGAGTTAATTATTAAAAAGGAGGCACTTGCTCTCGAGGAAGGGGGACCAAGCAAGGAGGTCACAACAGATGGACCCGTGGATATTCCTCTGAGTAATCCACCAACTGAGGAACCAGCTGCAAAGCTGGTTAAATTAGTTGTCAAGCGAGAAGTGATTGAGGGAGAGGAACCAAGGGAGGAGAATCTGGCAGAAAGACCAATAGATACTCCTTTGAGCAATCCACCACCTGTTGAACCAGTTGTAGGGCCAGACGAAGTGGTTTTTAAACAGGAGTGGATAGAACTGTGCAAGAAAAGGAGGCCACACCTTAAAAAGAAATATCAGCTACAATTCAAAGAGACGATGTGATTGAAAACAAAGGTCTGAAAATTGAGAAGACATGTGCATCGACTTAAGAAGCAGGCAAGGAAGTATAAATGGTGGGTCAAGAAGCCTAAGGCTATGGTGGTTGAGGCAGAAACACAGGTAGAAGATGTGCTGGCGACCTCTGCGGCTACTCAGATGGATCCTATCGAGCACTTTTTCAAAGGTCGTGAATTCTCTTTGACAGCCGAGATTCAAACTTGGAAATCCACCATGGCCCACTATCAGAATGAGGTGAAAAGAATTCAGGAGCAGTCGTCCAAGGCTATCTTCAAATATGTAGAGCGAGTGGACATATTACGGCTGAGGCATGCGAAACAACAACTCAAGGTAGATCGGTTGGAAGGATAAGTGCTGGAATTGAAGGCTGACAAAGAATAGATGTTCAGCCTAGCACAACAGGTAATGGCATGTCGCCCTCCTGCTTCTAGCTATGCCTTGTTCTTGCATGAGCAATTCCTTTTCTTTTGTTTGGAAAGCATTAAGAAGGAGGTCAGTCATGAGATCAAGGACTCTGTATAGTTCCTTCGTATATTGAGAATCCATGACGTAGTAACCCAACATTTCATGTGCGAGCTCTATCTACATGGATACTTCCTATGCGATGACAAAGAATTTAACCTGGTCCCATATGTGGGGGACATTCATTTAAGGGCTCTCACCTCTTATACTCTCAACCAGATAAACTGGCAGAAGGCTTCCAATATGTTTGAGTCAAATCAAAACACGAAGCCTCTTATGATGAGAGGAGAGCACGAATGGTCTGTAACTATGTACAATAAGCACACTACCTTTTTAGAGATTGAGGGAAATAGAGAACAGATGCTGAGGACACAGAAGTGGTGCATTGATCTTTGTGTCAAACAAATAGTCACGTTTCAAGATGAGGCCCTTGATAGCTGTTAGAAAAGGTGGATGATGTCACCTACATCTATTCGGAATAGGGAACCTTTTGGAGCACCAAATTTTGCACGGGCACTAAGTCGGGTACCAAGGTATGTTGCATGCATCTAAACATGCGGGGTCCAGTGGATGGGACTTTGGTTCAGGTTCCTTGTCATTTGGCTGCCAGCAGAGCATTATAACCCAACATATAATGTACCAGGTGATTGGTGGAAGGAATTCCTCCTCTCATAAGGATACAAGGTCCCAGGCACAGATATGACAGAAGAATATGATCTTGCCCAGCTCCACGAGGATCACAACCATTCCAACCCAGACCTGTGGAAGCGGCAAGTTGCATGAGGGCATGCATAAGGCTAGTTGGGGGGAGATGTTGGGCACCAAATCTGCTTATCTTTTCCTTACCTTTTTACCCATCCTTCCATCCTTTTTCACCAATTGATATGCATTATTGGATAAACTCATGAGGTAACCCTTCTTTCTTATGTTTCTTGGAATATTTAATTGATGAAGTAAAGTCACGGGGGTTTTACTTATTCGAACTACTAAAACTTGATATTTCCACAAATTTCGGTGAACATGTATCTCTTTCACAGCATGTAGCAACAATTTCGTGATTCAAAGCAGCTATTCGGAAATGTTGTGATAGCATAACCAACTAATAGCTATTTTCAATCTTATTTTGGATCGTTTCTATTCTCGCACTCTCGGCAACTAGTTGTTGTTCTAAACTGTTGTATATTTTGGGCATTTAGTTGCTAGGTTTTGGGGAATATGTTATTGCTCGTGTATTATATAAAATAGGTTTTATTCCTGTTCGAAGGGTTAGCCACGCAGAGATATGTATTGTAACAACTCTTTTATAGATTAATATAATACAGGTAGTTTTGTTGTTCTTTCCTTAGCTGTAAATTAACGCAGCTCTAATCAGAGAGCTGGGCCCGCTCTTCTGATCAGGTGCTACTTATTTCTTTTGTGTATGTTGTTTTACTCTGTGTGTTTATTATTATTGCTGTTACAGATCTCTATTGATTGTTGTGAATGCCTTTTAAGTTATGCAATTTATTTTTCATTACTGTTACAACGATGCTTTAATTTCTTAATGACGAATCCTTGGTTGATGTGAGATTGTAACCTTGTCCTTGCATATACCTTGCGCATTACCTTCAAAATTGTATGCGCCCAGATTGATGAATTAATGTAGGAAAGGGTTGAATAGTTTATTCACACGCGGAGACCAACAGTTGCATCAAGTTAAAACCTTCGATTGAATCCTGTCATAGAGGGGCCACGATGTGGGGGCTGACCCATAGTCACAAATAGTTTTAAGAACCCAAGGCAGAGCTAGAGGTTGAGCACCAAAGGGCTATTGCAATCAGATATTGCAAGCATGTCGCGGCTGTAATGTAAAATCCCCAAATGGAAACCTCCAATGTAGAGGAGCTCTAATAAAGGGTGCATGGTCATGAAGAATTAAGTGAACCAGGCGCTAAAGTAGTTTATAAAGGAAAAATATCCCCCAGCAACAAATAAAAATCCTTAGGCTTGGAATACTAAGTCGATGGTCACAACCCTTGGTCTTATGTGAAGTAATACAAGAAGGAATCAAAGAAAAAGGGGCCTAAAGAGATCATATTTCGTTGTTTCATTGAACTTGCTATGTATAAAGATTGACATAGGCATAATCCCCGATATTACACTATGGTTGTTTTATGAGGCATGTTACACTCCGATAGAATGATATAGGTAATATGAGTCGGCAGATGTGTTTGGAGCATCACTAAGGCCATCATGGTGACCGCTCTTGGCTTTAGTGAGTAGGAAATTAAGTGGTTAAGGCGAAAGCGACAGGGAAATGACCAAACAACAAGAGAGGCACATCATGGTAGAGATGTGGCCTGATCAAGGGCAATCACAGGAATGACAGGGAGATATTTCTCTCAGTCATCTTTCAATGTTTTTTATTTTTCTTTGTTTTGTATTTCTGTGTATTTTCAAGAAAGGAATCAAATCCTTTGTAATCATTTAGGCAGCAGAGCTATCGCATGCCAAGACAACTGATTAGAAAATTGTCCCTTGGACGAGATATTCTGTAACTGATATTCAAAGCTACCCCTATCCTTATAAATAAGGGGAACAAATTCTTAATAGAGGTTCCAAAATTCTACACCCAAGGGTTCCAAATTCTGTGATTCCACTTTTAGTTCTATTTGTCTATTCATGAGGGACTTGAGCTATGTATTGCTAAATGTAATGGACTGGTGACTTGGAATCATTTTGAGGATTAATGGAACTCTTTGGTGATTCCAATAAGAGCAATGCACAATATGTTTTTCTCCTTTGTATATCACTTCATGTATGTTCTTTCTCCCTCTGAAATAGTGTAATGAAGTTTTCGGTTTCACTCTTATTCATGGTTGTATGTTTGTTGCTAAGTAGTGAGAAGTACCTGTGTAGTTACAGATTTACTTGTGTTATTTCATAGCATGCAGTTCTTGTAATGTGAATAGATCTACTAGTTGTTGTTTGGGGATAAATGTATCCATGATTCATATAGTTTGGGACCTTAATTAGCGCTCCGCTGTTTCTGCCATTCCACATCTTAAGTCTTCCATACTTCTGCCAGAACATTGTTTCTTAGGATTCTATCTTGTTTCCAACCCTATGCATCGAATTCCCTCCTCTCTTTCCTCCTCTTCACTTTCACTACAACTCCAATATTAAACTGCTTATTGTTGTCTTTCAACGACTAGAACTAGACATTTCTCATTGAGATTAG
This sequence comes from Pinus tabuliformis, assembly GCA_031772625.1. NCBI lineage: Eukaryota > Viridiplantae > Streptophyta > Pinopsida > Pinales > Pinaceae > Pinus > Pinus tabuliformis. The sequence goes on along the minus strand of CM062813.1, from coordinate 914,784,684 downwards.
CCTAATTTACCCCCTATGTATTTAGATCCTTGTTTTTGCTTGAGTTTACCTTGATGAAGGACCATTGAACCAAGCCCCCCTCCATTATCTTTTTCAAACTACGTGACAATTGGTGTGCAGTGGAAAGCCCCACTGATAATATTCAAAATCACTCCTCTCTTTAAGATGTCCTAGGTATTGGTCTAGAATCAACCCAGAGGCTCTCTCTAGGAAGCTTTCTATATCTCCTTAAGCACTTGTGCTACAGGTTCTAGAAAAAGTGACAACATATTTATGGTGTCATTGCTGGGGAATGGATTAGAATATTTTTCCCTGGGTACGACAGATTTTTACATTCACTCTGTCAAGTGAGAAAGGGAAGTGTGGGTTGTAAGTCTCTCACCTTGGTGACCCCACTATCTGAATTTTGTTATTAACACCCTGGCTACACCATTGTCTGAATCTTATGGTAAACATCCTTGCAACTCAACTATCTATATGTTTATTTGATTATCTTGGCTTTCAAGCGTCCTGATACTCACTCTGATTCTAAACAACTAAAAACTTCTCCTACATCTGAACTTGGGATCACTCACCTAAAGCGGTTTTCAAAATGGTCATTCCTACATTCTTGGCCAACAAATTTTCCCCATTGGATTTTTCTTCTATTGTTGGTTATCCCATTCATGTCCCTTCATTTCATGAATGGAATACCTATTTACCTAGATTCAGTGGAAACATAGATAGAAGGCCGGACTAGCACAACAAAGACTTTCATAAATGCATGGAACAACATGGTATTATTCTTGAAGATGTATGAATGAAATTGTTCATGTATTTTTTAGATGAGGATGCTATAGTTTGGTATAAAAAAATACCTCATGGTAGCATATCTTCCTTAAAGAGATTTTACATAGAATTCAATCATTATTGCAAAAGATTATATCCACCGAGTGCTCTGTTTGAATATTGTTGTGCATGTAGGTTTTAACCCTGTACAGAAATTACCTGCATATGAATTCTTAAACAAAGAAAATAAACAATGCGAGAGCATAACCCATAAAACACATATGCACACAGATTTTTCCCTGGATCCCAAAACCGGGACTACTAGCTTGATTTTTCATTATGTTCCTTTCAATGTTACAATACATATTTATACATGCCGAAGCATCCAATACCATGGACAGAAAACCATCGCATCCAATACCATGGACCGAAAACCATCGCGTCCAAAAAACATGTGCAAAAATCATGCACAAAACCATAGGTGGGTCCGCCCAACCTAACATATGGTCCAAAACCAAAATTTTCCGGGGCGCTGCCCCAGACCCCATAAAGTGGGGTTACGGGTGCCCTTCAAACCCCCTATTAACTACGTGGAAAGAATATAACACAACCCAACAATCTCCCACATGTTGTTTTCTTTCCACAGGGGGCCACAGGAGAGCTTAGTCATTTTTCAGCCCTAAGATTCCCATTGCTTCTCTATACCAAGAGAACTTCTCAGAGCTCACAGATTTTGTCAATGCATCTGCAGTATTCTTCAAAGTGTCCACCTTTACCAGCAACACCTTTCTGTTTTCTATCATATCCCCCACAAAGTGATATTAAACATCAATGTGCTTTGTCTTTGAATGATAAGCAGGGTTCTTTGCCAAGAAAATTGCACTTTGGCTGTCACAGTCTATTCTTATAGCTCCCTGTACTAACCCCATACTTGAACACAATCTCTGCAACCAAACTGCTTCCTTGCTTGCATGAGTGGCTGCCATGTATTCTGCCTCTGTAGTTGATAGTGCCACTACAGATTTATTCTTACTCATCCAACTGACTGCACCTCCAAATAGGTTAAACACATACCCACCTGTAGATCTTCTCTGATCCAGATCTCCAGCCCAGTCTGCATCAACAAAGCCATGAATATCCAACACTCTGTCCAATCTTGGTCTTCCTTGGTAGCACAAACCATAATCACTAGTGCCACACAAATACCTGAACACCCGCTTCACTGCTGTCCAGTGCTCCTTCCCAGGTTTTGACATAAACCTGCTCAATACTCCCACTGCATGTGCAATGTCTGGTCTAGTACAAACCATTGCATACATTAGGCTACCCATTGCACTTGCATATGGAACACGGGACATGTCCTCTTCCTCTTCTTGTGTCTTGGGACACTGTTCAGCAGATAACCTCACACCTACAGGAATAGGAACCTTCACCGGTTTACTATCCTGCATATCAAAACCTCTAGAGTATTGTCTCGACATACTTCCTCTGGTTTAACCAGAGCTTCCTCTTTGACCGATCTCTTTTAATTTCCATGCCCAAAATATAGTTTGCAGCACCAAGATCTTTCATGTCGAATTTGGAGGACAATTGGGTCTTCAAATCCTGGATAATTTCTTTGTCATTTCCAACCAGCAACATATCATGCACATACAAGACCAGATAAATAATACGGTCACCAATTAATTTAAAATACACACAATGATCTTCTTTGCTTCTGGTGAAGCCAAGTCCCCGTATAAATGTATCAAATTTCTGATACCACATCCTTGGTGACTGTTTTAACCCATACAGAGACTTCTTTAACTTGCATACCAGTTCTTTCTTACCCTTCACCGCAAAGCCTTCAGGTTGCTTCATGTAGATTTCCTCTTCCAAATCCCCGTGAAGAAATGCTGTCTTCACATCCATCTGTTCTACCTCAAAATCAAAAGCAGCAGCAACAGATAAAAGTAATCTAATAGAAGTAACCTTGGCAACACGAGAAAAAATATCACCAAAATCAATTCCCGGCACCTGGGAATAACCTTTTGCTACCAACCAAGCTTTGTATTTCTCCACCTTTCCTTCTGCATTTGTCTTCTTCTTGAACACCCATTTGTTGCCAATGGGTTTCCTTCCAGCTGACAACTCCACCAGATCCCAAGCCTCATTTTTGTGCAAAGATGCCATTTCATCGACCATGGCCTCTTTCCAGAGTTTTCCATCCTCTGAATCCACTGCTTCCTTCACAGTTCTGGGATCATTATCAGTAACAGACAAAGCAAAATTTGAACTGAAATTAGATGGACTATACCTTTCTGGCTGCCTTCTTTCTCGAACTGATCTTCTCACAGCTGGAGTTTGTGGCTCTTCATCTTCTGATTCCTCCTCTGCTGCAGAGTCTGATTCTTCCTCCTTTGGCTCAAACTCTATCTTCTCAGGTTCCTTTGGTTGGACTTCATGTTGAATAACATCTTTTACCTCTTTGAACAACACATCTCGGCTGTACACAACCTTCCGTGTGACTGGGTTCCAAAGCTTATAACCCTTTAAACCATCCTTATACCCAATAAAGATGCACTTTTCAGATTTACTATCCAACTTGGTTCGTTTCTCCTTTAGAACATGTACATATGCATCACATCCAAATACCCTTAGATGTGAAAGAGAGGGTTTCTTACCAGTCCATACTTCTTGTGGAGTCTTATCCTCCAATGCTGATGAAGGTGATCTGTTGATCAGGTAACATGCAGTATCCACCGCCTCTGCCCAGAATTCCTGTCCTAACCCGGCACCACTGAGCATGCTTCTTGCCCTTTCCATCAACGTCTTGTTCATTCTTTCTGTGACTCCATTTTGCTGAGGTGTATATGGAGTAGTCTTCTGTCGTGCTATACCACACTTCTTACAAAATTCTTCAAATTCCTTGCTGCAAAATTCTCCACCATTATCTGTCCTCAGCACCTTTATCTTCTTCTATGTCTGATTTTCCACTAGAGCCTTAAATTCTTTAAACCTGTCAAAGACTTCAGGTTTCTTCTTAAAAAAATATATCCATGTATTCCTTGAGAAGTCATCTATGAATGATACATAGTACATAGACTTACCCAGTGATGGAACCTTCACAGGTCCAAACACATCACTGTGCACAAGCTCTAATATCTGTTTCGTCCTCTTACCACCAGAGGGGAAACTCACCCGATTTTGCTTCCCATATACACAATTTTCACAGAAATCAAAATCCAAAGAGCTATTATTCATACCTTCTACCATACCTTTACCATGAAGTATTCGAAGGTCCTTCTCTCCAATATGTCCAAGCGTTTGATGCCACAACATGGTCTTCTCTCCAGAGACCACTAGATTCTCTACTCCATTTTCAGGAACCATAGAACTATTGCACCCATCAACAACAATGCTACCTTGCAGCTTGTACAGAGTTCCAATCCGAACTCCCCGCATTAATATCAGTGCTCCTCGAACCATCTTGCAGGTATCTTTCTCGAACACCATCTTTACACCTGCATCATCCAACTTGCTTACAGAAATCAGATTTCTGGCCAATGCGGGAATATGTAGAACACCCGGAAGTGTTCTAACCCTTCCACCTTGCAACTTCAACTTTACTTTTCCTCGACCAATGATTCTAGCCTTCCTATCATCTCCTAAGAAGACATCACCACCATCATATTTCTCATACTCACAGAACCACTCTCTATGGGGAGTGAAGTGAAAGGATGCACCTGAGTCAATCAACCATGCCTCATGATCTACATGTGTACTTGAAGAAGCCAAGTACACATCCCCACCTTCATCTGAGGTGGTTTTCGCCTCTGCGGAAGGAGCATCATCAGATCCCTTTCCTTTATTAGGAGCTTTAGGTTTACAATCCCTTCTTAAGTGCCCTTCCTTTCCGCATTTCCAGCACACCACCTTTGTAGGTTTTCCTGGAGATTTAGATCTCCCTCTAGATTTAGATCTCCCACTCGATGACTTATTTTTGTTTCTGTTCTGGGACCATCCTCGTACAGACAAGGCATCACCATTCTGGTTGTCCATATTTTTCTGTCTCATCTCCTCCGTCAGCAAGGTTGAGACTATTTCATCAAACTGCAAAGCAGTTGCATTGCTACCTATTGCAATAACCAGACTATCCCATGAATATGGTAGAGAACACAACAGACTGATGCACTTATCTTCATCTGAAATTTTAATATCAACAGATAATAACTGACTTACCACAGTATTAAATGCATTCAGATTCTCTGTCACCGAGTCTCCATCTTTCATCCTCAGGTTATACAGCTTTTTCTGCAGGAACAGTTTATTCACCAGAGACTTAGATTGGTACAAAGTCCCTAACTTGATCCACAAAGCCTTTGCCGTAGCTTCCCATGATACATTCAGCAATACTGAATCCGAGACACACAATCGTATTGTGCTCTTTGCCTTCCGATCCAACTTCTTCCATTCTTCATCGGTCACTCCCGATGGTTTAGTACCCGGATCTACCGCGATCCACTGATCTTTATCCACCAACAGATCCTCCATCTTGAGTTTCCACAACTCAAAATTCTGACCATTGAACTTCTCAATCTCTATCTTTCCACTGCTCGCCATCTTCTTTCACCACCAGAATCGATCTCGTAGATCTCCCACTGAACAAGGTCTACCACAGGCCCGAGCGAAACCCCTCAGCAACAAAGGCGTCCCCTTGAAGCCAAAACAGCTCTGATACCAAATGTAGGTTTTAACCCTGTACAAAAATTACTTGCATACGAATTCTTAAACAAAGAAAATAAACAATGCGAGAGCATAACCCATAAAACACATATGCACAAAGATTTTTCCCTGGATCCCAAAACTGGGACTACCATCTTGATTTTTCATTATGTTCCTTTCAATGTTACAATACATATTTATACATGCCGAAGCATCCAATACCATGGACCGAAAACCATCGCGTCCAAAAAACATGTGCGAAAATCATGCACAAAACCATAGGTGGGTCCGCCCAACCTAACATATGGTCCAAAACCAAAATTTTCCGGGGTGCTGCCCCGGACCCCATAAAGTGGGGTTACGGGTGCCCTTCAAACCCCCTATTAACTACATGGAAAGAATATAACGCAACCCAACAGTGCATATTTCAATGATGAAAATATTTATGAGGATAATGATCCTACTAAATATGTTTGTGAGAATCCATTCCAAGAAGATATCTACTCGCATCAAGAAGCATTGCCCAGTGATTGAGAAAGTGAAGAAGACAACAACATCAAGCTGCAAACAAACCTTTAAAGGTCTTACTATGTCAAATTGTATGATTCTCTTTCTTATGATTCGTATGACTTCGATGGGGAGTCAAGCGATGTAGAACCACTAAAGTCTCAGTTATGGGAAGCTACACAAAAAGAGGAGGCCCACCATGAGGTTCAAGTTCACAATTCACATCCTTCAAATGGAGAACAAGTTCAAGAAGTGAGTAATGAAGTTGATGAAGATTCTCCGATATATGATTCATATGATTCAGAGGAGGATGAGACTATTACAGATGGTCAAAGGGATCTACTTACAAGCAAGTGGGGAGAAGGCTTCCAGCAACAATTTTTTCAAGAAGAGCCCAAAGTTGAAGGACCAAGCAGTGTCTGTGGTTGCCTGTTGCAGAAATATTCCTTCTGAGAATCCTTAGTAGATTCTCTAGTCTATGACTCTTATAGTTTAGAAAATGAATATTCTATTACAGATTTCCAAGAGGGTTGGCCTGTTTGCAAATGGGTAGCAAAAGATCAGTAAGAAAAATTTCTTTAAATACCTAAAGCTGAAGAGCTTAATAGTATTTGTGGTTGCCCTAACCAAGAGGATGTTGGTTTGCAGAATTTTCAAGAATATGAGGCAGTTGCAAGTCTTTCTCATCAGTTCTATGACCCTGTAGCTGACTACATGACAACATTCTTTGGTTAGTAGAAGAGGTTGTTTTTGGAGTATGCATCAAGTTTTTTGTTTGAATATTTTCATGGGGCATGCTTGTTTTAATTTTAAAATTTCAACAGCATGGAGGCATTAGGTCCAACACCCAAATGCTGACCTGGTACCATTGGAGGGTTGACCTCACTTAGGTGAATTAATGCCCTATACATAAGTAGGAGTTGTATATAAATAAGCTCACTAGCTGAGCCTTTAGTTTCCAGTTGTTAGAATTTCTATTTCTACATTTCAATTTGATGATCAGGAGAGGATTCCCAAAATTCCATGGAGATTTTATGGTTGTTGGGTATACAACCAAAGTCCCACATTGACTAGAAGTGGGGAGGATCATGGGTATATAAGGATGGACAAATATCTCCATTGGTATGAGGCCTTTTGGGGTAAAGCCCAAAAACAAATCCATGAGGGCTTAGGCCCAAAGTGGACAATATCATACCATTGTGGAGATATGTGGTGTCCAGAGTCCTAACAAGTGGTATCAGAGCCATGCCCCGAAGTTAGCCAAGTGTATGAATTCTCGGAATGCCGAACGAAGGTGGTGGGCCCCGGTAATATCACGATGGGATCTATGGATGAGCTTGGTTAGACAGGCGGTGTGCTCCGGATTCTTCATGGACGTGTCCTGGTCCCAACACAGTGAAGAGGAGTTGACCTAGGAAGAGCAAGCTCTCAAGGCAGGTGGTGCTTCCATGTAAGGCGTGTGCTTCCAACGCATTGGAGCGGAGAATCCTGGTTGATAGAGAGTGGATGGATGGATAATCGTTTAAGGGGAGGCTCGATGGTCCTTTGTTCGAGGGGAGGATTGTTGGGTATACGACCAAAGTCCCACATTGACTAGAAGTGGGGAGGATCATGGGTATATAAGGATGGACAAATATCTCCATTGGTATGAGGCCTTTTGGGGTAAAGCCCAAAAACAAATCCATGAGGGCTTAGGCCCAAAGTGGACAATATCATACCATTGTGGAGATATGTGGTGTCCAGAGTCCTAACAATGGTTTCATAGGTTCATTATATGTTTGACTCCATGCCCAATGGTGATGGCTACTAGTCTGTAGGTTCTCAACACCATTCCATCAAGGCACTGTTCCCAGTTGGAGCCAATGTTGTCACCTTCTATGAAATGTGTTTCCAGCTGTCAAAAGAGTGCATAAGAGAAGAGAGTTTTGCAGCCATCTTCCAAGCCACATAAGAATTCAAAGCTAAATGAGACCCTCTCCATTGGAAAGTTCTCTGAACACACTTTCCAACAGTATGTGGAAGTTCGAAAATGGACTTTTGGATCAGAAGATATGGCCAGTTAAATTTTAAGGGTTTTGTTTCCTTTGAAAAGAAAGAAAGAAGAGAATATCAGAGGTTTTGACACATCAGCAATCGCAATATTCAAGGTCATGGAGATGTCACAAATCGCAAATTGGAATTTTTGGCACATCGATAATCACAATATTGGAGGTCATGGCATATTTGCGCATCAAATATTAGAGTTCCAATATATCGAAGGTCTCGCATATGAAAGGTCCCGCATGTCGAAGGTCCAAGAGACAGCGCATCACAATCGATGATCGAATAGGTGACAACCTTTTAGAGTTGTGATATCGCATAAAGTTACGATATTGTGCCTTCAGTGTTAAGGCTTCAGGGAGGGCCTTATGCAAATTAACAAAGGATCTTAGCGAAAAATCGAGGGCAGGCAGACCTTTTCTCTCTCCTCTAGAGGGCCATGTGGTAGAATACTATTGGTCCCGATAAAGCCACGTGGCATCTGACGTCATCATGATGTGGCAGTATGGAGGAACCGTGGCATGAAAATATGGCATTTTCAAGGGTCCAAAGAGGGAAAAATAGGGTGACATGTGTCACCACTCACAGGGTGACACGTGGCTAAGGATGACCTTAGGTCGTAAATTAGCGATCACAAGTTGAAGAATATCACTGCATCAAGTTAAAACCTCTAATTTAATCCTACGATAGAGGTGCTCTGATGTGGAGGTTGGCCAATAGTCATAAATAGTTTGTAGAAACCAAGACAGAGATGGAGGTTGAGCACTAAAGGGCTATCGCAATCGGAGATTGCAAGCATGTTGCAAATCCAATGTAAAAGCCCTGACTGGAAATCTCTGATGTAGAGGAAATTTGATAAAGGGTGCACCGTCATGAAGACTTAAGGAAGCCAGGCACTAAAACAATTTATAAAGGAAAAGTAGCCCCCAATAGCAAATAAAAAGCCTTAGCTCCGGAAGACTAAGCCGATGGTCACAACCCTTGATCTTATGCGAGTAATACAAGAAGGGCTTAAGTCAAAAGGGGCTTAAAGAGATCGAAGTTCGTTGTTTTGTAGAACTTGATACGTATAAATATTGCGACAGGAGTAATCCCTAATATTACACTATGGTTGTTTTATGAGGAATGTTATGCTCCGATAAAGGGCGCACCGTCATGAAAACTTAAGGAAACCAGGCACTAAAACAATTTATAAAGGAAAAATAGCCCCTAATAGCAAATAAAAAGCCTTAGCTCTGGAAGACTAAGCCAATGGTCACAACCCTCGATCTTATGCGAAGTAATACAAGAAGGGCTTAAAGAAAAAGGGGCCTAAAGAGATCGAAGTTCGTTGTTTTGCAAAACTGGATACATATAAAGATTGTGATAGGCATAATCCTCGATATTACACTATGGTTGTTTTATGAGGCATTTTATGCTCCGATAGCATGATACAGATAATATGAGTCAGAAACTATGTTTGGAGCATCACTAAGGCCATCACAGTGATCGCTCTCACCTTTAGCGAGTAGGAAATTAAGCGGTTAAGGTGAAAGCGACAGGGAAACAACTAAGCAACAGGAGAGGCACATAATGGTAGAGACGTGGTCTGATCACAAGAATGATAGGGAAATATTTTCCCCAGTCATCTTTTAGTTTATTTATTTCTATTTATTCTATATTTCTGTGTATTTTCAAGAAAGGAATCAAATCCTTTATAATCATTTAGGCAGCATGGCTATTGCACATCGCGATAGCTAGTCGATTAGATCGCTGGCCCTTGGATGGGATATTTTGTCACTGATATTCAAAGTTCCCCCTCTCCTTATAAATAGGGGGAAGAAACACTTAATAGAGGTTCCAAAATTCTACACATGAGGGGTCTGAATACTATGATTCCACTTTTGGTTCTATTTGCCTGTTCATGAGGGACTTGAGCTATGTATTTCTAAATGTAATGGACTGTTGAATTGAACTCATTTTGAGGATTAATGGAACTCTTTGGTGATTCCAATCAGATCAACGCGCAGTATGTTTTTCTCCTCTGTATATCACTTCATGTATGTTCTTTCTCCCTCTGAAATAGTGTAATGAAGTTGTCGGTTTCACTCTTATTCATGGTTGTATGTTTGTTGCTAAGTAGTGAGAAGTACCTTTGTAGTTACAAATTTACTTGTGTTATTTGATAGCCTATAGTACCTGTAATGTGCACAGATTTACTAATTATTGTTTGGTGATAAATGTATCCATGATGCATATAGTTTGGGACCTTAATTAGCGCTCCATCGTTTATGCCATTCCACCTCTTCAGTCTTCCATACTTCTGCCAGAACATTGTTGCTTAGGATTCTATATTGTTTCCAACCCTTTGCATCGAATTACCTCCTCTCTTTCCTCTTCACTTTTACTACAACTCCAATATTAAACTACTTATTTTTGTGTGTCGGCCACTAGAACCAAACATTTCTCTTTGTGATTAGCCTGATTTACCCCTTGTGTATTTAGATCCATGTATTTGCTTGAGTTTACCTTGATGAAGGACGTTTAAACCAAGCCCCCCTTTATTATCTTTTTGAAACTACGTGACAATTGGAGTGTAGCAGAAAGCCCCACTGATAATATTCAAAAGCACTACTCTCTTTTCAATGTCCTAGGCATTGATCTACAATCAACCCAGAGGTTGTCTCTAGGAATATTTCTATATCTCCTTAAGCACTTGTGCTATAGGTGCTAAAAAAAGAGACAATAGATGGTTTGCAAAATAAATGATGCCCTAGGCTAAGAAAAGAGGAGGGAGGAGAATAAATAAGGTTTAAGGTGATCAGCTTATGGTGGACCAGTGGCTAATCCTTTGGGGAGATTAGAGTCAGGTAGAATTATGGCTACGGACCTTCAGATTTTCTAGGTCAAGGAGGTCTTAAAGACAACTTCACTTAGCATTAAGGAAAAAACAAAAGAAACTTCAAAGACTTTATACTTTGTTTACAAAATAGATGGCTTATCAAGATGAATTTCAGTAATGAAACATCCCTAGGAACATTCATTCATTATACATGTCCCACACATGAAGCATCACTATCTAGAAACAAAATTTCCTCAACTTCACATAAGTAGATGCAACAAATTAGCCTTATTATAACGAAATCCCAACAACAATGCATGTGACAAAAATAGAAATAAAGAATGGCATTAAATTGTACTTAAATGTATAATAATATATCCAACCATCGAAAATTTTCCAGTCAATAAGCTCAAAGACATGAGAAAATAATCTAAACATCAAAATTCATTCCATGCTCCAAAAACTCGCCCTCCAAGAAGGATAGTGAAAATCTCTAAATAGATACAAGTCCCAAATCCAAGTGACGATGCTAAAATGAAATCACATCAGTTGTAAATGAATTTGATTTTCCTAATGAGGTCTAATACAACCCCTAAAATAAAATAATGTGTAAAATAACTAAATTTTGGTGACAAGCCCACCAAACTAGCTCATAATCAAAAGGATAAGCCTCTCAAGAGGTTGAATGATCAATAATACATGTCATTGGGCCCTAAAATAGGCCTAATGAAGTCCATAGGTGCAAAAATGTGAAATAGGACTCCCAAAAGTAGTGGACAAGGGGTTGGCCCTTTGTTCTCCAAATAGTAAACATGTGGTGCTCTCCATGGTGTGGGGGGCACACAGGTGTCCTCATGGGTCTCCAAATAGATTGAGGATGCCAGTAGACCATCTACAAGGGCTCAGATGATGGTGTAAGTGATGCCACATCACCATACATATCCTGGGCCACTTGCCAAGTGCATGATATAACTATGGGGCCGACTGTGCATAGTGAACTAGGTGAATCTTCCTCATTTAATAGGTGAATGTTGAGAAATCTCTGAATATCTTTGGGGATCCAAGGAATGTTGTATACTGCTATGGAGGCCCATGGCTCTCTACACATACCCTACATATGCCAATGTATCCCTCTTGACCATTAAAACCTCGTATAGGGAGACCAAAGCCAAAATGGAGACCAGTTGCAATCTTGCATAAGATCCAATGCGTCCCCGTACCTTCCAACATATCAATTCATTAAATAAATCATGTAAAAGAATTTATAAAGCATGGAAAACAAGTGGGCACTTCATAATGGCATGCCCTTCCATAATGGACTTTGGCATGTGCTAATGTCTTCAAGCTCCAAAGGGGGTTAAAAAATAATCCTATTAGGTGGTTTCTGCTTCCAAAGGGGGTGATATGTCCATGGTACATCCTTCAAATGGTGGTGGTATGTGATACAAGGATGAAACAAAGTAGGGGATGAATGGGAACAACCTAGGTCACATGCCATGGTACAAGGGTAGCCAATAAAAGGGAAGCCCACACTTGGGTAAATGATGTGTAAGAGGGAGAAATTGTGGTACATGAGTTACTCCGACCTTGATTTTTCCACCCTTCTTTGTATGTATTTTGCCTTCTATGATTTTCATTGGTTAACTACTCGATGCTCAAAGGAATAAGAGCATGATGTATAAGGTATAGTAGTGGATACCCCTTTTTAAGGTGGGGCAGTTCATCACCCACCAGGGGTTGGGACAATCATGGGTTCCTGAATGATAAAGGAGACTCATCTAGGGCCTCTAGGAACTAGGGTGATGGCCATGGAAGGGGTAGAGCTCATGTAATGAATTTTTCCCACATGCTAAAAGTTTTTGTCCTGACCACCTTTTGCATTTTGTGGTACAATTTCCTATTGAATGTGGCCAATTATGATTTTTCTTTTCTTTTCAACTGCATCAACCTCCTGGGGCATCGTTCCAAGCCCGACCCAAGATGTGAGAAAGGAGAAGGGGGTAGTTGATCCTATGTGGACCCAGGAGAGGAATGTAGACCCATATGGGATAAGTGATTAAAATTATTATAATGAGCAGAATGGGGGTGATATACGTGAATTGGGGATCAGGACCACACATACAAAATCAAGGTTTCCCAAGTAATACCATCCCAAAAACCCAAAGGCTAGTAAAACAGATCCCATGGGACTAGGGTTCAAGGTTAGCATTCCAAAAGAGAGCTGGGGGAAAAGAGCATAGACCTAGTCCACTCTTTCCCCTGAATCCCCCCATTATTCCATGCCCAAGGGTTTCCATGATAAGTAAAATAAAATACTCAATTACTAAATGAAAATTCATACCTTTAGGCTTGAGAATCCCACCTTCAAGCATACGATCATGAAAAATGGGTGAGGGACCACATGGCTGATTCAGGTGGCGAAGAAATGGCATAACGATCTAGTTGGTGGCTGCAAGGGGTTGTTGGCTACCAGTTGAGGACCATCATGGAGACTTTTTTTCCTAGGGATATGACCCACAAAGTGGTGGGTAACATCTGGCTCCAACTAGGACATGATTTATCAGAAAATTGGGCAAAGCTACTCAGCTAGGAGATCATGAGGACACCAAAAATATCTTGGTCATCTTATACCTGTTTTCTGCACATATCAAAGACTAAACCCATAGGGCAACATGTTTCTATGGTGTATTATGATCACCCATGCTTAATGTTAGGTCGTAAAATCAACAAAAAAATAAAATATGTAAATTTTAATCTAAATGCAACTAATATACCATGTGAAATATCATATGATGTTAGTTCTAATGTGAAAATTAGCAAGCAATGCATCCTACTCTACCATGCATATAGTACAATGTCAAGTATCAAGGAAAGGGGTGATATGACTTAACTTGATTGATTATTTCCATAATTCGTCATTGAGTTTAGAAATGTAATAATAATCCTCCTCAACTTTCACATGAATATTGACAGGCATTGGGTATTTATCAAACAATACTAAATCCCCAACCTTATACTCCTTTTTGGGCTTCCATCTTTTGCTTGTTTTGTGATTTAGTCATTTGAGAATGCAAGCTTCTTGTGAAGGGAGAATAAGAGATGGGTTCTCGATCTTGTGTGTCTCATAGTATGGGATTGGTCCAGGCTAAATCACATGAGAAGGGTAGGTAGGCTCCCTATAGAGGAGAAAAGGGATTCCATCCATTTGTGGGATAGTAGCATATGACAAGTCCATTTAGACATGACCTCCAACAATGGCTCCCCATTTCCTAGATAAGAGAATCCCCCATACATCAGAAATGTCTATGACCACAACATCCATGAGACGTGATATATCAATATTCCTAGCTAAAGAGACCTTAAGGTAATTTATGAGACCTTCCACCTCCATGGGCTTAGAGTTAAAACCACACACCTTTCTATATGGCCATGTGATGTTGAGACCCAATTTCTTCATGACTTTCAAAGGCATGATGTTTGCAGAAGTCCCTGAGTCTAACATAAAATTATGTAATAGGAGGTTGTTGATAGCCAAAGTTAGCATACATGGCTCACACCCAAGCTTTGATCAGGAATATGAATGTTTTGCAAGCCTTCTCGCAATTCTTCCTCTTCAAAAGCTAGGGATTTCTCAAATTGTTGTTTTTCTTCAGGAAGTTTCACAACCTCTTTCAAAGGAATGGGTATAGTTATTTTCCCTATAGTAGTCTCTATGTCAATGTTAAGTCCAACTTATTTTCCCTTATCTTTCTTTTTGAAGCTCCCTTTCCTTGGGGGATCCTTTTTTGGATTGGCTTTAGTCTTGGGATCCTTTTTAGGAGGAATTTTAGGGAGAGTTTATTTAGGAGGGGCTTGCTTGGGAAATGAGTCATCTTTAGAGGGTTCCTTAAAGGTTACGAGATCCTTATTGTTGTCTTTTCATGAATATTGAATCCCTTTGAATCTTCCACTATCATTAGTGTTAAGAATGGGATCCTCATTTTCTTCTTTAATGGTGACCTTGCTAGTGGGAGAATGTGTTTACGAACCTCCCAACAAAATATTGAAGACATCCAATTCTACGAGGTTAGCCTACTCATCTATTTCTTCATCATCACTCTCGGCCTTTTCACTTTTCTCATATTTAGAAGATAAATCTTTCTCCACTGCATTAGTCAGAGATAACTTGTTTAGGACTCGGGATGAGCTTGGCTTATCTTCTTCATTTTTCTTCTTAGGAAAGGGTTTTCATTTTGGGATGTAACTAGATTTTTGGGCCCTTTCCAAGGAAGTGTTTTTTTTCCATGATGACCCTGTCATGCGACTTGACTTATTTACTAATATTTTCCATTTTCTTAAGGATGGCCAAAAGGGTTTCTTCATGTTGATCTTTGGATTTTTCCTTATTAACATCAAATTTGGATCTATGGTGGTCATTGGAATCTAATTTTGATATTCGTAAGTTTTCTTCTACTTCCATTGCTATCTCTTTAGCTTCCACCAATGTGAAAGGTTTCTTGTCTCTTAATGCATAGGTTAGGTGGCCATCCACAACCTTTATGAATTTATGAAGGATGTTGGCATCAGGGGATTTTAAATGATTAGGGATGTACCTAAATACCTTATCAAACATTTGAATGAATTCCTGGATGTTTTCCCTTCCCCCAATTATTTGATAAAAAATTTCAATGTTAAAGGTTCTTTTGGCATTGCATGACCATATTTTCATGAATAGGGTGTCAAAGCAATCAGAATGCATGCAGGGTGGAGATTAAGGTACCATTCTCTTTCTTTTCCGTCAAGTGATAAAGCAAAAAGAATCATGAGCCTATCCTCATAAAAAATCATTCTATGGAACATGTGCAAATAGAATTCTTCAACGAAGTCACGAGCACTCATTGTAGCATCACCCTTGAATTTGGATAACCATCGGTTATACCTTTCAGTTAAAGGTCTAGGATCATCACTCAACTTCAAAGTGGAAAAGACACTAACAAAATTTCTTTCACTCTTGGTCATTTTGAGATGGTCAGTAGTGGAAGTAGATGCCATATTTGGGGTAGGATACCTGACCTTTTCGAATTCAGGAAGAAGAGTAGTTCTAACAGGTGTTGGAGCTCGTTCTCTTATTTTTGCAGCAACCCTAGTTAAAGGAGGAATATTTTCACCTTCAAGTAAACTAGGGGTTTGGACAATGAATGGAGTTTCTAGAGGAATTTTTATAACTTACATCAATGAATCAATCCCACAATTATTCACTAGGAAGGTAGACCTGCTTCCTCCTCGACAACAATGCCAAAATGTTACTGCTCAAACTAGTCGGGGTCCTAAAGGGGATCCATGAAGGGCAACTACTAGGCTAAGGGCAACAATGGAGTGATGCCCGACTGTCACCTCGATTAAGGCTCCCTACCTTTTATGAACTTTCATCAATGAGAGGAGACCCATTATGACAAGGATCATGAAATGGATGGACCAATGATAAAGTGAGGGGTGATCCTAGAATCCTATTCACAAGAGAGGCTCAAATATGTGGCTTTCTTTCTTTGGAAGGAAAGCTTGAAATCTATCAAGAAAGGAATTAAGGAGAATTTAAAGTTTTAGGATTAGGGTATGTATCTTATAATGGAGGTTCCTAGGCCTTAAAATTCTTGTGAAAGCTTGGATTCCAAGTGATCTTGAAGAATTAACCTTAATAGTGTATGGGACAACACAGGACCAAGTGGACCTAGGGCTATTCTAGAGGGAGAAAAGGACCAAAGAAAGAATTTTCAATGAAAGAAAATATGAGGATCCCAATGAGGTTTCTAGCCTAAGGAAACCCAAGGCAAGATTCAATCTCGAGGCTAGGGCTTGCAATATCTCAAAATCTCGCCGATGGAATTTATTCAAAATTAGAGGGAACTGGGGAAACAAACTAGTGCATAGGATGCCAAGAGATCAATTTTTTTTTAGTGGATGGTTTGTGAAATAAATGATACCTAAGGATATCTAATGGGCTAGGCCTAGAAAAGAAGAGGGAGGAGAAGAAATAAGTCTTAAGGTGATCACATTATGGTGGATCGTGCCTAATCCTTTGGGGAGATTAGAGTTAGGTAGAATTATGACCATGGACCTTTGGATTTTCTAGGTCAAGGAGGTATCAAAGAAAAATTCACTTATATTAAGGAAACAACGAAAGAAACTTAACATTCATTCATTATACATGGCCCATACATGAAGCATCACTATCGAGAAACAAAATTTCCACAACTTCGCATAAATAGATGCATCAAATTAGCCCTAGTATAACAAAATCCTAGCAACAATGTATGTAACAAAAATAGAAAGAAATAAAAGAATTAAATTATACTTACATTTATAAGAATATATCCAACCATAAAAAAAAATTCCATTCAAGAATCTCCAAGACTTGAGAAAATAATCCAAACATCAAAATTCATTCCATGCTCCAAACATTCGTCCTCCAAGAAGGATAGCGAAAATCTCTAAATAGATACAAGTCCCAAATCCAAGTGATGATGCTAAAATGAAATCACATCACTTGTATTTATACATGTCCAAATGAATTCTACTTTCATAATAAGGCTTAATACAACCCCTAAAATAAAGTAATATGCAAAATAACTAACTTTTGGTGACAGGCCCACAAAACTAGCTTATAATTAAAAGAATAAGCCTCTCAAGAGGTCAAATGATCAATAATACATGTAATTAGGCCCTATAAGGGACCCGACGAAGTCCATTGGTGCCAAAATGTGAAATAGGACTCCCAAAAATAGTGGACAAGGGGTTGGCCCCTTGTTCTCCAAATAGTAAACTTGTGGTGCTCTCCATGGTGTGGGGGGCACACAAGTGTCCTCATGGGTCTCCAAATAGATCAAAGATGTCTGTAGACCATCCGAAAGGGCTTAGATGATAGTGTGAGTGATGCCATATCATCATAAAGGTCTTGGGTCACCTTCCAAGTGCATGATATAACTGTGGGGGTGGCTGGGCATTGTGAACCAGGTGCATATTCCTTGTCCAATAGGTGAATCTCGAGAAATATTTGAATATCCCTGGGGATCCATGGAATGTTGTATACTCTTGTGGAGGCCCATGGCTCTCTACACACACCATACATATGCCAATGTAGCCTTGTGGAGTATTAGGACCCTATATAGAGAGACCAAACCCAAAATGGAGACCATCTGTAATCTTGCATAAGATCCAATGTGTCCCCGTACCTTCCAACATATCAGGTCATTAAAGAAATCAAGTAAATGAATTTACAAACCATGGAAAACAAGTGGGCACTTCATAATGGCATTCTCTTCCATAATGGGATTTGGCATGTGCTAATGTCTCCAAGATCCAAAGGGGGTTAACCAATCATCTTATTAGGTGGTTTCTACTTCCAAAGGGGGTGCTATGCCCATGGTACATCCTTCAAATGGTGGTGGTATGTGGTACAATGATGGAAAGAAGTAGGGGATGAAGTGGAGCAACATGGGTCACGTGCCATGGTACACGGGTAGCCAATAAAAGGGAAGCCCACACTTGGGTAAATGATGTGTAGGAGGGAGAAATTGTGGTACATTAGTTACCACGACCTTGATTTTTCCACCCTTATTTGTATCCCTTTTTCATTTTATGATTTTCTGTTGTTAATAACTCGGGGCTCAAAGGAATGAGAGCATGATGTATAAGGCATAGTAGTGGATACCCCTTTTTAAGGTGGGGCAGTCCATCTCCCACCAGGGGGTGGGACAATCATGGGTTCCTGAATGATAAAGGATACTCATCTAGGGCCTTTAGGAACCAGGGTGATGGCCATGGAAGGGGTAGAGCTCATGTAATGGATTTTTCCCATGTGCTAAATGTTTTGTCCCAACCATATTTTGCATTTTGTGGTACAATTTCCTATTGAATGTGGCCAATTATTATTTTTATTTTATTTTCATCTATATCAACCTGTCGGGGCATCATTCCAAGTCCGACCCAAGATGTGGGCAAGGGGAGGCGGTTAGCTGACCCTATGTGGACCTAGGAGAAAAATGTGGACCTAGATGGGAGAAGTGATGAAAATTATTATAATGAGTGGAATGGGTGTGATATATGTGAATTAGGGAGCGAGACCACGCATCCAAAATCAATGTTTCCCATGTAATACCATCCCATAAACCCAAAGGCAAGTAAAAGAGATCCCAAAAGACTATTGTTCAAGGTTAACATCCCAAAAGAGACCCAGGGGACAAGAGCATATACCTAGTCCACTCTTTCCTCCAAATCCCCCAATTATTCCATGCCCAAGAGTTTCCATGATCATTTAACTAAAATGCTCAATTAATAAATGACAAGTCACACCATTAGGCTTTGGAGGCCGGCCTTAAACATACAATCATGAAAAATGGGCAAGGGACCACATGGATGGCTCAGGGGGTGGAGAAATGGCACAACGAGCTAGTTCATGCCTGCAAGGTGTTTCTAGCTATCGGCCGAGGACCATCACGGAGATAAACATTTCTCCTAGGGATATCACCCACAAAGCGGTGGGTAACAGTGCCCAAGAAGAGTGGAAAGTGGTGAGTATGTGTTGATTATCGAGAGTTGAGCAAGGCCACCCTGAAATATTATATACCTCCCGCCTTCATTGATCATGTACTGGATCCATTGCTAGAAAATACTTTTTTGTCCTTTCTTGATGGATTCAGTGGCTACAACCAAATGCAACTAACCGCTAAATATGAGGAGAAAAACACCTTCACCTACCCTTGGGGAACTTATGCTTACTGAGTGCTCCCATTTGGATTATGCAATGCTCCAACAATTTTTCAATGGGTTATTCTTGTAATCTTTTCCGACTTGACTAATGACTGTGTTGAGATATATATGGATGAATTTATAGTATATGGGGAAACCTTTGAATAAGCTCTAAAGAATTTTGAAAAGGTACTAATTTGGTGTCAAGAAACCAATATTTCTCTTAGTAATGAGAAATCTCAAATAATTCTCACATAAGGGATCATGTTAGGGAACTATATCTCTGTTAAAGGAATTCAGGTGGATATTGCCAAAATAGAGGTAATCCTTAAGTTATCAGTCCCAACCACACAAAGAGATGTACCTATTTTTTCAGGTTATGTCAGATACTATTGGAGGTTTATAGAAAATTTTACAAAGGTATCTTCCCCACTATTTTTTCTTTTAAGAAAAACTCCAAAGTTTCATTGGGATGATCAACGCTAATCAACATTTAATGCTCTTAAATAAAACACTATCTTTTGCCCCTATTTTGTGGGTCCCTAACTAGTCCTTACCTTTCCATATTCACACTAATGTGTCAGATACAACTGTTGGAGATATACTAGGTTAGAAAGAAGGACAAAAAATTTACGCCATTTATTACATCAGTAAAAATTTGACCCCAGCCGAACTAAATTACAAAATAATTGAAAATTAATTTCTTGTCGTACTTCATGCCATAAATAAGTTTTACATTATATTACTATGCATCTTGTTTTTACACATATTGATCACTCTCTCTTATGGTATCTCATGAATAAAATCAATTATGCATGGTAGAGTGACCATATGGATTCCCCCCCTGCAAGAATTTGATATTACCATCATTGATAAACTAGGAAAAGAGAACTTTGTTGTTGATTTATTATTTTAGCTTCATCATATTGACAAGTCTATCCCTATAGAAGATGTTCCCCCTAATGAGGATGTGTTTTCCTTGTCTACTAAAACACCCTGGTTTGCATATATTGCTAAATATTTAGATGTAAGTAAAATCCCACAACACTTGTCGCCGAGAGACGGACAAAAGGCTGTTAAAAATAATGCTTTGTATTGTTGGATTCAAGGGTACTTGTTCCAAAATGAGCTTGGTCATATAATTCAATGATGTGTTCAGGATGATGAAATCTATGACATCCTAAAAACGTGTCATGATAAGCCTTGTGGGGGTTGCTGTGCAGATAAGAGGATTGTAAACAAAGCTTTACGACAAGGGTGTTATTGGATGACAATTTTCAAGGATGATAGAAAGTATGTTCGAATTTGTGATAGGTGTCAGAGGATGGGAAGGGAAACAAAAATTGATGAAATATCACTGTAGCCTCAAGTTATGATTGATCCTTTTGAAAAATGGCTCTTGGCTTCGTAGGGCTTATCAACCCACCATCAAAACAAAAGGCATACATCTTAGTATGTAGTAATTATTTGACCAAGTGGGCTGAAGCAAAAGCTCTACCAAAGGCTACAAAACAGGAAGTGGCTAACTTCTTATATGAAGAAATCTTTGTTTGATTTGGCATATCATGAGATATTGTCACTTATCAAGGGACTCAATTTATTTCTAAATTGTTCAAAGATATCATTGAGAAGTTTAAAATCAAACATCATATGTCCACTCCATACCACCTTCAGGGAAAATGGATAGGTGTGGGTTACTAACAAAGTTTTGGAAGCTATCTTAACAAAGAAAATACAACAACATCATAAACATTGCGCCGAGAAACTTCTAGAAGCTCTATGGGCTTATAGAGTTACTTGTAAGAATGCCACCAGTTTCACACCATATGAATTTGTATATGGTAAACATTAAGGACACTCCTTCAATCTAGAATGGACCTTTATGAGGCTCAAAAGCATCGACTAGACCAAGTTAACAAGCTTGATGAATTGTGCCAAGACACCATTCAACAAACAACTATTATTCAACAACAACGGGAAAAATGGCATGATAAGTTCATCAAGAAGAAGCAGTTTAAAGAAGGAGATTGGGCCCTCTTATTTGATTCAAGACATAAAGACTTCAAAGGAAAATTTCATACCCAATGGTTGGGTCCATATGAGATTGAAACTATATTTGAGAATGGATATGTAAGGCTTCACACTATCAATGATGCATAGCCACCATTTATGACCAATGTAAATCTATTGAAGTTATACTAGAAGCCCAAATATAAGGAAGAATTTATTGAGGAATTGAAGAAGTAATATGATTTAGAAGTCATAGAGAAACTGGTTAGTCCAAAATCTAATATGACTCTTTGATTTTCCATTCCAATCTTGAAAAGAAAGGAGAAAAAAATCTGGTAGTGAAAACCTAGTCTTAGGCACCTCCAACACCTAACAACATTGGAAAACCAATTTCTGGCAAAGCTAATAGGAAAATAAACCATTCCTACTTTGAGAACATTTTCAAAGGTGCAATAGGACATGATTTCACTTTGAAAACTAGGACATTGGCTGATAGAGTTTTCATGTGTATATATATATTGTAGGTTTTATCCCCGTACATAAATTATCTGCATACAAATTCTAAAACACAGAAAATAAACAAAGCGAGAGCATAACACATAAAACACATATGCACAGAGATTTTCCCCTGGATCCCAAAACCGGGACTACTAGATTGATTTTTCATTATGTTCCTTTCAATGTTATAATACATATTTATACATGCTGAAGCATCCAATACCATGGACCGAAAACCATCGTATCCAAAAACATGTGCGAAAATCATGCACAAAACCATAGGTGGGTCCGCCCATCCTAACATAGGGTCCAAAACCAAAATTTTCCAGGTTGCTGCCCCAAACCCCATAAAGTGGGCTTACAGGTACGCCTCAAACCCCCCTATGACCCCCCCCCCGCTACACTTGCAACGAAGGGGGGCTCCGCCCCCCCTCTAACCCCCGGTTAACTACGTGGGCTAGTCATGGAAAGAATATAACACAACCCAACATTCTCCCACTTGTTGTTTTCTTTCCGTAGGGGGGCCACAAGAGAGGTTAGTCATTTTTCCAGCCCTGAAACGCCCATTGTCTCTCTACACCAAGAGAACTTCTCAGAGCTCACAGATTTTGTCAATGCATATGCAATATTCTTCAAAGTGTCCACCTTTACCAGCAACACCTCTTTGTCTTCTATCATATCCATCACAAAGTGATACTGAAGATCAATGTGCTTTGTCTTTGAATGATATGCAGGGTTCTTTGCCAAGAAAATTGCACTTTGACTGTCACAGTCTATCCTTATATCTCCCTGTACTAGCCCCATACTTGAACACAATCTCTGCGACCAAACTGCTTCCTTGCTTGCATGAGTGGCTACCATGTATTCTGTCTCTATAGTTGATAATGCCACTACATATTGTTTCTTACTCATCCAACTGACTGCACCTCCAAATAGGTTAAACACATACCCACTTATAGATTTTCTCTGATCCAGATCTCCAACCCAGTCTGCATCAACAAAGCCACGAATATCCAACATTCTGTCCAATCTTGATCTTCCCTGGTAGCACAAACCATAATCACTAGAGCCACACAAATACCTGAAAACCCGCTTCACTGTTGTCTAGTGCTCCTTCCCTGGTTTTGACATAAACCTGCTCAATACTCCCATTCCATGTGCAATGTCTGGTCTAGTACAGACCATTGCATACATCAGGCTACCGACTGCACTTGCATATGGAACACGGGACATGTCCTCTTCCTCTTCTTCTATCTTGGGACACTGTTTAGCAGATAACCTCACACCTACAGGAATAGGAACCTTCACCGGTTTACTATCTTGCATATTAAACCTTTGCAGTATTGTCTCAACATACTTCCTCTGGTTTAACCAGAACTTCCTCTTTGCCCAATCTCTTTTAATTTCCATGCCGAAAATATAGTTTGCAGCACCAAGATCTTTCATGTCGAATTTGGAGGACAATTGGGTCTTCAAATCCTGGATAATTTCATTGTCATTTCCAACCAGCAACATATCATCCAAATACAAGACCAGATAAATAACACGGTCATCAATTAATTTAAAATACACACAGTGATCTGCTTTGCTTCTGGTGAAGCCAAGTGCCCATATAAATGTATCAAATTTCTGATACCACATCCTTGGTGACTGTTTTAACCCATACATAGCCTTCTTTAACTTGCATACCAGTTCTTTCTTACCCTTCACTGCAAAGCCTTCAGGTTGCTTCTTGTATATTTCCTCTTCCATATCCCCGTGAAGAAATGTTGTCTTCACATCCATCTGTTCTACCTCAAAATCAAAAGCAGCAGCAACAGATAAAAGTAATCTAATAGAAGTTATCTTGGCAACAAGAGAAAAAATATCACCAAAATCAATTCTTAGCACTTGGGAATAACCTTTTGCTACGGTCAATCGAGCTTTGTATTTCTCCACCTTTCCTTCTGCATTTGTCTTCTTCTTAAAAACCCATTTGTTGCCAATGGATTTCCTTCCAGCCGACAACTCCACCAAATCACAAGCCTCATTTTTGTGCAAAGATGACATTTCATCAACTATGGCCTCTTTCCAGAGTTTTCCATCCTCTGAATCTATTGCTTCCTTCACAGTTCTGGGATCATTGTCAGTAACAGATAAAGCAAAATTTGAATAGAAAGAAGATGGACTATACCTTTCTAGCTGCCTTCTTTCTCGAACTGATCTTCTCACACCCAGAGTTTGTGGCTCTTCATCTTCTGATTCCTCCTCTGCTCTAGAGTCTGTTTCTTCCTCCTTAAGCTCAAACTCTATCTTCTCAGGTTCCTTTGGATAGACTTCATGTTTAATAACATCTTTTACCTCTATGAACACCACATCTCGGTTGTACACAACCTTCCGTGTGACTGGGTTCCAAAGCTTATAACCCTTTAAACCATTCTTATACCCAATAAAGATGCACTTTTCAGATTTACTATCCAACTTGGTTCGTTTCTCCTTTGGAACATGTACATATGCATCACATCCAAATACCCTCAGATATGAAAGAGGGGGTTTCTTACTAGTCCATACCTCTTATGGAGTATTATCCTCCAATGCTGATGAAGGTGACATGTTGACCAGGTAACATGCAGTATCCACTGCCTCTGCCCAGAATTCCTATCCTAACGGGGCACCACTGAGCATGCTTCTTGCCCTTTCCATCAAAGTCTTATTCATTCTTTCTACAACTCCATTTTGTTGAGGTGTATATGGAATAGTCTTCTGTCATGCTATACCACACTTCTTACAGAATTCTTCAAATTCCTTGCTGCAAAACTCTTCACCATTATCCGTCCTCAACACCTTTATTTTCTTCTTTGTCTGATTTTCCATGAGAGCCTTAAATTCTTTAAACCTATCAAAGGCTTCAGATTTCTTCTTAAGGAAATATATCCATGTATTCCTTGAGAATTCATCTATAAATGATACATAGTACACAAACTTACCTAGTGATGGAACCTTCACAGGTCCAAACACATCACTGTGCACAAGTTCTAATATCTGTTTCACCCTCTTACTACTAGAGGGGAAACTCACCCAATTCTGCTTCCCATATACATAATTTTCACAGAAATCAAAATCCAGAGAGCTGTTACTCATACCTTCTACCATACCTTTACCATGAAGTATTCGAAGGCCCTTCTCTCTAATATGTCCAAGCTTTTGATGCCACAACATGGTCTTCTCTCCAGAGACCACTAGATTTTCTGCTCCACTTTCAGGAACCACAAAACTGTTGCACCCATCAATAACAGTGCTACCTTGCAGCTTGTACAGAGTTCCAATTCGAACTCCCCGCATTAATCCCAGTTCTCCCCAAACCATTTTGTAGGTATCCTTCTTGAATACTGTTTTTACACCTGCATCATCTAGCTTGCTTACAGAAATGATTTCTGGCCAATGCAGGAATATGCAGAACACCTGGAATTGTTCTAACCCTTCCACCTTGCAAATTCAACTTTACTTTTCCATGACCAATGATTCTAGCCTTCTTATCATCCCCTAAGAAGACATCACCACCATCGTATTTCTCATACTCACAAAACCACTCTCTATGGGGAGTGAAGTGAAAGGATGCACCTGAGTCAATCAACCATGCCTCATGATCTACATGTGTACTTGAAGAAGCCAAGTACACATCCCCACCTTCATCTGAGGTGGTTTTCACCTCTGCAGAAGGAGCATCATCAGATCCCTTTCCTTTATCAGGAGCTTTAGATTTACAGTCCCTTTTGTAGTGCCATTCCTTTCTGCATTTCCAGCACACCACCTTTACATGTTTTCCTGGAGATTTAGATCTCCCTCTAGATTTAGATCTCCCACTTGATGACTTATTTTTGTTTCTGTTCTGGGACCATCCTTGTACAGACAAGGCATCACCATTCTGGCTCTCCATATTTTTCTGTCTCATCTCCTCTATCAACAAGGATGAGACTATTTCATCAAACTGCAAAGCAGTTGAATTGCTACCTATTGCAATAACCAGACTATCCCACGAATCTGGTACCTATCACCGAGTCTCCATCTTCCATCCTCAGGTTATACAACTTTTTCCGCATGAACAGTTTATTCACCAGAGACTTAGATTGGTACAAAGTCCCTAACTTGTCCCACAAAGCCTTTGTCGTAGCTTCCCCTAATACATTTAGCAATACTGAATCTGAGACACACAATCATATTGTGCTCTTTGCCTTCCGATCCAACTTCTTCCATTCTTCATCGGACACTCCCGTTGGTTTAGTACCCGGATCTACCGTGATCCACTGATCTTTATCCACCAACAAATCCTCCATCTTGAGTTTCCACAACTCAAAACTCTGACCATTAAATTTCTCGATCTCTATCTTTCCACTGCTCGCCATCTTCTTTCACCACCAGAATCGATCTCGCAGGTCTCCCACTAAACAGGGTCTACCACAGGCCCGAGCGAAACCCCTCAGCAACAAAGGCGTCCCCTTGAAGCCAAAACTGCTCTGATACCAAATGTAGGTTTTAACCCACGTACAAAAATTATTTGCATACGAATTCTAAAACACAGAAAATAAATAATATGAGAGCATAACACATAAAACACATATACACAGAGATTTTCCCCTAGATCCCAAAACCAGGACTACCAGATTGATTTTTCATTATGTTCCTTTCAATGTTATAATACATATTTATACATGCCAAAGCATCCAATACCATGGACCAAAAACCATCACGTCTAATACCATGGACTGAAAACCATTGCATCCAAAAACATGTGGGAAAATCATGCACAAAACCATAGGTGGGTCTGCCCATCCTAACATAGGGTCAAAAACCAAAATTTTCCGGGGTGCTACCCCAAACCCCATAAAGTGGGGTTACGGGTATGCCTCAAACCCCTTGTGACCTCCCCCTGCTACACAATTAGCACAACGAAGGGGGGCTCCACCCCCACTCTAACCCTCCGGTTAACTACGTGGGCGAGTCGTGGAAAGAATATAACACAACCCAACATATATATGTGTGTGTGTGAATAAATATTTGTTTGTATATCCATGCTTATATTTCACAGAAAAACACCTAATAATGTGAAGATCATTTTCCAACGCAGGTTGTAGGATTACACTTAGACAATGTCAACATAAAAATCAAGTAATCTTGGTACCATCATGATTCTTTCAACCACCAGGTGATTTTTTCTCAACCTTTTGATTCTTTTGTTTTAGAAAAGTGTTTAGAGTCAGGGAAAATTTTAAGAACCACCCTAAATTTATATGTATAATAAATGGGCTAATCCCCATGATACATAGGAAAAATGGGAGGTGATTTTATCAATAATATAATATGTATATATAATTTTTTTGGTGAATCTCTCACCAGATTATATTATCTTGTACAGTGATGGAGAATCTTTCACTGAATTATAAAATCTTGTAAGATCTTGGCAAATCTTTTACTGAATAATAAAACATTGTGAAGTCTTGGTGAATGTTTTGTTAAAGTATGAAACCATATATGATAATAAGAAAATATATTCATTAAACTGTAATATACTAACATACATGTTTGGAAAAAAGAAACATAATTTTCTCTTCCTACAAACAATGTTCCAAGTTTCAGTGGTTGTGTTTGTCAAGGTTCTTACAATACACTCTTTCATATCCTTTTATTAGTTTTGATAATATTACACAACAAAGTTCTTGTAGGTGTTGATATTGACCACGAGTTCTGTTAAAGTAGGAGAGATTAATCTTTTCTCTACAACTTTTGTTAAGCTACCACTTTTTTCAAGTATCAATTTCTTTCTTATTCCATAGACTCCAACTACAAGATAAAAAAAACACATCAAGTTTGTTTACCCCAACACGCCAACAAGTAGCAAGCCCAAACTATATTATATAAGAAAGTATTAGGTATCCCAAAGGCTTGAAGGGGATCTAATTGAAAGAAGTGACCATTGTGAGAAACCTTCCAATCAATATATGAATATATAAATGTAGATTTATTATTATTTTAATTGAAAATATTCAATTAAATAATAAAATTTAATTACGTCTCTCCCAATCTAAATTGCTTATTGCCATAATTCACTACCCTCATACGTCTCGCCTTTTTTAACAGCATTGTAACATGTAGATTAATTTCCTTTTTGGTGAACAATCTCCACCTTTTAGGAAAATATGGTGCAGTGCCTCCAACCCCTATAGATCATTAGGACAAACTAAGAATAGCACAGAAGATGAAAGGTTGTACAAACCAGCTTATTTTTCAAATAACTAATCCAACATCAGTACCTAAACTTTTTCATGAAGATATCATATTGAGAATGTTTGAAAAATGGTGGGAAATCTTCGAGTGATAAGGTTTCACTATTTTGAATTTTTTTGTTAAATAAGAAAAACCAATATTAATGGAGATATTGGTATTTTTTACTAAATTCTGTGAAGTGACTAAATGTAGCTTTAACCATTCACCTTAAGATGTTTTTACAATATAATTTCCTAAGTCTATTTAATATCTTCATTATCATAAAAACCAACCTATATCCATCTTAACTCCACATCTACCACTCTTAGAGGGATGAAATCTATTTATCCCTCTGAGCACTTGGTAGACCCAGAATCAAGATGGATATAAGATGATAGAATTTCCCCTTTAAATAGTCTATGCTCACATGGATACCATGGTATTACCATGGGTCAATACCAAGCCCCAAGAGGGATCAAATATTTTTTCACTCTATGCTAGTTTGCATATCATGATATTTGATCCCTCTCGGGGCTTAGCAGATCCATAGTAAAGATGGATCTATGCTGGTTTAATTCCCCCCCTTAAATAGGCTACATTCCACGTGAATACCATGGGTCAATACCATGTGCCATTTTTATTTTTATTAATACTAATAGTAGGGTTAATAATGTTTTTTTGCATGGTAAAATAATAATCTAGCCCATGGTATTTGGCCCATAGTATTTTGCCCATAGGTTTCACCTAAATATAACGCATTTTTTAGTGTCCTTAAATATAAGGTGACTTATGGAGTAAATATAAAAAAATGTTTTATTTATTAATGTTTTTTTTGCATGGTATTAATAATAATCTAGCCCATGGTATTTGCCCCATAGTATTTTTCCCATAGATTTCACCTAAATATAACGCATTTTTTAGTGTCCTTAAATATAAGGTGACTTATGGAGTAAATATAAAAAAATGTTTTATTTATTTACCATACCTCTCGTTTATTTATATTTTTATTAATTTACCATACCTCTTTTACAAATATGGTATTTGGCCCATAGGATTCACTTAAATAAAACCTCTTTTTTGAGCCTTCATAAATAGAAGGAGGGTTATGGACTAAATATAAAAAGAGGTTTTATATATTTACCATACCTCTAGTTTATTTATATTTTTATTTATTTACCATACCTTTTGAGTAAGTATAAAAAGAGGCTTTATTTATTTACCATACCTCCACTTTATTTATATTTTTATTTGTTTACACCCTTGCATGTATATAAGGTGATGTATGGAGTAAATATAAAAAATGTTTTATTTATTTACCATACCTCTCATTTATTTATATTTTTATTAATTTACCATTCCGCTTTTATAAATATGGTATTTGGCCCATGCGATTCACCTAAATAAAACCTATTCTTGAAAATTAGGGCGAATGGAAGGTTGTAACTCCTAATTTCAAGGGATAAATTTATCTTTTTTACCCTATCCCTTAAAATAAGGTGGGTTAACCTCCATACCTATTTTTTTTATAAAATAAATTTGAGGCGATTTGTAAAAATGTACTATGATACAGAATATTCGCCCACTAAAAATTTAAAACCCCTTAATTTCGCCTAAGGGTGAAAATTCGCCCCTAAAATTTTCCATGTTTAGAGTTACTTAGCAATTATACCTATACCTAAACATCTACCATATTACTTAAACCCATCAAATATTTTTTAAGCATAATTCCTAGATCATTTATTCATATTGACTTAAGATTTTTCTAGAAGCCTTTATTTTCCTTTCCCTATCCCTCATATGATAAAAAACATGAATTCCTTACTCTCTATTACTCTAAGGTTTAAATATATTATCAAAACCCCTTGCCTAACATATACCTTCACTCTAAAAGTATAATTCACAACCCCGTGACCATTTTCTAAGTTACACCATTTCCCACTATATATATTATAAACATATACTGTATGTATACCATAGAAAACTGGATATGAATATATATGAGCATGGGGGGAATGTTGAATTTTCAAACTACTCAAACTTTCAGGAGGGACCCATCATTATACAACTCAATGCTATGATGGGGACCTCACTCATCTCTGGTAAGGGTAGTGACATGCATCATGTGTAGTAATAAGGACTGTAAACTCACATTATTATGCAATGAGTGGAATCCCCTTTCCATAGCTTAAGAAATATGAAGAGATTTGGTTCATTGCATGATTGATCACTGAGTTTTTGGTCATTCCAATAATTGGTTATGAAGTCAGTGATATGAGGGTTTGATAATCAGGGTGACAGGAAGTAGGAGACATGGGAGGTTCTGTGTTGAGCCTAAGAATGTTAACACTGTCCAAATTAAGACAGAACAATGGAAGATTTTTGTGGAAGCAAGGTGGTCTGATTTTCTGATATGGTTCTAGGGGCATGATGCAACCATCACATTAGAATTCACCTAGACCTTTAATGGGGTACAAGCCCTTGTTGGACAAATCACCATCACGGTTGATGAATAGATGATCGCAATAGTGAGAAGGCTCTCCCAAGAAGAGGAAAATTAGTCGAAAAAATTCAAGATAGACGGGGAATGTTGGTCCCCTTTCTATAGGTGTCATTGCCCCTTCCATAAATGAGAAAAGGCATCTACAAAGAAGCATTGCTTCCCTTGCGAGAAGATGTCGTCTTCAAAAATTTGTGACATGCAAAGGGAGTTTCAATTTAGTCTACCAATACCATATCATAATTCTAATGCATCTTGCAAGAAATAAACCAATAAATATGCCTTATTTTATGTTGAAAATCTTAAGAAAAATGTCTACTTTGGTCTGGAAAAAGAAGAAATACCCTGAGCACAGGTTATATCACCAAGGGTTGATCAAAATGTTGATAGTAGTGGAATTACATAGTCTATTGGAGATTAATTGGGAGGTTTTTATAAATGGCATTATAAGGAAACCAAGAGCAAGGGTTTTGATTTAGAAAGGGAAACTAAATTTAGGGATTCCCTCAACTATTGAGCATCGACACCCTAGTAGAGTCTCTTTGCAATCTTAGAAGACAAAAGGTATGACCTGTGGCTCCGATACTTCTGGCTCAGACAAAGAAACAATAACATCTAAGGAGATGAATTTTGAGACCATTATCGAAGAACCTCGTGATGTTGGGTAAAAAGAATATATTGAAGTGGCTGACCCTATTGAGAGCGCTATGGAGGAAGAACCATCGATCTTTGAAATTAGAGGTAGAAGTGATAAATATGAAAAAGGAAAGCATAAGAAAATTAAGGCCATGAGCCCTAAACTATTCCGATTCTACAGTCCTAACTATCAAGATTTGCTTAATAAAAACAAAAAGTTAATTATGAAAAATGAGAAGCTTAGGGCCAAATTAAGAAAAAAAAGGCCTAAATTAAATCATTTGGGAGCCTTAATCTAAGCCATATAACAAGAATAAGACTCTTAAAGTAAAGCTAAAAACTTTTCTAAAGGCTATACTAAGGAAGCCCAACGAGTCATCAATGTCATTGTAGATGACATCTTGACTAACACGAATGCATTCGTTCAACTCAAGCTCGACATGCCACAATGGAAAAAGGATGATTTATTTGATTTGAGGATTGTTAATGGAAATGGAAAATTCAAATCACTAAGTGGAAAGACCTAAATCAAAAGGAACAAAAATTGAAAGAGGAAGCTTGTGAAATAGGAGTAGAAATCTCTGGTTGTCGCATCCCTTCTAGGGTTTATCCCATATTTCTTCATAACTTATGGGCATCCTTTCAACTAAAAGAGATCTAGGATGACTAACCTCATGAGATAAATCGTCCAAAAGATTTCATAGAAGTCTACCATAACTCAGAAGCCTCATATCAGAATATATTATATGAACTTTACTTATTCAACTTTGTTTTTCCACACAACTCTTGTTGGAACCCAAATACTTTTGTTGGGGATGTCAAACTCTGACCCTTTATGTCCTATATGGCTTATTTGATCAAATGGTAGAGAGCCTTATATTTTTAAGAAAAAGAAAGAGTTAGAAACTCGATTAATGGTATGAGAAGAATAAATCTTTCTCGGTTTGGTGGTTAATGATTTGACATGGCTAAGAGAGGATCCTTAGGATTCTACCACCATTAGGCACAACCAATGCTATTGTTATCCATAAAAATATCGTTCTACAGACAGAACAACTAGTAACAATCAAGACAAAATACACTAATTCTTCTCTAGAAATACTTAAACCATTCAGAGGTAAACTTACCTGATGACCAAAATAAGCCTTCAATTCTTTGTTTCCTTGAGATAATGCTCCACTTTCAATCCCTAAAATGGAGTCTGCAATGACAAAAACAACACAAGATCAACGCATACAATATGTAAATGAATTAATCAAGCTATTTCTAACCAAAATATCGAGGAGTTTTGAGATACGTATGTAAACATTGAATACATTGTATGAGAAAAGAAATTCACTTTGTATTAACAATAAGAAGACAAGCTTACAACCCTTTTGACATTGATGTCATAAAGTCTCTTAAAAGAAATCTGCAATCCTTCATCTTGCAATGATAAGCCTTCACTCTTCAATTTGACAACATAAAGGTACCTCAAAATTCAATCCCTACTCCTTTAGTCTGCATTGTATTTATAGGAGAGGAGAGGAGGTTAGAGATCCATATTCCAAGGGATGATATCCACAATTAGAGGGGAATGGTTCCATGATAATGGGGATGAGATCCATCATTCTGAGATGAGGTCCAAAGAGATAGGAGCTTGAGGTCTAGTTGGTTGAGGGAAGATTCCTCAACAAAGTTCTAAACTTTACTATTTTATTTTTACCCATGCTGAAAGGATGTCACACTCTGTAATGGAGAACAATGAGTTATATTGTCCATGTGTCAATGGCTAAACCTGCAGTGTTGTAGTTTGTGCCTAGGAAAGGTGTGACACTGCTTAAAATTAGGGTTTTTAAGCAATGTAATCCAGGATTCTTGGGATCTTGAAAATAGTTTTTTCTTCCGACTTTGTAGGGGATTATTGAGAAGGTATATTTAGATAGTGAGGGATCTGGATTTAGGGTCATTTTCTAATGGTGACAAAATCATGTGTAACAGATTTCCCCTAAAGTGCAAAGTCCGAAATTGTCCATGAGGGTTGAAGTGCTTTATCATGCGAAAGTCTAGATCATAGATCAATTGATTGGAGAACTGAAAATAGACAATCAAGGATCATAATACAATATAATAATTAAGTCATCTCTGAGGTAGGCATTCCCATACACAATATAACATATGGATAAATCTAGACATAAGTATGGAAATGTGTGTTACAGGGAAAAGTGTCTATTTAGAACTACTCTATCCCACTAAGGTGTGACAGCTGCCTTAGAAGAAAAGAGAGAAAAACTACTTGTGTCTTTCCTTTATGAATTATAGACAGAGAGGAACAGAAAGACCAACCTCTGTCTTGCGCTTATCCTTCGATTCGATCCCTCTCTTCTTTGATAGTCCTCAGCTACTTGCTCCCTTGCACACCCAGCTTCACAAAGTACCTGTAAGATCACAGAAGCATAGCACTATACAAAGACATGGATATATAATCATAAACGATCTAGGATCAGATGTAAATTGACCATACAAATGTAACAAGCATCAACTCAAATAGCTTTTATTGATAAACAAGAAAAGATCTAGGAGGAGTTACAACCAGTTGTTCCGACCCAGCATCAACCTCCCAGCAAAGAAGCCCCTCTTCACCTCAAACAAAGCTTAGATCACCCAACAATCTGATGTTTGTCTCAAGAAACCAACAACAATTCCTTACAATATGCAAAATTCCAACGTCTAGATCTCTGGGATGAGGGATCCATATATAGACATCTGTAAGGGGGATGAGTCAGCTTGTGATTTGATTAGTGTCTTCTCTCTGATAGTTCTTGCTTCCACTTGGAGACTGAGGGCCTCTTACTCATCCTTGGTCGAATTTAGTGAGGCAAGTGTCACAGGAGAAGATTCTGGAAGCTTCCATTGCCTCTCCACCTCGCAAAATGACACTGCCATTTGTCATTTCTCGCCCATCGCACCCCACAGAAGGGACTTTTGAAATGCAACACACCCTCACGGTGTATTTGGGTGAGATGCAACACACCTAGCTAGTGGAGCAGCTGCAATGATCCTGTTTTGACCAATTCTGAGCAGTTTCTCATGGAGAACTTCTGGGAGAAGCTGTAATCTGGTTGACCTTGTTCCTTTAGGGGTTAGAACAACACTTTTAGGGACTTAGGAGCCCTTGGTTTATGGACATTTCATGCTTGGGGTTGTAGGGCCCAAAAATGTCTATAACAGTTGCCCCCTAAAGTATGAGGCCATTAATCTTTTAGTGTTGGGTGAAATGCTTTATTATGAGGATCAGGGAAAATTTTAAAAACCCCCCCTAAATTTATAAATATAATAAATGGGTGAATCTCCATGGTATATAGGAAAAATGGAAGGCGATTTTATCAATAATATAATATGTATATATAATTTTTTGGCGAATCTCTCACCAGGCATGGCGAATATTTTACTCAATTATAAAATCTTGTAAGATCTTGGCGAGTCTTTCACTAAATAATAAAACTTTATAAAGTCCTAGTGAATCTTAGCATAGGCTACATGCTGGTTTAATTCCCCCATTTAAATAGGCTACATTCTAGGTGAATACCATGGGTCAATACCATGTGCCATTTTGGTGAATACCATGGGTCAATACCATGTGCCATTTTTATTTTTATTAATTCTAATACTAGGGTTAATAATGGTTTTTTGCATGGTATTAATAACAATCTAGTCCATGGTATTTGTCCCATAGTATTTTGGCCATAGGTTTCACCTAAATATAACCCATTTTTTTAGTGTTCGTAAATATAAGGTGACTTATGGAGTAAATGTAAAAAAATGTTTTATTTGTTTACCATACCTCTCGTTTATTTATATTTTTATTAATTTACCATACCTCTTTTACAAATATGGTATTTGGCCCATAGGATTCACTTAAATAAAACCTCTTTCTTGAGCCTTCATAAATAGAACGAGGGTTATGGACTAAATATAAAAAGAGGTTTTATTTATTTACGATACGTCTAGTTTATTTATATTTTTATTTATTTACCATACCTTTTGAGTAAGTATAAAAAGACGTTTTATTTATTTACCATACCTCCACTTTACTTATATTTTTATTTGTTTACACCCTTACATGTATATAAGGTGACTTATGGAGTAAATATAAAAAATGTTTTATTTATTTACCATACCTCTCATTTATTTATATTTTTATTAATTTACCATACCTCTTTTATAAATATGGTATTTGGCCCATAGGATTCACTTAAATAAAACCTATTCTTGAAAATGGGCGAATGGATTCACTTAAATAAAACCTATTCTTGGAAATGGGCGAATGGAAGGTTGTAAGTCCTAATTTCAAGGGATAAATTTACTTTTTTTACCCTCTCCCTTAAAATAAGGTGGGCTATTTGAGGTGATTTGTAAAAATGTACTATGATACAAAATATTCGCCCACTAAAAATTTAAAACCCCTTAATTTCGCCAAAGGGCGAACATTCGCCCCTAAAATTATCCTTGATGAGGATCCGAAGTTCTTTCAATGCTGGGAGGAGACCTGTAATAAGATACAATACAATACATTATCTTCATACTATTTTCATGATCTAGCTGAGGCGGGCATTCCCATGCTCAGCTTTATAAATTCATTTTCATGTACATAGGACAGACAATCGTCTGAGTGTAGACTGATGATTCTGATAGAGCCATCATCCTTTTGAGTGGATGATTATCTGTGCAGCAATGATGTACATTTAATGTCTTTATTTCCCTGAATATATATCGCAGCCCGGATGGATGAAACTAGATCCGGGGTCTTCAATCTCGTCCGATCTTCACTCAAAGTACAAGTCGATCCATGTGAGAAATGTTCTGAAGTCGAACATGGAAAGACATCGCTTGATTACCAGTCAATGATGTAAACTGTTAACAAGCGCGAGAGGAATCATCGATAATGATAATGACCCTCAAGGTACTGCAATACAATTCACGTGGTGTGAATAAAGGACTTGGCGTCGAACACCACGCAAAACCTTTCGGTCGAAGGCCATTGATGTAAACCTGTTGCCGGAAGTGAGAAACTTGCCATTGAGGCATGCAAGCTTCAAAGTACTGAATGGGGTGTTCCTAGATCAACTTCTCGGATAATGAGCTGATGTCGACAAGAAGTGATCTGTCACAGGAGGGCCTTAATGAATCCCACATCAATGACACGGAACAGAGCAAATGATTTTAATGGAGGTGAAAACGATCTGGTGATATAAGGTTCAGGGTGGCGGTCATGAAAGAATGGAGTATAATGTATGGTAGTGGGTGAGACACAGGTGAATTCTCTGAATGACTTCTCTTGAACATATTG
This sequence comes from Pinus tabuliformis, assembly GCA_031772625.1. NCBI lineage: Eukaryota > Viridiplantae > Streptophyta > Pinopsida > Pinales > Pinaceae > Pinus > Pinus tabuliformis. The sequence goes on along the minus strand of CM062813.1, from coordinate 914,747,910 downwards.
GAGACACTGATGTGATGGATTGGTAGCATTAACCCCAAATGTGGATGGTATGGCGTGACCATGGTGATGTGACCGGTGAATGAAACAACCCAACCCGACTCGGACACGGAGTGGAAGTGTCATGTTCAAGAGCGACTTGCTACCAACAAAGTTTCTTTAAGTTTTCTTCCCAATTTTCCCCAGTCATTGCTGACCAATACCTCTTTATTTTTGTCAAGCTTGAGGAGGATAACATATGTTTGTTCTATAATTTTCCCTTCGGGCAAACCCATCGCTATGTTTTAACGAGCCTAGCGATAGTGAAACTCGTTCTCATTTAAAGACAAGTTTGTCGCTATTAATCTTTTTAACGAGTTTAACGACAAAGATAACTCAGTCCTTTTCAATTTTAGAGAGTCTGAAAAAGGACGTAAAGGTAACTCCAAAATTCCTTTTTCTTCATCTAAACCCTTAAGTCTGAAAAAGTATAAAACAATACAGAAGGGATGAATTTTCGATACTTTTAACGAGCAGAACAAAATAAGCGCTCGATCTTTTTGTGTAATAATCCATCAGGTCCAAAAAGATTAAAATCTAGAGGAGGGATAGCACTTCCTATCCCTTTAACGAGCTGGAGAGGCCAATGGCTCGGCAATCTTTTCATATTTTACGAGTCAATTGAAAAGAGCTTAAAGGAGACTCGTCTTTTGAGGAACGAGTGATAAAACGGGTAGCAGCTGATTCCAGGTAAGGTTTGGAATTTTCCAATCACGGCAGTGTCACAAGGATGGCTAGTGAAATCACTCTTCGCAGCTGTTCCTCAAAATGGGTAAACAATCAAATGGAGGTGAATGATCGGCCAATGAAAAAGTGGAGGTGATGGTGCAAACACGACCAAGGCTTTAACGGCTGAAGTACTACATTCACGATGGTTATTTACCGGGGAATAGTTCATTTTTTAACGAGCTTAAACGCGGGGGAAACATTTGCTCATGTCTTATGTTTATTTTTTAATGAGCTTGAACTATGTGCTAAAACTGCTCGATTAATCCAGTCGTGTGATAAGAATGTCTCATATAAAACGACAACTTTTAGAGTTTTTCCCCACATCCTTTCTTTATGCAAGTTAGGAGACGACCAATCCTACGAGTTTAAAGGGTTAGAGGTCCTACAAATTTAAAAAAATAAATAGTCGCTCTTCGCTTGCACGCCAAAAGGCTTGCATGCCCCTAGGTATAAAACAGAGTTTCAAGGTTACCCCTTCTTTAGTCCGTTAAAACATTTGTTTTACTGAGAGAGGCCTACCTCTTACAGGTTACCAAAGATTGCTCCATTTATAGCGCAAACAAAACAATTCTTCGGCGATGTCTACCGAAATAGACAAAGGTGAATGAAGGAGGCTACTCCACTCACATAACTTTGACAAGAGAATCTTGTTCTAGAATAACCCCCTCTTCCAATCACGGACGGGGGTACAGACTAGTCATATTCTCTCGTGAAAACATACCCTATACCTGAAGTTTTCCTGCCGAAGCAGACCAGGGTGCATGCCCCCTGGGTTTCAGTCATGTCCCCCCGAATCACTCGCGCTCATCGGGAGGACGGACTGGAGATTGAGACATTTCTTGCATGAAAAGACCATTCAGGGATGGTATATGACTATTTGCTCTGTATGATCCAGGAAATGAAAGCTGGTCTATGAGCTTGATCACTCTTCCTTCGTGCGGAAAACACATTACTCTAAAGAGTGAGGAGACAATTGCTCCCATGCAATAAATATAGTCTTGTCCAAGGAGTAGATTCTAATCCAGGGGTCCTTGGACTACCATTACATTCATGTGAATGGTTTTCCCTCTCAATGTTATGGGCACATCGGGAAGGATCCCTAATGGTCGACTGGTTCCTTTATCAAAGCCTGTTAGATTTCTCATCTCAGGCAAAAGCGATGGTGAACCAAGCGCTTTCGAAGCAGTTGAGGAAAGGATACTCACAGAAGCCCCTTCATCTATGATGGTACTAGCCATAACCATTCTATATATTTGAACAATGATTCGGAATGGTACACTAGCCGGTAAGCGGGGTCTGCCTAGTTGATTCCAGTCGAAGGAGACAACTAGGCTGCTTGGAGGTGGGACCGAATAGACGGTTGGGTACGACTCTGACGAACTTCCTTCCTGCAGTAAAGGAACGGGTAAATTGCACCCATGTTCGTTGGAGTCTATGCTTATGAAAAGAATTTGGAAGGTGTCATCCTTGTTCTCTTCAGTGATTGTATCATCTGAAGATGGAACCTCTGAAGGCAAGACTGGGTCAACTGCCGCCTCGACCTTTTGACTCTCATCTGGTATGGATTCAGATGGTTTATCTTCAATGATAGATGCTTCAGCCGACCACCTGAGCGGGCCAGCCGGGTTTTCAACTAGTGACGGACTCGGCAAGAGTTTTTTATATCCAGGAGGAAGTTGTAACGGTGAAATCGGATGATCATCCAAAACTCTTTTAGCTTCATCTAAGAAGGGACAATGGTGGAAGGCATGATCGCCTTCGCACAGTTTACAAGGAAATCTATATTTTCCTTTTTGTCCTGGGGCTTCACTTTCACTAGTTGACGGTGTATTTTCAACATGATCATCGGAGGTTGACGACACCGGGTTGTGCAAACGAGGAGACCAGTCCCTTAAGATCCGAGGGATGCAAGGACAATCTCTGTGATAGTGGTCTCCTTTGAAAATGACACATGGCGATTTAGGCCTAGTCGGTGCAGTGTGTGGATTTTCGCTAGACAACACTCGTTTGCCCCCCTTCGCTTTTGGCTCCTTCTTCTTCTTCTCTTTCTTCTTCTTTTCCTTCTTCTCCTTAGGTACTTGACTTTTGGCTTTACCAGCCCCATCAAGCGAAGAGGAAGGAGGAAAGGAAGAATTATAGGAAATAGAAGGTTGGTGGGTAACTCTGGACTCATCTAGTTGCTGATTCGATTGTTTAGGAATTGTGGTGTTCTGAACGACAGAGGTTGAGAAGAGCCATACAGGAAAACCAATTGTCAGTCCTGGAAGCGACAATGTGGCCATATGGGGTGCACCAACATCTCCCGAAGAGGAGAAGGGACTAGGATTTCCTCCAAGGGGAATTCCTCGGTTGGTGGATTCCATTTTCTCAACCCAAGATCAACGTAGGAAATGGGTAATGAATATTCCGTTTAAAATAAATTTTAGATGCTTTGACACAACTTGTTTTTTCAGTTTTTAAGATTCAAGAAAAAACAAAAGATGACTCTAGTCTCCTTCGATTTTTAATGAGCATGAAGTGACAAGTGCTCAGATGGACCTTTTCCGTTAAGGAGTATAAAAAGGAACAAAAGGGACTGCTCTGGAAATCTAGGTAGAGGGAGTACCAAACCAATCGCAAAACTGCAGAATAATTTTTACGGTACGACAGTCAATCTTCCCGAATGGTGTGTTCAGTGCATTGCGATCGATAGGGCGGCAGACACGGCTTCCTATGGATAAAGGATTAAGCCTATTGGGGTCTCCCAAAATATACTTGACGGTACGTGGGAGCACAAGTCCGTATTGGCACTTATCGTCTCAAAGTGGAGGAATCACCCAACCATCAGCGAGAACAATAGTTACCAGGCTTTACGATGCCGGAATACGTCTCTAGCCTAGACTTCTAAATGTTGTGCGTTAAGTTCCAAAGCGTTGTTAGATCCATTGAATTTATTTTAAGTTGATATTGTTTATGAAGTTTGCCTTTCGGGTTCACCACGAGATGTAGATGTAATTCCTAAAATGCAATCTAAGATGATAAACAAACTTTTTATCTCCTTTATGCAATGAAAATCCTAGCTACTAGGGAAAAGAAAGACAGAATCTTTTCACAAAGAGCAAAGAGCACACTCTAAATGCACTTTCCTAAATCAAGCCAATCAGACTGTCTATATGCAAATGCACATGCATGTATTTGTTTTTCGAATTTCTTAGTTTATGAATGCTAAAAAGAAAGTTGATGCACAAATCTCAATTTATTTTCAAGTGACAAATATAAACAAGTTTCTTTTCGAAATCAAAAAATGGAGACGATTACAACACCTTACGATTTTGAAATGAATACTTGTTTTTGACACTAGAAAATTACAAATTCAGACCAAAAGCAATAGTAACAGGACAATCAACCATCAACAGCAATCAAACTCTTTCCTAGGATTGAAATCGACACTTGCGATAGTTTCAAATCAAAGGGCGACAGTACGATTATGCTACTTTTGCAAAGGAGAACTGTAAATGACTCAACAAACACACAAAAACATATACAACTCTTTTGTACAAAGGAGGCGGAATAACAGTAAGGAAAAGGGATCTCAAGCAGACATATACTGATCACAGGCAGCAAAATTCAAGAATAGAACTGGAAAGAATGAACCACAGGAGCCACAACTGCACAGAGCTAGTCTGATCAGCGCACTTGTAACACAGAGAATATGAAATGCAGTGCAGGTTGTCCACCTGGGAAGTGCGCTGAAATTCAGAATCTCTAAACAGTACCCGCGCTGGGCCAGAAACGAGACTCTGTTCGGGTTCCGGGTCACAGTTTTCAGTTCAGTTCTTGGTTTTTGGCCGAGCAAAAAGCAATCAGTAATGCAACAATCAGGGGTAGATCTAAGGAGGATCTAAGAGCTATCACAAGGGCAATCAGATAGTTTGTGAATCGGTTGTTTAAATCATAAACAGATCCAGTAGATGGATTGAAGTAGCAGTTGTCTACTTTGCATTTGTTATGGCAAATGCAGTTCGAATGCTACTTGTAAGTTTATGAAATAGACAACAAAGAATGATAAACAAACAAACTAATTAGTTCCCCAGTATGGTCGCCATTTTGTTACAGGGAAAAGTGTCTATTTAGAACTGCTCTATCCCACTAAGGTGTGACAGCTGCCTTAGAAACAAACAGAGAAAAACTACTTTTGTTTTTCCTTTATGAATTATAGATAGAGAGGAACAGAAAGACCAACCTCTGTCTTGCGCTTATCCTTCGATTCGATCCCTCTCTTCTTTGATAGTCCTCAGCTACCTGCTCCCTCGCACACCCAGCTTCACAAAGTACCTATAAGATCACAGAAGCATAGCACTATACAAAGACATGGATCTATAATCATAAACAATCTAGGATCAGATGTAAATTGACCATACAAATGTAACAAGCATCAATGATACAAAAGCATGGAGGAAAACTCAAATAACTTTTACTGATAAACAAGAAAAGAGCCAGGAGGAGTTACAACCAGTTGTTCTAACCCAGCATCAACCTCCCAGCAAAGAAGCCCCTCTTCACCTCAAACAAAGCTTAGATCACCCAACAATCTGATGTTTGTCTCAAGAAACCAACAACAATTCCTTACAATATGCAAAATTCCAGCCTCTGGATCTCTGGGATGAGGGATCCATATATAGATATCTGTAAGGGGGATGAGTCAGCTTGTGATTTGATTAGTGTCTTCTCTCTGATATTTCTTGCTTCCACTTGGAGACTGAGGGCCTCTTACTCATCCTTAGTCGAATTCAGTGAGGCAAGTGTCACAGGGGAAGATTCTGGAAGCTTCCATTGCCTCTCCACCTCGCGGAATGACACTGCCATTTGTCATTTCTCACCCATCGCACCCCACAGAAGGGACTTTTGAAATGCAACACACCCTCACAGTGTATTTTGGTGAGATGCAACGCACCTAGCCAGTGGAGCAGCTGCAATGATCCTGTTTTGACCAATTCTGAGCAGTTTCTCATGGAGAACTTCTGGGAGAAGCTGTAATCTGTTGACCTTGTTCCTTTAGGGGTTAGAACAACACTTTTAGGGACTTAGGAGCCCTTGGTTTATGGACATTTCATGCTTGGGGTTGTAGGGCCCAAAAATGTCTATAACAATGTGTAAAAATCCTTATGAACGGATCAAAGTCACAGGAACCATACATACATCGTGGATCCATGCTCGAATAGACTCCATATGAATATAGCTATGGTATTTCAGTATGAATTTGTACATCAGTCATTAAAACTCCATGCAGCCTAGATGGATGAAACTAAATCCAAGGTCATCATCATCGCCACTCAATAGTATGAGTTTAACCAAGTGATTGAATGTGTAAAAATCGAACATGGTAGACACCATCTGGTTGTTGGTCAATGATGAAAACCGTTAACAAATGTGAGAGAAACCATCAATAATGTCAATGGCTCTGAAGGTACACTAGTACAATCTATGAAGTGTGAATGAATGATCTACAATTGAACACTCATTGAGTCTTCTGATCGAAGGCCAATGATGTAAGCCTTTCGTTGAAAGCGAGGAGACCTTCCATTGAGGCATGCAAGTTCCAAGGCACTAAAGGGAGTTTCTAAGTTAACTTCCTAGATAATGTGTTGAAGTTGATAAGACATTAGAGGAAATTTCAGCCTAAAAGTGGTCTTCTAAGGAAATATCAAGAAATTAATAAAAAATGGCATGTATAATTTTTTTTAATATTAATTTACTTTCATCTACGTTCCACAATATTTATTAGCATGAGATTTAATAAAAAGTTTTAACATACTATTTCTAATTTTTTACTTTTATCGAAATCCCTCAATATATGAAACTTTTATTAAAATAATTGTCTATATATATTTTATATTTAAATTTAATTGTCTATATTTATATTTTATCTTTAACTATCTATATATATTTTATATTTAGCTATTTTTATATGGTGGTTTTGTTACAACATTGTCTACTGCCAAAATTTCACCTGGAATATATTTTTTTGGCTAGAATCCAGTAATTTGTCCTCTATGGAATACATTTTATTTTTTATTTTTTAGCTATTTTTTATTTAACTATATATTTTTTAATTTTGACCAGAATCTAGTAACTTTGCCTTTTCAAAATAATTTTTTAAACTATTTAAGTATTTTATATCTAACTATATATTTTAATTTTTTGGCAGGAATCCAATAATTTTTCCTTTGGAATACATTTTCTAACTATTTAACTATTTAACCATTTTATATTTAGCTATATATTTATATTTAAATATAACTATTTATATCTATATTTTATATTTAACTCTCTATATATATTTTGTATTTATCTTTTTTTTTTGTGTTTTTGGGAGCATGGTTATTAATGTCAAATGGGTTTCATTTTTAATTTAGATTTTTTCACTAATATCAAGATTTACATTGCATTAATAACTTTTTTTATATTCTAATTCATATGGGTAAGGTAGGTAAATAATATTAATAAAATATTTCATGAATATCCAAATTAAACAATTTAAATTTATTTAAGACATGTAACTCTTTTTTAATTTAAAGGATTTTGATTGGTTTACATATTATGACATGGAAATTACATGAAAATTTCATGGCCACTTTTACGCTGAAATTTACTCTAGTGAGTGACTTGTCATAGGGGGGCCTTGATGTATCACCCATTAACGACACGAAACATGTATTAGTATTTTCAGTAGGGAAAATGAAATAATTCAGGATTGAATCAATGATGACCAATGAAAAAGAGGGCTACAAGTACTGCAAAATATTTTAACTGAGGTTGAACTTCTCTTGAACATATTGATGACACTATACGGAGTTGGAAACACTGACTCAATGTTGGCTACGTGGGGCCCGACCCAGGTTCAACAGTGAGTTTAGCCAAGTAAATCCCGGTATTGCTGGCCCTTTCGGTAACAATCTGCGGAGCACGGACTGAGGTCTCACCCGAAGTAGTATGGGAGGGTGCTAGAACCAGGTTTTTGCACCCTAGGGATGTCTCGATGAGGATTCTGGAGGTTCGTTATCCTAATCTGTGTGCTGTGCTGCTCTTCATAGCTTTCTATTCTTCGCAACCTGTGTGTACCTTTGTGAATAGTATTAGTCTGATTCGATCCTTACTGTGCTATTATATTAGTGCTTAACTTAGTTTGTGCGGGCCCAATATTCTTATTACTTATTCAACTTTCAAATAAGTGCGCGTACTCGAAAATAATATAAATGCATAAAGATAACCAAAACATAGAAATACAGATCTACAAACAGACGCACAATATTCTGAATCAATCTTATCTTTATTAATACTCAAGTTCAGTTACAGACCCAACTTCGCCCTGCGCACTCAGCTATAGGGGTCCACGCACTCAGCTATGGACTCTACTAGGCCTCTGCACACTCAGCTGCAGAGCCTCCACCTACTACTATGACCCAATACACTTCAGATTCACTTCTATCTTTTAACCATGCCTTCGCATCTATCTATTACTTGCCAAAAACTCAAAATTGTCTTTACAGTTAGAGCCACTCTCTATTTATACAATCCCATGGTCTGCGGACCATGGGTAGGCTGACATACTATACATTAAATTACATTATTTTAGGGCGGACAACCCTAGACTCATCCTAGACTCTCACGCTCTGCGCCCGCATTTTGCAGAGTCTTTTCATTACATTGACCAAAACCCAAGCTTTAAGCCCCAAAAACATGCTATGGGGGGATCCGCTGCCCAACAGGCCCCCAACACAATCATCGTGACTCGTCCCGAGTCACTCTGCTGGTGCGGCGATATTTGCGTGAAGTCCGTCCACCTGTTCCTGTGCGACATGAAGGTATGTAACACCCTGTTCTGCCGTCGGCTGGATTTGCTGCATTTCTTCTTCTGAATCATCTACGTCTGACTTGATTCTCTTCCTTGGTGCCGACTTCTAATACTTGTGTTTATAGTTTCCGCACCCTTGTCTGGCTTTGCGGGTCGCGAAGACTGTGCATTCATCAGTTAGTCAGGTAGCCAGCCCACCCATGTAGGGCTTCAGGCAACTACCATTTACCTTTCTTGGGATGGGTTCTCCATTAAGTTTGACTAGCTGGACCGCTCCTTCGTCTGTGACCTCTTTTACCACATATGGTCCCAACCAGTGCATTCTGAATTTCCCAGGAAATTTTTCGAACTTGTTGTCATACAACAACACTAAATCATTTACCTTGAATGTGTGCAACTTGATATGGCAGCCGTACCAAGCTTTCTCATGCTGTTTCTGTACTTGCTGATGGAATCCCACCAGAAACTGTTCTTCCTTGAGTTCTTCCAATTGCGCAAGCCTCTCTTCCAAGGCTTCGTGGTCCGACATGCCTATAAGTGTTCCTATTCGCAAACAGGGTATGATGTATTCCATCGGCATGACTGCTTCCGTGCCATAGACTAACCTGAAGGGTGTCTGACCCGTCAATTTTTTGCATGTGGTTCTGTATGCCCATAATATGGTAGGTATGTGCAAGTCCCAGTCGCTTCGCTATGCGTTACATACTTTGGTCAGCGCAGTTTCCAAACTTTTGTTGAATGCTTCTACTGTCCCATTAGCTTGTAGATGGTGCGGTGTACTTTGTTGATGATACACCTGGAACTCCTCGGTGAGTGCGCTGATGGTTTCATTAAGGAAGTGCATTCCATGGTCACTCATTAAGATTTTCAGGCAACCAAACCATGTGAACACATTGTCGAACAAAAATTTCACAACTGTAGCAGCCATGCAGTCCTTAACTAGTTGTGCTTTCGCCCATCGAGTCAGGTACTCTATCGCGGTGATGATGTAGCACACATCCGTATTTCCTTGAGGTTTGATTGATCCCGCAAAGTCGATTGGCCATTTTTCGAATGGCTGCAGCATCATCTGTGGATTGAGTGGCATCTCATCCCTTTTGATGGTTTTCCAGTCCTTTGACATATGTCGTAGGCTCGACAGTGTGCTTTCGAATCTTGATGCAGGGTTGGCCACCATAGCCCAGCGCAAAGAATCTTCTGTGTAGTCGCACATCCTGCATAGTGTCATCCTGCAACCCTCCCATGTGCTTCTGTGAGGATCTGTCCTCATTCAAATTCAGGTACATATCTTTGCAATATCTCATCATTTCCCATTTTATAGAGGTGCCCCACGATGATAGAAAATTCCACCACGCGCACCACCAATTCCTTCTTTTGCTGAACTGAATATTCCTTCAACACAATCCCTGTGGTTAAAAAATGAATTATATATTCAAAGTGGTCATCCGTGACGTGCACTGCAAAAGAGCTGTGCATCCGGTAGTCCCTCCTCCAAATTTGTTGGCTCCTCGCCTGTCTCAATTCGTGATAAGTGATCTGGTCCTGCATTTAGGCGTCCCAGCTTTACGATGACCTTAGAGTCATATTCTTGAAATAGTAATAGCCATCTGCATATGCGCCCCCCCAACACAGGCTTGTTCACTAGGTATTTCAACATGGAATGATCAGTGTACATCTTGAAGTGCTCGCCAAGTAAATAGTGTCGTATTTCTGGAGTGTGTACACCATTGCCAACTGTTTGCGCTCAGTAATAGAGTAGTTCTTTTTGGATTTGGACAGCCACCGACTCGCAAACACGATTGGGTGATCCACGCCTTTTGCACCTTCTTGTGTAATTACAGCTCCCAACGCAATACATGATGCATCAACATGTACATGAAATTCTACGTCCCATTTTGGGAAGACTAGGATGGGAGCGGATGCCATTTTCTCCTTGAGAACAACCAAAATTTTCCTACAATCATCATTCCAACAATATGTAGCGTCTTTTTTCAATAGTTTTTCCATTGGTGCTATTATTTTTGCATAGCTCTTGATAAACTTTCTATAGTAACCAGTGTGCCCCAAAGTAGCACGTAGTTGTTTGAAACTTTGCCGTGCTTCCAGCTTGAGAATAACAACAATCTTCGTAAGGTCCACCATCAGGCCTTGTTTGCAGACCACATGGCCGAGCAGGTTTCCAAAGGGAATGAGGAAGGTGCACTTTTTAAGATTCAGCACAATTTGGTGTCGTCGGCAAGTATCCAGCATCAACCGTAAGCTCGCTATATGGTGTTTAACTAACTCAAATATAGTCCAATCATCCAGATAGACCTCCAAGAACTTGTGGATGTATTCCTTGAACGTGGCCATCACTATGCGTGAAAATATCGCTAGCGTGTTCTTCAGTCTTGAAAGCAGCCCCATTCGGTTGCGAAGGTTGTCTTGCTCCTATCCTCCGGCGCGATCTTGATCAGATGGTACCCTGAGAAGCCATCCGTGAATGAGTAAACTTCCTGACTGCCAACATTCTCTAGTACTTCATCTGTGAATGGTGTCAAGAATGGATCGTGAACACAGGCATCATTAAGCTTCCTGAGGTCCATGCATATTCTAATTTCGCCCTTCTGTTTTTTCTCCTGTACTACCATAGGACTCACCCAGTCGGATTCTTCCATTGGTTCAATAATTTCGGCTGCAAGCATTTTGTCTAATTCGTTGTAGACCTTTTCTTTATACTTTGGATTTAAATGGTAAGGTCGCTAATTAACGGGCTTCACGTCCGGTTTTAGAGTGATCTTCATCATCCCTAAGTCACCAATGATCCCCTTTAAGTCTGTGATTTTGGTTGGGAACAAATCTTGATATTCGCAGAGTAACTCGACGACCTTATCTACCATAGCATTGTCCCAATAGTCCCCAAGCATCGCGTACTTCGGCTCCGCGTTTGTGCCAATGTTTACCTGCTTTGTTTTTAGCGACGCAGTGATGTCGGGATCCTCAATTGATGGTCCTCAAACCTCACGACAGCCTTCAGTATCTAGAATACTAATATTTTGGGGGTCGTCATCCTCCTCCTCTACTTGCATGTTATAACATTCTAGGGCACTACTTAATTGGGTTGCCCATGCTGGTTGAAGTACTTCTAGTGGTTCCTATGGTATTTGAAGATGGCAGCTTTTAGTGCTTGCAGCGCATCGTCAACAGTATCCGACCATCGGTCTTAAAATGTAAATGATAACAAAAATACGTCGTGCAAGACATCCCATTCGCCTGTACCATGTCGGATTTCTATCTCAGTATACCAATTCATGGGTATGACATCTAGGGTATGGTAGAATAAATGTACCAATTCTGGTTGTGGTTCTTCCCCATAGGCCTTGGTCCATTTCGTGAGGTGTGTGCATGGGTCATCTCATCCATCGTATTTATCTTCTATCCATAGTTGTAGTTTCCCAAATCGTAGGCACACCATCCTTCTACATCCACACCAGTTCTCAAAATTTCCTTGATGTGTTCCCCACCAACGCGCAGGTGTTGTGCGCAACGCCCACTTCAATGCATCAAACTGTTATTGTTCTAGTAATGTGCTTTCAAACTTGCTCAAGAATTCATCCACCATTGTCAATCTGTCATATGTTGGCAGATCTCAGGCCTCTGTTGTTACACAATGCAGTGATCTAATCATCATGTTGCAATTTAGTGTGGTCACTTCATTCAACCGATTGTGCCAGCGCTCATCTTCTTCATCTAAATCTGAGGTGCAGGAACTTGCACACTCCCATGAGATCCTTCCATCTGTAGTCGGATTCACCCAATCTTGATCTCGCGCAGTTATCTTGTAAATACAATCCAGCTCATCGTTGCTTCCATCGTCACACACAGGTTAAGTGTAGCGTGCTCCTTCAGCTGGGTCTAGTGAGACTACTACGTGTAGGGACATTTTCTCGAATATCATCTTCCACTTCTTCATGTTGATAACTCCATTCATATTCGTGGCCCATTCTATTCCTAGCAACACGGGATAAGGATTGCTGTCATTGACAATCTCTATTACTTCAAAGTTCGTCTATGTGCTCAAGCCTTCGATATCAGCTGTTACCTCTTGCAACCTCCCTATGGGAAAAATCTTCTGTTGGTTCACCATTTGTAATTGAATAGGGGACCACTGTAACACGGGCCTGCCCATATGTTCCCATGTCTGCTTTGGTAATACATTCACGTCCAAACCTAGGTCTAGGATTACCTGATCCATTTCATACTTGCCAATTTGCGTCGTCAATCTCATTTCCCTCCCGGTGTGCAATGCATGCTTTCCCAGTTTCTGGACTACGTGCGGTTCCCCTGACCCTGCACACCTGGTGATCAACTCCTGTAGTCCCTTAACTGCCTTATTGTCACGCAACAGTTTCATGCATGTCTCCAAAAAGGTAGTGAGCATAGAAGGATCCATCCCTGGCTCTGGTTGATCCTTACTACCTGAAGTGGAGGCCTCTACGAAGCTCTTCTTAGCTTCCATGAACATCTCCTTTGTGCATTCTAAGTCAAACTTAGGTTCCTTTGTAGGAGCCTTGCGAACCCATGTATCTTCCTCGGGCTGCTTCCCCTTATCCTCCCCTATGGTCGCACCGCTTCTGAGTACCATGTTCATATTTGGGTCTTCTTCACGCGGTTCAGACCTCATCATATGGATATTCTGAGTCAAAGGAGGCTGGAGTACCCCTTTTTCACACAGTATGAAAAGGATATCCTCGTCGGGTTGGTACAATCACGGGCATAGTGCCCTAGTCCTCCACAATTGTAACAAATTAACTATCTATGGCCCCTTCCTGGTCCCATTCCTCCTCTTCCTCGACCTCACCCCTGAAATCCAGTGCACGCCATCCCTGCAGCGGGGTTGAGGGCTCATGTTTTTGTCTGCATCCTATAGGCTGGGGTCCGATCCATCATTAACTCGTAACTTCGACAAGTGCACTTGTCGTGGCCTACTAACCTGTAGAAATCACAAAACATCTGTTGAGGAGTCGATGTATACTTCTGCAACAAATGACAATTATCCGTCATGTGTTTTCCTCCTATCTAACAGATCACGCACCATAATGCAGGTGTCACACTCGGCCGTGCTTGTGCCTCTGGTCTCAACGACATTGGTCCCCCTCCTACCAAGTAGTTCACGAATACTGGACAGTGGTCCTTATCATGGCCCTGGCCTTTGCATTTTACGCACCATACTTCCTTGCGTGCCTCTGGCTGTGGTGCCCTATCCTGCTTTAAGCTCTGCATTTCTAGGTAGAGATTCTGTATTTGCGCATGGATTTGTTGAACTCCCAACCCAGGATCTTGTATCGGGGTCTCATGCAACCTCATCGCCATTTCCAATGCTTCGGCCTAGGTTGAAAGCTTCTATTATGACAACGCCATCCTCAGGTGCAGTGTCAACAATGCCACAAACCATGCATGGTGTTGCACATCCGTTAGCATCATATTAGCCTCACGGATCATACTCTTCAGCTGCTGATCCAGATCCTAGAGGGTCTTACCTAGAAGCATCGCGATCTCTTTAAACCTGATGATTGACTGTGTCTCTGATTTTGGTCGGCTAAATTCTCTATTCAACGCATTCTAGATCTCTGTTATCCCTGCATTTTGGTGGTCATTAGAGTGCTTGATATACCATGTCAACGTGCAATCCTGCAGCGTGCTCACCAATGTAGCGTTCTTAATTTTTTCATTCATGACCCCTTGCGCTTCCCACACTGCTCTTACCACGAACCAAAACTAGTCCAGATCCTCATTCCCTACTCCTTTAAATACGGGTAGCTTGATTGCACTTGCCATGCTGAACTATGGGGGTGGTGGAGGTGGGGTGGGTGGAGATGTAGGTGAGGGGGGTGAAGCGGGTGGTGGTGTGGGTGGAGGTGGTAACTGTGGAATGTGCTATCTTATCAAACTGATTTCACTTCTCGAAGAGGCCCGAGCGAGCTCTTCCTCGCTCTCTCGTGAAGGTGAAATTAAGGGACTGTTTCCTAATTCCACACTACCTTTGTAGATCTTTCGACTCTGCATCGTTCCAAACATTAATGTATTTGTAGAACCCACTTTTCACATAACATCTTAATCCAGGTATTCAAATATTTAATGTACTTACCTCGTGGTCCCTTGAGAAAACGTCGTTCTGCTTCGTTGTAGCTCACGGTCGTGTCTACTGCAAACTCGGTGATAAATCCCCCTATTATCCGGTCGAGCCAATGGTCCACAGCTCGTACAATCTTATCTTCTAATGCCTCTAGTCTGCGCATTAATTCTAGAGTCCACACTATCGGTCAGTCAAGCTTACACCTTCCCTGGCTGTCGGCTAATCTCGCGATCCACTCATATAGTTTAGAGGGGAAGGATGCAAAGAAAATCTCATGGATTTCCGTATACATGTAACGATCCAGCGACCTTTTCTCAGATACCTGCGAAGTTCTATTTTCTTGTGTTGTGAACTCATGATTCTTCTTGTCTAACCACTCTTCAATTTCCTTCTTTGTTGGGTTCCAGTGGCATGACATCAGACATCCCTTAGGCAGATCTTGGTCCTCGCAACGGAACCATTTGTTGGCTACATGGGGCCTAACCCAGGTTTAGCAGTGAGTTTAGCCAAGCAAATCATGGTACTACTGGCCCTTTCGGCAATAGTCCATGGAGTGCGGACTAAGGTCTCACCCGAAGTAGTATGGGAGGGTGTTGGAACCAGGTTTCCGTACCCTAGGGATGTCTCGATGAGGGTTCTGGAGGTTCGCGATCCTAATTTGCGCGTTGCACTGCTCTGCGCAACTTTCTATTCTTTGCAACCCATGCACACTTTTGTGAATAGTATTAGTCTGATTTGATCCTTACTGTGCTATTATATTAGTGCTTAACTTAGTTTGTGCGGGCCCAATATTCTTATTACTTATTCAACTTTCAGATAAGCGCGCGTACTCGAAAACAATATAAATGCATAAAGATAACCAGAACATAGAAATACAGATCTACAAACAGATGCACAATATTCTGAATCAATCTTATCTTTATTAATACTCAAGTTCAGTTACAGACCCGACTCTGCCCTACGCACTCAGCTGTAGGGGTCCGCGCACTCAGCTGCAGACTCTACTAGGCCTCTACGCACTCAGCTGCAGAGCCTCCACCTACTACTACGACCCAATACACTTCAGATTCACTTCTATCTTTTAACCATGCCTTCGCATCTATCTATTACTTGCCAAAAACTCAAAACTATCTTTACACTTAGAGCCTCACTCTATTTATACAATCCCATGGTCCGTGGACCAGGGGTAGGTCGACATACTATACATTAAATTACATTATTTTAGGGCAGACAACCCTAGACTCATCCTAGACTCTCACGCTCTGCACCCACATTTCGCGGAGTCTTTTCATTACATTGACCAAAACCCAGGCTTTAAGCCCCAAAAACATGCTATGGGGGGATCCGCTGCCCAACACTCAATATGAGAGAAAAAATTAGTATGAAGAATTTCAAGAAGGTGTGATCAACATATGGGTGAGTGGATTTCCCAACCCAATCAGACACAAAAGTGAAAGAGTGTCATGTTAAAGAGCAACTTACTTCCAAATATAGACTCTATACATTATTTTTCCCAAATTTCCCCACCATTTATGGCAAGTACCTCTTATTTTTATCAATATTGAGGAGGATAACATAAGCTTGTAGTATAAGTGTGTCATTCAGATAAGCCCTTCGAAGTATTTTTAATGAACCCTGGGATGGAGTGTTTTGGTCTCATCATGCTTGATGAGTTGTACATTGTTTATGTTTTACGAGTTCAGTGAAGGGGTAACTCAATTCCTTTTTCACATTTAGATATTTTTAAAAAGAGATAAAAAGAAAACTCTGTAGTGTTTTTTTTTTTTGTAAATTTAGTCCCCTGAGCATGAAAAAGTGTAAAATAATACAAGGGAGAACTATTTTGATCATGATTGATCAAAGCATACGTTTTCGCAAATAGGCTAGGTAATCTATAAAAGGGGTAAACTTATACTAGGTAGACATATTTTTCATATACTTTAATGAGATCGAAATAACAAGGGTAGTCGGTAATATTTTCATATTTTGAGAGTCAAAAAAGAGATTAAAGGTAACTCCAAGGTGTCACTTTTACATAAATTTAAAGGGTCGAAAAAAGTGATAAAAGTGTACTTGTTGCCAAAATGATTTGTTTCAAAAAATTGAGTCATAATCTGCACATTCAGATAAAAAATTACCATATCAACTGAAAAACAATGAAAAAATGACTAAAATATTTCAGATTTGACCGAAAAGGGTAAAAAACATTATTTTAATAAACCAAGTTTGATTATAAAAAGTAAAAAAGTAAATCAATTTTACCATTGTGTTTTTTATCATTTGAGCTCTGAATAGTTCTTTTTTCCCCAAACCTTTAGGAGTGGATTGTGATCAATCCGGTGGAATTTTTTGAGTGTCATCTTCTCTACGTAAGAGAAATTTGACTGTTCTTTGAATTCATGGCTTTGTTTTTTCATTTTAATGGTCATTTTCTCGATTTTTAGGCTGTAAAAGGGAGGAAAGTATGCGCTCGGTTTGTGGCACCTTCCATATATAGGAGGTGCGTAAGCCTTTTTTCTCAAAATGGGTGAGAGTGTTGTGTCACACCCTATATTGAGAGACAACATGCAAGCTGCATTTTGTCTCTTAAAAATGTGTGATAAGCAGTTAGGGCATAAAAAAAAAAATATTTAGCTCAAATATTTTTCTATTTTTCTCATGCTTGTAATCTAACATATTTTCCTCATTTATTTGTAGATTTTTTACCAAGAAAAATGGAATGGAGAGAGAAAGGACATGAATAACAACATGTCATTGCCTCTAATGATCCAAAAACCATGCAAGCACTCAAGAACTATGGTCTCACAAAATTATTTTTTTTTCTGGGCATGAGGGCGTAGTTGGATCTGCTGAATTGGTTGTTGAGAGTGTGGAATGTCTAACAACAAAATTTATAGATTGGTGTACACATTTGTTGTCGCTGCGACAATGACTCTCTAAATTTTGTGCCTAACTCAATTTTGGAGCCTACATGAACTTCCATTTCAAGCTCCCTAGTGTCGTCATGTTGTTTTATTTCTATTTTTATGTTTTCTCTAAGTGCCACATCCTCCTATGTTAATGTTTCCTAAGTGTCATCACCTAACCTTCAGAAGCACTTGTGTTATCTTGCCTATGGTTAGTTGAAATCATAGATTTGATTGACTTAGAAACTAGTCATTTTCCCCATGCACACACACAAAAATCACACAAAAGAAAACAAAATCAATAAAAAACACTTTTAAGGCAAAAGCGCACTTCAAGATGATGAAGACTTTCTCTTGTGTTGGGCGCACTCCTTCGGGCTGAAGAATTGTACCCTCCTTGAGCACAATCTTTCATGCTTAGAAAATGTTTCCTCCTTGAGTGTATTCCTTCATCATGAAGACATGCACCCTTCTAGAACCCATGCATGCACTTTTTTGTTGTGTGTGGGCATACTCCTAGAAAATAGGATCCCACTCTCTTCTCATAACTAGCTCATCCACTTGTCGATAAGTGGTGAGCATGAATGGGATGGATTTGCATGTAGTATCTTTTAAATCAACCTAGTTAATTGTTTTTTCTCATAATCATTATCATCTGGGTTGGGTGAACATCTTTGGATCAAGAAGCTCTTCGTCAATCTCCATTCCAAGTAAATTTTGCATGTCAAATCTATTGATTTCCTTTCATGTTTTCGATGTCGATCTTGGCTTCCTTGATGGCATTTCTTTTATTTTTAGTTTATTTGCTAGTGTTTTAGTTCATTCATGTATCTACAAGTGTTAGTTTTTTGTCACAGGCTATGAATTTTCATATCCCTTAACTCTTCACATTCTAATCATGATTGTGACAACACCCATAAAAACTTGTAGATATTTTCTCTTTTCATTTCTTTTATTCAATCTTGCTGCTAGACTTGTTCTTGAGCCATTCTATGTTAGAGCGCACTTCTAGAAGGTGAAGTGCCAACTAAATCAGAAAACTGTGCCTATAAAAGACAAATTTTCCTCAAGAGCGGACTTCTTCGTCACGAAGAACTGCACCCTCCTTGTCCTTAAGCGCATGAGCATACCTTGAAGGCCTAAAGGTCTGAAGATTCACTCCTTTGTCTCTTCGGAGTGTGCCCTTGCGCCCTCTTAGTCTCCTTGAGGACATGAGTGCACCTTGAAGGCCAGAATGATCTTCCTTCATGCTTCATCAATATGCCCTGTGCCCTTGATGTTTTCCCTTTCTTTCTTGAGCACATGAGCGCACTTCAAAGCCCCAAATGACCCTTGAACTCCCTTTGTGCTTTGAAAGTGCGCCCTCCTTGTTTTAGTGCATATTTCATGCCCACGCAAGTAGATATGTGTCGTCATTGATAATATTATATTTTTAGTTACATTTGATGGTTATTTGAATATGATTTTATAAGCTATTGCTTGTAATAGACAAAATATTTCATAAATCTAATCGTTGTTTCCATGAGTGTGCTTCCACAAACAGGTGTTCGATATGAAAGTATTTTTACTCTTTGATCATCTATTGGAACCATGCCTCTCATTACACATCAAGTGACCTCCAAAGAAGCTTCATAGGAGAGCACTTAAGAAGCATGAGAAGTGACAAAGCCTACCATTCTCATATATGCAGATACATAATGCTTCATAGATAAGTCTACTGAGGTCACATGGAATGACATAAAAGGCACATTCATGTAGAAACAGTTCATTGTAAACATGGAAGATATGGAAGTATACATTAATATCAAGTGGTCTAGGATACACAGGATCACATGCAGTTTCCTTGTCATCCCTTGTGCTGAAGTGATTGAGTGGATTCTTACACACATGGATGATTCTCATCTTGTGCTTCATACAGAAAGCGATGGTAATATTGCCACCTATTATGGAGAGGACATGCAGACTTAATATAAGATTCTAAGACCTAAAAATATGCTAATAACATATTTTTACACTAAATGGGTTGATCTCGACATAGGTGACATCATTAAATATTGATGTTGAGAGCTTGCTAAGTTCTGTCATCACCCATTTGCAATTTACCTAACCAAGATTCTAAGGGGTGTATATCGGTATGTCATTTTTATGTGTTGTTGGTTGCATGGGTGAAAGAAAACTGAGGTATTTGAAGAAAACTGTATATATATGCTCAACATGATGGTTACCCATGGGAAGATCTTCAATTGGGAAGATATATTATCATTTGAGTTGTAGCATCATGTGGGGCAGGAAAAAACATCTTTGAGAGAAAACCAGGCACCTGAATTCTATATGTCTACATTTCTGTTCGATAGAATTTTTGAACGATATGCTTTCCTAGGAATGTATTGGAACTAGACCCCACAAAATAAGTTTCCAATCTACTTCCACTGCAGTGTGTTGTCACAATCAAGTTTCAGAGGCACATATGATAGATTAGAAGGGCACTTCATCGTAGTCATATTCCATATGATATATGAGATCGATCCTCCATGCATGACCGATCAGGTGAAGGAATCACTAAATGATATCACAGATTGGTTTGTAGTGCATGAGGGTACATCTATCAAATGCTTTGGATGTTAGATTTCCCCTCATCCCAGGTCGTGATATGTGACTAATAAGGTGGTATTGCAAGAAGTAGAATCGAAGTGTTGTCAGGAGTTTTTCACAAAAGGAAGAATGCCCCTTCCAAATTCCCTTTCAGGATCAAATTGTATGAATTATAGAGCCATAAGGTGATAAGTGAAAAAATACAAGAGATAGACCACTTTCACTTTGCAGTTAAGGAATTTCATGGATATTGTAGAAAATCTGTGATAGGTTAACCCGATAATGCAATATAAATCAAAGCAGAATATTATAACCTACTTTTACGATCAATTTGCTGAAGCTTAAAGATCGACATGAACAATATAACCAGAAGAAGAAGAATCAATGGCATAATATACATGAAAATACTTTTGGGAAAGTCTTAGATAAAAACACCACACTATTGTATTATCATACATGGTGGAAATACATAGGAATTATACAAAGCCTTAGCTCTCACAGCTAGCCAGCGCTCAGTACAATCCTCATAGATGATCATAGGAAATCTTGGCTTCTCTCTAGCCTTCCTCTCCGCCCTCCAAGCTCCTATTTCCTTGTGCTATTCCTTGTGGATGATTAGCCTATTACCAAGTGGAAAAACAAGCCGTCAAAACTGCGCAATCTTCAAGGATGAATCCTTGACTGCATGCATGAGTTTTCTCCATGAGAAATAGATGCAGCTAATAGTACACTGTCCTTGAACATTAATATCAACAGGGTCTTTCTTAGAATAGACATGCATGAGTTTCTAATGAGGGAATCTTCAGTTAATTGGAGTAGCACTAGTTGAGTGCATTGATGCATCAACTGACTATTAACTCACTATTAGTTCCTCAAACAGTTTGGAACTAATTTAACTGGACTTAACTCAGTAAACTGAGTTAACTAATTACAACTCAAATATAACTCAATCTTATCTCCTTAATTTAAGGGATAACTCTTGCATGACTTCAGAAATACTTCTAATTTGAATTTCTCCAACTAATTAATTTAAAATAAATAAATTAATTATTTCCAAGTAGTTGTTAAGACTAAATTTGATTTTAATTCACAATTTAATTCAAGGACAAATTAAATTGGAATATTCTTGTTGCCATATTTCAACACTCCCTCTCAACAAGAAAGGGATTATCTGCCACCCCAATCTTGTCTCCATGGAACTCAAATTTACACTTTAACAATGCTTTTGTCAAAATGTCAACATCTTGCTCCTCTATCGAAATATACTACAACAACATGATCCTCCTTGCTACACAGTATTTGAGATGATGATACTGGATGTCGATGTGCTTGGACCTATCATGAAATACTGGATTCTCATAGAGTTTGATACAACTCTGATTATCACAATAGATCACAGTTGGATCCATCCTCTGATCAAACAAACCAACTAGGATTTTCTACATCCAGATGTCCTCACATACTTCCTGACTTGCAGCCATGTATTCTGCCTCTGCCGAGATGAGTGCAACCGACCTCTATTTCCTGATGTACCAAGAAATTGCCGCTGACCTAAGGTTGAAAATCCCTCTTGATGTTCTCTTCTGATCTGATGGACTCCCTGCCCAATCTGCATCAGTGAAGCGTTGTAGCTTCACTCCCTTTGTCCATCTGTACCATAATCCATAGTGAGATGTGCCTCTGAGGTATCTCAATACACGTTTTTTCACCTTCCAAAACATATTGGTAGACTGAACCATCGCTTGACTCAGCTGGTTCATTGCATAGCACAAATCTGGTCGTGTGTTCATTAAGTACATCAGTGAACCCACAAGCTACCTGTACACAGTAGCCTCTACCACTTCTCTTAAAGTAGTAACCTCCTTCCTCTAGTTACCTTCTAGAGGAGTCTGCATGGGCGTGCACTTCTCCATGTGGAATCTCCTGAGTATCTCGTTGGCATACTTGCCCTGAGACACAAAAAACTCCCTATCCTTCTACCACACTTCTATGCCAAGGAAGTAATGCATGAGACCCATGTCTTTCATCTTGAATTATCTTGCAAGGTCCTCCTTGCAAGACACGATCAACTGATAATCACCTGTCAATATGAGATCATCAACATAAAGTACAATGATTAACAACTTACCTTTCACCATGATGTGGTATAGGTTCACATCCGCTTCACTCTTTGTGAAGCCCAACCCAGTGAAGTAGTTGTCTATCCTGGTGTACCAAGCATGAGGTGCTTGCTTAAGCCCGTACAACACTCTCTTGAGTTGGCACACATGCGACTCACAATCGAAGGTCTCAAAACCTTCCGGCTGCTCTATGTACACCTCTCCCTCAATTTGGCCATTAAGGAATGTAGTCTTCACATCCATCTGATGGATCCTCCAACCCATCTGTGCTGATAGTGCCAACGTAGATCTGATAGATGAGTACCTTGTGACAGGAGAAAAAGTCTCATCAAAGTCAATCCCCTCGACTGTGAAAAGTCACTGGCAACAAATCTTGCCTTATGATTCTCCACACTACCATCAGCAGCTTGATTTACCTTGTATATCCAACGGGAACTCACAACTGACTTGTTCTCCGGTCTTGGAACCATGTCCCAAACATTGTTATGAACTATGGAGTCATACTCCTCCACCATAGCGTCAAACCAAATCAGCTGTTGCACTGCTTCCTCAAAGGAAGATGGCTCAGTATCAACACATTTCCCAGCAAGGGCCATGTATCTAGTGTACCTCTCAAGTGACCTCCTCTGTTTGCGCTGAGAAGATGGTGCTCCAACATTCTCTCTCGCATCCTCCAACAATCTGTTAGCTTCTCTTGTGTGCTTCTATCCATCTCTGGAAGACTCTGCTTGAGTGGATGTCTCCACTCCTGGAACCTCTGCATGCGGCTGCTCCGCATCAGTATGAGGCTCCTCCTCCTTAGGAACCAACAGTTCCTCCACAGCCTATAGTTGGAGCTCCCTCTCAAGGGAAACTCGCATGGGCTTCTGCTCATCAAACTTGAGATCTTTGTGAACCACTGTCCTTTGACTAGTAGGCAAGTACACCTGATAGTTGTGAGGTGTATAAGTGTACCCCACAAATATCCCCAACTCTACTGTCGGCTCAAGCTTCTTCTGTGCATCCTTTGTCACATGGCAATATACCGATGATCCAAATATCTTGAAGTGACCGACGTTTGGTCTCTAATCGGAGAAAGATTCCTCTAGTGTCTTCATCCCAAGTATGCAATGCAGGCTTCTATTCTGCAAATAGACCACTGTGTTGCATGCCTCAACCCACAAGTGAAGTGGTAGGCCTTGGTCATGTAGCATTACCTATGCTGCCCCTACAATAGTTCTGTTCTTCCTCTCGGCCACCCCATTTTGCTGTGGGTTATGAGGTGCCGTCAACTCTCGTTTAATTCCTTCCACTGCACAGAAGTCCTTAAACTCTTGAGAGACATATTCTCCACCATTTTCACTTCTCAAGGCCTTGATCTTCTTCCCTGACTCTTTCTCGACAAAAGCTTTGAACTCACAAAACTTTTTGAAAGTTTGGTCCTTCTTCTGCATGAAATAAATCCAGCATTTATGAGAATAGTCATCAATGAAAATCACATAATACCTTTGCTTTGCTATGGATGCCATCGAGAATGGTCCACACAAATCAGTATGAACTCGCTCTAAGATAGCCTCTGCTTGACTGTCTTGATCATGAAAGGAATACTTGGTGTACTTTCCCAAGGTACAACCTTTGCATGTGTCAACTTGCTCAAGTTTACCTTTGGGAAGTCTTGTAGATATCTGCTGCATTATCTTCAAAGCCCCATGATGCAAATGGCCCAACCACCTGTGCCACAACTCGCCAATGTCTTGGTGATGCACCAATTCTGCTTTCGTACTCAATGCTGCACAACCATCTACCTCTAGTTTATAAATATTCTTCACCCGAATCCCTATCCTCTTGGTTTGACCCATGGCTATGTGTCTTAGGAATGCCTTTCCTTTATTGAAGACAACATCGTAGCCTTTGTCCTCCAGCATCGCGATCGATACCAAGTTCTTCTTCAGTCCAGACACATACATCACATCTATCAAGGTGAGAGGATCTCCATGCTCCCTCTTAAAAGAAATCGTGCCCACTCCTGAAACACTATACCTTCCATCCTCACCGATCTCTATGCACATCTTGAGGTCTTTCTCCTCCAAGGCACTGAATAAATTTTTATCACCGGTCATGTGGAATGAGGCTCCATTGTCAAGATGCTAGACACAACCCATTGATGAGCCCCAATTTTTGGTACAATTTGGGCTCATATTGGCCTACTTACCTTGTTCAACCATTCATCTTTTACCACTTATGCATTCATTTCTTAGTATATTCGTGTTGTTTGTAGGAAGAAGGGCAGGCATTATATCTATGTGACTAATACATGATGATTTCAGGTTCTTGGCATTAAAGAGAGAAAAAGACCACGCAAAAGGAGACAAGAAGACAACAAAGGTGGCATTGCATGTTCATAGGGAGGTTGTCTACAGCTTTAAATGAATTCCCTCGTGATTGTCACCTTAACTCCGAGCTCCAACAGCTCTCCCCCCCGAGCTTAAAGGCAGCCAACACGTTCTACAGGATCAGCAGTTTTACAGCAGTTTGACTTTCAGTTGGAACAGCCAAGCTCCACGAATGGAGGGAGCCAGCTTGATCCTCATTTTGTATAAATATGAAGGCCGTAGCCTTTGTTTGAAGCTTTTTGTTTTTTGGAATTACTATTGTAAACTCTGAGCACGAGTTACAGCTCGGTTTTTGTTGTTTTGTAAGCCAGTTTTGGCATGACATTAGACTTTTGATTATGAATAAAGGCAAGCAGATTTGGATCTAATTCTGAGTTTTTAAGGGAGCTATAGCTCTCAGGTTAGGGCCCAACCTGAGAGCAATAGATCTCCTCTTCTTGTAGTGTTATTTACCTTTCTTTCCAGCATTGTGTTTCCTTGTTTTGATATGCATTTCGAAGAATACAGTTTGCTGATTTGATTTGGTTAATAAGAATTGCGTAGGATTAGTTCACGGTTAAATCACTCTCAGTTGTTTGGATAAGAATAGGAGGTTTGTAATCCACTGGAGCTCCAAGAAAAAGGTTTTTAGTGCCTTCACTGCCATGTCTGTTTAGGGATTGGGGTGCAGTCCATATCAACCACCAAAAAGAATGCAGTCTTTTACTTCCATGCAAGCTGCAACATAGTCATTTTCATTGAAGATCCATCCATGCACTTTTGATATTGAACCATACTTCTTCATTTTCACTCCATTCACGGCTTCTTTTCTGGGTTTACATTGCTGTTCATAGGTTTAATAGCACAGGTAGCATAGGTTAATGAATTCTCGTTTTTGGTGCAAGACATAAGTAATTTGTTTTATTTACACTGCTCCATATCCTTCTACTTCCTTTTTATTCTTCTTAACCTCTCCTCAAGTCACCTTCTCGACCTCTGTTTAGCTCGTTCACCTTCCAACTCTTTCATTGCCCACGTAGCTTCATCTTTTTGACTTTTCGTTGATCCCATCCTTCTATCCACCAACCACTTCGTGCACTCTTTCTCTGTCCTATTTCTCTGCCCCTGAGTCATCACAAGCTCCATCTCCACCTTACCTATCCACCCATACCACTCCATCACCTCACCATCACCTAAAACTCCCATGGTAGAGCATCCTGTAGAAGTTAGCAGACTTCTTGTAGAATCCCTGAGTTTCCTGTAGGATCCCCTGCAGACATCCTGTAGGAGCCTGCAAACTTGGTTGCCGAGCATCCAAACGTTGTAGGCTTCTGTAGACTGATGCTAAGGATCCCCTGGGACCTCTCCTAGCCCCCCTGACCTTTCCCAAGCTTTCCTTCCTTTCGCACCACCTCTGCACAACCAAACCCTAATAAGAAACAAAATCATCATCACTCCAACCATTTAAGCAAAAATCCAAAAACATGTTCTTTTCAATAAAAGTAGTTTAAGCTCATGCATTTTACATCATTAGAAGTAATGGCATCATTTCTAGACACTTGCACTCCACCCATTGCATCCTAGAGGTTAAGCTAGTCAGATTAGGGTTAACTAGGGTTTCCATGTTTTGGTTGGCTTTCAGTTCATTTTTGCAAAGTAGATTAATTTCCTTTGAGATAGCCTTCGTCCATCATTTAGCAAGCTTCTTCTGAGAGCATATAGAAGTTGGCTTGAGCCCTAGCGGACTTGTGCCAGCTGACCAAGTGACAGCTGTGACAAGAGCTAGTACTTGTGCATACAGCACCGTCGCTTCCAAGTTTGTACGAACTACCGGGTTGATAAAATTAGAGATAGGGAGCCCCAGGAGTTGTAGCATTATTGCTACAATACTGGAGCTCACCATCTTTTTGGCGCCGTTGCCGGGGAAGTGTCAGAGTATTAGTAATTGTTGCTTTTCTTCTATTTTCTTACTCTTACCTTCTGCTCAGTAGTTTATTTCATTTCCATTCTGCAAAAGTAGCATAGACATTTCCTGCTTTCATAGATTAGCATTTCCTGCTTTCATAGATTAGCATTTCCTGCTTTCCTAGACTAGCATTTCCTTTCTGCAAGCGTAGACTAGCATTTCCATTCTTGCAATTTCATTTGAGCAAAGTAGATTAGTTCTTTCCTGCTTTCAGTTTAATTCTGCATCTTTTATAGTTAGTTGTAGATCAATCTGTTTCAGTTTTGCAGGTACCAAAGAAAAAAAGCAAAAACAATCAAAAGAAAAAGAAAGCCTTTTCCATTTCATGCCTCGTAGGAACCGAGATAGATCAGGCAAATTCCTACCAAACACCCCCACCACATCACTGAGTCACCCTTCTCTCTTCTTTGGTGACAGTGACCCAGAAGAACCTATAGGTGAACATCCTGAGATAGACAAAGATCCTATAGAAGAAGAAGAGTTAGAGACCACTCCATCTGAAGCTATGGCTGACAATAGAAGAGAAGATGAGAGAATAGAAGGTGCCTTCCCCATCCGAGAGACCAATGGAGAGATGAAAATGAAGAACATTAGCCCCTCCGCCTTACCTCACTTCCATGGACTGACTACTGAAGATCCTGATACTTTCCTGTTTGAGTTTGATGTCCTTTGTAGAACCTATGACTATACTGAAGATGAGCAAAAGCTGAAACTCTTCCCTTCAACTCTTAAGGATGCAGCATTGCGCTGGTTCATGAGTTTACCTGGGAATAGTATCACCACTTGGGCTCAGATGCAGCAAGCTTTCAATACCAAGTACAGGGATTACTGTAGGTCCAACGAAACCAAGGGAGAAATCTTTCGGATGACCATGGGAAATGATGAGTCCCTAGAGGATTATGAGGAGAGGTTCCAACTTAGCTATAAGCGGGCCTGGTGCACACTTGACCCTGAATCCCTCAAGTTGGTCCTGCTCCGAGGCGTCCCTGAAGACCTCTTAGATACCCTTCACATGTTAGCTGGGGGGGACATTTACCAACTGCCTTATGAGGACATCAAAACTGTGTTTAGAAACCACTCCAGGGCAACTCGGAAACGAGGTAGAGGAAACCTCCCCTCAACCAGTGTCCCTTTCTCCAAACATGAGCTTGCAAATCAATTAGAAGATCTCAAGAGTGAGGTGAGACAGACCATTTCCATGCAGCTGGACACATTCAGGATCCAGCAGAAGAAAGAAGAAGCTGAGAGAGCCTTGGCTGTCTTCTGCCCTAGGTGCACAAGGAGACACCCTAAGAACGAATGCCCATTGCATTCGGTTGAAGTGTGTTTCATTTGTGAGGAGGACCATCCCACAAATCAGTGTCCAACCTTACCAGGGTTTAAAGCCATATACCAAGGGACAGAAGCTCCCACTGAACCTCTCTATTACCTCAACCAAAGGAGGCCACAAGGATCTAGACCCTATCAGCAGGGAATGCAAGGGGCACCTCAAGCTTATTACAGCCCCAACCAATCGACTCTTATGCCTTCCTGGGGTCCCCCTGCTCATCCTTCCTGGTCCATGCCTCCGCCATGGTCTTATCCACCTCAGCACCCTACTCAACCTACTTCTCATTCATACCATTCGCATGCCCAGCCTCAGCCTCAGTGGAATGCACCTCAGTCGGGGTCGAGGCCCCAATACAACACTCCTCCTGCCATTTTGCCTCCACCACCAGTTCAACCTCAGCCATTACCTCCTGCTCCTCCAAGGCAGCCTCAAATGCCTGCTCAACCGAACCCGAACCCCAACAACAGACAGGCTCAGCAGGTATACACTGGGGAAACCTCATGCCCTACCTATGCTGTGGAGATCCAGGAGATCAATCTTCGATCTGGGAAGACTCTACCAGATCGCCAACCTCCTCCCCCAGAGGATGAGGAAGATAAACAGGAAAGTGAACCAAAGGCTATTCCACCCTTTCCTGAGAGACTAACAGCCACCACACAACCCAACCTAGAGGAGGATGAGCTTCTGGGTGAGCTCAAGCAGTTGTGTGTGAAAATACCACTTCTCCAAGCCATCAAGGATGTGCCAATATACAAAAAACTGGTTAAGGAAAAGTGCTTCAAACACCTAGGCAGGCGGAAGAAAGATGCTTCAACCATTAATGTCATAGGACAACTGTCTGACCTTATGCTAGGACAAGTCATCTGCCCAAAGTACCTAGATTCTGGAAGTCCTGTAGTAGATGTACATGTTGTCGCGCGAATTCGCACGACAACGCTCAGACCGGGGGCTGTCACTCTGATCCCCGATCCCTCCGTTTAAGCCTGTCTCCCGCGGCTAAGGGGGGTAGTCCCTGTAAGATGATGGACCAACTGTCGACCAGTTGGTTGGGAGACACGAGATACGATATAGAAAGCACTCGATGGATTTGATAAATTGATCAGACCAGTGCCTTATAAGATTGTTATTAAAATGATTACTTGTTAAATGATATATATAAAAAAAAAAATGGACCATGAACAGCAATCATCAATCATCAGCTAAATCAAAACGATACCCAGCAACTGAAAGATTCAAAAAGATAAATGCTTTAAACCACCACGAGAATCCTAATCCAGATATCAATTTCGCATCTCGACTTGAAAATTTTAGATCTCAGCATGA
This sequence comes from Pinus tabuliformis, assembly GCA_031772625.1. Taxonomy (NCBI): domain Eukaryota; kingdom Viridiplantae; phylum Streptophyta; class Pinopsida; order Pinales; family Pinaceae; genus Pinus; species Pinus tabuliformis. The sequence continues at coordinate 914,718,608 of CM062813.1, read as the reverse complement.
AAGATATAACATGAAAACAACTGAATCAGGCAAAAATAAATTTTCCACGAAATTTTTATTTTTTATACTTTTTTCGAATTTTTTTTTTTTTTATACTAAAACAAAAATTCTAAATCTAAACTAAAACCCTTTTTATTTTTTATATTTTTTATGAAAATGAAAAATAAAAATAAAAATCTAACCCTCAAAAAATTTAATATTAAAGTATGTACAAATCTAATTTAAAACATTCTAAATTCTAATTATAAAACTAACACATTAAAAGTTAATTAAAACAAATCTAAATTAACAAAATAAAATCTAACTAAACAAAAATCTAAAACATAAACTAAACCTAAATTAATTCAAATAAATCCTTGATAAAAAAAAAAAAATCTATAAAAAAGAAAACGATTATAAAAACTAAAAAAAAATCTAAAGTTAAAATCGTAACTATGCTAAACGCTTCTAAAGATTTACGCAATACAAAATACGTTAAGATCTAAAACATAGATATAAAAAAAAAAAAACTAAACATTAAAATCTAAATAAAACAAACTTAAACTAAACATAAATTAAAATCTACGTTAAATCTAAAAAAAGACATAAAACTATACAAATTTTAAGCTAAAGCTGAAGCTAAAACATAAAAAGGGAATCCGTCTATACCAAAGTCAAAATGAGCCTACGCTGTCAGCATAAAAAAAAACGTATCGAAAATTAAATCTAGGACACCCACGCGAATACCCTAAAGGAAAATACGCAGACGGCTTCATCAAAAAATCTCAGACGCAGGTTCGAATGCCAAAAGGAAAACTTGAGTCACGTTATTTTCGAATTTTTGTTTCACTGTTTGCAGGATCGAGGGATATGAGGTCATTTTCGAATTTTCGTTTCACTGTAAAAATATATCGTGTAAAACCGCCGACTGAAACACATAAATTTTACCTGCTCCGTCCGCGTGAGGAAGGGAATAGGCTTGCTGCGGTGGCGTGTATGACCATGTTTGCAGATATCACTTCAACCGTCCCTAAAAAGCGTTGTTCCCCACATTTCACTTGCTCTCTGTGCGTGGATTTAATAACCAAAGCCTGAAAACCTTGCTCTTCACCGTCCAGCCAGAAGTCTTACAGTCCAATAGCAGACTTCGATGGTAGTTTGCAGGTTGAAGGCTTTACACAGCAAATTTTAAACAGTTTAAACGCACAGAATGCATCACGTTGAAGGGTATCCTCGTCTGGATTGAGGGAGGTATCTTGGCACGCTCCTGGCGTTTAATGAGAGAAACTTCAACAAAATATTTCGCTGCATGTCACAGATAAACACTGGTAACTTATATTGGACTGCCCAGATTTGGCCAAATTGGACGGACAGCATATGTCAAAGAAATTTTTCCTTTCTCTGATGCCTGCCAAAAATGAAGAAATCACCCAAAGAGAATATGTACATAAAACCAAAGTCAAAACCCTAATGAAAAATTTGAAACCCTAGATCAGCTTAATAAATTTACAGACTTGGCCCCTGAAATAGCCAGATTCAGCAAATAAGAGCAGAAATACTTTCAGAATATCAGAAATTTTGAACTTCACTGTGAACAGAAAGAAAAATCTCTCAATGTAAAACGCGAAATAAAACTTAAAAGATTAACCCAGGGCACAATCAGCTGGGCTCTGCACAGAAAGTGCTTGCGGGAGTTGGCTGGTTCAGCCGAGAACTTCCCCGAACGCCCACAAAATGTCCTTCAAAAAAAATGTTTTCCTGCACATCTCAAGCAACCATCAGCAAAGAGAGAGAGAAAGCTGCTAGATCTCAGGAAATAATGGAGATACCTGCCATTATTTCAGAAACCCTAGCAGCCCTCAAACCCTAGCAGGTGAACAAGATACCTGTGCTCACACTACTCTAAAAACAAGCTATGATTAATGGCTGAAAACTGAAATATGCAGAAAATTAAAGATCTCACAGCAATTCCAGAGAGCAACACCAACACGATTTGAACCCCAAAGTCTTTTTATTAACCAGAAAATCAGATTACAAGAGAGCTTTTTCAGTACAGACTCACAGATCAGATGATCTAAAATGACCACCTAAAACCCTATATAAAGGAAATGATCCCAACGGCTAGTTTTGGGTGATCCATGTAGAACTGATCTCGACCGTTGATGAGGATCAAGACATCTCTTGATCTCATCCGTCGATTTATTAACTTAAAATATTATTATTTTATTGCTTAGGGTTTTTGCTTTTTAATTTTTTAATTTTTATTATTTTTTATTTTTTTTAATTTTTTATTTATTTTTTAATTTTATTATTTTTATTTTAAGATGGATCATCAAACTAAGCCGTTTGGATCATCACCTAGGACCTAGGACTTAGGACTCATGAGGGGATTTACAACATTTTCAACCCTCAAGACACATTTCATCATGATTTTTACAATTTACATCTCAAAGGGATGAACCCACTTAATACAGACCCTCATAGAACACCCAGCTCTGCGACACCATGATAATCTAGCAGATCAACATACTAGGATTCTCCTAAAGTTCTAATGACAAAATCCATCCCGGCTTTGGGGTCAGGTTTGAAGGAAAACTCTGCCGATCCATGGATCGGTGAGACGAAAAACCTTCCGGGACGTAGATTACCACTAGAAAGTTAGGTCCACCTAGGCAATTTTACATGCACGACTTGCATCTGCTAGGATTATTTACAATTAATACATGCAGACTGGGTTTACAATCAAAATGATCAAGTTGGTGATGATGGCAGGATGGCACGGACATGCTGATTAGGTGCTGCCCCTTTTTGCAAAGAAAGGGGGGTGCACTGCATGGGTAGTTGACCAGTAGGGGTCAACATCTGACTCTACTTGGGGACACGTTGCTGCTTGCAGGAATGTGAGAATCCAGAATCTGCATCCATACAACACAAAAATAAGTAGCGTCCATCCCAAAAAATCAGCATATACATTAAGCACATGAAAGATAAAAGCTCTTAATTTATTAACTATCTAAAGCAGAAATAAAAATGCGGAAAAAACAAGGAGTAGGGTTAGGAATACGATACAAAGGATGCCCTACGGCATCAGATGTGTTCAATATAGTGCATACTGAGCATTTGCCTGCTTTCAGGCAAATCTGTGGGCTGCTTGTCGGATGTGCCATGTCCAATTTTGCATATGGTAGGACTTTTTCCTATCCGAAAATCAAGCTGCTCACGGCCGTCTGATGTATCAAATCTTCGTCTTATCTTCTTTCTCTTGCGCTTCTTCTTTCTGGCTGGTTGAATTACTGATGACCTGGTACTTTCTGTTTCAAAGCTATCAGATGAAGTATGTAAGATATGCGTGCTGTGTCTTTCTTCATCTTGCATCTGATCTTTATCATTCTTAAGTCTGTCTGGATCACCCTCAATCAACCATCTTTCAATCGAATCAACAGCCTCCCAATAATAAGATGAATCTTGTTGCAACAAATGAGAAGGCTCCTGATCTGTTGATGTTCCCTGGTTTCTCTCATTTTCCAATTGCTGAAACCTTTGAACCTGCATTCTAATGGCATCCATCTGTCTAGAGTGTTTAACCTTTATATCATTGATTTGTCTGGCATGGTATTCTTGCATGTCTTTTATTACTTTAACATTTCCTTCCTTTATGTTCATCAAGCAGTGCTGTATGGAATTTATTTCTTCTCTGTGATTTGCTTGCATGTCAGCCAACTGATTGTTATGATTGAATGTCATGATAGTCATTTCCTCATCCATAGTGAATAACTTATTTTGCATAGAGTCAATTTCCCTATCATAATCAGCTTTCATGGTCACCATATTTTCCTCTAAGACTGACATCTTGCTATGCATGTTTCCAATTTCTGTTTCATATTTAGTTTTTATGGCCTCAATTTCTTTAGCATGGTGACTTTGCGTGACCTCAATCTCCCTAATACGTTTTTCCAGATGAGTGCATAAAGTTTTCACATCATTGACATAATTAGTTTGATTGTTTTCCATATTTCTCACCAGCATCATTAGATCTAATAAAATTTTCTTTTGCTCTTCCCTTTCATTGTCATTTGCCCCTGATTTTTCATTATCATGAACTTGATCTGCAGTATTTTCGGTTGATGACACATTCTGACTTTGAAATCTTTCTTCAACAGCGGAATTACTTTCTTTCTGTTCAACAATTTTAGAGGTAGAAGGCAAGCTGTTCGGATAACAATATCTATCTTCAAAAGCATTGATAATATCAACCAAAGAAGTGAAAGAATCCTTAGGAAAACTGTTAAACCAATTCAAAGCATCATCTTCTAAAGAAAGGACAAATAGACGCATTTTGATATCGTCATGATTAAACTGAGGGGATTTGCAATATATGATCATGATGCGAATAAACAAGTCAATATGCCTTTTAGCAGCGATTGGATCACCATCTGAAAAAATAGGTAATTCAGGAAGGGCCTCCTCCGGAAAATCATGGAGACGATGAATAAAACGACATGGTTTACATGAATAATCCATGATGAACAATAAGGGATGATAGAACTAGATCTTTGCTCAAGAAAATCAAAAGATGAAAGAAGTGGAGTCGCCACTTGAACAATAAATCTGATTCTAAGATCCGAGAAGCAATCAACAAACAGATATGCGGTAGGCTTCTTGTCTGGGAAAAATAAGAAAATGGAGTCGCCACCCAAACAAGAAACAAACCCAAGAGATGCTGCTGATATGGGATGAAAAGATGCCAAAATATTGAATCTGCCAGCTCAAATGAGAGATGAGAAGATGAGAAGATGAATGTCGATGAAAATCCAGGAACAGAAAAACTCCGTCCCCGGCAACGGCGCCAAAAAATGTTGGCGTTGTCGGGCCAGATGGAAAGATAAAAATGAGAAGGATGATTGATAAAAAGTCGTTGAAACGCCGAGAATAAAGTCTCCCCGGCAACGGCGCCAAAAAATGTTGGCGTTGCCGGGCCAGATGAAAAGATAAAAATGAGAAGGAAGATTGTCGTTGAAACGCCGAGAAAACAATATCCTCGGCAACGGCGCCAAAAAATGTTGTCGCGTGAATTGGAACGACAACGCTCAGACCGGGGGCTGTCACTCTGATCCCCGATCCCTCCGTTTAAGCCTGTCTCCCGCGGCTAAGGGGGGTAGTCCCTGTAAGATGATGGACCAACTGTCGACCAGTTGGTTGGGAGACACGAGATACGATATAGAAAGCACTCGATGGATTTGATAAATTGATCAGACCAGTGCCTTATAAGATTGTTATTAAAATGATTACTTGTTAAATGATATATATAAAAAAAAAAATGGACCATGAACAGCAATCATCAATCATCAGCTAAATCAAAACGATACCCAGCAACTGAAAGATTCAAAAAGATAAATGCTTTAAACCACCACGAGAATCCTAATCCAGATATCAATTTCGCATCTCGGCTTGAAAATTTTAGATCTCAGCATGAAAGATATAACATGAAAACAACTGAATCAGGCAAAAATAAATTTTCCACGAAATTTTTATTTTTTATACTTTTTTCGATTTTTTTTTTTTTTTTATATATATCATTTAACAAGTAATCATTTTAATAACAATCTTATAAGGCACTGGTCTGATCAATTTATCAAATCCATCGAGTGCTTTCTATATCGTATCTCGTTTCTCCCAACCAACTGGTCAACAGTTGGTCCATCATCTTACAGGGACTACCCCCCTTAGTCGCGGGAGACAGGCTTAAACGGAGGGATCGGGGATCAGAGTGACAGCCCCCGGTCTGAGCGTTGTCGTGCCAATTCGCGTGACAACAGTACACATCAATGGCACCATCATACCTCACACCTTGATTGATCTGGGGGTTGCCATTAATGTGATGACCAGGGATACCATGCTCAAACTTAATCTTCAGGGTTCCTTGAGGAAGACCTCGACCGTACTGCAACTAGCAGATCGCTCCACCGTGACTCCCGAAGGGATAGTGGAGGATGTCTTGGTCTCTATTGACTCTTGGGAATACCCTGCAGACTTCCTGGTTCTGCAACCAAAGGCAAAGCTTACTGGATATCCTCTCATTTTGGGAAGGCCTTGGTTAGCTACTGCAGATGCTTACATAAGTTGTCGTGCAGGAAACATGACCATCAAAAATGGTCCCATGTCCAAGCAGCTAGTCCTATACCCTCCTGCCCAACCCTCCTTAGAGCATGACTTACCACTCTGGTTGGAAGAAGGAGAGGAAGACGAGGTGTACTCAACACCTCTGTGCACCTTAGATACCACTAGAAGAGACCCCCCAACCAAGGATGACTTGATCGAGACCTTGATCCAGAATCCACCTCCCAGTGCACTACCCTTAGAAAAATTGGTGGAGGATGCCCAAGCTAGCACCTTAGTGGATCTTTGTACAACCAACCCTGTTACTCCCAGAGTCAAGAATGTGGAGTTCGGCCCTGAGAGAGCGTTGAAGATCAGCTCCTCCCTATCTCCTTCCCAGGAAAAGGAGCTGTGTAGCCTGTTGGCCAACCACCTAGATGCTTTTGCTTGGAGCTATAAGGAAATGAAAGGAGTCCATCCTTCGGTCTGTACCCATCATATATACATCAAAGAGGATTGTAAACCGGTTAGGCAACCCCAGAGGAGAATGAATCCAGCTCTTAAGGACATTGTCAAGGAAGAATTGCAAAAACTGTTGGATGCCGGATTCATCTACCCCATCTCAGATAGTGAATGGGTGTCCCCTCTGGTGTTGGTTCCCAAGAAAAATGGGAAATGGAGAATCTGTGTGGACTACCGAGAACTGAACAAAGCTACCAAGAAAGACCATTTCCCTCTACCTTTCATAGATCAAGTGTTGGATGGACTGGCAGGAAAGAAGTTCTTCTCTTTCCTGGATGGGTTTAGCGAGTACAACCAAATCCAAATCAGCCCGGAAGACCAAGATAAGACCACCTTCACTTGTCCTTGGGGTACCTTTGCCTACCGAGTTCTTCCCTTTGGGCTATGCAATGCTCCTGCTACCTTCCAGAGAGTTGTCTTGAGCATCTTCTCGGAGCTGGTCCATGATGCAGTGGAAATCTATATGGATGACTTTACTCCTTATGGGGCCAACTTCTAGGAAGCATTGTCCAATCTGGGAAAAGTCCTAACCAAATGCATTGAGATGAACTTGTCCCTTAGTCCTGAAAAATGTGAATTCCTAATGACTGAAGGGACCGTGCTAGGCCATACCATTTCTTGCCAAGGGTTACAGGTGGATCCTAACAAAATTGCTCTCATCAAGAAGGTTCCACCTCCTCAAAAGGTAAGGGATGTCCGGAGTTTCTTGGGATTAGCAGGATATTACCGGAGATTCATTAAAGACTTCAGCAAGCTAGCCTCGCCATTGTTTGGCCTGTTAGCAAAAGATGTGGAGTTTAAGTGGACTGACGATTGTCAGAGGGCTTTAAATGAATTGAAGGACAAGTTGGTGTCAGCCCCAATTCTGAGAGGTCCAAACTGGGCCCTACCTTTCCACATCCACACTGATGCCTCGAACAAAGCCATAGGTGCAGCTTTAGGACAAGTTGAGCAAAAACTTCCATATGCCATTTACTTTGTTAACAAAAACTTGTCCAAAGCCGAGCTGAATTACACTGTAATCGAGAAAGAATTCTTGGCTATGGTCCATGCACTGAACAAGTTCCGACATTATATTACTGGCTACCAAACCTTTGTACATACAGACCATGCTGCAATTAGATATTTAATGAATAAACCAGATGTGAATGCTCGTATTATTAGATGGTTACTTTTATTGCAGCAGTTTGATTTGACCATTGTTGACAAACCAGGTAGAGAAAATGTTGTTGCTGACTTTTTATCTAGATTGGATTTGTCTGCAGATGAGGATGGAACAGTGGATGACCAGATGCCCGATGAACATCTGTTTGCTATTTCAGTACTCTCTCCATGGTTTGCTGATATAGCAAACTACCTTGTTTCAGCACAGTTCCCTCCGCACCTATCTTCAAGAGAGAAGAGAAGAATCATCAGAAAAAGTGCCTCATTTACTTGGATCGGGGGCAATCTGTTCAAGCTTGGCCCCGATCAGATCTTAAGGCGTTGCGTAAGGGAGGAGGAAGTCTTTGATATCCTCCTCACTTGTCATGATGGACCTTGTGGAGGACATTTTGCAGCAAAGAGAACTGCCTTCAAAATCCTGCAGGCAGGCTACTATTGGCCCACACTTCATCAAGATGTCAGAATATATGTTAGCCAGTGTGACCAATGCCAAAGAATGGGGAAACCGACCCAAAGGGATGAGATGCCTCTCCAACCTCAAGTGACTCTTGAGCCATTTGAGAAGTGGGGTATGGACTTTGTGGGCCCAATCAACCCTCCTTCGAGGCAACGGTCTTACATCATTGTGTGTACTGACTACTTGACAAAGTGGGCAGAGACTAAAGCAATCAAAGCAACGACAGAAGAAAAGGTGGCCGAGTTCCTAAGAGAAAACATCTTCTATAAGTTTGGCTATCCAAGAGAGCTGGTCACCGATCAAGGGAGCCAGTTCACATCCAACCTGGTTGAAGATCTACTAGCTCATCACAAGATCAAGCATAGGACTTCCACCCCCTATCACCCTCAAGCAAATGGGCAGGTGGAAGTCACCAATAGAGCATTAGAAGGGATCTTGACAAAGGTGGTGAGCAGCAGCAGAAAGGACTGGGCAGATCGCCTGGTTGAAGCCACATGGGCTTACAACACCACTTGGAAGACCACCACCAGCTTCACACCTTATGAGCTGGTCTATGGGAAGAAAGCTTTGCTGTCCATTGAGTTTGAATACAACACTTTGAGGATGGCAGCCCAGCTGGACCTAGATCTCAGCCATGCACAACAAGAGAGGTTATTGCAGCTGAATGGACTGGATGAGCACCGAATGCAGGCCCTCCTTCACTCGGAAGTGGTTCAACTTCAGAGAAAGGTGTGGCATGACCAACATCTCCATGACAAGCAATTTCAGCCGGGAGATTGGGCTTTGTTGTATGACTCCAGATACAAAGATTTCAAGGGGAAGCTGAGAACCAGATGGCTAGGGCCATATTCAGTGGAAAAATGTCATGACAATGGATCTGTTCTTATTCGGACCATTGATGAGGAAGCCATCCCCATGCTTGTCAATGGGCATCGATTGAAGATCTATAGGAAGCCTCTCTCAAGACAAGAGTTCATCAAAACTATGGAGAAGGCAGTGTTGGTCATAGAGAAGGGTTCTGCCTCTGCTTTGGGCATACCCTGAAGAATCTAAAAAAAAAAAAAAAAAAAAAAAATAATAAAGATCCTTGGGTGAAAACCTTTCTGAGGCGCCCAAGGCAGGTGGTAGGGGTGAAAACCTCATTGAGGCGCCCCTATTGTCTTTCAAAAAAAAAAAGAAGATAAAGATTTGAAAAGATCCTTGAGTGAAAACCTCTCCGAGGCGCTCAGGGCAGATGGCAAGGGTGAAAACCTCATTGAGGCGCCCCTGTTATCTTTCAAAAAAAAAAAGAAGAAAAAGAAAAAGAAAAAAGAGAAAAAGAAAAAACAAGGTCAGCAGATTCATTATGTAAAATTGCATGCAGGTGTTCTATGGAGGAGAGGAAGCCTCTCAATTCAAAGCCAAGGGTCCTCATCATGCAGTCAGGACACCTCACCAGCACCCCCTCCAGGAATACTCATTTTCTCCAAGGTATGTGCAATTTTATTACAGCTTGAGTCTTCTACAGGAAGACGCAGAGTTTCTACAGGAAGACGCAGAGTTTCTACAGGAAGATGCAGATTTTCTACAGGAAGCTCTGTATTTCTACAGGAAACTTCCTGTAGACGCCCAGAATGGCCCAGAATCCATTTCATGAAGAGATCTAACGGCTAAGGATCGGTTTGGACGCATGAATGCCACTATGGTCAACCATGCACATTGCTGTTATCTTGCTCCACCATCCTTGTCGACATGCAACAAAGTTACCTGCACTAGCAAAGCAAATCGATGAGTCTCGAGAAAAAGCAAATTGTAAATGGAAAAAGCGCTAGAGATCTCACACCATATTCATCATAGTCAGCCAGAAGCTCCGAGAGCATGATCGTGCGGCCATCCATCGTCGTGCAGCATGCACCCAAGGAGGAAGAACTGTTCCAAGACATCCCGCGGGAGTCCTGTAACAGTTGAGCCTGCTAGAGTGGATACCATTCACAGCACAGGCCATATGCGAAGAAATGGGGGCGCATGCAACTGAAGCATCCCATCCATCGACGGCAGCTCGTGAACATGGACCTCCGGGCCTGTGTAAGTTCGCCAGCAGCAGGTAAATCGACTCATCAGCGTCCAAAGAGCCGAAACATCGTGTGCAGCCGCGCAGGTAAGTATCTCGACCCTTCCTTCCATCAGACTGCATGAATGTTACTTTGATTGATTGCTAGGTGTAAAGGTGAATTGGTTGAGCGGCTGTGTGGCCATTTGGCCGGCCACGTCGGCCAGTTCATGGTCTAGTTGGATGTGTGGGTGGCGGCCATGACAAAAAGAATGGGCAGCGTGCACGTGAGAGCGATCCCGTCGAAGAGAACGAGTTTAACCAAAGAGGCGGCGGCAGATCTGCGGGAATTGGTGCGGCAGCAAGTGAACGCGCAGTTGAATGATGGGGTGACGTCACCCAATGGTCCGGCGGGGACAGCTCACCCCCCGCGCCACGAATTCCGCCGAATTCAAAATCTAATCGGCTAAATTGCACTCATGCATTTATCAACCACCGTTTTGAACTCGAGCGGTGATCCTGATCCTTCTGCAGTGATACGCCAAGCCTTTGGCCATTAGAACGATTGAGAAGCACACCCAAGGCGCAGACCGACTGCAGTCTCTCCCGAAAATCGCGCGCTGCATTCTACAGGAATGCTGTCATTCTACAGGAACGCTGTCATTCTACAGGAACGCTGTCATTCTACAGGAACGCAGTTTTCTACAGGAAAGCGGGTGCCTCACGTAAAAAGGTGGCCAATTAAAGAGGTAACCCTGAACTCTTCATGCAACTGGTTATTAAAGGTGGCAGAATTGTCGTCCACAGTCTGGTCATAGAAAAACGGTGAAATTGTTGTCTGCAGTGCCTATACTGTCATTCTACAGGATGTCGAGTAATTAAACTGTGTTAAGTTCCTCAGGGATAAGTTTGTGGGTTATGTGCATGACATTCTACACTCTGTCTCAGTAAACCAAAATCTCTTCCACAATCACCACCTCTGGTTACAAACTGTGTTATCATGCCGGGTGGGTTTATTAGACGAGAACCCACTGACTCAGCCAAATTAAGGGAAAACCAGGGGGTGGTAGAGCTCTTCACACGAGCACAATGGATATCCTTTTGTGATAAGCTGCAGGGTTACGACGATGAAGTGGCCGAAGAATTCTTGCAGGCTCTGAGGCCGAAATCCAAGACACTGGCCACGGTGAATTTCAGGGGCCTAAGCCTCAAGCTCACCCCGCAATACATCAGTCGAATCACTGAACTTCCAATGGGTCTGCCGTGGGATAAGGAAGAACGGAAGTTGAGCCAGCAGGCCAAGAAAGAATTCTTTCCACCTGAGGAGGAATTCTCGGAGGACAAAAATGGGGTGCAAAGAACAAGTCTGTTGCCACCATGGAACGAAGTTAGCCTGCAAATCATGAAATACATAACTTGTGAAGGCCGCTATAGCATCGTGTACGGGTATCACTTTCGGTTGCTCACTGAGTTAAGGCACCGAATTGATCTTCCTGTAGAAAAGAAACTAAGCATTCCTTATTTCCTGTTACAGTCTCTGATGGAGTGTGCTACAAAGCTAAAAGAAGGCATACCAGATCAGGTCGCCCACCATGGGTTGATCAAAATTCTTGTGGAGGATGCACTTCATTCATATAAGGTTCCCCTCTCATGGGAATCATTCAGGAATTTAACCAGAGATGGAGACATAAGGATGCTCACTGAAGAAAGTGGTTCCTCCAGCAGTGAGGAACAAGAAGCAGTGGCCGAGGGAAAGAGAGAAAAAGGCCAGAAGACCCCGACCACAGTGCAGAAGAAAGAACGAAAGAAGGAGCACGAGGAAAAGGATGAAAAAGAAAAAGGTGGCACACCCATCTTATCAGCAAGAGAAAAGAGGTTGAAGAGCAGAACGGACAAAGCTGAGGTGGTCCACATCAACCCAAGTACCTCGTCAGCACCTGCAACCAAACCAAAAAGCAAAACCCATGCAGCTAAGCAAGCAAAGGTGGAGACACCCGTGTCTACAGGAAAGCAGAAACAGGCTTCTACAGGAAGCCCGAAATTGGCAAAAGGGTCTTCTACAGGAAGCCCGAAAGTCATTAAAAAAGAGGCTTCTACAGGAAGCCCGAGGGTGGCTAAAACATGGTCTTCCACAAGAAGCCCAAAATTGGTAAAGAAAGGATCTTCTACAGAAGGCCCAGAAGTGGGTAAAGCAGGGGCTTCTACAGGAAGCCCGAAATCTGAAAAGAAGGGGCCCTCTACAAGGAGCCTTGAGAAAGCAAAACACAAGAAGGAGAAGGCCGGTATTCTCGAAAGGGAGGCAGCAGCTGCGCTGGCCGCCCTCAGTACACCTCCAAAGCCGAAGGAGAAGAGAGAGAGGGAGATCCCTCTACCTATTGAAGCCAGGAGAAGTAAGAGAATAAACACGGGCAAGCCGCAGCCTCCACCCAGCAGCCAAACCATTTTAGGGGGTGTCCCTACTTCACCCAGTAAAAGAACCCCCTCTAAACCATCGGCCACCCCCGAGAGGGGAAGCCCAAAAATAACTTCCTGGACACGAAAAATAGGCCAATCGGCTTCCGAAGCCCGGCTCAAGGAAACGGAAAAGAGGGGATAAGTGCCACCCTCGTCATCACCAGGGGCAGAAAAGGCAGGGCCACCAAAAACAGGAAAGGAAGAGCATGCTCTGGGCTCTAGTTCTCGGCCAAGGACGAGGAGCCAGAGCAAAGTTGCTCAAGGATGAGCAAATATTTCAGCTGGGGGGTGATGATGAGCCCCAATTTTTGGTACAATTTGGGCTCATATTGGCCTACATACCTTGTTCAACCATTCATCTTTTACCACTTATGCATTCATTTCTTAGTATATTCGTGTTGTTTGTAGGAAGAAGGGCAGGCATTATATCTATGTGACTAATACATGATGATTTCAGGTTCTTGGCATTAAAGAGAGCAAAAGACCACGCAAAAGGAGACAAGAAGACAGCAAAGGTGGCATTGCATGTTCATAGGGAGGTTGTCTACAGCTTTAAATTACTTCCCTCGTGATTGTCACCTTAACTCCGAGCTCCAACAGCTCTCCCCCCCGAGCTTAAAGGCAGCCAACACGTTCTACAGGATCAGCAGTTTTACAGCAGTTTGACTTTCAGTTGGAACAGCCAAGCTCCACGAATGGAGGGAGCCAGCTTGATCCTCATTTTGTATAAATATGAAGGTCGTAGCCTTTGTTAGAAGCTTTTTGACTTTTGGAATTACTATTGTAATCTCTGAGCACGAGTTACAGCTCGGTTTTTGTTGTTTTGTAAGCCAGTTTTGGCATGACATTAGACTTTTGATTATGAATAAAGGCAAGCAGATTTGGATCTAATTCTGAGTTTTTAAGGGAGCTATAGCTCTCAGGTTAGGGCCCAACCTGAGAGCAATAGATCTCCTCTTCTTATAGTGTTATTTACCTTTCTTTCCAGCATTGTGTTTCCTTGTTTTGATATGCATTTCGAAGAATACAGTTTGTTGATTTGATTTGGTTAATAAGAATTGCGTAGGATTAGTTCACGGTTAAATCACTCTCAGTTGTTTGGATCAGAATAGGAGGTTTGTAATCCACTGGAGCTCCAAGAAAAAGGTTGTTAGTGCCTTCACTTCCATCTCTGTTTAGGGATTGGGGTGCAGTCCATATCAACCACCAAAAAGAATGCAGTCTTTTACTTCCATGCAAGCTGCAACATAGTCATTTTCATTGAAGATCCATCCATGCACTTTTGATATTGAACCATACTTCTTCATTTTCACTCCATGCACGGCTTCTTTTCTGGGTTTACATTGCTGTTCATAGGTTTAATAGCACAGGTAGCATAGGTTAATGAATTCTCGTTTTTGGTGCAAGACATAAGTAATTTGTTTTATTTACACTGCTCCATATCCTTCTACTTCCTTTTTCTTCTTCTTAACCTCTCCTCAAGTCACCTTCTCGACCTCTGTTCAGCTCGTTCACCTTCCAACTCTTTCATTGCCCACGTAGCTTCATCTTTTTGACCTTTCGTTGATCCTATCCTTCTATCCACCAACCACTTCGTGCACTCTTTCTCTGTCCTATTTCTCTGCCCCTGAGTCATCACAAGCTCCATCTCCACCTTACCTATCCACCCATACCACTCCATCACCTCACCATCACCTAAAACTCCCATGGTAGAGCATCCTGTAGAAGTTAGCAGACTTCCTGTAGAATCCATGAGTTTCCTGTAGGATCCCCTGCAGACATCCTGTAGGAGCCTACAAACTTGGTTGCCAAGCATCCAAACGTTGTAGACTTCTGTAGACTGGTGCTAAGGATCCCCTGGGACCTCTCCTACCCCCCCTGACCTTTCCCAAGCTTTCCTTCCTTTCGCACCACCTCTGCACAACCAAACCCTAATAAGAAACAAAATCATCATCACTCCAACCATTTAAGAAAAAATCCAAAAACATGTTCTTTTCAATAAAAGTAGTTTAAGCTCATGCATTTTACATCATTAGAAGTAATGGCATCATTTCCAGACACTTGCACTCCACCCATTGCATCCTAGAGGTTAAGCTAGTCAGATTAGGGTTAACTAGGGTTTCCATGTTTTGGTTGGCTTTCAGTTCATTTTTGCAAAGTAGATTAATTTCCTTTGAGATAGCCTTCGTCCATCATTTAGCAAGCTTCTTCTGAGAGCATATAGAAGTTGGCTTGAGCCCTAGCGGACTTGTGCCAGCTGACCAAGTGACAGCTGCGACAAGAGCTAGTACTTGTGCATATAGCACCGTCGCTTCCAAGTTTGTACGAACTACCGGGTTGATAAAATTAGAGATAGGAAGCCCCAGGAGTTGTAGCATTATTGCTACAATACTGGAGCTCACCACCCATCATCGATGAAACCATGCATGCGATGAGGGTAAAGTCCATTTCGAACTGAGAGGCTAATGCCTCACCTTCTAATCCTTCCGAGGATCCCTTCTTGGAATTCTTCAATGGGAAATTAGTTGTACAATGTCCCATCTTGTGACAATTAAAGCATCTTAATTTAGACATGTCACCCTTCTTCCCTCCATGAGAAGAATTCAATTTGAAATGGGAAGCCTTCCCTTCCCTTTCCTTGCCTTACTTGCTAAGGCCAGATTTTCTTTATCATCATTCTTGGATGAAGAACCATCTTGTGTGCTCCTCCTGATCCACTCCTGCATAATATCCGACCACAGTCATTCCCAATCCAGCAGTTTCTCCCTTCCATTCATAGAGTCTTGGTAGCTATTCCAACTCTTTGGAAGGCCAAGGAGAGCGAGGCTCACCATATCATCATCAACAGTTGTTATTCCCACACTGCCAAGCTCATCTCTGTAGGTGGTGAGCTTGTTCAGATATGTGGAAATAGTATCGCCCTTCTCCACCTTGATTCTTGAAAGCTTATCCTTGAGTGCCAATTTCCTCTGGTTGCTATTGTTCTGTTAGAGGTCCTTCAATGTATTCCACATTGAAAATGGGGTATCCTTCCCATGAAGACTCGAGACAATATGGTCTCGAACTCCCTCAAGGATGATCTGTCTCACCTTCACCACACACTTCTTCCACTTAGCCAACTCTTGTGCATTAGTTGAAGATGGCTTTGGGATTTCTTGATCAATGAATTCCTTCAAGCCATTGTCTTCTAATATAGCCTCAATTCTATCTTTCCATGCTATGTAATTCGAGCTACCTTCCAAGGCATACTCGAGTCTCAAGCCATAGAATGCCATTGGCCAACCTTGAAGTATGATATGAATTCGATTTTCACTTGCAACCCTGAACTTCAAACTTCGAATTGTCTTCTCAGTATACTGTTCACATCTCCGATACCATGTAGAAAATCTGTGGTAGCTTAACCTGATAATGTAATATAAATCAAAGCAGAATACTATAACCTACCTCTACTATCAATTTGTAGAAGCTTAAAGATCGAGCTAAACAATATAACTAGAAGAAGAAGAATCAATGGCACAATACACATGAAAAAACTTTGGGGAAAGCCTCAGATAAAAACCCCACACTATTGTATTATCATACATGGTGGAAATACATAGGAATTATACAAATCCTTAGCTCTACCAGCTAGCCAGCTCTCAGTAAAATCCTCATAGATGCTCATAGGCAACCTTGGCTTCTCTCTAGCCTTCCTCTCTGCCCTCCAAGTTCCTATTTCCTTGCGTTGTTCCTTGTGGATGATTAGCCTATTACCAAGTGGAAAAAAAAGCCTTCAAAACTACGCAATCCTCAAGGATGAGTCCTTGACTGCATGCATGAGTTTTCTCCGTGAGAAAACACATGCAACTGATATTACACTGTCCTTGAACATTAATCTCAACCGGGTCTTTCTCAGAATAGACATGCATGAGTTTCTGATGAGGGAATCTTCAGTTAACTAGAGTAGCACTAGTTGAGTGCATTAATGCATCAACTGACTGTTAACTCACTATTAGTTCCTCAAACAGTTTGGAACTAATTTAACTGGACTTAACTTAGTAAACCGAGTTAACTAATTACAACTCAAATATAACTCAATCTTATCTCCTTAATTTAAGGGATATTGCATGACTTCAGAAAGACTTCTAACTTGAATTTCTCCAACTAATTAATTTAAAATAAATAAATAAATTATTTCCAAGTAGCTGTTAAGACTAAATTCGATTTTAATTCACAATTTAATTCAAGGACAAATTAAATTGGAATATTCTTTTTTCCATATTTCAATAGATATGATCCTAGGAGAGTGTGCAAGTAGCTGTTGATTTGGGTAGCATCGGATGTGCTATAGCCACGAATTTTGGTGGAGATGTTGAGGACCATGAGATATCCAATACCCAAAAAGGGTTTGGGTAGATTCTAAATAGTTTAGGAGATACTAAAATAATTAATATTTTTAATGGAGTCCCTAAGTCTAAACTTAGGGAAATTAAAATATTAATGTGGATTAATATAAAACTGTGTTAGAATGGTCCAAAAGACATGGATCAAGCTAGATCTAATATTAGTCATTGATTAGGGACTTAATCTCGACCGTTGATATGTCAACGAGAAAAGTATAAGAGGAGGCTTGAGGGTCACTTGGAGAACACACCAAAGTGATCAATCATTTTATTCTCTAGAGCAGGGTTTGCTAAGAGAGATAGAATCCGTGATCGGACTTGCAGCTGAGGGGCATTGAGTACAGAGAGATAGAGAGGCAGAGATAGTGCTGGGAGATCAGTGCAAGAGCCAGAGAGAGTGACGCAGTAGCATCCAGGGCTCACGCAGGTCCACACAGAGGCATCCTGGAGATGCTCAGTGCTTCAGAGAGGCTAATGTTGCTAATGCAGAGGGCCAGAAGGCTGACACAAGGCCTCCTGAGGCTGATGCACACCCATTTAGGGTGACGTAGGGCCAGTGCTGAGTAGAGAGAGGCTGATGCAGTCTAGAAAGGTAGACACGAGGGTTTCTGAGGCAGATTGGAGCTGAGGAGCTACCAAAAGGTTTATTTGGGGTTTTCGCCGAGACATTTGTCTCAGACTGAGAGGTACTACTACCAAGGAAATTCTCTATTGGGTAAGCCAGATTTGGCACCCAGATTGTACTCTGAATTTCTTAATAAGAAAACCCTCAGATAGTTGCACAGGTTTTCTCGCATTGGGTTTTTCCAGGGACATTGGTCCAAAAATAACGATGTCATTTGGTGTGATTGTTTCTGTTTCCTTTAGTTGTTGATCTGTAATATGTTAAGCATGCAGTAGTGTTTATGTTCAGTATTTACATTGTAAATAACTTGTTAAGTAATGAAACAAGTAGGTAGGAATAAATCAGTAAAGTGCATGGAGGGTTTCTAATTGGTAGACTTAGAAACTTAAACATGGTATCAAAGCATGGTTGCAGATCATAGGAGAACTGAGGACATCAGCCAAGCATAGCAATAGCAACAGAAAATAGCTATCTTGAGTGACAGAAGTTGTTTCTACCAGAGCAGCAACAAGGGAAGGGTGACGTAGTGCCTGTGTCATCAAGGGTGAGCCAGGAAGAGGCAGTGCAGAGGCTAAGGGAGGCAAAGGGAGCCTCACGTAGAAGCTAGGAGAGCTGACGCAGTTGGCTGAGGAGGTCAGGTTGCTGGTGCTGGGATTGCGTAGAGCCTAGGAGCTCTCACCTTCAGGTTGCTGGGGTTTAGAAGTGTTGTGGCCACAATCACCACCCTATTAAAACCTGCTCTGGTAGCAAATTTGAATGGGTCCCTTAGAAGTTTGATCTTTCATTTCTCCGAGTGATCTATTTTTATCCTAGGGATTTTAACTCTCTACTGAGTATTCTTAATGGATAAGACCCCCCTGAATAAATCTCTGCGGCATGATTCATTTATAACCCAGTCTAGTCCTTCATTCATATCCTTCATCGAGACTTTTTCAATCCTCATAAACCTTCATGGTGCTCTATGCCCATGCATATAACCAACCCCCACTCTCTATTATGGTTGTATTTGGATTCGACCCACAAAACCTTCTATCACATCTTTATTCCTATTATAACTCTTTTATAATAGAAATGCTTTGTAAAGCATGCATGACTTAACATCTCTGCACTTCCTTGGTATTTACACATCCTCCTTGCATACCTTTATCGTATGTCGAAGGTCACAGTGATCAAGGGCAAGGCCTATCTCTCATGAATAAATGCGATGCGATCAGGCCTCCAATCGCAAATTGCAATCGCACTTTGTTAAGACCCAAAGCCCAAGCTTCAAACATTCTGCGATATGGTGGACCCGCTGGGATCATTAACCACAATATATATATATCTTCGGGTGTGCTCCCCCCAATTGCAAGTCACAATCAGCAGAGCCCAAGGCTTATACATAAGGTGCACTGCGATATACCAGACCTTCCAGGACTATTAAACACGACATATATATCTTTCTTGTCCGGCCTAATTGCATATCACAATCGGCGGAGCGCAGGGCTTATACGTAAGGCGCGATGCGATATACCAGACCCGCCAGGACTATGAAATGCATAATATATATTTTTCGGGTTCGGCCTATCGCTAATCACAATCGACAGTTGGAGAAAGTGAAGCCCATGCGATATGCGAAGGGGTGATGAGCGGACCCGGCGATAATTATACGTCCAAGTGTATAGTATTTGAAGTCCGTCCTTATGGTTCAGTTGTGGGTTTTCCAGTGTATTCCAATAAAATTTTGTGGTCTAGGTTTTCAAAGGAAAATCTGATAGGGGTGATGTTGCATGTGATTGTTAGTTGTAGTGAGCGCTTGCAACATGATTGCATCACAACCTTGGTTGAACCAGGGGCCAATTCTTTCACATTTGTTCCTTGTGATTTTATAAACGTTTTAATGAAGGCAAGATTTGTGTTATTATGCATTTCTATCATATTTTCATAATCATAGCTGATGTTGGTTATTTCTGTAGGCGAGGACCGAGAGAAGGCAAGCATGTAGGTTTTAACCCTATACAGAAATTACTTGAATACGAATTCTAAAACACAGAAAATAAACAATGCGAGATCATAACACATAAAACACATATACACAGAGATTTCCCCTGGATACCAAAATCGGGACTACCAGCTTTATTTTTTATTATGTTCCTTTCAATGTTATAATACATATTTATACATGTCGAAGCATCCAATACCATGGACTGAAAAACCATCACATCCAAAACCATGCACCAAAAACCATTGCGTCCAAAATCATGTACAAAAATCATGCACAAAACCATAGGTAGGTCCGCCCAACCTAACATGGGGTCCAAAACTAAAATTTTCCGGGGTGCTGCCCCAAACCCCATAGAGTGGGGTTACTTGCACCCCTCAAACCCCTTGTGACTCCCCCTACTACGCAATCAGCGCAATAAAGGGGGGGGCTCCACCCCCTCCTAACCCCTCTGTTAACTACGTGGGTTAGTCGTGGAAAGAATATAACACAACCCAACATTCTCCTACTTATTGTTTTCTTTCCACAGGGGGCCACAAGAGAGCTTAGTCATTTATCCAGCCCTGGAATGCCCATTGTTTCTCTACACCAAGAGAACTTCTCAGAGCTCACAGTTTTTGTCAATGCATCTGTAGTATTCTTCAAAGTGTCCACCTTTACCAGCAACACCTTTTTTTCTTCTATCATATCCCTCACAAAGTGATACTGAACATCAATGTGCTTTGTCTTTGAATGGTAAGCAGGGTTCTTTACCAAGAAAATTGCACTTTAGCTATCACAGTCTATCCTTATAGCTCCTTGAACTAACCCCATACTTGAACACAATCTTTGCAACCAAACTGCTTCCTTGCTTGCATGAGTGGTTGCCATGTATTCTGCCTCTATAGTTGATAGTGCCACTATAGATTGTTTCTTACTCATCCAATTGACTGCACCTCCAAATAGGTTAAACACATACCGACTTGTAGATCTTCTTTGATCCAAATCTCCAACCCAATCCGCATCAAGAAAGCCATGAATATCCAAAACTCTGTCCAATACTGGCCTTCCTTGGTATCACAAACCATATTCACTAGTGCCATGCAAATACCTGAAAACCCGCTTCACTGTTGTCCAATTCTCTTTCCTTGGTTTTGACATAAACCTGCTCAATACTCCCACCGCATGTGCAATGTCTGGTCTAGTACAGACCATCGCATACATCAGGCTACCGACTGCACTTGCATATGGAATACGGGACATATCCTCTTCCTCTTCTTGTGTCTTGGGACACTGTTCAGCAGATAACTTTACACCTACAGGAATAGGAACCTTCACTGGTTTACTATCCTGCATATTAAATATCTGCAATATTGTCTCAACATACTTCCTCTGGTTTAACCAGAACTTCCTCTTTGCCCGATCTCTTTTAATTTCCATGCCGAAAATATAGTTTGCAGCACCAAGATCTTTCATGTCGAATTTGGAGGACAATTGGGTCTTCAAATCTTGGATAATTTCTTTGTCATTTCCAACCAGCAACATATCATCCACATACAAGAGCAAATAAATAACGCAGTCACCAATTAATTTAAAATACACACAGTGATCTACTTTGCTTCTGGTGAAGCCAAGTCCCCATATAAATGTATCAAATTTCTGATACCACATCATTGGTCACCTTTTTAACCCATATAGATGCTTCTTTAACTTGCATACCAGTTCTTTTTTACCCTTCACCGCAAAGCCTTCAGGTTGCTTCATGTAGATTTCCTCTTCCAGATCCCCGTGAAGAAATGTTGTCTTCACATCCATCTATCCTACCTCAAAATCAAAAGCAGCAGCAACATATAAAATTAATCTAATAGAAGTTACCTTGGAAACAGGAGAAAAAATATCACCAAAATCAATTCCCAGCACCTGGGAATAACCTTTTGCTATCAATCAAGCTTTGTATTTCTCCACCTTTTCTTCTTCATTTGTCTTCTTATTGAACACCCATTTGCTGCCAATGGGTTTCCTTCCAGTCAGCAACTCCACCAGATCCCAAGCCTCATTTTTGTGCAAAGATGCCATTTCATCAACCATGGCCTCTTTCCAGAGTTTTCCATCCTCTGAATCTATTGCTTCCTTCATAGTTTTGGGATCATCATCAGTAATAGATAAAGAAAAATTTGAATAGAAAGCAGATGGACTATACCTTTTTGGCTTCCTTCTTTCTCAAACTGATCTTCTCACACCCAGAGTTTGTGGCTCTTCATCTTCTGATTCCTCCTCTGTTGTAGAGTCTGATTCTTCCTCCTTTAGCTCAAACTCTATCTTCTCAGGTTCCTTTGGTTGGACTTCATGTTTAATAACATCTTTCACCTCTCTGAACACCACATCTTGGCTGTACACGACCTTCCTTGTTATTGGGTTCCAAAGCTTATAACCCTTTAAACCATCCTTATACCTAATAAAGATGCACTTTTTATATTTACTATCCAACTTGGCTCTTTTCTCCTTTGGAACATATACATATGCATCGCATCCAAATACCCTCAGATGTGAAAGAGAGGGTTTCTTACCAGTCCATACCTCTTGTGGAGTCTTATCCTCCAACGCTGATGAAGGTGATTTGTTGACCAGGTAACATGTAGTCTCCACTGCCTCTGCCTAGAATTCTTGTCCTAACCCAGCACCACTGAGCATGCTTCTTGCCCTTTCCATCAATGTCTTGTTCATTCTTTCCGCAACTCCATTTTGCTGAGGTGTATATGGAGTAGTCTTCTGTTGTTCTATACCACACTTCTTACATAATTCTTCAAATTCCTTACTGCAAAACTCTCCACCATTATCTGTCCTTAGCACCTTTATCTTCTTCTCTATCTAGTTTTCCACCAGAGCTTTAAATTCTTTAAACCTATCAAAGACTTCAGATTTCTTCTTAAGGAAATATATCCATGTATTCCTTGAGAAGTCATCTATAAATGATACATATTACACAGACTTACCTAGTGATGGAACCTTCACAGATCCAAACAAATCACTGTGCACAAGCTCTAATATATGTTTCGCCCTCTTACCACTAGAGGGGAAACTCACCCGATTCTGCTTCCCATATACACAATTTTCATAGAAATCAAAATCTAGAGAGCTATTACTCATACCTTCTACCATACCTTTACCATGAAGTATTCAAAGGCCCTTCTCTCCTGTATGTCCAAGTCTTTGATGCCACAGCATAGTCTTCTCTCCAGAGACCACTAGATTTTCTGCTCCACTTTCAAGAACCACAGAACTGTTGCACCCATCAACAACAGTGCTATCTTGCAGCTTGTACAGAGTTCCAATCTGAACTCCCCACATCAATACCAGTGCTTCCTAAAGCATCTTGTAGGTATCCTTCTCAAACACTATTTTTACACCTGCATCATCCAGCTTGCTTACAGAAATTAGATTTCTGGCCAATGCAGGAATATGCAGAACACCCGGAAGTGTTCTAACCCTTCCACCTTGCAACTTCAACTTCAATTTTCCATGACCAATGATTCTAGCCTTCCTATCATCCCCTAAGAAGACATCACCAACATCATATTTCTCATACTCGCAGAACCACTCTCTATGGGGAGTGAAGTGAAAGGATGCACCTGAGTCAATCAACCGTGCCTCGTGATCTACATGCATACTTGAAGAAGCCAAGTCCACATCCCCACCTTCATCTGAGGTGGTTTTCACTTCTGCAGAAGGAGCACATCAGATCCCTTTCCTTTATCAGGAGCTTTAGATTTACAGTCCCTTTTATAGTGCCCTTCCTTTCTGCATTTCCAGCACACCGCCTTTACAGGTTTTCCTGGAGATTTAGATCTCCCACTCGTTGACTTATTTTTGTTTCTGTTCTGGGACCATCCTCTTACAGACAAGGCATAACCATTCTGGGTCTCCATATTTTTTTGTCTCATCTCCTCCGTCAACAAGGATGAGACTATTTCAACAAACTACAAGGTAGTTGCATTGCTACCTATTGCAATAACCAGACTATCCCACGAATTTGGTAGAGAACACAACAAACTAATACACTTATCTTCATCTGAAATTTTGATATCAACAGACGATAACTGACTTACCACAGTATCAAACGCATTCATATGCTCTGTCATTGAGTCTCCATCTTTCATCCTCAGGTTATACAACTTTTTCCATAGGAACAGTTTATTCACTAGAGACTTAGATTGGTACAAAGTCCCTAACTTGTCCCACAAAGCCTTAGCCGTAGATTCCCTTGATACATTCAACAATACTAAATCTAAGACACATAATCGTATTGTGCTCTTTGCCTTCCGATCTAACTTCTTCCATTATTCATCAGACACTCCCGTTGGTTTAGTACCCGGATCTACCGCGATCCACTGATCTTTATCCACCAACAGATCCTCCATCTTGAGTTTCCACAACTTAAAACTCTGACCATTAAATTTCTCAATCTCTATCTTTCCACTGCTCACCATCCTCTTTTACTAGCAGAATCGATCCCACAGATCTCCCACTGAACAGGGTCTACCACAGGCCCAAGCGAAACCCCTCAGCAACAAAGGCGTCCCCTTGAAGCCAAAACAACTCTGATACCAAATGTAGGTTTTAACACCATACAGAAATTACCTGCATACGAATTCTAAAACACAGAAAATAAACATTGTGAGATCATAACACATAAAACACATATACACAGAGAATTTCCCTTGGATCCCAAAACCGGGACTACCAGCTTGATTTTCCATTATGTTACTTTCAATGTTACAATACATATTTATACATGCCGAAGCATCCAATACCATGGACCGAAAAACCATCGCGTCCAAAACCATGGACCAAAAACCATTGCGTCCAAAACCATGTGCAAAAATCATGCACCAAATCATAGGTAAGTCCACCCAACCTAACATAGGGTCTAAAACCAAATTTTTCTGGGGTGCTGCCCCGGACCCCATAGAGTAGGGTTACCTGCACCCCTCAAACCCTTTGTGACTCCCCTTGCTACGCAATTGGCGCAATGAAGGGGGGGTTCCACCCCCCTCCTAACCCCCTGGTTAACTATGTGGGATAGTCATGGAAAGAATATAACACAGCCCAACAAAGCGAGGTCAAAGAACAGATGCATAAGCATCAAGTATCCCTCCGGGTAAAAGATGCATGAGCAGATCCGAAGAGTTTATATATGTGGGTGTGTTCTATTGAAAGATCTGGCTTTAGGTCAGGTTTCCATGTGTTACCTATGTATTCCAAAGGTTATGCGGTCTCAGGCCTTATCATGAAGAAATGACACACATACCTCCTCCTTTCAATCGACATCTATTCATTTCCCTAGGAAATGAAACGCTCCAGCAGATGTGGCCTTTACATGTCAGTTGTTTCATTGATTGATTCTACGCTTGTATATAATAATTTGTATATTGAAAAGAGGAGGGAGGTGGAAAGGCGGGGAGAAGACAGAGGGCCAGTCTTCGCTGTATAAGTATTACCTCCAGAGATAGAGGGAGGAATTTTTTTTGGGCAGAACAACTTTGATTTATTGTGCTAATAAAGGAGACTGTTTGGGTCAAGAAGGAGCCTTTTTTTTCAGATTTATTTTCCTCTTCTTTCATGTGTTTAGAATCAGGGTGTTGTTGCTGGCATAAATATAAATGTGTTTTGTTTTGTGCATATTGATAATAGACAGTTCATGACTAGTCTTGGTTATTCAAATATGATTTGTTACCATGGTTAATTCATGAGCGGTTGCTAATTTGAAACCTTGTTAAACATCAGTTGCAAGTTTTATTTGTATGGAAAGGAATGTGTATTCCTGTATGAGTAATTAGATTGCAATAAAGATTTAATACAACCTTGTTCATCTGTGAACCAGTAATTGATTCATTTGGACTTGGAATCTATATATGATGTTTAATCTCTTTTTGTTATGCTCCTGCAGGATAGATTAGAATAGTTAGGATTAGCATAAGTAGTTAAAATTAGTGTAGATAGGATTTGATATACATAGGTTAGCTGTTTCTTTTGTTGATTTAATTGAAGTCTTCCTCCAAGAAGCAATCTTTCAACATCTATAACAGTTTACAGGATCCTTTAAAACCCGTTGGAACTAGCCACTCCAAACGAAAGCGGATCTAATTGGGGTCTTCAATCGGGTTATTTCTCCTTGTTGGCATAGTGAACATTCGCTACGTCAACAAATTGGCACTAGAAGGAGGGCCTGAACCGTCGTCCAAAACTTTTCATGATTTCATTTATAAATGTCGCGCATGGATTCGAAATGATTAATGTATGGATCATAAAGGTCGAAAAGATCATTCCACTCATTTGGAAGAGCCTCATTTCGAAGAAGTAGAGATCCCTCTAAGTCCCTTGTTTGGGTCACCTAAAGAAGAGAGACTATGGGAGTATCCTATCACTTAGGAACAACCAGTCAGAGTACTTGTGCTTATGCTCATTCCCTCTCTCAGCTCCCCATCTTTCACTCTTTACCTCTGACAACTGAAAGAAGCCAAGGATCTATCCCATAAACGAAGAGACAGCTATAGCCCCTTCTCTTAAAGATATTGTGCTAGAGTCCTTGCAAAGTATCGACACTCTTGGGGAAGAAATTCCTGAGGATCCACTTTCTGAAGGTAATCCTTGGCCCAATTTGGGAAATCCTAATAAAGAACGCCTCAAAGAAAACTTCAACTAGAACCTTCCTATCCATAATATGGCTAACATTCCTCTTCCAGGTGGGAATCAGCTTCTACTGGGTGGGAACCAACCCCCACCTCCTCCGGGAGCACTCCCTCCCCGGCTTGCTCAGGATGCTGTAGTGGTACCTGGGCAACAACATGCCTTACCCAAGAATGTAGAAAGAGTATTGCCTAAATTCGACCCTAAGCGGGGAGACACTGCTGATAACCATATTCACTCTTTCTTCTTGGTCGTGCGCATGTTGAAGGTAGCCGATGAAGATGTAGTATGTTGCTTATACCCTTTTACTCTGATTGGTACGGCCTCCACATGGTACTTTAGCTTGAGAATAGAATCGATTACCTCATGGGTTGCCTTTCAAGAGGCCTTTTTAGAAAAGTTTTGCAATGATAAAACACCTGTGGCCTTAGTTTTAGAACCATCCCATTTGAAAATGGAAGCTAAAGAAAAGGTTAAGGATTTTAACATCTGGTTCAACACTTTGTTCAACAAAATCCCGGCTAACGCTAGACCTAATGAGGAGGTGCTCATGGAATTTTACATCACTGCTCTCCCTATCCCTACTGCAATGTGGGTCAAGAGGAGTAACGCACAAACCTTACAAGGTGCTATCGATGAAGTAGTAAAAGTCGAGAATGAAATGATCAGTCTCACAGTATGTCATCATACAACCTAAGAAAAGAAAGCCTCTTAGTCATCCAAGAAGAATAATGGGACTGATAACAAAGTGGCTGAGGTCAAAGAAAGGGACACCACAAATGTGGAAGGTTTGCATCGGATCATTAAGAAATTGACAAACACAGTCATCGATATGAAAAGGAATTCTGCAGAGAGTACAAGTGGGAATGGAGGAGATTATAACAACATAAAATCTTTCAAACCTTTCTATCGTAAGAAGACAGAAGGTGGTCATGGTCAACTTGCACTGCCTACTCCACCCAATGAAGGGAATTTAAATATGGAAGAGCTGGCTCTTATTGGATCACTCCTTAACAATGAAGAACCTATAGTGGAGCTGGAGCCAAAACAAGAAAATGAGGAAGAATACCAAGTAGAAGAGCCCTTGGATGAAGAATCTCAAATCAATGTACTGTGGGATTTCTATACAAATGAGAATGGTGACGACGAAGGAGATAGTACGGCAAAAATCTACACTAATGAAATCCACACACGAAGTAAGGGGCCACTTGCGGGCGTGATGAAGCCTGTAGACCAGACAAAGAAAGATGTTCACCCTTTGAAGGCATCTGCTTCTAAAGTTCATGTTGAGAAGGGTAGACCTAGTGGTGATTCCAAGAGTACTCCAGTTGTGAATTATCCACAGACAGATAATACATCTCCGACTGCAATGAAAGCGACTAAAAATGGTAAAATCCCACCTAAGGATGGAAAAACAGGTATGTTTACTCTGCCCTACCATGTTTATAACATTGATTACAATATTGTGGATGATCTTAAGAAATCCTAAGCTAATATCACATACTTCGATTTGTTAAAGTTAACACAGCAAAGAGATTTGATTTTGAAAGATATGAATGAACAGAATTGCAAATCTCCCACCAATCCAAGTAGTCAAACCAAAACTTCAGTGTCCAGACCCATTAGTACCTCCAGTACATCCCAAATGCCACCAGCCATGGAAGCCACTCTGTCAAAAATAAATTGAACGCCCCAAGATGTTAGTGCAGCCATGATAGGAAGGAAATCAAAATCCATGACTCCACCTTTCCTTATCACATTTGAAATCTTCAACATGAACGTATATAATTGCCTGGTAGATTCTGGTGCCTCGTCCACTGTTATGCCTTACGCTGTTGCTAAAAGACTTCATGCAATACCCAAGAAAACTGGAACTCGAATTATGCAACTGGATAGAACGAATGTAAAAGTAATTGGAGAATTGAAAGATGTGTTGATTCGGATGGTTGCTAAACCACAATACACACAAGTCATTGACATAGTGGTAGTCGACATACCCGAGGCATATGGAATGCTGCTTAGTAGGGACTGGTCAACAAAACTGAATGGATATTTCTCAACTGATTGGTCCCATCTCCTGTTGCCTTAGAAGGGAAAAGGTGATATGCTGAGACTTGATCGAGAAAGATACAGGAAGTATGTAGTGATAGAACTAAATGACCCCAATGAACATGTAATGTTTACCAACTCTATCCTTGGGAATTATAGTTTCGATGTTTGTGCCATAGAAACCTGTTTTGGAGAATTCCATGTAGAGACAATTAAAGAAACTACAATAAACACATAGTTGAAAGCTCTCCCCTGTAGTCCAACTGATGAGCCACCCTGTAATATAGTAGATGATAGAACTAATTTCGTAGAAAGCAGTTCAATTGATGTAACATTAGACTCTATATTTTTTACACTCTATTTTGATGGCTCTAACTACCTTGAAGGTTCAGGTGCTGGGAGAATTCTCATTGACCCGCAAGGGAACCAACATCTAATGGTGAGCCGGTTGGAGTTCGCATGCACCAACAACACGGTAGAATATGAAGACTTGCTGCAGGGCCTAAAAAAACCATTGATATGAAGGTAAAAAATCTTAAAGTTTTTGGTGACTCACAGATAATTGTGGACCAGGTAAGGAAAAGGATGCACTGCAATTCGCCACACCTGGTAAGATACCAACATGAGGTATGGAGCTTAATTGATAGTTTTGATTCTTTTAATATCACATACATACCTCGAGGGCAAAACCAAGATGTCGATCTGATGGCTGGTATGGCTACAAATTTTTTTCCTGAACTTATATTAAACAGGAATAAATATTATGTTGAATTTATTTTCAGACCATTCGTGCCTAATAACATCTCAAATTGGCAGGTGTTCGAAGATGACGAGCAAATCCTTGAGTTCCTACATTGCGAGAAGACATTCAAAAATGTAGTCATTGATGAAAAAGAGCATGACAGGCTTATGAATGAGAGGGAAGATGAGGAAAAAGATCAGTCCAATATAATTCCCAAGACAGTTGTTAAGATGGAGCACTTGTATGACCTACATGATAAATTCAAGAAGCTGACTAACTGCAAAATGCATATCTCCTCCATGAAGTATGAATCGATCAACCTTGGAACCAAAGAAGACCCAAAAATTGTTAATTTTGGCTTAGGATGCTCTCCACAAGAAAGGGCTGCGTTTGTTAAGCTGTTTAAAGATTACAAGGATGTCTTTGCATGGACATATGATGACTTAAAAACCTTTGATACCAGCATTATGTAGCATGTGATTCCGTTAGAGAAGGATCTTAGGCCATACCAAAAAAAGCTTCACAAGATACATCCAAGCCTGGAACTGTTGGTGAAGAAAGAATTAAACAAAATGTTGGACGCCAAAATCATTTTTCCTATCAGACACCCCTGCTGGGTAGCTAATCTCATGCCAGTAAGAAATAAAAATGGAGACATCAGATTATGTATCGATTTCAGAAACCTGAACAAAGCATCACAGAAAGATAACTATCCAGTCCCTTCTATGGAACACATTCTTCAGTGTGTTTCTGGGTCTGAAATGTTGTCCCTATTGGATGGATTTTCAGGATATAATCAAGTGTTGGTATCGAATGAAGATCAGCTTAAGACAACCTTCAACACTAAATGGGGAACTTACGCATACCGTAAAATTCCGTTTGGACTTATTAATGTGGGCGCCACATTTTAGAGAGCTATATACATAGCTTTCTGAGGATTGATTAATAGATAAGTTGTAGTATACATGGATGACATTACTGTGTATTCGTATCACAAAAGGGATCATATTTATCACCTGAAACAGATTTTCAAAAGATGCCGAAGATACGAAATATCTTTGAATCCCAAGAAGAGCGTCTTCGCAGTTATAGAAAGGAAACTACTGGGTCATATCCTCTCTAAAGAAGGGATTGTTATTGATCTTGAAAGAATAGAGACCATCATGAGAATACAACCCCTAGCAAATAAAAAGGCAATGCAATCTTTCTTCGGGAAAATTAATTTCGTTAGGAAATTTGTTTCAGGTTTCACAGAAATAGTGCATCCCATGCAGCTAATGATGAAGAAAGACGTTGTGTATAGGTGGAGCGATGAAGCTAAGAAATCATTTCAGCGAATTAAGGAGGCCATCACAGAAGCTCCTGCGTTGGTCAGCCCCGATTTCGACAAGGAATTCCTCTTGTACACTTTTGCTTCTAATGTTTCATATGCCGCAATCCTCACCCAAAAAAATGATGATGGTAACGAAGTCCCTATTTCTTATATGAGCTCTAATCTCCATGGAGTAGAACTGAACTACCGAGATGTGGAGAAACAAGGTTTTGTGGTTTTTAAAGCCGTAAAAAATTTCCACCTTTATTTATTAAAGGCCAGGACTAAAGTAATCATTCCCCACCCTGCTGTAAGAGCCCTCTTTGTGCAGAAAGAAATGGGTGAACGAAGAGGGAATTGGATAACTGACCTTCAAGAATATGACCTAGAGATTAAGTCGATGAAGATAGTTCGAGGGAAAGGATTGTGTGAGCTCACGGCAAAAGCCTTAGTGGATAAAGAAGGGGTCTTCGAAGAACCAGAAGCATAGAGAATACAAAATGCACATGTGGAATTCATGGAGGAGCCCTTATGGATTAATGAGACACTGATGTGTGAGTGCGAAACGTCGAAAGTCCCTTTGGACCCTGAGTCATGGTATTATGACATACGCTTTTATTTGACACAGGGATCATGTCCTGAGCACATGGATGCATCACGAAGGAGAGCGCTCAGATTGAAATCTAATCAGTATCACTTGGGCAATGACACATTATACAAGAAAAACTATGAAGGAGTTTGGCTAAGGTCTATGGACAAGAAGCCATCTTACCTCCTTACATTAACCTTCCCTCTTTACAACTCTCCCAAGCTTCGAGAGGGACCCCTTCAGCCTTACTTCAAATAAGGGTCAACCAACTAGTGAGGTTGGAGGAATTGAGAGATAAAGCCAGAGAAAAATTTAGAAATAACCAAATGATTGCGAAGAGATGGTTTGATCGCCATCTGGCAGGAGATAAGGATTACCAAGTAGGAGAGTTAGTCCTGAAATGGGACAAGTTGAGTGAGCCAAAAGGTAAGCACTCGAAATTCTAACACGTATGGTTGGGCTCGTTCCAAGTTGAGGAAAAATTTGGTCAGGAAACTTACAGATTGAAAACTTTACAGGGAGAAATTGAAAAACTCCCTGTTAATGGCCAACATCTTAAGAGATATTTCCAGTAACCACCACATGGTAGTTACCTCCTGAGTAGGTTAGGATGCATTTTTATTTTTTCTGTTAGCTTAGTTATATTTTCGTCCTGTCCGTTCTTGTTTTTTCTGCAAAGTTTATTTTCCTTCTGTGTTGAATTTCAGTCCTTTTCAGTCAATTGATTTCGATCCTTCAGTCTCATCTTCACCTTTATAACTCTCTTTAGATTTCCCTCATTCGCCACCTTCAGCTTTTTACCTCTCTCATTAACCTGCTGATGATTCTTCCAATCCTAAATTCATCGTTACCTTGCAAATCAAGCAAACTTTCAATGAGCCTATGAAAACTAGAAAATCAGCGGTGGAATTTAAATCGAAGCCACTCATTAGCATCTGTTGGGAACTAGGTAGGATCTGTTGATAACTTGGATACCTGGAGCATGTAGGGGCATCTTTATAAAACAAAAAATGTGTAACCACAACTGGACTGGCATGGTGGAACGCTGCATTTTTAAAATCCCACTCAGACCTAGCCTATACTTGCCTGTAAGGTTTGCAGTTATTCTCCATTTGTCCTATCCACCACACTAAGTTTTCCAATACCTGTCATCTACAAGTAAATCTCCTTTCATGGGCTAAGCTCACTATCATATATCTTGTGGAAAATCTAGTTGTGCTCTAGTCCTTGTGCCTGAAACTGGAAGGACTTATTTAAAAGAAAATGAAATGACGAGTCCTTGTGCCAATATGGAAGGACAGGTTGTTTGGGAAGCTGGTTGGAGTAAGGAATGTTGCTGGACTCAGAGTACCGGTTGACACAACAAGCCCAACCTTGCTTAAGTGGTTTAAAAATATGGCATGATCCATGACTGCGCCCCATTCAATCATACAAAAGTATAACACTAAAATTCTTACATAAAGTGCAGATAAACATATCTACATCAAGTTTGATGAGCAATAGAGAGCTGAGGTACACACCTAAATAGGTATTGACAGACTGGTGATGGCCCCGAAAGGATTTTTGAAAGTAGAAAATAGGTAAAGGAAGGTCAATAAATCCCATAATACGACCATTGGAGAATGCCTGTCAAAACCCTATTAGTAAGTAGGAGCTATTTGTCTTTATCCCACCTAAAGCTATTAATGTTGAAGTGGAACCCATGCCTGTCCATCTATACAGTTTTCATTTCAAGTTTATCTTAACACCCTGATGTTCTATTGATCCAAGGTTTATTTGGAAACAGAGATTCTGGTTCGCCCAACGGTTCGCCATTTGTTGTGGCCACAACCACCACCCTATTAAAACCTGCTTTGGTAGCAAATTTGAATGGGTCCCCTAGAAGTTTGATCTTTCATTTCTCCAAATGATAACTCTTCGAATGATCTATTTTTATCCCAGGGATTTTAACTCTCTACCGAGTCAAATCTTCAATTCTTAATGGCTAAGACCCCCCTGAATAAATCTCTACGGCATGATTCATTTATAACCCAGTCTAGTCCTTCATTCATATCCTTCATCGGGACTTTTTCAATCCTCATAAACCTTCATGGTGCTCTATGCCCACACATATAACCAACCCCCACTCTCTATTATGGTTGTATTTGGATTCGACCCACAAAACCTTCTATCGCATCTTTATTCCTATTATAACTCTTTTATAATAGAAATGCTTTGCAAAGCATGCATGACTTAACATCTCCGCACTTCCTCGGTCTTTACACATCCTCCTTGCATACCTTTATCATATATCGCAGGTCGCATTGATCAAGGGCAAGGCCTATCTCTCATGAATAAATGCGATGCGATCAGGCCTCCAATCGCAAATCGCAATCGCACTTTGCTAAGACCCAAAGCCCAAGCTTCAAACATTCTGCGATATGGCGGAAGATCATTAACCACAATATATATATTTTGGGGTCTGCTCCCCCCAATCACAAGTCGCAATCGGTGGAGCCCAAGGCTTATACATAAGGCGCACCGTGATATACCGGACGCATCGGGACTATTAAACATGGCATATATATCTTTCGGGTCCAGCCTAATCGCATATCGCAATCGGCAGAGCCCAGGGCTTATATGTAAGGTGCGATGCGATATACCGAACCCGTCGAGACTATTAAACACAAAATATATATTTTTTGGGTCCGGCCTATTGCTAATCGCAATTAGCAGACAACGAAAGTGAAGCCCATACAATATGAGAAGGGGTGATGAGCGGACCCGACGATAATTATATGTCTAGGTGTATAGTATTTGAAGTACGACCTTATGGTTCGGTTGCGGTTTTTCCTGTGTATTCCAATAAAATGTTGTGGTCCAGGTTTTCGAAGGAAAATCCGATAGGGGTGATGTTGCATCTGATTGTCCGCTCCAATGAGCAATTGCGACATGATCACATCACAACCTTGGCTAAACCAAGGGCTGATTCTTTCACATTTGTTCCTTGTGATTTTATAAATGTTTTAATGAAGGCAAGATTTGTGTTTTTAGGCATTTCTATCATATTTTCATAAGCATAGCTGATGTTGGTTATTTCTGCAGGCAAGGACTGAGAGAATGCAAGCAAGGTCAAAGAATGGATGCATAAGCATCAAGTATCGCTCCGGGTAAAAGATGCATGAGTGGATTCGAAGAATTTATATATGTGGGTGTGTTCTATTTAAAGATCTGGCTTTAGGGGTTGGTGGTCAGGTTTCCATGTGTTACCTATGTGTTCCGAAGGTTATGAGGTCTCAGGCTGTATCATGAAGAAATGACATGCATACCTCCTCCTTTCAATCGGCATCTATTCATTTCCCCAGGAAATGAAATGCTCCAGCAAATGTGGCGTTTACGTGTCAGCCATTTCACTGATTGATTCTATGCCTATATATTTTAATTTGTATATTGAAAAGAGGAGGGAGGTGGAAAGGCGGGGAGAAGACGAAGGGCCAGTCTTCACTGTATAATTATTACCTCCAGAGATATAGGGAGGACATTTTTTTTGCACAGAACAACTTTGATTTATTGTGCTAATAAAGGAGACTGTTTGGGTGAAGAAGGAGCCTTTTTTTTTTAGATTTATTTTCCTCTTCTTTCATGTGTTTAGAATCAGGGTGTTGTTACTAGCATAAATATAAATGTGTTTTGTTTTGTGCATATTGATAACAGACAGTTCGTGACTAGTCTTGGTTATTCAAATGTGATTTGTTACCATGGTTAATTCATGAGCGGTTCCTGATTTGAAACCTTGTTAAACATCAGTTGCAAGTTTTATTGTATGGAAAGGAATGTGTATTCCTGTATGAGTAATTAGATTGCAATAAAGATTTAATACAACCTTGTTCATCTGTGAACCAGTAATTGATTCATTTGGACTTGGAATCTATATGATGTTTAATCTCATTTTGTTATGCTCCTGCAGGATAGATTAGAATAGTTAGGATTAGCATAAGTAGTTAAAATTAGTGTAGATAGGATTTGATATACATAGGTTAGCTGTTTCTTTTGTTTATTTAATTGAAGTCTTCCTCCAAGAAGCAATCTTTTAACATCTATAACAGTTTACGGGATCCTTTAAAACTTGTTGGAACTAGCCACTCCAAATGAAAGCAGATCTAATTGGGGTCTGCGATTGGGTTAGTTCCCCTTGTTGGCATAACGAACATTCACCGTGTCAACAAGAAGGCTATGGGAACGTTGCAGAGTGGAGCTGGTGAGGTACTGTAGTCATAAGAGTACCTGACAGGACAAGGCCAAGAGGAGAGAGTTTCTACTGAGGGTTTCTAGCTGAGGAATCCGGATCAGTAGTGTGGTTGCATAGACGATCATAGTAGGGGGCATCTCAACATCAACAGAAGGATTTCTAGGAGGGAAATCGAGACTCAGAGGGAGTCAGATAGAGAAATTCCAGGAGGGAAGTAGAAATAGCATCATGGCACTACGTGGAGTAAGAGACCAAGACAGACTGGACAGAGCATCAAACTTCGCAGTATGGAAGGCCAGAATATTATTTGTACTTGACAGAAATCATGTCAAGCACTTCACCTTGAAGACGATAGCTATCCCAGTCCACCTACCTAAGAATGACAAGTATGAGGAGGCAATGGTGAGGGCTAAGAGCATCATCCTTGACGGGGTCAAGAACCATGTAGTACCACACATTGTTGAGAAGGAAATGACGTATGAAATGTGGGAGGCCCTAAAGAAATTGTTCCAACATATTTCTGTGCAAAGAAAGATGTTACTAGAGAATCAACTGAGGTCATATCAGATGAAGAAGGGAGAACCAATTGACACCTTCCTCAGAGGACTGAATGAGATTCGAGATCAGTTGACTGCTATAAAAGCCATGCTAGATCAGGAATTGATGTTGAGGACAGCCCTGAATGCAGTCTCAGAAGACTGGGAGGTTTTTTTCCAGAGTATACTGGGCAGAGGGACACTTCCACCTTAGGATGAGATGTGGGCGGCTCTTCACCAAGAAGAGATTAGATGATAGTCAAAGACTGGTAGCAGTAGCAAGGGGATCAGAGTCAAGAAGGAGGAGGAGGATGTTTCCCTAGCATCTAAGGGAAAGCAAGAAAAGCGGAAGAAGAAGGATCTCTCCAAGATCAAGTGCTTCCATTGTGGGGAGCTGGGTCATTATGTGACCTAGTGTCCAAGGAAGAATAGTAAGGGAGAGTCTTCCGAGACTAAGGAGGCACCAGCAAGAGTAGAGAAGGGAGTGGAGAAAGACGATGATTGTGCCATGAGTGCACACTCAGCACTTGAGTGGAAGTGGGGATACATCGATCTGTAGTAAGGCGGACTATAGGCGATGAGGGGCAGGATCCTCGAGCTACCCAGCCTCTTAGATTAGACCTTGCGACGGAAGCCCTAAAGAGGAGTAGCAGGACTAGCTGAGGTGGGTAGAGATGGGTGCGGATGGAGCGGTAGAGAGAGTTACAGTGCAGGAGTCCTAGGACAACGCGAGGCTAGCAGGCTGCAATAGTGTGAGAGGTACAGGAGTGTTGCACTAGCGCAGGATGGCATAGAGAGGTCTGCAACAGTGCAAGATGCAGGGAGTTGTTGCAGCAGTGCAGAGATCAGAGATGGAGCACTTGTCAGTAGCAGAGGGAGCTTCAACATTAGGAGGGTCTCTAGCCCAACAGAGAGGTCAGAGTTGAGAGATCAGTTACTTACTTCACAGTAACTAAGTTGCAGTGCAATGGGTAGCATGATGCAGCATGGTGAGAGGAGTTGTCATGAGGATGCAGTGTTGGGAGAAAGGACCAGCAACAACACAGATGCAGAGCGAGTTTTCGTACAGATGCAGCAGTGGCAGTGGCAAAACCATGGGAAACAGTACAGGATACAACCGTGTAGAGGATGGTGGGCAGCAGGCCTAGCATTAGCACAGGGACTTGTTAGCCACCTATAGCAATAGGTTTTCATTTTTCATGATTGACAGTGGAAGTACCAAAAATGTTCATCTTCCGTGGTACTAAGGTTCCATTTTTGTGAAAGAAACAAACAATTAAAAAATGTAAAGAGGGTATGCCTTAAAATAATAATCAAAAGGCAAGAAAATGAACTGGTCAAAAGAAAAAATAAATGAAATGAACCCCAAATAAAGACCATGAAAGTGGCTAAGCCAAAATGCCACTGCTATCTTGATGGATGGTCCAACAGTTCAAGCTGGGCCATACGATGTTTTAAATTGACTGTTCTAGACTAGAGAGAAAGTACCTGCTCAAACAGTTCAAGCTTGGCAGATGACTAGTTGGATAGAGAAAGGAAGGAGCCCAACTGCTTAATCTGGGCCCCTGGAAGACATAAGGGTAGACTTAGATAGGAAGGGCAGCAAAAAGAAAAGAGGATTATCAGGGTTTGCAAGGCTAAGTGCACCCATCCAAAAGAAGAAATAATGTTACGCATATTAGGCAGGGTAGGCAGTTGAAGGTTGCAGAAAACAAGATCTAAACACATGATATATGAAAATCATATCTGATCTCACCAATGAGAAAAAGGCAAGAGCAATGGCCTATATGGCAAACTACCAATCCATCACTAACTTCCCTCATTCCCTTCAAAAATTTTCTTACTAACATCCCTTTGAGGACTGTGGGATCTGCCTAAACAGTCCTCCTTACATTTCTCATTTGTGAATTTCATGTCAAGTTGTGACCTCCTTCTCCGAAAAGAAGCCACATTTCTTGTGTAAAATCATTCTTCACTCTCATCTGCTTCTAAATCTAAGTTTACTCATTAAACTTAGCTCTCAGTTTCTCTTTCACATCCCAAATCCATATTAATTTCTAAACTTACTATATAGCTCCCTAAGTGCTCCCCCTCCCCCTACTATTATAGCATTTTATGCAAAAAACCCAAAAAATATGTAAATATTCCCCCCCCCCCCCCTCTTTAGCATTATAGCTAACTAGCATTCTCATGGGAGACATTAGTCCATCAGGGACTCTAGTCAACCCTTACTTTGGAATTAATCTAACCCTTGGTTAGATTAATAGCCTACAACTAAACCCTTACCCACCGTTCACCCGAAAAACCTTTGAAAATCCACCCCCGCAGTTAAACCCTTTGCATTAAACCACATCCATTTTTTAAACCCCCCAAAACCCTCCATGACTAAAGTCTAAAACCCGCAGCATTTAAACATTATTTAATTAAGAGGCGGGTCCCAACCCAAACTTGCACGCCCTGTCGGGGCACCCGCCAACCGTTGATCTTCCGCTGCCCCCAATCCAACGGTGGGCGGGTAATCTGGGCGGTGGACGTGTCATTGTTTAGCATTCGGGGAGAGGGTGGTTTTTCTCCCATATGCAGGACACGCGTCGGCCGCTGGGGTTGTTCGGAGCCCCTCTCCCCAATACCACCTTTCCCCAAAGGCAGTGCGGGGAAACCGAAAACCACCCTCCCACAAACTGCCACCCCTGTCGCGTCAGCC
Source organism: Pinus tabuliformis (assembly GCA_031772625.1). NCBI lineage: Eukaryota > Viridiplantae > Streptophyta > Pinopsida > Pinales > Pinaceae > Pinus > Pinus tabuliformis. The sequence goes on along the minus strand of CM062813.1, from coordinate 914,680,093 downwards.
CCATGTCACGGTGACGTCATGCCCGAAGCCCCCGCCTCTGCGCCACGTCGCCCTCCACGCCGTCTTGCCGCCTCTGCATGCCTCCAGCGTGTCCCGCCACGCTGGCATCCAACTCAGCATCCACGTCACCATCCGTACCCGGGGCCCGCTGATGACGTCATGATGACGTCATCACGGAAAAGCGCCAAAATGCCATATGCGCCAAATTTATCGTTATAAGCACGAAAATGGACCGTTTTTGGTCATTTTCGTTGGAAAGGTGAGGGAGCTGTTTTGCTCGTTTACGCCGAAATTGCCTCCATATTTCGAATTCAAAAGATTTGGATGCCGCCACCTGCAAAATTCAACTACATTCTTCACCCATCGATCAACCCGACAGCTCTCGGCGCTAATTATCCAGGTATTTTGCCAAACCAACCCGTTTGCCGTGTTCTTCCCATTCTCTGCGAATTTGCCACTAAAATTGCCTAAAGAACTCCTAATTTAATGATGTTCACCTGTTAATGAATAGCCTTCAGAGATCTAAAGCACCCTGTTTTCAAGTTTTCACTATTGCACAGTTGTTTTAGGCTTAAACACACGCTAAACTCTCACGCCCGCCCGGCATTGTTCCCTTTTGCCGAGTGTATGATTTAAAGACTTTATTTTTCACCAGACTATAATCCTGCTCCCCTCTGCAATTTTCCCTCACTGTCCATAATTCCTGTGAATTCACCAGAAGAAATCAGAGTTAAGTCTACTCATCCAAGTTGCTCCTTCTAAAAGATAAATCTGGCCCCATCTGCATTCAGTCTGCCACCTTACTTCTAAAGCCTTACAAGCTATCATATTCAAACTGTTACACTCAGAAGCTGCATTCTAAAGATAACACCTGAAAGTTATACAATGGCTACACCATCAGCTCTCAGTGTTGCTCCTATAAATCCACCAAACAAGGAGCTTGAGGCCATGCCTCTTGCTGACAGAGATTACCTCATCCAGGACCTTGTGGCTGACAGCAACCATTTACAGACCTTTCGCCAATTGAGAGACAACTACTTGAGCAACAATGACATATATGGGATATGGGAGTCCAATCTGCCTTACTATTTCCTTCCATCTGTCAATATTTTTCCAGAAATCATCTGCTTATGTGCTGAGAATTATGATCCAACTCAGAGAACTGTCAAGTCTCCATCTGGGAGCATACTCTTCCACATCAATCCTGACTCCATCAACCAAATGCTCAACTTCAAGTAAACTCAGCTGCTGTTTCCCTTCTCCATGAACTATTTACTGGATGCAGGCACCAAACTTTCCACTGCTGACATTGAGAAGGTCACCAAGACATTCATGAGAGCTGACTGCCAGCCTACAGGGCCACCTCCTTTCTTGCATGTCCATTTCACTGATGTAGGCAAACTCCTGGTTGACATGATCTCCTATGTGTTGGGCTACAAAACCAGTGAGCACGTTGATGAGACAGTGCTGGTGTTATTAGCTGCTTACAGCCCAGGCCAGCCTCCCGCCTACAAATATAACTTTGCCAAGTTTATAGCCAACAAAATACATGACCAACTCTTGAAAGTGGATAGGGAGGGTGTGTTCAAATATTCATCATATATCTACCACTTGTTCATGTATTATCAGTCCGAGGCCTTTCAATGCCCTATCAAGAAGCTGGATTCTAGGGGAGAAAGGAGGTCTGTTATCTTCTGGTCATCAGTTTTCCACCAAGTCCAAGATTCACCATATTCATACTATGAATTTATTGACCAATTTTTCTACCCAGTCTCTTGCCTATTGATGAGATCCCCTCCTCCCAGACTGTCATTTGAAATCCAGAAAACTTTGCAGCTGTCCAAGAACTATAAAATAGGTGATTGGTACCTATACCAAAATCATACAGTCATCAGAATCTATGGCTGTGAGCTCTGTCCATATAGGCTCCCAAGATATGTACCAATGAGAATGTTTGCCTTGGAATACTATAGGTAGCTTATTGACTCTAACCTCACCCACTTTCATAGTGCCAAGAAGAAAGCCCATCTCAAGTTCAAAGACCACCTGGGCCCCTTTATCATGAATAAGAAAGAGGGTTGGCAAGAGGCTGATCAAATTCTCAAAGATAAATACAAGCTATCAAGAAGCTTCTGGTGGGTCCCTTACGTCCCCGAAGGCTTCATCAGTGCTAGAAGAGTCAAGTACAGGCTGCTAGGGTATAAGCACTGTAAATATCCACAAATTGAGTAGTATGCCAACCAACAAGAATGGTTGCAAGGCACATTAATTGAGGAACTAACTCAAGAAGAAATAATGGAAAGAAATGTCAAGGATTTAGAAAAAACTCTTGACTTAGATTCTGTGCAGCAGGTAACTTTCAAGCAGCCGCATCCAATTGGAGAAGGTACCTCCACTGCTGCAACCGCACCAGTCACCCAGGCGCCATCTACATCAGCATCAGTTACAGAAAAAGGCAAGGGAATAATGGGTGCAGAAAAAGAAGTAGTAAAAGAAAAGCCTGCCTCCTCAATTGGGCAGCAGCAAGAGCAAACCCCTCCGCCACAAACAGAGGCACCAACAGTGCCTGCCTTGCAGACCCCTGCACATGAGGAAAGGGGCAAGAAACGGGACCGAGAAGAGTCCACACCTGCTAGTGGATCCTCTCAGCAACCCGAAGCCAAAAGACAAAGGGTTGATTCTCCGGTCATAGAAGAAATCAGCGAGGAAATCCTTGAGAGCCCAAGGAAAGAAAGAGGAGATAGCCAGCAGACAGCCACAAGCTCTTTTCAACAAGAGCAAGGAGTACAGCTTGGCATGGAGGTGTCCTCCTCCACTCAGTAGAGCAAGAAGCCTTCCAGCACTAAGGCTTCCTTCAAAGAGATAAAGGCACAAAATGAGCTGTTGAGAGTGGAGGTATACAAACAATTTCTCAAGGAAACATGAACTAAACAATAGAGGCTGATGTCAGTATATGATATCCAAGAGGAAAAGATAATCCTCAGCCATTTCAAACCCAAGGTACTGCAGCCTCACTCAGTTGCAGATTTTGTAAAAACAAAGCTAGAAGTCATGGCAAAAGACATTCACCCCATGGATCAGATAGAGCTGCATAAGCAAACGGGGGAAATGGTCTATGCCAAACTGGTAGACAGGGCCACAATGGCCCGTGAATTGAAAGAATCTATGAAGAACACCAACACCCAGCTAGATTTGGAGAGAATGTCCTCCACGGCCAAGGACAATAGGATCAAAACACTGGAGGACATCATTGTGGACTTAGGACATGATCCTAAGGATCCTAAGGGTGTGAGGGCCCTTATGAAAAAGAAAGAGGATGATATTGCTGTGTTGAAGAAAAGACTAAAATTGCTTCCTACTGAGCACCCTCAAACAGCAGAATTGCAAAAAGAAAAGGAGTCTGAAGATCAATTGGACCTAATAATGCAGCTGAATCAAAGAGTGATTGATCTGGAGAAGGAGCTAGAAAGGGCACTGCTAGACAAACAGGGAGAATCAACCTCCCAACCTCCTCAGACTGCCTCAACCACTGCCACAACTACAGAGGCAGCAGCGACCCCTGCAATGGCTACAGCAACGACAGATGCAGCAGCAGCAACAACAATAGCTCCTGAGTCCAGCTTAAACATGGATGAATTGACAAAAGTTATCAAAGAGCTGGAGCTTCAGGCGACAGAGATCAAACAAGCCAAGGAGAAATTGGCAGAGCTGGAAGCTAAGTATGACAAATCCAAGATGACTGTAGCAGAGTAGACCAGAGAGATTAAGGCCCTCAAAGACAAAATAAAGGCCTTAGAAAAACAGCTGAAACTAGAGAATACCCTGGCAGAAATAAAAAGGATTTTGTGGGCCCGGATTGACCACTCCCTTACCAGACAATGGAAGTCAATTAGAACAGTGCATGAACAGATGGAATTAATAGGCCAAGCACAAATTGAGAGCCAGAAATCCAGAACAGCACTAGGTAATAGGCCTGAGCAGGCCAACAGGATGATAAATTTCCTTAACAATCAGACCAAGGAGGAGATGGAAACCTTGAACATCATCAACAGAACAGATGCTGTCCTCACAGCTAAAAAGGTGCTGACCCTCAGAAATTTTGTACAAACTGTAGAGAGAAAATGTCATGAAATGCAGGCTGAGGTGGATGAATACAAGCTTAAAATGGGAGCACTGCAAGACAAGGGATTGCCCAGCCTACTGACCAGCACGGGAAGACTGCTCCCCCGTGAGCAATATGCTACGAGGATGACAAATTTTATTGAAAATCAAATCACAACATCCGCAAGTACTTCTGAAGAAACAGGACCTCCATCAGGGCAGAGCCTCTATGACAAGCTTGAAAATCTATTCTACATTGAGCATGAGATTAATCACTTATTTGAGGTCCCACCAAATTTTTACAGGTATACAGAGGCAGATGAAACCTTGATAAAGATACGAAGACACCAACTGCCCAAGGAAGATTGGTGGCAGGCAATGCTGCAAATTTTGCCTCAGTAATCTCAGTTTAGTCAGTCCTAGTCCACTTCAGCTCAACCAAAGTCAAAAGCAGAATCAGGACAGCATGCAAAGCGGCCAAAAAAGATGACTCAGCGTAAATACCACGACAGCAAGCCAAGACAAAGGAAATGCGCAGATTTTGGGCAATACGGCTCCAGCCGACTCAATGTGTTACAAAGTCAAAATTCTCTGACAATTTTGGACAGCTAATACACTAAGCAGTTATTACAGCATTTATTCTCTCAGCTGCAATTCTCCAGGAGTTGGCACAGTATTTATGAGCCATTAATTCATCAGCTAGATATTTTCTGATCTAAATTTTGTATATATACCTCCCCTGGCAACGTATTTGGGGTTGGTGATTTTCTCTCTAAGACAATATATTGTATATTTTCAGATGATCTAATGCAAAAGGCTGGAAAAGCTCATTATCTCCTGAATGCTTGATGTCTCAATGATGCTCTGCGTGCTGTTATAGAATTCTTGTGCTGTCTAATGGAACAATAAGTTTTCTTAAACTATGTTTTATCTTCTTATGTTTGTTTGAATCATATGCATGTTTCACCAGTCTAACAATAGAGAAAAAGAATAGTACAAGAAATGTTTGATTACACCCTGTGCTCAATCTCTGTCGTTGAAAATGTTTTCTTCAGAATTAATCATGGACATGAATTCTTAATTTCTCATGTTTGTATCGGTTCTATAAATATGAATGTTATCCAGGAATTCTTCAATGCTCCTAAGTAATGTTCCCACTGTTCCCCATATCAGCTTACTGAAAGATCCTTAGTTGCCTTTCACGCCCTGATTCCATCCCATCCAATTACAGATTTAAAGAATTGTTCCCTAGACACTTATCTGGCTCTGTAGCATCACTGTTGTTTCAACACAGACATATCAAGCAATTAAACATCACTGACTCCATGCCCAATGGCCTAGATCACCCTGCAAAAATATACCTGTTCTGACTGAAATCATCATCCAGCAAATTCAAAACAAAACCTTGTGCATCATAGCTAGCCTAAAACATCATACAAACAAAGTTAAATCATAAAGAGAGAGCCCTCTCTGGTTACAGGTAGGCTAGGACCTGTGACCCAAAGATTGGTTAGTGGTTACCTCGGCCGTATTCCCTTAGGAGTCAAAGGGGACAACCTGAGTGATAACATAATTGGCGACTCCACTGGGGACAGAACGAATTTTTCAACTGCTGTCTGCTTTAGATAGTGGTTCCAAAAACTTGAGCAGTTCCTTAACAATTCTGAAAATATTCTTAAAAATACCAAACACAAGTTTGGAAGCTGGCTCCTAAAAAGAGAACTAGGCATACCAGGTCAAATCCTGACCCAAATCCCCCACCTATTTTCGATAATCCTAATTTGATTCCCAAGACTCTTAGGAACCAAAAGGAACCAGAAGAATTTGCTGATTCCAGCCTTGAGGCAGTTTAGCAAAGTTATATCCCAACCCCTGCTAAACCATCGGTTCATCCTCATATAACCCAGTCTTCCCCCTCTTCCTCTTCCACTTCCCAAAACACACTATTCCCACCTCCACCCAATACACAAACTGCTATTGTTGTCCCTGTTGTTCCAGCTATTCCCCTTCTACCGGTTGTCCCATTTATCCCTGCAAATATTGCTAACCTTTATGCTCCCCTTCATCTACCTGCTAATCCTGGGGCTATGCCTCAGGACTACCAAAGTAAGATCACCTATTTTGATGGAACCAATACATACACTGCCTTACAGCATACCAAGAAAATGCAAGATTACTTCGAAAACTATGAAATAGATGATGATGATGTAAGAATGAAAATTTTTGTCCAAAGTTTAACAGGTGAAGTAAGAACGTGGTTCAGGGCACTTGCTGCAAATTCCATAGCTGATTCGGGTGCCCTTTATCAGTCCTTCCTGAACAGATGGGAAAAGAAAAAGGATCCTCTACACATTTTATCGGAGTATGACACCATAAGGAGAGGCCCACAAGAAACTGTCCTAGATTATTGTACCAGATTTAACACTGTTTATGATGCAATTCCTCAAAATCTTAGGCCTCCACCTGATTTAGCCTTAATCAAATTTCCGGATGGGTTTGATGCTGATATGACATATCAATTAAGGGAAAGAGCCCCTGCGACCCTGGCCGACATGCAAAACATAGCTATAAATGTAGAGGCAAATCTGATTGCCAAAAGAAATCGGGCAAGAGCTGAAAGAAGAACTACTTTTAAGGAAGAACCCTCAGCATTCAAGCAAAAGCTAGATGCAATCATCAAAGGTATGGACAGACTTAGGGACAGGGTAGAAACCATAGAAATAAAATCATCATGGGAAGGTCAACCAAGCACTGCTAGAAATCCAAATTTTAGAAAGAATAAAAAATCCCAATGTTGGAAGGACTGATCCTGACCAGCACATTAGACCTCCTTTCCAAGAAAATTATGCTGAGGCCTCAGCATCTAGTGAACCAACTGAGGAGCCTCACATCAACCTAATGGGTTTAGACAGTGAGCATCAGGTCTTTTTAACACAAGAAGATCAAGAGGTTTATAATGACAATCAATTTCACACTACGTCAGGAGAATCATTTGATTTTAGAGAAGGTTATGATGCAGCAGTCTATGAGGTACATAAACAGTATAAACTAAGGAGTAGAACTATAGATGTACCTAAACCTCTTAAACCAAGGGACAGTAAGCAGGCAAAAAAGACCAATGACAAGACTGTTCTTCCAGAATCCGCTGGCAACTCAAACCCACATACCACAGAAGTCACTGTGGAGGATATCTCAGAACAACAGCCCTCTGAAAACCAGCCAGGCCCACCCCATCCTTCAAAGGTAAGGTCACATACCACCTCTGAAAATAAATATGGTACCAATTTCACTCAAAATCATACCAACCATGAAGAAAGGACTACTGAAAACCCAGCTGAAAGGGAAAAATCTGCTGCACTTAATGCCAAAATCCAAATGGAAAAGCCCTTTAACTTGGAAACATAAATAAGTAAGCTAAAGATATCGGTCCCTCTTTCTGAATTGGCCAAACATCAGGTGTACAGACAGCAGATTAATAGGTCACTCCAAATATCAGACAACAAAGACGCTGTCAATGTGCTAGATGATCAACCTGAGTTACTGTTTGGTCCTGAGGTTAACGGAAAAACAACAAATGGAGGGGTTCCACCCTTCTATGTCAGTTTAAACATTCATGATAAGGTTCTACACAATGCAATGTTTGATTCTGGGGCCTCACACAACTTAATGCCCAAATCTGTAATGGAAAAACTTGACTTGGACATCACAAGACCTTATAAAGATCTATTCTCATTTGATTCAAGCCAAGTCAGGTGCTTAGGCTTGATTAAAGATTTATGTGTCTCCCTGGTCCAATACCCAACCAAAACAATTTTGATGGATGTAGTGGTAGCTGACATACCTCCTAAGTATGGTATGCTCTTGTCCAGATCCTGGGGGGCCAAACTCCAAGGATCTTTGCAATTGGACATGTCCTACGCTACCATTTCGGTCTTTGGACAGCCAAAGAGATTGTACCGCGAAACATTAATGAAATATGTGGTAAGCAGCCAAGAGAAGCCCCAAAACTTCCCAATCTATTCAATACACTCTGACATGGATTCATTTATTCTCTATAATACTGACATCTGCAGCAAGGCTTATTCTGAACTATTAATGGCAGCAGAGACAGAGGAGTTGAATGAACAATGTGCCTCCAAAGACCAAAGGACTGTAGGTATAGCTGATAAAACAAAGGAACATGATGTATCAAGTGTCTTGCAAGAAACCAATCTGCCCATGATCCAATTTTCTAAAGATCTCAATCCAAATCTTGATCATGAAACCTTATGGTACCTAGAATTTGATGGTTCTGTAAACAAGTTAGGAGCTGGGGCAGGAGTCTGGATCCACAATATGCAGAATGACAGAGCTGAAGGTCATGCATATCGGCTAAATTTTCGATGCACAAATAATATGGCTGAGTATGAAGCCCTTCTGTTAGGTCTCAAACTCATAAAGAATTTAGGTGCAACCAAAATTTCAATCTTAGGAGATTCAGATCTGATCATACAACAGATGAAAGGAAACTTTATCACGAATGATCTAAGGTTAAGAGCTTATAAAGGAGCAGCTATCCAAGTACTTGATACCTTCTCAGAATCCCAGTTAACTAAAATTTCTAGAGAGCTCAATCTACATGCTCATAGCCTGGCAACCTTTGCCAGCACTTGCAAGCTACCATTCAAGCCAAGTCACACTTTTACTGCTGAAATCAAACATAGACCTGCAGTCCCAGATAACATCAAGAATTGGCAAGTTTTCGAGAGTGATACACAGATAAATAACTTTGTCACTTTAAAGGAAGAATTTTCCAGCATGAACATTGATACTAGCACTAGAGATGATCAACCACGGGCATACACAATTACACAGAATATGTCAGCCGAAACAACAAATTTGGTTTTGCATCCTACCACCTTATACAATGAAAGTATACAAAAGTTGAGGCAAATAGATGAAGATGAACTGGCTAAAACAGAAGCAGAGGTAATTGAGTTAAAAGATAATTTTCTGCCCACAGGTTTAACCCTTTTGGAGGATTTGTTTGATTCAAATGATATCTCAAGAAAACCAAAAATGAAACCTCTAAATGCTGAAATTGAAGACTGTAACATTGGAACCATAGACAATCCCAAAATGATAAAATTATCCAAGAGATTACCAGCTGATCAGAAGTTGAAATACATTGAACTATTCAAAGAATTCCAAGATATTTTCGCTTGGAGTTACGAGGACCTCAAGTCCTATGATACCACAGTTATCCAACACACAATACCTTTGAAAGAAGACCAAAAACCTTTTAAACAAAAGCTTAGGAGAGTGAATCCGGTCCTCCTCCCCCTCATTGAAAAGGAAGTTAAACGTATGTATGAAGCAGGAATCATTGCCCCAATCAGGTTCTCAGAGTGGATTTCAAACCTAGTGCCCACTAGGAAGAAGACAGGAGAGATTAGACTATGTGTTGACCTAAGGAATTTGAACAAAGTCTCTCTTAAAGAGCATTACCCCTTACCAAAAATGGATCATATCCTACAAAGGGTAGTGGGAGCCTCTAGGATCTCGTTGTTAGATGGATTCTCTGGATTCAATCAGATTCTAGTACACCCAGATGATCAAGACAAAACTGCATTTACAACACCTTGGGGGACTTTCAAATATGTCAAAATGCCTTTTGGGCTTAAAAATGCAGGGGCCACATTCTAAAGAGCAATGGATATTGCCTTTGCCAAAGAAATCCATGATTTCCTAGTTGTCTATCTCGATGATCTTACCGCCTTCTCAAAATCAGATCAAGAACACTTAGAACATTTAAGGCAAATTTTCTTAATTTGCAGAAAATATGGCATATCTTTGAATCCAAAGAAATCACTGTTCGGCCTGGAGGAAGGTAAACTCTTAGGGCACATAATCTCAAAAGATGGTATTAGGATCGACCCAGACAGAATTCAAGCTATCCTGCAAGTACCTCATCCGAGAAACATCAAAGAACTACAAAGCTTTCTAGGAAAGATCAACTTCTTGAGAAGGTTTATTCCTAATTTGGCTGAGCTCATAAGACTGTTAAACAATATGTTGAAAAAGGATTCCAAGGTCAAATGGACTATGGAAGCTAGACAAGCCTTTGAGGATATTAAAAGAGCATTGACAAACACATCAGTCCTAACAAGCCCTAGGTTTGATAGAGATTTTATCATTTTTTCTTCCGCATCTGAGCATACAATTGCTGTTGTTCTGTTACAGAAAGATGACCAAGGATGTGAAAAATCCATTGCATTTTTTCAGTAGGGCCCTTAGAGAAGCTCCCTTAAAATATCAGATCATGGAAAAGCAAGCCTATGCATTGGTAAAAGCCATCAAGGACTTTAGAATCTATATCCTGTACTCTCATATAATTGCCTATGTCCCTAATGCAGTAGTCAAGGACATTCTAACCCAAGAAGGAATTGAAGGCAAAAGGGGCAAATGGATTGCCAATATCTTAGAATATGACATCGAAATAAAGCCTACCAAACTAATAAAAGGACAAGGTCTAGCCAAGCTGATGACTGAAACCAACTTTCAAGCCCTTGACATTAATGAACTGGAAAACGAACAGGAGATGGCGACTCCACAGATCAACCAAGCCTTTATGCAATCTCCCTGGTATGCTGATATATGTTTTGTATTGTTAAACCTGCAAGCTTCTCTAGGGTTGTCCAGAACCAAGAAAAGCTTCTTAAAAATGAAAGCATCAAAGTTTTGTATCATAGACAATGTTTTGTTTTGGAGAAATCACGAAGGAATTTTACTTAATTGCCTAACATTGGATGAAACTGACAATGTCCTCAAAGAATTTCATGCAGGTGACTGTGGAGGACACTTATACTGGAAGTCCACAACTGATAAAATCCTGAGGGCTGGATTTTATTGGCCTTCCTTGTTTACTGATGTGAGAAAATTTGTAATGTCTTGTCACAAATGCCAAATTTTTGAAGGCAAGAGAAAGCTGTTGCCTTTACCACTCAAGCCAGTTTCAACTGAGAGACCATTCCAGCAATGGGGTTTAGACTTTATTGGTGAAATTCACCCTCCATCCTCTGGCCAGCATAGGTGGATTCTGACTGCTACAGACTATTTTACCAAATGGATAGAAGCCATCCCTTGTAGGCAAGCCAATGACTCCATTATTATACAATTTCTAGAAACCAACATCTTGTCCAGGTTTGGCTGTCCAGACAAAATTATTACAGACAATGCTGCTGCTTTCAAGTCCAAAAAAATGATCAACTTTTGTCACAAATATCATATGACCTTAGGTCATTCCACTGCCTACTATCCTCAAGGTAATGGCCTAGCCGAGTCTTCCAATAAAAGCCTCATCAACATCATCAAGAAAGTTTTGGAGGAAAATAAAAAGAATTGGCATAAGAAGTTGGTGAATGCACTGTGGGCAGACAGACTGACCACCAAGAGATCAATTGGCACAAGTCCATATGAACTAGTTTATGGAATGGAAGCAAGGTTTCCTTCATCTTTAGGTATTCCTGTAATCAAGTTGCTGCAAGAAATACAAGCTGAGCCCAATGACATTCAAAGAAGGATCAATCAGACAATTCACCTACAGCAAACGAGAGAGGAAGTCTATCAAAGAACCCAAGTACTGCAAGAAAAGCTCAAAAGAATATTTGACAAAAGAACCAAAGCTGAAGACTTCTTTTTAGGAAACAAAGTGCTGAGATGGGATTCCAGGAGGGAGGACAAAGGGAAACATGGTAAATTTGATTTCTTATGGAAGGGACCTTATGTCATTTATGTTGTACAAGGTAATAACACCTATTTTCTAAAGAGTTTGGATGGCTCAAACACTGAGGAAGGCCCAGTCAATGGGAGGATGCTCAAGCATTATTTTGACCCCCTTTGATCAAACACTGCACAGTCATATATTGTACATAAATATTTGTATTTTCAGTATTTTCATTTACAGCAGATAAATAAAGCACCAAATGAAGCACATTTTGAGAAAGATCAGGGTACTGCACCATTTTTTGGAATATGTTTTGATCCTATCATTGGAAAGCAAGAGAAAACACTTGGAAACTATCAAGGTGATGAGGAGAACTCAGAGAAACAGGTAAAAAACAGAGCTGTAATTTCGCAGCAAATCAGCTCAGTGGATACTTCATACAAGTATCTAAGATCCAGATCAATAGTCTCCAACAACAGGAAAATTCAGACTGCAGCAAGAATGGAGAAATAAGGCAATCTGACCTGCTGTTCTTGGCTTTTCATCTGGAAAAGCCATCCCCAAGTGGAGCCACTATTAGCCACCTATACCAATAGGTTTTCATTTTTCATGATTGACAGTGGAAGTGCCAAAAATGTTCATCTTCCATGGTACTAAGGTTCCATTTTTGTGAAAGAAACAAACAGTTAAAAAATGTAAAGAGGGTATGCCTTAAAAGAATAATCAAAAGGCAAGAAAATGAACTGGTCAAAAGAAAAAATAAATGAAATGAACCCCAAATAAAGACCATGAAAGTGGCTAAGCCAAAATTCCACTGCTATCTTGATGGATGGTCCAACAGTTCAAGCTGGGCCATACCATGTTTTAAATTGCCTGTTCTAGACTAGAGAGAAAGTACCTGCTCAAACAGTTCAAGCTTGGCAGATGACTAGTTGGATAGAGAAAGGAAGGAGCCCAACTGCTTAATCTGGGCCCTTGGAAGACATAAGGGTAGACTTAGATAGGAGGGCAACAAAAAGAAAAGAGGATTATCAGGGTTTGCAAGGCTAAGTGCACCCATCCAAAAGAAGAAAGAATGTTAGGCATATTAGGCAGGGTAGGCAGTTGAAGGTTGCAGAAAACAAGATCTAAACACATGATATATGAAAATCATATCTGATCTCACCAATGAGAAAAAGGCAAGAGCAATGGCCTATATGGCAAACTACCAAACCATCACTAACTTCCCTCATTCCCTTCAAAAGTTTTCTTACTAACATCCCTTTGAGGACTATGGGATCTACCTAAACAGTCCTCCTTACATTTCTCATTTGTGAATTTCATGTCAAGTTGTGACCTCCTTCTCCGAAAAGAAGCCACATTTCTTGTGTAAAATCATTCTTCACTCTCATCTGCTTCTAAATCTAAGTTTACTCATTAAACTTAGCTCTCAGTTCCTCTTTCACATCCCAAATCCATATTAATTTCTAAACTTACTATATAGCTCCCTAAGTGCTCCCCCTCCCCCTACTATTATAGCATTTTATGCAAAAAACCCAAAAAATATGTAAATATTCCCCCCCCTTTAGCATTATAGCTAACTAGCATTCTCATGGGAGACATTAGTCCATCAGGGACTCTAGTCAACCCTTACTTTGGAATTAATCTAACCCCTGGTTAGATTAATAGCCTACAACTAAACCCTTACCCACTATTCACCCGAAAAACCTTTGAAAATCCACCCCCGCAGTTAAACCCTTTGCATTAAACCGCATCCATTTTTTAAACCCCCCAAAACCCACCATGACTAAAGTCTAAAACCCGCAGCATTTAAACATTATTTAATTAAGAGGCGGGTCCCAACCCAAACTTGCACGCCGTGTCGGGGCGCCCGCCAACCGTTGATCTTCCGCCGCCCCCAATCCAACGGTGGGCGGGTAATCTGGGCGGTGGACGTGTCGTTGTTTAGCGTCCGGGGAGCGGGTGGTTTTGCTCCCATACGCAGGACACGCGTCGGCCGCTGGGGTTGTTCGGAGCCCCCCTCCCCAATACCACCTTTCCCCAAAGGCGGTGCGGGGAAACCGAAAACCACCCTCCCGCAAACTGCCACCCCTATCGCATCAGCCCCATGTCATGGTGACGTCATGCCCGAAGCCCCCGCCTCTGTGCCACGTCGCCCTCCACGCCGTCTTGCCGCCTCCGCATGCCTCCAGCGTGTCCTGCCATGCTGGCATCCAACTCAGCATCCACGTCACCGTCCGTACCCGGGGCCCACTGATGACGTCATGATGACGTCATCACAGAAAAGCGCCAAAATGCCATATGCGCCAAATTTATCGTTATAAGCATGAAAATGGACTGTTTTTGGTCATTTTCGTTGGAAAGGTGAGGGAGTTGTTTTGTTCGTTTACGCCGAAATTGCCTCCATATTTCGAATTCAAAAGATTTGGACGCTGCCACCTGCAAAATTCAACTACATTCTTCACCCATCGATCAACCCGATAGCTCTCGGCGCTAATTATCCAGGTATTTTGCCAAACCAACCCGTTTGCCGTGTTCTTCCCATTCTCTGCGAATTTGCCACTAAAATTGCCTAAAGAACTCCTAATTTAATGATGTTCACCTGTTAATGAATAGCCTTCAGAGATCTAAAGCACCCTGTTTTCAAGTTTTCACTATTGCACAGTTGTTTTAGGCTTAAACACACGCTAAACTCTCATGCTCACCCAACATTGTTCCCTTAGGCCGAGTGTGTGATTTGAAGACTTTATTTTTCACCAGACTATAATCCTGCTCCCCTCTAAATTTGCCCTCACTGTCCATAATTCCTGTGAATTCACCAGAAGAAATCAGAGTCAAGTCTACTCATCCAAGTTGCTCCTTCTAAAAGATAAATCTGGCCCCATCTGCATTCAGTCTGCCACCTTACTTCTAAAGCCTTACAAGCTATAATATTCAAAATGTTACACTCAGAAGCTGCATTCTAAAGATAACACCTGAAAGTTATACAATGGCTACACCATCAGCTCTCAGTGTTGCTCCTATAAATCCACCAAACAAGGAGCTTGAGGCCATGCCTCTTGCTGACAGAGATTACCTCATCCAGGACCTTGTGGCTAACAACAACCATTTATAGACCTTTCGCCAATTGAGAGACAACTACTTGAGCAACAATGACATATATGGGATATGGGAGTCCAATCTGCCTTACTATTTCCTTCCATTTGTCAATATTTTTCCAGAAATCATCCGCTTATGTGCTGAGAATTATGATCCAACTCAAAGAACTGTCAAGTCTCCATCTGGGAGCATACTCTTCCACATCAATCCTGACTCCATCAACCAAATGCTCAACTTCAAGCAAACTCAGCTGCTGTTTCCCTTCTCCATGAACTATTTACTGGATGCAGGCGCCAAACTTTCCACTGCTGACATTGAGAAGGTCACCAAGACATTCATGAGAGCTGACCGCTAGCCTACAGGGCCACCTCCTTTCTTGCATGTCCATTTCACTGATGTAGGCAAACTCCTGGTTGACATGATCTCCTATGTGTTGGGCTACAAAACCAGTGAGCACGTTGATGAGATAGTGCTGGTGTTATTAGCTGCTTACAGCCCAGGCCAGCCTCCCGCCTACAAATATAACTTTGCCAAGTTTATAGCCAACAAAATACATGACCAACTCTTGAAAGTGGATAGGGAGGGTGTGTTCAAATATTCATCATATATCTACCACTTGTTCATGTATTATCAGTCCGAGGCCTTTCAATGCCCTATCAAGAAGCTGGATTCTAGGGGAGAAAGGAGGTCTGTTATCTTCTGGTCATCAGTTTTCCACCAAGTCCAAGATTCACCATATTCATACTGTGAATTTATTGACCAATTTGTCTACCCGGTCTCTTGCCTATTGATGAGATCCCCTCCTCCCAGACTGTCATTTGAAATCCAAAAAACTTTGCAGCTGTCCAAGAACTATAAAATAGGTGATTGGTACCTATACCAAAATCATACAGTCATCAGAATCTATGGCTGTGAGCTCTGTCCATATAGGCTCCCAAGATATGTACCAATGAGAATGTTTGCCTTGGAATACTATAGGCAGCTTATTAACTCTGACCTCACCCACTTTGATAGTGCCAAGAAGAAAGCCCATCTCAAGTTCAAAGACCACCTAGGCCCCTTTATCATGAATAAGAAAGAGGGTTGGCAAGAGGCTGATCAAATACTCAAAGATAAATACAAGCTATCAAGAAGCTTCTGGTGGGTCCCTTATGACCCCGAAGGCTTCATCAGTGCTAGAAGAGTCAAGTACAGGCTGCTAGGGTATAAGCACTGTAAATATCCACAAATTGAGCAGTATGCCAACCAACAAGAATGGTTGCAAGGCACATTAATTGAGGAACTAACTCAAGAAGAAATAATGGAAAGAAATGTCAAGGGTTTAGAAAAAACTCTTGACTTAGATTCTGTGCAGCAGGTAACTTTCAAGTAGCCGTAACCAATTGGAGAAGGTACCTCCATTGCTGCAACCGCACCAGTCACCCAGGCGCCATCTACATCAGCATCAGTTATAGAAAAAGGCAAGGGAATAATGGGTGCAGAAAAAGAAGTAGTAAAAGAAAAGCCTGCCTCCTCAATTGGGCAGCAGCAAGAGCAAACCCCTCCGCCACAAACAGAGGCACCAATAGTGCCTGCCTTGCAGACCCCTGCACATGAGGAAAGGGGCAAGAAACGGGACCGAGAAGAGTCCACACCTGCTAGTGGATCCTCTTAGCAACCCGAAGCCAAAAGACAAAGGGTTGATTCTCTGGTCATAGAAGAAATCAGCGAGGAAATCCTTGAGAGCCCAAGGAAAGAAAGAGGAGATAGCCAGCAGATAGCCACAAGCTCTTTTCAACAAGAGCAAGGAGTACAACTTGGCATGGAGGTTTCCTCCTCCACTCAGCAGAGCAAGAAGCCTTCCAGCACTAAGGCTTCCTTCAAAGAGATAAAGGCACAAAATGAGCTGTTGAGAGTGGAGGTATACAAACAATTTCTCAAGGCAACGCCAACTAAACAAGAGAGGCTGATGTCAGTATATGATATCCAAGAGGAAAAGATAATCCTCAACCATTTCAAACCCAAGGTACTGCAGCCTCACTCAGCTGCAGATTTTGTAAAAACAAAGCTAGAAGTCATGGCAAAAGACATTCACCCCATGGATCAGATAGAGCTGCATAAGCAAACGGGGGAAATGGTCTATGCCACACTGGTAGACAGGGCCACAATGGCCCATGAATTGAAAGAATCTCTGAAGAACACCAACACCCAGCTAGATTTGGAGAGAATGTCCTCCACGGCCAAGGACAATAGGATCAAAACACTGGAGGACATCATTGTGGACTTAGGACATGATCCTAAGGATCCTAAGGGTGTGAGGGCCCTTATGAAAAAGGAAGAGGATGATATTGTTGCATTGAAGAAAAGACTAAAATTGCTTCCTACTGAGCACCCTCAAACAGTAGAATTGCAAAAAGAAAAGGAGTTTGAAGATCAATTGGACCTAATAATGCAGCTAAATCAAAGAGTGATTGATCTGGAGAAGGAGCTAGAAAGGGCACTGCTAGACAAACAGGGAGAATCAACCTCCCAACCTCCTCAGACTGCCTCAACCACTGCCACAACTACAGAGGCAGCAGTGACCCTTGCAACGGCTACAACAATGACAGATGCGGCAGCAACAACAACAACAACTCCTGAGTCCAGCTTAAACATGGATGAATTGACAAAAGTTATCAAAGATCTGGAGCTTCAGGTGATAGAGATCAAACAAGCCAAGGAGAAATTGGTAGAGCTGGAATCTAAGTATGACAAATCCAAGATGACTGTAGCAGAGCAGACCAGAGAGATTAAGGCCCTCAAAGACAAAATAAAGGCCTTAGAAAAAGAACTGAAACTAGAGAATACCCTGGCAGAAATAAAAAGGATTTTGTGGGCCCGGATTGACCACTCCCTTACCAGACAATGGAAGTCAATCAAAACAGTGCATGAACAGATGGAATTAATAGGCCAAGCACAAATTGAGAGCCAGAAAGCCAGAACAGCACTAGGGAATAGGCCTGAGCAGGCCAACAGGATGATAAATTTCCTTAACAATCAGACCAAGGAGGAGCTGGCAGCCCTGAACATCATCAACAGAACAGATGTTGTCCTCACAGCTAAAAAGGTGCTGACCCTCAGAAATTTTGTACAAACTGTAGAGAGAAAATGTCATGAAATGCAGGCTGAGGTGGATGAATACAAGCTTAAAATGGGAGCACTGCAAGACAAGGGATTGCCCAGCCTACTGACCAGCACGGGAAGACTGCTCCCCCGTGAGCAATATGCTACGAGGATGACAAATTTTATTGAAAATCAGATCACAGCATCCGCAAGTACTTCTGAAGAAACAGGACCTCCATCAGGGCAGAGCCTCTATGACAAGCTTGAAAATCTATTCTACATTGAGCATGAGATTAATCACTTATTTGAGGTCCCACCAAATTTTTACAGGTATACAGAGGCAGATGAAACCTTGATAAAGATACAAAGACACCAACTGCCCAAGGAAGATTGGTGGTAGGCAATGCTGCAAATTTTGCCTCAGTAATCTCAGTTTAGTCAGTCCTAGCCCGCTTCAACTCAACCAAAGTAAAGAGCAGAATCAGGACAGCATGCAAAGCGGCCAAAAAAGATTACTCAGCGTAAATACCACGACAGCAATCCAAGGCAAAGGAAATGCGCAGATTTTGGGAAATACGGCTCTAGCCGACTCAATGTGTTACAAAGTCAAAATTCTCTGACAATTTTTGATAGCTAATACACTAAGCAGTTATTACAACATTTATTCTCTCAGCTGCAATTCTCCAGGAGTTGGCACAGTATTTATGAGCCATTAATTCATCAGCTAGATATTTTTTGATCTAAATTTTGTATATATACCTCCCCTGGCAACGTATTTGGGGTTGGTGATTTTCTCTCTAAGACAATATATTGTATATTTTCAGATGATCTAATGCAAAAGGCTGGAAAAGCTCATTATCTCCTGAATGCTTGATGTCTCAATGATGCTCTGCGTGCTGTTACAGAATTCCTGTGCTGTCTAATGGAACAATAAGTTTTCTTAAACTATGTTTTATCTTCTTATGTTTGTTTGAATCATATGCATGTTTCACCAGTCT
The DNA here is from genome assembly GCA_031772625.1 of Pinus tabuliformis. Classification (NCBI taxonomy): domain Eukaryota; kingdom Viridiplantae; phylum Streptophyta; class Pinopsida; order Pinales; family Pinaceae; genus Pinus; species Pinus tabuliformis. The sequence goes on along the minus strand of CM062813.1, from coordinate 914,661,109 downwards.
AACAATAGAGAAAAAGAATAGTACAGGAAATGTTTGATTACACCCTGTGCTCAATCTCTGTCGTTGAAAATGTTTTCTTCAGAATTAATCATGGACATGAATTCTTAATTGCTCATGTTTGTATCGGTTCTATAAATATGAATGTTATCCAGGAATTCTTCAATGCTCCTAAGTAATGTTCCCACTGTTCCCCATATCAGCTTACTGAAAGATCCTTAGTTGCCTTTCACGCCCTGATTCCATCCCATCCAATTACAGATTTAAAGAATTGTTCCCTAGACACTTATCTGGCTCTGTAGCATCACTGTTGTTTCAACACAGACATATCAAGCAATTAAACATCACTGACTCCATGCCCAATGGCCTAGATCACCCTGCAAAAATATACCTGTTCTGACTGAAATCATCATCCAGCAAATTCAAAACAAAACCTTGTGCATCATAGCTAGCCTAAAACATCATACAAAGTTAAATCATAAAGAGAGAGCCCTCTCTGGTTACAGGTAGGCTAGGACCTGTGACCCAAAGATTGGTTAGTGGTTACCTCGGCCGTATTCCCTTAGGAGTCAAAGGGGACAACTTGAGTGATAACAGGACTGATGCCGAATAATCAGAGTAACACTCAGCGAAGAGTATTGCTAGAGCATAGTCCTCGCTAAGAGGGAGTGTTGATTTGGGATAGCATCGGATGTTCTCTAGCCACGAAATTTGGTGGAGAGGTTGGGGCACATGAGATATCCAATACCAAGAAACGGTTTGGACAGATTATAAACAATTTAGGAGATATTAAAATAATTAATATTTTTAATGGAGTCCCTAAGTCTGAACTTAGGGAAATTAAAATATTAATGTGGATTAATATAAAACTATGTTAGAATGGTCCAAAAGACATGGATCATCCTAGATCTAATCTTAGCCATTTATTAGGGACTTAATCTCGGCCGTTGGTATGTCAACAAGAAAAGTATAAGAGGAGGCTTGAGGGTCACTTGGAGAACACACCAGAGTGATCAATCATTCTATTCTCTAGAGTGGGGTTTGATATGAGAGATAGAATCAGTGATCAGAGTTGCAGCTAAGGGGCAATGAGTATAGAGAGACAAAGAGGCAGAGATAGGGTGGGGAGATCAGCGCAGGAGCCAGAGAGAGTGATGCAGTAGCAACCAGGGCTCAAGCAGGGGTACATAGAGGCAGCCAGGAGTTGCGCAGTGCTTCCAGTGTTGCTAACACAGAGGGCCATAAGGGTGAAACATGGCCTCCTGAGGCTGACTCAGACCCATTCAGTGTGACACAGGGCCAGCGCTGAGCAGAGAGAGGTTGACGGAGTCCAGAAAGGTAGACGCTGGGGTTTCTGGGGCAGATTGGAGCTGAGGAGCTGTCGGAAGGTTTATCTAGGGTTTTAGCCAGGACATTTGTCTCAGACTGAGAGGTACTATTTCCAAGGAAATTCTCTGTTGGGTAAGCCAGATTTGGCACCTAGATTCTACTCTGAATTGCTTAATAAGAAAACCCTCAGATAGCTGCACCGATTTTCCCGCATTGGGCTTTTCTGGGGACATTGGTCCAAAAATAACGGTGTCATTCAGTGTGATTATTTCTGTTTCCTTCAGTTGTTGATCTGTAATATGTTGATCATGCACTATTTTTTATTTTCAGTATTTACATTTTTAATAACTTGTTAAGTAATAGAATAAGTAGGTAGGAATAAATAAGTAAAGTGCATGGAGGATTTCTAACTGGTATACTTTGAAACTTAAATAGTAGCATTGTGAAAGGATTGGTTTCAATTGGGGATATTCATCAATGTCTACAATAGAATATGAGAACTTGAATAATTGATATAGTGAAGTTAGAAATACACATTTCAAAATGGAATCCAATTCACCCCAAGATCTACTAGGTCCACATATGAAGGCGTAAGAGGTAGTACAAACAACCCCTGTATGAAAAGGATCAAACATGATTCGGTAGGGGAAAGTAATGGTAAATGGAGAGTTGATCCTTTGAATCCAAGAGCTATTCAAGCTGATCAAGAAAGGAGAGAACAAGAGGAAGAGGAGAAAAGGAAGCAAGATGGGTTTCTTAAGAAGCAACAAGAAGAAGAGGAGGAAATTGAGGAGAGTGTAAGAGGAGTAACAAAGGTAGTCCCAAGAGGAAGAAGAAACACAAATAATGGAGGAAGAACAATTGACTCAAGAGATAGAGGAAGAGTTGGAGGAAGATGATACCATCCATCCCATAGACGATGAACCAATTTCTCTTGAAGAACCTCCTCTTATGGGTGGTCATCTCCCATTTGATGAAATTGGAATCACACCTCCACCTAAAGATAGATTCATGGATGTGTGCAATGTCATGTTTGATCAACTCAGGAAGAGGATCATGTAGTAGAGGCAAAGAAACTTCCTAAATGATCCTCAAAATATAGTCTTGGTATCTACAGGAAAGAGATAACTGCCAATACTAGAAGGAATCCTAGGGAAATCATGGAAGCAATTGTTTCTTTTGCTACAACAACACGAGAAAACCTTGAATATCTATTGAATGAGAATGCATAATTAAGCAGAGAGATAGATGCAGTGAAGCAACAAGCAGAACTTCTTGCTGCGGAAAATCAATTATTATCTTCACACAACTTCAATACATTGGAATTACAATCAGCCATGCAGGAGGAACTGGGGCCAATGGAGGATACCATGGCATGGTTGTATGATGAGATTATAATTTTACAATAAGTGGTGACTCCCATAATTTGCATTCATAAGAAAGCACAAGAAGTCTTGAGGCTCCTGAAAGTGGAAAGCAGAGCAGTTGACCAACTTCAGGAATGGGCTACCAAATATCTGAATGTTCCGCCACATTTATTTAAAAAGGATATGATTGTTGCTAAAATGTACTAGGTATAATTTAGACTCCACCATCAGAATTACAACTACCTTGGAGAACACACGACAAACACCATTTCCACTTATAGTCGTCTACACAATGGTTTTGAGTTTCTAGCATAAAAACATGGGATGCCTTAAGTAGGATCACTTGAAGAAATAAGAGGCAGGGAAATCATATTTCAAGAAATAAGACAATACATGGAAAAAATCAAGCAAGAATCTAAACAAGAAGGCTTGGATATCACCAAATACATTTTTCTACAATATTCCATTGCACTAGTCAAAACTCACATGAAACTCTCATGGCTATGGAATAATGTGCCATCAAGATCCAAGACAATATTGATGGAAGTGCTGGAGGTGAAGATGCAGTATGAAATGAACTTGCTAGTTCAGATCAAAGTCATCTCTACAAAGTTTAGCGCATGGCACACATACATCCCCAATGAGATCCATGAGGAAGAAAATGATTTGTAAATTTGATAAGACTTTGTCCTATTAGAAATTTTGTCTCATGTAACCACTGTCTTATATGTAATTTTTCTTTTGTAATAAGTTGTATGTAATGACGTTCAAGAAACACATGTAGAATGCGAAAAGCCACATATGGAATGTAAAAGTTCATGTATAGAATATGAAAATTCATAGGAGTTGAAGAGACATGAGGAAGCTCAAATTTCGTTGTCATTTTTTTATAAATAGCTACTCATAACTCAAGCAAAGAGCTTGGATTCTTGGAGTCTTGCCTTGGCTTCTCTTGTAGTGCATATGAGATAGATCATCCTTTTGAGAAGCAAGTTGTGGCTTCATATTCCACTGTTGGATCTAGTGTCTGAATGTTATAGCACCATTTACAACTCTTGGTAGAACTTATGCTCTGATTATGGCCTAGGGAAACCCTTCCTTCGAGACTTGGTCCAAAATCCAAAAAATAGTGTTTTATTCCCTATACGCTACTTTTCCCTATGATAAAAGTATGTACACGTGGTTCATCATATATCCAACCCACGTACATATGTTAAAACACTTAAAAAAAATAAATTTCCTTAATTTCAGGCGGAGTTCACGGGTTTTACCTATTGCTCACCTCCTATTGCCCGTGGCCCAACTATTTCCCAACTGAAAAAAACTAATTTGGAGAGGTATAAATAAACCTCCATGGGAAGGCATTAAAGGAGAAAGGATGGGATATTGATACTATAGTGAGATTATCCTTGATCAAGTCTGAAGAATCCCTGTGCCTCCTGCACTCCCCAAAGCTTCAGGATACCCTTGTTTCCTTGATTATAGATATCCCCCATATTGCTTGAGATAGCCTTGTATTGGTGATGGAGGAAGATTTTTGAAGGCCGGGAAAGGACAGATCCAGAGGATGGTTCCACTTGGAGTTGGAGAAGGACTCAGGTCATATTTCACCATCTTATTTATAGCTTACTTCAATAAAAAGGAATGTTGTTCTGTTTCCAATATGAAATGTGTTTATGCATCAAAATTATGTTGTAATTGAATCATTTATGAATCTTATATTAATGTATACTTAGTCATTCATTTATATGATTTCAAGTTAAAATCATGTACATGTGTTATGTTTCTACTGTCGTGTATGTTGCATTTAAATAATTTTCAGGTTTCAAGAACATTGGGAGAAGCTGAGGATTTGCACCCTGTAGGATCTACCCAAACAAAGGACATCCGGGTAAGGACACTCCTACACAATTTAGTAGAATAAGGAGTTTTGATGATTGTTTGAGCATTTCTTGTTGAAGTTTTCCCTCTTCTCTATTGGGGTTCTCAACCCAAAGCCCTAGGGTGGTTTCACCCATAACAGAATTGGTGATTCCACTGGGAAAAACAATCTTGTTATTCTTGGTTTGGGTTGTTTGTTCTCAATTAGGGTTCACTTTCTTGATTGCTTGCTTTTACAGTATTGTTTGGTCCATTAGTGTCCCAGGCATCAAGTCTGATCTTCTTGATCAAACCTTGATTTTGTTTTCCTTATAAAGGTTTATATGCACTGTTTACTTTGTTTATAGTAGCGTATACATGCAGGTTTCTGTAAATCAAACTTGTGTATACGTGAGTTTCCTGTATTAGAAACACGTGTGCATGCTTATGTATTTTTACATGGTCGCGTATGCAATTTTTTGGATGATTTTTCCAAATCTTCCTGCCCAGTTAGGTTTGTAGCATGGTGATTTTTGTTGTTGTATGATCATCTGCTGTCTGGAGAATTTACTTTTCCTACAAGCTTTCTTTTTCAAAATCTCCTTCTCAATGAAAAGATTTGGCCTATGATTGCTTCTTAAGCAAGTTTGTAGTTTGTATCTTGGGTTCAAGGATTCGTTCTAAAGTTCTTGGTTGTTATGGTCTTCTAGAACAGAAAATTGTTTTCAATTTCGTTTCGAACCCGGATTTCAAATCCCTTGCTTTGCTTTCCCTTGTTTGGTGGCCTTATTGCTTTTCTTGCTTTTTGAGAGTCTTTTTGACAACTTTGAAATTATTTCTTTCTTGGCCTTTTGGTCAGTTTGTCAAAATCTTTTGCTGCTATTTGAGTCAGTTTGTACAAGTTGTAGTCTTTCTTGTTCATGTTTCGTTCATTTTTGAGTTTATAACTTGTAAGATTGAAAGATTCCTTGTGCTTGTTTATTGATGTTTTGAGTTTTAGTACTACTTTTGTGACTTCAAGAAGTTGCTTTGTTTCCTTAAAAGAAAAATCACAAAAACATTGCTTTTTGTTTTTCTTTTTCCAAAGCTTTTGGTTTATGGTTTCTTTTGTTTTGTTGTTGAGAAGCAAATTGTGATCTTTTGCAATTTGTTTTGCTTTCTTTGGAGAGATTTGTTTTTAATTTTATTTTTTCCTCTTTATTTTCAAGTTGGCTTATTGTCTCTATAAAGAAAACACATTTTTGCTTCTTGTGTGAGCATCCATGCACTATCATTATAGTTTGCATTATAGACATTTTAGTCTTTTTGTTAGCTTTTGGGTGTGTGGAGTGTTTTTTTTGGAAAAAGAAAAAGTTGCTTGTACAAGTTTATTCGTAGAACTTTATAGAAATCCCTCTTCATTGAAGAAAATAACTACATTGGAATGTAGCTAAGTTTGTATTGGTTTTTGTTGGATCAAAACATCATCAATTTCACTCTCGTAATTCCCCTGACTTAAAAGAACAACTATATAAAATCAAACAATTAATAAAATGAACAATAACTTTTATTGTTGTCATTAACAAAAACCAACAAGTTTAGGTTCATTAGGGCCTTGGATTAGGTGAGTGGAGAGTTAACTCTTCAAGGCTGCTCAAATTACAAAACTTAGAAGTTGAATAAAGAGCGAAACCCAATATCGTCAAAAAGACCGGGAAAGCTCCGTGACTAGGAGTTAAGCATGAAGGAGAGTGAAGACAAGGAAGAGAGACACCCCCTCTCCTCCTTGTTGGATCCTGCCTCACGATTGTTTTGCCCGGATTTTCATACGAGTTGGTATCCATAGTGGACTTTCCTAGGGATTGCATAGGTGGCTGCGGAGGGGAATCCCATGGCACCTGAGGTTGACGTTGCATCAAGTTCAGCAGTACTTCTGGAGGGTATGCTTGCGAAGCTTGGGTTCTTTCACTGGAAAAGGTTGTTGTCTAGAGGTCAGCGTAACTGCTTCTGATACCTTCGCTGGTAGGCCTGGGCCGTCATTATCCCAGACTATCTTCGAAAGGTCCCTTACTTTACTTTCTTGTATTTTGGTGTTCAGTCCTCATCACCTGAAGCGGAAATACTTGGAAGTTGCTTGATTGGTTGTATCTTTAGGGACTTTATAGTCGAGTGCTCTTTTCTCTTTGTATATAGTTGGCTTTAGGTATTTCTGTCTTGTCACTTTTGGACTTTAGATTTTGAGTGACTGACCTACCACTCCGCCGATCTTGAAAGGCTTTTGAAAGTTGTGGAGTTGCCTCCTTAAGGGCAAAGGTTTTGATTGTGCATCTATCTTCCTTGGAAATTCATTTTTACATTCCCGTAAGGGAAGGATCTGCGAATAAGTTAGATATGGACAACATGCCTGTGGAAACCAACCAAGGTACCCTTCCAAAAGGGGATCCTTGTGCTTTTCCTTTCTTTGGAAACGTTGGTACCCCCTTGATGGCCACTTTGAATATTCTTGGATTGAATGTTGGACTACCAGTTTGGCTGTGGTCCACTCCAAATATTCTAGATGTTCTTGAAGCTTCTCAGATGAATACTTTATTTCAAGGGAATCAAATGGGTTGTTCATATTCTTTCAAAGGGAAATCTAAGATTCCTCTTCCTCCTCCCTCTTGTAATAAGAGATCTAAAAAGAGGAGAAAGAGGAAGACGAAGAAGAAGAATAATTTTATCCATTCATCATCAACCTCTTCTAGTCACGTTGAAAACGAGCTTTCAGCCACTGCAAGTCATGCTGGGGGCACAAGTCTAGTCACTGCAAGTCATACTAGCAATTCATCATCAACCTCTACAAGTCATGTTGGAGATGAGCTTTTAGCCACTGCAAGTCACGCTAGGGGCATAAGTCTAGTCACTGCGAGTCATACTAGTAATGGGTCACCTACCTCTATGAGTCATATTTCTGTTGACTCACCTGCTTTTGTGAGTAGGGATGGGGGCACAAGTCCTATCTCTCTAGGGAAAGAGTCACTGACCTCTGCAAGTCATGTTGGGGACTCTTCGCAAACCACTGCTAGTCATGTTGGCGGAATGGTCATTGACAAGAAAAATAGGCATGGAAATTTTAAACCTATTTCCTTGTAAGATATTCAAGGGAGACCATATTACTCATTTATGCCCTAGTATTCCAGAGGTATAAAGGATATGGTCCGAGTCTAAAGGTTCTTCTATTCCTAGATCTGATATGGTTTCTAAACAGTCTCATCAACCATTGGTTGATAATGTGGTTGAGCCAGTGCAATCTCTAGCTAATTACACTCCTCTTTTGGGGGGTGAAGTGCCTAACATCAGAGTCTGTTTGATTTCTAGTACAGAGTCTTCTGGTATAGGGGACATTCCATTTTCTTCAATCCCTTCAAGTTCTAGGAGCATCTCCTTTAATTGGGATAGTCTTTTTGAGCCTCGTCTTCCTTTCGCTGCACCTTTCCAAATAAAGGTTAGAGTTAATTCCACAAACGTCTATCGATGTATGGTGGATGAAGGATCCTCTGCAAGTATTATATTCTCCTTTACTTGGAAAGCTTTAGTTTCTCTAAAGTTGTTGATCGCTGATAATCCGTTGTTAGCCTATGATAGAAGACTTGGTGAATCTATGGGTGTTTTTCCTCAATTGCCTATTACTTTAGGTGGGAAGACTATTTTTATCGATATGATGGTGGTTGATTACCCTTTAGACTTTAATATGCTACTTGGGCATGATTATTTCTATGCTATGAATGTTGTGGTGTCTTCACTCTTTCGAGTGATGTGCTTTCCTCATAATGGGAATATTATCACTATTGATCAACTTGAAACTGATAATCACCACCCTAATTTGAATTTACTGTAGAATACCCCTTGGTTTGTTCCAAGTGTTCAAGTAGACTCTCCCCCACCATGGGTGAAATATGTGGCATTGAATCCTCAATGTTCAATTGCTTCTGAGAAGGATTATTTGACCTATTATTCTCCTTCTTGGGACTTGGTCCTGATAGTTGACTAAGAGATTCTTCCTATAGGGACATGGGACCCCTTAATTCCCTATTTTGATCCTTATAGTTCTCATGATTTCTTGGAGTTTGATTTGCCTTCACATGAGGAACTTTTTGAAGTCATGAGTTTTAACTACCAAAGGAGTCCTTGGCCCGAGCCTCGCAAGGGGTTTGTTCCGAAGAACTATTATGTGTAAGCCGTAAGGCTACGTGGTTCCCTATACCATATTATACATATAAGGTACGCATTTTCAAGTTTTGTATTCTATAGCACAAGATTTTATCTTAAGTTTATATGTGGGATGTATTAACTTCTTGTCTAGTCTTCCTATTTATGTCTATATAACTTGGAAGATTTCTCATTTGGACATTTGTATGGTTGATCCGCTTTGACAGGTACTATTTCTCAAAACTGGCATATAGGTTAGGTTTTTCACCTGCATTATGCATTTATCAGTTTCCTTTCCCATTTTGGCCTTAGGATTGACCCCACCAAGATATGATGTGGAACCTTCTCATTGCTTAGAAGTATCATGACTTGTGTGGTAGAGCCTACCTTATCATGGGCGCCCTAGATAGTACCTTGTTGTCATTTGGCACCCATGTTGAATTTTGGTTCTTAGGCTCGGGAGTGCTCTTTAGTCCATCCATGACTTGTGCATTGAAGCCTAATTCCTCTAGTTCTTCGCTATTTTTCTGGCTTTATACCCTAGAGGCCCCTGTGTGTTGAGTTGTACTGCTGCATTGCACGTTGACCATTTGTACCTTTTGGCCTTGAGCTGGCTCCACTTGGACTCGTGTTTAAGCCACTTATCAACCATGTCTTATGCAAAATAAACCTTGCAATCACTTAGCCTCTGTAACTTGACACAGCCTTATACCCGTGGAAAGAACATCCCTTTGAGTGCCCTTGACCTATTTCACCACCTTGTATTGAGGATAGGAATGTTCCCCTCCCAGGAACTAGAGCATCTGCTTTTTTGACACTCGTTCTTTCCACTGTACTATAGCATTCTTTTATTCTTTTTTCAAGCTTCATATAAAAGAAAAAGTCAAAAAATTATATATTCCAAAAAAGAGTGGGAACGGGACATTATTTCCATATTTTGATGGCAGCTAGAGTCAGTCATGTCACCCTTGAACAAAGCACTCAAAAAAAGTCTTTCCTCCATTGGGGTGGGCTTTAGTTTGAATTAGGAGAGCCTTAACCTTGCTATTGAGTCAGTCCTCCTCCAATTGGATACCTATTCCAATCATATGGAGAGTTTTCCTATGCCTCCTGCATGACAAACTTATACAAAGTTATCATATGTTGCCTTATAGTCACAGTTGAGTCGTGATTTTGTTCAAGGGAAGTAAACCTGAGTTGGCCTCTCTGCGTTGTGTCTTGACCTAGTTTTCAGTCGGCCATCCCTAGTTGTCACCGTCATGTTAATTATCACATAAATTTTATTGGTCCTTTTCTCGAGCCAGTTTGAGAAGGTATCCATTGACTTCTTGCTGGCAGGTCTTGTCCTTATCGACTACGACAAATTTCTCTGAGGGCAGATCTAGAGCTGCACCCTAGCCCTATTTTCATTATTGATAGGTCACCTTGTGCTCAACATCGATTAGTATCATGGGTCTTTGACTGGGTGGTTTCCCTTGTGTTTGACATCAGATTTCATTATCACACATTGGGATTCGTGCAGTGCCTTAGTTTCCATTTGACCCTATTGGTGGATTCCTTGCCTCTATGTCAGCTTTCATTATTGGTTGGTTCAGAGGGTTTCTATCGTGTGCTAGCTACATATTGTGTACGCAAGAAATGTGCTTCGGTTGGGTTACTACATCTTCGTTCGTCCGATTCCTTCCACATTATTGGCCTACGGGTTACACTCGCACTAGATTGATGAAGGATGCCTTAATGCCTTCCTTCTAGCGGATCTTTTCCCATCGACTTCAGCTCATTTCTCTGGGAAAGGGATCTAGAGTCCATTTGGCAGTACCTTAGGGTTTGCAGTCATCAGTGGTAGATTCCTTCACTATCGAAAGTGGGAAAACATCATTGTCTCCTGATTGATAGATTCTTTTAAGTGTTAGACTACAGCTCATTTATTCGCACTTGTTAGATTGTACTGGGTACCTTGACTCTCATCATCATTATCGGTGAGTAGTTCCGAGTTTTTTAATGGTATACATCAATGACCGGTAATCAAATGATTTCTCACATAGTCCACTTCAGATCATTCATTCCCATTGTGTAGAAATGTACCACGACGGTCGGTGAAGGCCTCGGGTTTGCATTAGCATGTCCTGGTTCACTTGTCAGTTGATCCTGTTTCTACTAGTTGACACCATCCACATTATATGTTGCAGTTCCTTACATCAACATCTTATATGCTGGCACCTGAGTTGCAGTGTAGTACCATTTATTCCATCATGTTCACTTGGTACTATTTGGATCAATTTTTTGGCTTTAGTGATCAACTTCATACTTCAACATCATTGATCAGCCCTTTATATGTGATATTCAGACATGTACTTTCTTGATTATGATCAGATGATCCATTATGTATTTCCATTTCCTTTATACTTGTATGCATATTAGATCCGCTTTTGTACTTGACATGCGGACATGCTTTACTATTTTTGAGCATGGGTATGCTTGCCTGAGACAACAGTTTCTTTCCAATTTCTTTTGATGGATTGGCAGGCTGAATTTTGGTGAATCCTCCTCGGTCTCGACATGATTCCTTCCATACACTTAATACATTTCGGCCATCATGTACCCCTTCTGACCTTATATACTAGGCAACATTTGTTATAGCACCATTTACCACTCTTGGTAGATTTGATGCTATGACTATGGCCTAGGGCAACCCTTCCTTCCAGACTTGGTCCAAAATCTAAAAGATAGTGTTTTATTCCCTATACTCTATTTTTCCCTGTGATAAAAGCATGTACACGCAGGTCAACATATATCCAACCCGCGTACATATGTTAAAACACTTAAAAAAATTAAATTTCCTTAATTTCGGGTGGAGTTCACAGGTTTTACTTGTTACTCACCTCCTATTGCCCGTGGCCCAACTATTTCCCAACTGAAAAAACTAATTTGGAGAGGTATAAATAAACCTCCATGGGAAGGCCTTAAAGGAGAAAGTATGAGATATTGATACTATAGTGAGATTATCCCTAATCAAGTTTGAAGAATCCCTATGCCTCCTGCACTCCCCAAAGCTTCAGGAAACCCTTGTTTCCTTGATTATAGATATCCCCCATCTTGCTTGAGATATCCTTGTATTGGTGATGGAGGAAGATTGTTGAAGGTCGGGAAAGGACAGATCTGGAGGACAGTTCTGCTTGGAGCCGGAGAAGGACTCAGGTCGTATTTCTCCACCTTATTTATAGCTCACTTCAATAAAAAGGAATGTTGTTTTGTTTCTGATATGAAATATGTTTATGCATCAAAATTATGTTGTAATTCATTTATGAATCTTATATTGATGTATAATTAGTCATTCATTTATATGATTTCAAGTTAGCATCATGTATATGCTTTATGTTTCTATTATTGTGTATGTTCCATTTGAATAATTTTCAGGTTTCAATAACATTGGGAGAAGATGAGGGTTTGCACCCTGTGATATCTACCCAAACGAAGGACATCCGGGTAAGGAAACTCCTACATGATTTAGTAGAATAAGGAGTTTTGATGATTGTTTGAGCATTTCTTGTTGAATTTTGCCCTCTACTCTGTTGGGGTTCTCAACCCAAAGCCCTAGGGTGGTTTCACCCATAACACTCATCTATGTAACAGTGTACATGGGATATTTCATTCATAATCATAATCTCTATGAGTCGACACTTCTTCATACATGTATCATAGATGGAGTAGGACTATTCTTGTTATATTTGTTGTATATGCTGGTTTAATTACATAGTAAGTTTAATGAGCTATTTCTTTGCTTAGATATGGTTGTTGTTGGATAGGTTCTATTATGTTTTCATGATTATTGTTTATTATGTGGAATAATCTACAGGTAATAAAAAATCCTTTATCTTCATTCCCAGGTCCCCCTTTAGGATAGTATTATTGCTTCCCTAATTGGAGGCTTGTTTCCATTTACCAGCCATGGAATTTCCCTCTGAATCTTGCATTTGGTGTCACACAATGCTTACATACTTGCTGCTCCAAAGAGGCTTTTATGATCTCTCATGCATGTGTTGTAACTAAGGCACATCTTTGAAACCTTTCCAATGGTGGTCAAACCATAAAATCGAATGTGACTCCTAAACCAAACGTTGTGAGATATAATTAGGACCTCACATCAAGGAGATCCACTTACATGTTGGCAGAATACAACATCGTCAAAACCACCCTTACATTGATGTTGAGGACATCTACTTCTTGACAAATCTCTCATCCAGAGGGGCCAATGTTTCACTATTCAACCCTAGGGCTGAAGGTGAATAAAAAAATTACTACATAAGAGAATATTGTGTTCGAGGATCTCAAAAGAGCAATGGAAGGATTGAGATTAAAGACATCATAGACCTTCCACTAAAGACCATTTTGTTCACAATCACTCACTTGTGTGGAAGTGCAACTCCTCACCTAGCCACAAAAGCACAAATGGAGTATGCATTAGATTGTATGCAGCCAACCATATTTAATTGGTGTGAAGGAGTATTAACTAGTTTGAAAGGGTAGCCCACCAAAGAAAATATAGGGCATTTTAATATTTTGGTTATGGATCGATTGTAGTGTATTTTTATTTGGAGATAATTCCCTTACTATGCCCACAAGTTTCCATGGAGATGACAGGTCCTAGAGATCCCCGTATGCTACAGTGGGTTAGTTTAATTGCACACCATGGAGGTGGTCTGTTAAGAAAGTTCACACCTACATTCTTCTGATGGTTGGGTTAGTAACTTCTAATGCTCAAGGATTACCCGTACGCAGGTGTAAATTTAGTAGGTGATCCCTATATTCATATTTCTAAAGAAATGTAGAGGGGTGACATAGGTAAAACTTCTCACTTCTGTTGTTTTTTATTTTTTAGTATTTTCCAAGTTTTTTTGTGTTTTTAACTTTGTGCCAAGACTAAATATCTAAATACCATGTAGACATTGGACTAGTCAGACCAACAACGATGTCACCAATAGCTAGGTGTGGTGAACAACGAGTGTGCATTATCGAGCATGATCCTTCGATAATAGAGACCTCAACTGAGATTGAGGAGAACCTTGGAAGGCTGACAACAGACATTTCAAACATAGAAATAGATTAAATTCCTCCTTTTTATCAGAGGCATACAACAAGAGTACCTAGATGGATTTGTCATCTGTTACGATGAATGGTTCGTGCCATCATCTGTTGTCATGAACATCATACTTAGTTCCTAGGCTTTTGAGCTAGATTTTGTGTTTTTGGTTTGATTAGCATGTATGTGTATAATAAAAGGTTGTGGGCCTCATATGTCTTGGACATTGTTTTTTCGAAACCCAAAATTTTTTACAGAATTTTTATCTATTGAGACTTCTTTTATTTACTTTGCCTACTTTTGTGTAATGTATTAATGACTACTATTTATTTTTACAAATGTTGCAAATGTTGATTTAATACATAGTTGGCCAATGTGTTAGTTAATGTATTTAAATGTCTTCGAATATGCTGATATTCAATATAACTAAATTCCTTTTCCAAGAGATGTACCCGTAAAAACATCCTTAACATTGACAAACTTCTGACTGAATAAACATTATTCAAATGTAATACCACGAGTTGAGAATCTAATCTAACAACTAGAAAATGAATATGAAGTGAAATGACATCAGATAGGAGTTCAATGACAACAATATACTCTACAATGTTGTTAGTTGTTTGACCAAGGAAAATTCCATGTAAACTCACTAACTCATCCGTAGGCGTATAAATTTCCCATGCAATGAAAGAAAGATTCTAGGTACTACGACTAGTGCCATCAGCATAGCCAATGTAAGGTTGAGGGAACATCGACATCTGCAAACCAAGTGTAAAATATGATCAAGGGAAACAAAAGAAGCTCGTAAGAAAATAAATTGCAGCACACCAAAAAATATGGTACAATAATGTACAAAGTACTTATGCAAAAAAATTCTAGGCATAGTAATTTTTGAGATACAGTCCATTCCGAGGCGGAACTAAAGGTATTATTCAGTCATAATCAACTAGTTCATAGGCCCCCTTCGCAAGTACATGTTTGAATATGTAAGGGCCAAGCCAAATGGGCTTGAGCTTTCCATCTCCTAACTTATCATGCTCTTGGTCTTATAATATGACCAAGTCGCCTTCATAAGAGACATGAGGGTTAATAGTTTTATCAAATTGCGTTTTAAGTGATTTCTTATTGGTCTCATTAGCTAATGAAACATCACAATGAATTTAATAAATACACATTAAGTGCAACAAATATTCTTCCTTGACAGAAGTAGCAAGGAGAAGCTTGACAACTAGTTTCAAAGACTAGATTTCACATTCAATCGACAAAACAACTTCTAGACCATAAAATAACTAGAAAGGTGTAAATTTGGTTGTTGTTATGACTAAAGTACGATATGAACTTAATGTAAAAAACAATATAATGTGCCAATTCAATCGATGAATCCCTACGATACGTTGAAGCATCGTTTTCAAAACCTTTTTTGTGGCTTCAACCTAGCCATTGGCCCATGGATAATAAGGAATAGATTTATCGTGACATAGCCCCAACTTAGTAGTTAATTCAAACATCATATAATTTCGAAAATGTCTGCCATGATCCATGAATATGGCTTGTGGTACATCAAATCGTGCAATAATGTGATTGAAAATGAATAATGCGGTAGTTTTACTACTGCTGTCAAATGCAGGCATCACCTCAACCCATTTTGTGAAATAATCGACTACAATGATAATATAACCATGCTCCTCAACCGAGTGAGGGTTACATGTCATAAAGTCTATTCCCCATTTGGAAAAAGGACCAACAACAACTACTGGATGTAAATGAGTGGGTGGAGCACACATTTTTCGATTATAAATCTAGTAGGCATGACATTTCTAGACTGCTAAAATGCAATCTTTAAACATGGTAGGCTAGAAATAACCAACACATAGGATCTTTTAGGTTGTAGTGCAACCAAACATATGCCTTCCACATGCTCCATAATGGTAATAATTAAGGGATTTCTCAGCTTTTGAATGAGTTAAATATCATTGAAAAATAAGATCGATACCTCAAAGATAAAGAGTACCACCGATAATAAGATAGTGTTTTGATTGGTATCATATTTTATGACATTCAGAATGAGATAGTTCAGGCTAAAAAGCTTGGATTTGGAGATAAATGATGATATCTCCATACCAGGGGTCATCTGAACTAATTAGAAACAATATCTCATCAGGAATGGAATCTTCACTTACTGTCTCTGTTTCAGTATAGGGAAAGAAGCAAAATTATTTTAAAAAATACTAAGGATTTCTTAGACTTAGATTTAATGAATTCTAAATCAAAATCTTGTAGAATAACAATCCACTTCGAGTACTTTACCCCCAACAATTGATGAGTAAGGATATAAATCATAGGGTTGCAATCAAAAACCATTGTAGTTTTGCGAAGTAATATGTAGTGTCAGAACTATTGGACAACTTGTACAACTGCCAAAGCCAATTTCTCCACATGTGAATACTTTATTTCTATGCTTGTAATATTTCTACTTAGGTAGTAAATCACATGTTTGTCATTTGCATCATCTTCCTAGACAAGTACCATAGCAATAGTACTATCTGAGGTAGCTAAGTATAAAAAATAATCCTGATGATAATCAGGGGGTGTAACAAAGGTGTGTGAGTCAACACATCCTTCAAAGCATCGAAATATTTTTGGGCTATGTCATCCCAAAGAAAGGGAACCCTTTTTTCAATAATCGGGTAAATTATTTAGTAAGGTTGACATAACTAGGTACAAAGTGATGTAAAATGTTTTCCTTCCCTTGCAAACTTTGGAGTTGATGAAGGTTAGAAGGAGAATGTAGATTGAGTATAGCATGAACCTTTAATGGATCAATGCAGATCCCTTCCTTGGATACAATGAAACCTAGGAATTGACCAGATTCCACACAAAAAACATATTTTTCTGGATTCAAGTGGATATTTTAATGAAATATTACTCGTAGGTGCATTGGGTGATATTTACATTTCTTAGAGTGAGCAGGTAAGTCATCAAGATAAGGATGAACAATATGTTTGATGTCATGAAAGGCATAGGACATGGCTCTTTGGAAAGTTGCGCTAATGTTTTTAAGACCAAAATGAATATTTCAATAAGAAAAATTTCCCAGGGGAAAATAAAAGCGGTTTTATGTTGGTTAGAAGGGAGTATGTTTATTTGATTATATCCAGAAAATCTGTCCATAAATGAAAACATTTCATTTACGATGTAATCAACGATGATCTAGTCAATGAAAGGAGTTGGATAATTATCCTTTGGAAAATCTCTATTGATATCTCTATAATCAACACACACTCTAATGGTACCTTTCTTCTTCGTAACTGGGATGATATTCAAGACCCAGTCGGTTAAAGGAATAGGCTATATAAAATAAAGTTTTAATTTCTCAACTTTAGCCTTGATAGTAGTAGCTTTCTGTGAATGTACTAGATGTAATCTTTGCCTAACAAGCTTGGCATACGAATAAGTTTATATTTCATGAACAACAATATTTGAGTCGATTCCAGGCCTTTCCTCATATGTCCAAGCGAAGATGTCTCAAAATTATTGAAATAGGGCCTTGTAAGTTTGAATTTCTTCCATAGAACAAGAGGCTCCTATGTGAATGTTTTCAATAATTCTTGGTTTTACTGAGATATCAATTGGGATGGTAGCAGATATAGCCCCTAAATTTCTTTCAGAACTTGCTTCGTAAATAGAAATAGGACTTTGGGGTTGTGAAACTATCTTAGGTAAAAAGAATGAATCAAAATTATTCTCAATAACTTCTAATTTCGGTAGAAAAGAGGAACGATGATGATTATCGTCCCATGGTTTTTCCTGTGAAGACATTATCTCCATGATGCTTTCATCCATAGGGAAAACACCATCAAAAGGATCAGGGTTTGACATAGAAATTAACCATGAAGATTGAGAATACTCGTCGACTACCAGGTTCACTCAGTTATCAGGTGTAGAAATTACTGCAAAGGCCAAATGGATTGCTTCATAAGTCGATTCAATTGGACTAAGAAACATTCAATCATTGTAGATATGATAATCAGAGTCAGAAGGTGTTATCCATGGATCATAAGAATCAATACTAGATGATATCATATTTACTTGTGCGATCATGGTATAAAATAAAGTGGAGGGAGCACAAAAATTCCCATTAATGATAAGTCTTTAAGTAGACCCACACCAACATTTTGATAAGAACTAAGAGTTTTTCACAAAAAGGGTACACTACTAGTGGTATTTGGATCGAAGGAGTAAAAAGACAATCGATCTGCTTTAACTATTCTCCCTTGGTGGGGAAATAATATCATTCAAAATAATGAAGAGACTACTGTAGACATGGCATAAGTCCAACTTCAACCTAGTAAAAGGTTGTAGTTGAGCTAAGCATCAATGACCTCTACTTCGATAGAAACCTTTTTATAATTCCAAGGGTAATTCATTTAAAATTCTATAGGGTCTAAATCCTCTTCCATCAAATGCTTTCAGAATGGTAGGAAATGGATTGAGTGTTGGAGAGCCCAGAGCTTTCCAACGAGAAATAGAAATGATACAAGTATAATATCCCTCGTCAATTACTGTATAAAACACTTGTTTCATTTTAAAAAAAACTGGAATCTGGAATTCCACTTGATGCGGGAGTCTAGGTACATGATTCTCAAGATCAAAGAATATGAGGTTAGAATCTTGTGGATCAATTCCACCAATAGCTGATAACAATAATGGTTGCGCTGGGCATGTTTGAAGTACTTCAAGAGCTGACATTGCTGAAGGAGCTTGAGCCAAGTCTTCAGCAATATTATAGTTTTGATTTGCCCGAGCATGTAGACTAAAAGATGACTTTCAAATAACACCTTTAGGAGGAGAGTGAACTATTGTTTCAGGAATTGATCGCTCAATATGTAGAGGATTAGAAGGAGGCAGGACCGATGTGGAAGGTTGATTTTTAGCACTTTCATTTGAAGGATTTTGAGAGCCATAGTCTTTGGACCATGTGTTGGGCAGATAAATTCCTCTTGCTCACAAGAGAAATATCCCTAGATCCTAAAAGGAAACTAGAAACAAAGAGACAATCAATATAATTCCTTCCCTAAATCTATCTTCCCTTGAATCATAAGCTAACAAGGCGAGAAATGGAAATTCATACCTTATTATGACATGCTTGATGAATATCCCTCTTTGTGCTTCATTGTAGCTCCTCCATGCTTGAATCTAGATCTCTACACATGGAAACAACAAAGGATCAAAGGCATATGCAACATAAATGATCCAATAATTCAAAATAGTGATCAAGGAGACTAATAACAAACATAAATAACATCATTCCAATGGACAAATATAAATAACATAAACCATCCATGAAATTGATCAATTAATCCATTAAACAATGAAGTGAGAAGAAATGCTTGTTTGTATTAATTTCAAAAACATAAAGGAGCTACAAAACCCGTGCCTTGATGTTGTGAAGCTCCTCCCATTGATCTCAATCCTCTCCAAGAATGATAAGCTCTCCAACCTGATTACTCCAGCATAAACTTACTCTTAGCAGCCTCCCCCAATTCCCCCACCTATGGCTTGATTTATAGGCCAAAAGGAAGTAGTTTGAGATCCTTAGTCCAAGGATGAGATCCACTAAAAGAGGGATGAGGGTTCCTTGAAGAATGGGAATTAGTTCCATAAAAAATGAGGTTAGGCTCGAATAAACATGAGTTCGAGGCTTTCTGTTGGGAATGATTCACCCAACAATGCTTCTAGATATCACTTTTTATTTTTACTTTTTATTGATTGACCTACACAGTTTTTTTCAGAAACAAAGTGCATATTTGTGCAGTTTTTGTTCAGATATAGAGCACAGTTCTGCGTAGTGTTACAATGGAAGAAATTGCACATGTGCACTTTTTCTTCAGAAAAACGTGTAGATGCTCAAAAGCATGGTTTTGTACTAGGAGATTTAGAAATTCCACTTTATTCAAGGTATATAAGTTGTTGACTTGCAAGGGAGTGCTTCATGACACTTGGATGGATGGTGAGAGATCCAATTTTGATGATTATTTGTCATGGTGAAAAAATGAAGTGTAATAGATTGCCCCCTAAAGTGCGAAGTCAAATTTTTTTGAGGACTAAAGTACTTTATCATATCAAGGATTGGATCAGAGATCATTGTTGGAAACCTGCAACAATCAATCAAGGATTACAACGCAATATAATAATCATCACTAAGGTAGGAATTCCCATACTCAAAACATAAAAGTCTTAAAAACACATATTTCATTAATTTTGGAAATTTTTTATTACAAGGATATCACTAAACTTTAGTTTCTTGGTTATTGTGAAATTCTATATCTACCATTTAATTCCAAGTTTAATGAAATAGGTGTTTAAAGCATAGTACAAAAATACATAATGTTAAAGTAGATATAGGATGGACGTAACCGTCAAACATAAAACTTTCTATATAATCATGAATACAAAACACCTTGCAACCTGGATGGATAAAAATAGATCTAGGGTCTTGATCTCCATCTTTTGATCCATAGTATGAATCTAACCATGTGAGTGAATGTTTCAAAGTCGAACATGGCAGAAACCACTTGATTATCGGTCAATGATGTGAACCGTTAACCAATGCGAGAGAAACCACCAATAATGACAATGGTTCTCAAGGTACTTTTAGTACAATCCATGAAGTGTGAATAGATGATTTGATGTCGAACACTCATAGAATCATTAAATCGAAGGTCAATGATGAGAACCAATCGTCGAAGGTGAGAAACATGCCATTAAGGTATGCAGGCTTCAAGGTACTAAAGGTTTCTATATCACCTTCCCAGATAATGAGCTGAAGTTGATAGGAAGTGATCTGTCGCAGGAGGGCCTACGACACGAAACACAATGTCAAGTTTTTGAAAAGAATTTTGCAAGGAATGACTCAGGGATGGCCGATGCAATTGAAGGCTACAATTTTTAAGGTAATTTGAACTGAGATTTAGACTTATCTTGAACATATTGGCGACATGAAAAAATGACTTGGAAGCATTTGACTCAATGATAATACCAAAAACCTACTGAAGACTTTCAATAAGGTTTGATTAACTGTGAGACAAATGGATTCCCCAACTCGAATAGATATGTGACAAAGTGTTATGTTCAAGAGTGACATACTGCATAAAATACAAGAAATGAACTTTTCTTCTCAATTTTTCCTCACCATTACTGGCAAGTACCTCTTAATTTTTTTTTACAAGCTTGAGGATGATAACATATGCTTGTCCTATAAGCTCATCCTTTAGATGAGTCCACCAAAGTATTTTTAACGAACCCTAAGAAGGAATGGTTTAGTTTCGTTAAGCTTAATGGGTCCTATACTATTTAGTTTTTACGAGTCTAGTAAAGGAGTAACTCGATGTCATTTTCTTTTAAGAGTTTGAAAATGACACAAAAAAGAAACTCATTCAGTTCTTTTACCGTAAAATTTTAACGAGCCAAGACAAATTAAAGCTCGACATTTTCCAAATTTAGAGAGTCAGAAGAAAAACATAAGTAGACTCCATCAGGTTATTTTTCGTAATTTTTAGTCCCTCAGGTCCGAAAAAGGATAAAATAATACAAGAGAGAACTCTATTGACCATATTTGATCAACATATACCTTTTTCATAAATAGTCCTTGCTCAGTCCGTAAAAGGGGTATACTTTATACTAAGTCGACGGTTGTTCATTTACTTTTACGAGTTCAAACAAGAAAGTACTCGACGATATTTTCATTTTGAAAGAGTTTGAAAAGGGATTAAAAGAAGACTCCATGGTTTCTCTTTTTTTGTAAGTTTTAACGAGTTCGAAAAAGTGAGAAAAATAAACTCATGTATACAACTTTCATTTTAATTAAGAGCAGGAAAATACAGAAAGAACTCAACATTTTCATTTGTGTTTTACGAGCATGAAAAGATAGCAAAAGAAGCTTAGGATTTTCATGATTTTAACGAGTATTGAAAATAATAACCGAAATGGACTCGAGATAGGTTTTGATTTTTACATAAGCTTGAAACAGAGAAAACTGTGCTTGAGGGTTGTTTCATTTTTACACAAGCTTGAAACAAGGAAAAATGTGCTTGAGATTGGTTTTCATGCCCCCACCATAATGATTGCAAGGGCATCTTCCCCTCAAACTTCATTTCATCCACCTGACTAGACTACAAGATACTAATAGGAGGATGAAATGAATTTTTGTTTATGAGATTAGAATTTCTCGACTTAACATTTATGAGATCTAGTTAAGGACTCAACTCAAATAGGGGAAGATTTGTTTCATTTTTTAACGAGATTGACACAGGAAAAGAACTATGCTCATGGGTACTGTTTCATTTTTTGACAAGGTTGAAACAGTAAAAGAACCATTCTCAAAAGAGCTTGTTTCATTTTTTAATGAGGTTGACACAGTAAATGAACTATTCTCATAAGGATCAGTTTCATTTTTTACTGAGGTTGACACAGTAAAAGAACCATCCTCATGAGACCCTATTTCATTTTTTAACGAGGTTGACACAATAAAAGAACTGTCCTCAAGAGAGCTTGTTTCATTTTTTAACGAGGTTGACACAGTAAAAGAACTATCCTCATGGAAATTTGTTTCATTTTTTAACGAGGTTGACACAGTAAAAGAACTATCCTCATGGAAATTTGTTTCATTTTTTAACGAGGTTGACATAGTAAAAGAACTATCCTCATGGAAAGTTGTTTCATTTTTTAACGAGGTTGACACAGTAAAATAACTATTCTCAAAAGGGTCTGTTTCATTTTTTAAGAGGTTGACACAGTAAAAGAACCATCCTCATAAGACCCTATTTCATTTTTTAACGAGGTTGACATAGGAAAAGAACTATCCTTAGAAGGATCTGTTTCATTTTTTATTGAGGTTGACACAGTAAAATAACTATCCTCAAAAAGAGATGTTCATGGCTTCCATATGGAAGAAACACATGACAAGGGACACCCCTTGATCATGGCTTCCAAAAGGTCTTCATCAGATGGAAGAACAATTCTCTGGAAGGAACACATGTCAAGGGGATCAATAGGGATAATAAAATCATATTCAAATGCCCCCATTGAAGTTTTGACCATGTCAGTTACCAGATCTAAGTCAAAAGAAGTTGAGCAGACAGTGAGAGGCTCACTTGCATCGATAACTGAAAACATGGGATAGGTTTCCACATAATTAACCCGTGGCAGGGTAGGTACCACTTCCATATAAGGAACATTCAGGGGTGTTGTATGACTGGTAGTCAAAGCAAGATCAATGTATGAAAGTTGATCAACCATCACAATGTTTCCATTGTGAGGGAAGGACATCACACGAAAGAGTGTCGATATGACAACTTTCATGGCATAGACATAGTCTTGTCCAAGGAGAAAATTGAAATCTAAGGGTTTTTTGACTACCATAAGATCAATACAAACAGTTTTACCTTCCAGAGTAATAGGTAACTTAGGAAGGATCCCTAAAGGTTCACTAATGGTTTTGTTAAAAGCTAATAGATTCTGTGTAATAGGCACAAGATGAGGGGAACCCAAAGCTTGCCAAGCAGTCAAGGATAAAATATTGACAGAAGCACCTTCATCTACATTTGTGCGACACACATTATTACCATAAGCCTTCACAATGATTTGGAAAGGGGTGGAAGAAGGAAGATGAGGTTTTTTCAGTCTACTCCAATAAAAATAAATAGCCTCATTACTTGGACGAGGTCCAAAATCAACAGATGAAATGCCCCCATGCGAAGAAGAATATGAAGTAACATGAAGAATTTGAGCGGTATGAAGTTCACTCTCTAAAGGGAGAGTGGGATTGACCGAAGATGGAATCGATTCGACCACTTGATCAACAAATAGTCCATCAACCTGAGTGATACATGTTTCACCCTCCAATGGAAGAGTGGGATTGACTGTACTTGGATTTAGATCAATCACTTCGTCAATTGACAGTAGATGGGGAGAAAGTTTACAATAATTAGTTGGAATTTGTTGTTGTGAAACAATAAGTTTTTCCACAATTCTGAGGCTTCATCCATGTGAGGGAAAAGGTGACTATGATGAGTCCCTTTGCATAACCTACAAGGAAACCTAACCTTAATCTTTTTCCCTAGAATTTGAGAATCACTGGTTGATGGATCAATAATAAGTTGATGAGAATTATTTGACCATACTTCTAAAACCTTAGGAATACCAGGACAATTAATAAGGAAGTGGTCACCCTTACAAAGCTTGCAAGGGTATTTGGGCTTACGATGCATTGTAGAAGTTCCATCAACATTACCAATACATACAGCTATGGTTGGTTGGTTGACTAATTTCTTATCTTACTTCTTCTTCTTCTTCCCTTTCTTCTTCTTCTTAGTCACTTGGTTACTAGCATCAAGGCTTTTACCAAGTGAAGAAGAAGAAAGGGAGGAGGACATGTTGGATGAAGAAGGTAAAGGGTCAACAATAGGTTGGTGATGTTGAGATGGTGAACTCGGTTGAGGTGAAAAACTCGGTTGAGATGGTACAATTGGAGTATTTGGAATTAAATAAGTTGAGAACAACCATACAAGTAAACCTATCGTGAATCCAGGAAGTGACAATGTAGCCATATAAGGAGGACCGACATTTCCAAGATTGGGAAAAGGACTAGGATTCTCGTTAATGGGGTTTCCTTGGTCGGTAACTTCTGGATGGGTAGACATTAGATTCAATCCAAATAATTTTTTATTATTAAAATTTAAAAATATTCACAATCCACACCTAAGGTCTCGTAAAAATTAAAAACAAAGAAAGTAACACACGCTAAAAAATTTAGGGGATTCAAACCATACAAACTCACCTTTCATGGAGATCAATAATTACTAGTTGGTGATGAAATCCAATGTCGCAGATATCAAAGTGAAAAGTTTTATAGATATGAGTATTTGGAACCAGTTATCCTGACAACCTGCTTAATGAAACAGTTTGGTGCAAGTAACTTCACTTATGTCATCTCGAGAAAAGATTACCCTCCAAAAAGTCCAAGTGAGTCTAGTCAACGTTGGTTCCAGGTACAGTATGACCTTCCCTCTACTGTCACCTTAGGTAGAATCCTAGGATTATGGTCACTAAGTTTACCAATTACAACAATTTCACCTCAGGGGACAGTCATAGATCGAACGTACATGCAAGGGCAGAGTAATAAGCTCAATCCCCTTGAAGGCTCCTCCACATGATCAATTGGAGGTTTACTTTCAAGTGACCCTAAGTACCTTTCGGTACCATTGTAATACATGAAAATCACCCTATCATAGCCAATGAAATGGGTATGATCACTTCACCAGATCTGACACGATCTCGTGCTTAACTCATGTATAAGAAGAGCTTCCCAGAGAAAAACAAAAATAATTGGATTTTCTCTCCCTAACTCAAGATTCTATTGTTTGTTTGTAGCTTTGGAAAGTTTACTTCCTTCCCTATTCCAAAGCCCTATACTTAAGCTACTATAGGTGGCAAAGAGCCCTAAAAAATGTAAAATTCTAGATGAATTTTATTAACGCTATGTTATTAAGTTGTTATTTACTCAAAGGGTAAATCGACATGAAACTGATGGTATTATGACTTGACTCAAAACTCTAATGCATCAAATATGAAATTTGTAGTCTCTTGATTTCGATGAATTCTAGTTAGAGTAAGTAAAGAGGTTCTTCTCTAAAAATATTAACTCCAAAATGTACCACTTCTAATTTTTCAGTGCAATTCAAAACTCTAAGTTGCAAACCACACAATGCAATCTATGCACAATTTTCTTGAAAACTATGCAAATGTAATCTATGCGTAATTTCCGTGAACAATATAATCTATGCACAATTTCGTGAACACTATGAAAATGTAATCTATTCACAACATATGTTCATGCAATGAGAATTCTAACCATGCAAATGTAATCTATGCAAGAGAACTCTTCAAAACAAACACAAGATGATTCCAAATCAACAAAAGAATAACAAGACTATTTCCCTTCACTAATCCAACTAAAGAACCAAAGTGCAAGTAAAGGAAATTGGGTGAAATTCCAAAGATAAAAAAATAATGACACTCAAAGGAAATTAACACTCAGACACAAATGTTTTTGCAAAAAAAAAAAACAAAAACATGCAAAAATGGTTAAGAAAATGAGACAAATATTTGAGAAATGACTAAAGGAATTCAAATTCAAAACACCCAAAGAAATCCTTAAAATGAAAATGCTTGAATGAATGTTATGAAATTAATGTTTAAAGTGTAATTCTGATTAAAATTCAATACTGGAATAAAAATGACTCTTGTTTTTAATGCAGCACAAGAAGTACATCTCATCAAAACACTAATTCTTGAGAAACCCTACATTTTAATCCTTGAAAATGGACAAATCTCAAGAAAAATCCTTCACAACACTCGATCAAAGATATGGAGACTGACTGGAGTCATAGACAAATGTAATGAAACCTTGAAAACAAAAAAATCAGACTATAATGACAGGAAAAGCTATTTTTTCCAAAACTTGTCAGATTATGTGCATGTAGACAATAGAGTACAGTGCAGATGTGCACTGTTACTAAAGGTAATCTACGTAGATCTACCATCTATTTCTAAACAAAAATCGCACAGGTAGAGAAACGTAAGAAAAAATAAAAAAGTATCCAAACAAATCACAAAATATGAAATATCATTAACTTGTCAAGACTCAGATAAAGCTATCAAAATAGGTCCAAGAATAGAAAACAAAGAGATGGAAGAGAATAGGATGTTCCCCAGCAGAGTTTCCAATTTTTTGGGTGGAAAATTCCTCTTGCTGACAAGAGAAATATCCCTAGATCCTAAAAGGAAACTAGAAACAAACAAACAATCAAACTAATTCCTTCCCTAAATCTAGCTTTCCTTGAATCATACGCTAATAAGGCGAGAAATGGAAATTCATACCTTATTACAACATGCTTGATGAAGGTCCCTCTTTATGATTCATTGCATCTCTTCCATGCTTTAATCTAGATCTGTACACATGGAAACAACAAAGGATAAAAGGCATATGCAGCATAAATGATTCAATAATTCAAACTAGTGATAAAGGAGACTAGTAACAAACATCATTTTAACGGAAAAACATAAATAACATCATTCCAATGGACAAATATAAATAACATAAACCATCCATGAAATTGATCAATTAATCCATTAAACAATGAAGTGAGAAGAAATTCTTGTTTGTATTAATTTCATAAACGTAAAGGAGCTACAAAACCTGTGCCTCGATGTTGTGAAGCTCCTCCCATTGATCTCAATCCTCTCCAAGAAAGATACACTCTCCAACATGATTACTCCAGCATAAACTTACTCTCAGTAGCCTCCCCAAATTCCCCCACCTATGCCTTGATTTATAGGCCAAAAGGAAGTAGTTTGAGATCCTTAGTCCAAGGATGAGATCCACTAAAAGAGGGATGAGGGATCCTTGAAGAATGGGAATTAGCTCCATCAAAAATGAGGTTAGGCTTGAATAAACATGAGTTCGAGGCTTTCTGTTGGGAATGATTCGCCCAACAATGCTTCTATATCTCACTTTTTATTTTTACTTTTTATTGATTGACCTGCGCAGTTTTTGTTCAGAAATAGAGCACATATCTGCACTATTTTTGTTCAGATGTAGAGCACAATTCTGAGCATTTTTATAGTGGAAGAAACTGCACATGTGCAGTTTTTCTTCAGAAAAACCACGAAGATGCTCAAAAGCAAGGTTTTGTACCAGGAGATCCCGAAATTCCACTTTATTCAAGGTATATAAGTTGTAGACTTGCAAGGGAGTGCTTCATGACACTTAGATGGATGGTGAGAGATCCAATTTTGATCATTAGTTGTCATGGTGACAAAATCAAGTGTAACACCATGTTGCTACCATAACTTGAGCAGACTAAGTAGATATCATTAAGATATCAACAAAGTTTTGGGAAGAGGAAGACAAATTGTTGGGCAATCATTTCGTTTCTTGAGAGGGAAAATGATTTGCAAAAACTACTATTGCATCAGGTATACCTTTTAGAAAACAATTTACTTTTGCACAGT
This sequence comes from Pinus tabuliformis, assembly GCA_031772625.1. NCBI lineage: Eukaryota > Viridiplantae > Streptophyta > Pinopsida > Pinales > Pinaceae > Pinus > Pinus tabuliformis. The sequence goes on along the minus strand of CM062813.1, from coordinate 914,633,236 downwards.
GTGGACATTCCTTGGTATAATGTTCCTTGTCAAAGATAAGACAAGGATACCATGGTTTACAATTTTTCTCAAGAGTTTGAGTTTTTTTTATTATCCTGTTATTGGGCATCTTATTTTCCTTTACCTTTGCACTTCTTTTTACTTCGAGGTTGTTGATATTTACTAGTATTTGTGGATTGGATTGCATTAATCTTAGAAGTAACATGATTAGTAGTAGGAGAAGGTGAATTTTGACTAGCGATAATAGGAGTAGACATCATATTAGAGTGACCAAAGGGTTTACTCATGGACTGCTGAATAATAGAACCAACTACACCATAACCGACATGTGATCCTGTGGAGGCTGATGGAATTGTGTTTGATGGGTGAGGAGCACTCAAATTTTTTTCATACAATGTGCCAGACTATGAATAAACCAGATCTAAGTACTAGGCATGAGAAATAAATTGTGCTTTAGTAACAACTCCTCCTTTAGAAACATCTTCCGTAATAGTGGGAAGTAAATATTTGATAAACCACTCAACTAATATTTGATATGGAATATAAGCTTTTACTAATTGACAATGGTATCTCCACACATGTATATGATTAGAGATGTGATTATATTATAACTTCTTTAAAGAGGTTAAAATCTTGGTACCAGTCTCATATTGAATCGGTAACTGAAAGTGTGTTAAAAAAATGTTGCTAAGGCATTGAAGTTATGAAAAGATGCACATGATAGCTCAACATACCATTTCACTGCAGAACCTATTAGAGTTCTTTAAAAAGATGTAAATGAATAGAATCATTATTCAAGGAGTTTGAATAAAACCATAAATGATAAGTCATGACGTGATTCGATGAGTCTTCACTAGCCTTGAGGCTTGCCATCAAACTTAGGGATATTGCTTGGTAACTTAGTAGGAATCACTGGAAAAAAAGGATAATTATAAATTGGATCATTAGTGAGCTAGGATAAGTTTGGTAAATCAAGAGTTGCAATAAAGTTAACTACCATTTAAAGTCCTATTGAAAATATTGATAAACTTGAGGATATGATCCATTTTGTATTGTACCAAAGTATCCAAGGTAAACTTTACCGAGTTGAACTGTAAATGGATATACTTGAAAAGGATATCCTGGTAGGGTTGACCTTGAAAATGTTGGCCTCGGAAAGGTTGGCCTTGGAAATGTTGGCCTTGGAAAGTTTGACCTACAAATAGCTGACCCTAAAAAGGTATTTGAGACTGACCTACAATAGGTTGACCTAGAATAGGCTGACCACCGATAGGTTGGCATGGATAATATTGACCTTGATATGACATTTTGGCCACACTTGGGATAGTTTGACCAAAATTCATTTGCGGAGTAGAGTAGACCATTTGACCTATATGGGTTTGAGGTAAAGTTGGACCAGGTTGATACATAGGTTCTTGAGGTAAAGTTTGTACAGGTTGTTGTAACAATACCCGAGGTTGAATAATAGTTTGTTGTGCAGTTTGTGCAGGTGTTTGAGGTGTAGTTGGAACATGTTGTTGAACAAGTGTTTGTAGAGTACTCGGAATAGGTTGTTGAACATGGGTCTGAGGAGTACTAGGAATAGGTTGTTGAACAAGGGTGTGAAGTACAGTCTGGCCAATGGTTTGGACAGGTTGATAAGTAGACACTTGAGGAGTAACCTGAGAAGTTTGACCAGAAGGAAACTAAAGTGAAACACCAAAATTAGGGTTCCAAACAATACCTCCCATTCCTGAGAATAGAGCACGAGTCAAGGGTTGAGTTACAACATGATGACTTGGGCCTACCTGAGGTATTTGACCAGGTTTTTGATAGGTTCCAAAAAAATGGTCATATATATGAAGGATAAGGTCCTCTAAGAGGTTGCCCTCCTAGAGGAAAATATCGTCCATAGGATGATTTCTCCCCAACTGGAAAGTAAAATCTAATTGAGGTTTGTCAAGGGATACCTCAACTACCATATAACATATTTACTTGTTGGTCAAATGTTGATGACACTTCAGACATGGAAGCTTGTGAAAATTCCATGGTTTGGGTAGTAGATCCTAAATTAACTGATGGTAAACCAGATGGGATTCTAGAAGACCAATTGGAAATATAAGAAGAAGGAAGATATAATGCAACTCATGAAAAGGTCCCATTGAGTGATTGCTACCCAATAGGTATGAAGGGTCCACCATATATAAAAGATTCCAAATGTACACTATACATGGAAGTCATATTTACTTGACTAGGTCCACTTTCAAGAGTGGATGAAGATTGACTTATAGTTGAGGATTTCCATCATGATTCACCTTATTGAGAAAGGAAAATGAGTGTGTAAACATGGAGTTCCCCTAGGTAAATAAGCTAGAGGAGTTGAATACCAAGAATATGGTTGAAAAGGAGATGGGATTCAAACTAGTATAAGATATTCTACATGCAGAGTATGACCAACTGCAATAGGTGCTTGAGTAATTTATTCAACACTTACAAGACTAGGTGGTAGATTTTCTATTTTGAAAGCTAAAGCGACAAATTCTTGTGATGTGACTGGTAGAGCAATAGAAACTAGAATGTGTGAAGATGAAACATGAGTTTCTGGAGTTACTGGTTCGGTGAAATTGAGGTACAGATTCAAGTTCTGAGATTTTAGATCCAATTATTTCAGTTTCAGGTTCACTTATTTTTGGTTCAGGTAGTTTAGGTTCAACTTGAATTACTTCTGGTTCAAGAATTTCAGTTATTTCAAGTTCAAATTGAACTACTTTTGTTTCTACTGTTTGCTCTTGAGTTGCCTCATATTTGGTTACTTCAGGTTCTATAACTGTAGGTCTTGTAACACTGGATGATTCAGGTATAATCTAAGGGGGTAAACCCTAGATCCTACGAGAACGTCGAGGTTGATATGCCATAGTAAATTTTAGTGAAGAAATATTATTGACATATGATGATCAGTTTTACAAATTTACTAATTAAAATAAACAAAAGAAGTAAAAATGGATAACAGGTATAAAAGGTTACCAAGTTGATGTGAATTGCAATATATTGTTAAGTACATGCAAGTGATCTCCCTGAATGCTATGTTTGGTGTATAAAAAAAAACAAGGCGGCTGACTCAGTTACTTATGATTGGTTTGCAACCTAGAAGGGGTCTTTCAATATGCTCAAGAGTACATGAAAGCTCAGTCCATGTTAGTGTTGTCTAATGCATCTTATACAATGGGAAGCATTCCAATATACTTGTTGCACATGGAATGCTAACCACCTGCAAAATGTAACACATAAAATTAACGACATAAAAAAAAAACAAGGCGACTGACTTAGTTACTTATGGTTGGTTTGCAACCTAGAAGGGGTCTTTTGATATGCTCGAGAGTACGTGAAAGCTCAGTCCATGTTAGTGTTGTCTAATGCATCTTATACGATGGGAAGAATTCCAATATACTTGTTGCACATGGAATACTAACCACCCGCATAATGTAACACATAAAATTAACGATAAATCCTATGTTTATAGGCATCGAAACAAATATTCTAACCTAGATCCACTAAATATGACGTGACTAATTAATGCCTTGGTAAATTTAATTGATTTTATTGCTTTTTTCTAATGAAAGTATTCAAATATGCATGATAATCAATTGGTGTTATAACTCAATTTCAATGCAACTAACATGAAATATATCCTTTTCACTTTGATGAATCTTATCTATGAAAGGGAGAAGATTTCATTCAATTTTCAAGAATGCAAAATTTGATCTTCTACAAATCTCTTTTAATTCAAACCAAAATGATTCCAAAAGAACTCTTTCAAAATAAAAAACACTATAATGCAAGAATCGATTAATAAGAGAAAATATCACAAATCCTTTAATGCACTAATTTTCAAATGCAACTCAATTCAAGAAAATATTCGTTTTATGTTCAAAACAAGCATACAAAACAAATCAAGGCTATCTTTCAATGAGAACACTATCTTTTCAAATAATGAAATAATTCTTTACAACATGCAAGAATAAATGTTCTGATCAATTCAACTGAAAGAATCAAAAGCAATTTCAGAAGCTAAAGACTCTTCTTAACATATCAACAAACCAACCAAACACCAAAAACCCTATAATGTAAAGATAAGTGATTTCTCAAGAAGGCAAGCAAACAAACTGATATAAAGTTAATATTGACTTTCCTCACATAAGCACAGACCCAAAAAACCCCAGGAAGCAAAAAATTGCTGACCCAGAATGTAAAACCCTAGTTATTTGAAGTTTTCTAAGGCTATAAAACTTACATAGTTGACACCATTGCAGTGTCACACTATTTGTAAAGCTAAAGTGCTCATGTTTTTCCCTTTTGCTGAAAGCACAGTGTGATAGGTAGACATGCAAGAAAAAACAAAAAACTCTTGAAAGGTCTCTAAAAATTGAATTTTAAGGATTGAAACAAAACCTTAGAAATGTTGGAAGGCCACAGTGAGAAAAGGAAGCCATTGAAGAACTCACTCGTTCCTCAGTATGGTCACCAAATTGTTATCTAGATAAATCTCATTCTGCGGATAAAACAAGATCCACCTAGGCTTGAAAACAAGGAAAATTTTAAGGATGCAAATTTTTCTTGAAGTTTAAAAACATTGGAAAATCTCATTAATCCCTAATATGAAAACTATAAAATGTTTATTGATATATTTGTAAAATTAGTCAAATTTATAATGATTTTATATATAGTCTCTATATAATGTTGCGATTTTTAACGTAAAATAATTTTATATCCTGTAATTTGGGCGAGTCATCTTTTATAAAAATTGGAAATTGGCAAATCTTTTTTGTGGGAAAATCATGGAAAATTAGCCCATTGGGCGAACATTAGCCCCTAAAATTTTCCATGCTTGGAACCCAATCCTAGTAACAATCAAGACAAAATACACTAATTATTCTCTAAAAATACTTCAATCAGTCATAGGTAAACTTACCCAATGAACGAAATAAGCCTTTGATCCTTTATTTGCTTGAGATCCTGCTCCACTTTCAATCCCTAAAATGGAATTTGCAATGAAAAAAACAACACAATATCAAAGTATACAATATAGAAATGAATTCAAGTTATTTCTAATTAAAAAATCAAGGAGTTTTGATATTTGTATGTAAACATTGAACACATTGAATGAGAAAAACAATGCACTTTGCATTAACAATTAGAAGACAAGGTTACAACACTTTTGGCCTTGATGTCATAAGCTCTCTTCTAAGAATTCTCCAATCCTTCCTCTCGCAATTATAAGCCTTCACTCTTCAATTTGACAACATAAGGGTACCTCAAAAGTCAACCCCTACTCCTTTAGTCTGCATCGTGTTTATAGGAGAGGAGAGGAGGTTGGATATCCATCTTCTAAGGGAAGATATCCACAATTAAAGGGGATTGGTTCCATGATAAGGGGGATAAGATCCAAAGAGGTAGGAGTCGACAAGGTCTAGTTGGATGAGGGAAGATTCCTCAATAAAGTTCTAGACTTTACTTTTTTATTTTTACCCATGTTGAAAGGCTGTCACACTTTGTAATGGAGAACAGTGCGTCATATTGCGTAGGTGTCAATGAATGAACCTACAGTGTCATAATTTGTCTCTAGGAAATGTGCGACACTACTTAGAATTAGGGTTTTTAAGCAATGTAATCCAAGATTCTTGGGATCTTCAAAATGTTTTTTCTTCTGACTTTGTAGGGGATTACTAAGAAGGGTTCTTTAGATAGTGAGGGATCTAGATTTGGGGTCATTTGCCTAATGGTGACAAAATGACATGTAATAACTATGTCATTACTGAATATCATGAGATGGCATGAACCTACCCCTTAGAAGCTCCTATGGTGATTCAAGACACATGGGAAAGATTGCCAACATTTCTTCAGGAAAAAAATCCTATGAGATATCCATATTTCAGTTTTGCTCTTAACAGATCATCATTCTACCCTTATTCAGTACTCAAGCATGGATTGAGATGGGTAGGACTTCGATTCCATTACCCCCTTCTTTGGTGTCCTACTTGGTTTTACAGATCTCCTACTCAATGGGAGGAGGAGGAAGAGCATTCTAATTGGACAACTATGGATAAAACTCTAGGATACTATATCACATGAGAGTTTGATCACCCAACCTATAACTAGAGTGACATTCATGCTAGTTTACCCGAGGCAAAGTAAGGTTGCATGAGGACATGCAACCAGATAAGTTGGGGGGAGATTATGGGTCCTCCATACGGAAATATTTTTCACACTAAATATCCATTTTTGTCTATATACTTTACCATCCTTTTCCCTTAACTATCTCTAATCTCATCATTTATATTTACAATGATTATTTTCTTTAGTGCTCTATCTCTTTTGTTTTGAATAAATAACTAAAAGAATTGTTAAAAGAATGTACATATGTATTTTGGTTGAATGGAGTTGCATTATAACTTACACCATATATATAATAAATAAGGTTTAGGGAAATAACTGGTTCAATCCATTCTACTGGCACTATATCCTTATATGCTTATGGGGGAATTGGATTTAGAGGGGAATTGGATTTAGAGTTGGATCCCCAATGAATGGAACCAAATCCTTCGCTGACTTTGGAAGGTATGCTAGCACAATCTCTATAATGAAGGATGCGAGGAAAGAAACTGGGATAGGAAGTGATGCTTGCTATGGTATCTTCCCTACCCTCGAGATTCCCACTTAATAAAAACCAAGTGTGCGCTGGTGCTCTTCTCCTGCTCTCAGAGTGAAATAGCCGGATCAAATGCTAATTGTACTGATCACTATCTAAAGTGCTTTGTCTACATGGAAGTTTGTGGATTTGCATGCTACGACCATGTGTCAACAAAACTATGTTCTTTTTGTGATAAAGGGATATTGCCACCTCAATCAAGTTTACATATCATTCATGACCGAGTACGTATGAAAAATGGGTGTAGTTTATGTTTGCAATATGATGTGGATAGAGGTAGGTTGTTCATGGACTTCCGAGGAATCTGGTTTGTTGATCCAACCACCTGAGTACGTGAAAATTCTATACATAAGACTGGCTTCGACATTAAAGCTCTGTTGTTTCAAATTGGATGGAATCTTTTCGATGCTCTGACCCATAGCCCGCATCTCGGACGGTCATAACCAAGTCCTGTGCATAGTTTTAATTATGATACTCATTCTTGGATACTTACGGGTCTATGAAAATAGACTAATCCACTTGATACAGTCAAGATCCAAATATCTATAGAACTGTCAGGAAAAATACATCCATCTGAGGTCGAGAATTGCGGGATTAGTTTAGATCATGACCAGATCCAATAAATAGTGGTTAACAATTTGGTATTTTGTCATTGAACAGTTCACCCAATGAACCAAATTTTTATGAATGTTTAAGTTTAGACTCTATGAATCATATATATGTATGTAATCACTCTAAGCGCATAGACGATGGTATTCTGATCTATTTTGTCTGCGTAATACATCAAGACCGTTTTGCGTGTTACTGGTTCGAGCTTTTGATCTTTGCCTTGTGCTTTGGTATGTGTTTTGTGGTTTATTAAGCGTCTGTGCTGAGTATTTAGACAGTATAAAGGCATAGGTCGAGCCTTGAGCAGGGCCCACTCAAGGCACAACCTGGAGCCCATAACTCTTTATCGTTTTCTGTAACTAGGTTAATATTGTTATTTTGAGTTATAGTTATCCTTTGCAAGTGTGTATAGTTTACTCTTGGATGGTGTGATTTTTTATTTCTAGGTTGTGTGAAATCTTCAGTTTCGATTGTATGGTTTATTTTAATTATAGTTCAGGGGATTTGGTGGCTTACCGGATGCAATGTTACAAAATGGTAGCTGCGATCGGTATTTTCATCCGTATTTTCATTGTCAAAGTTAAGGAGAAATTATTTATCTTCGAGCTGTCCAAGTCAGTGTAAACTTGACAGATCGGCCCCACCATTTGAAGGGGTTTGACCCAAGGTCAAAACCCACCTCTTGACACTCATATATATTGGCATTCGTTGGACTCCATTTGGGTATCATCACATCACATTATTCAAGCTATTCCAGAAGGAAAATCCACTCACACGTGTAAAGAAGAATAAGAACATTTTGACCAACGAGTTGACTTCTCCGTTATCTGCGGTGAACTGCTTTGACTTGATCTTTCTGCTGCTATTTGACCAAATTCTTGACTGAGGTTGGAGGCCAAATTATTCTTGAATTATTGACCATATGTTGACCAAATTTATGAAGTTGTTCAGGGCATTGACTGAGCTCTTAAGTGAGGCAAAAGACTGAGGTTTGACCAAAGTTTGATTGTGGAATTGCAGGCCAAATTTCGGTCCTTTGACTAGCTGACTGTAAGTTTGATTATTCAAGCTATTCCAGAAGGAGAATCCACTCACACGTGTTAAGAAGAATAAGATCAATTTGACCAACAAATTGACTTCTCTGTTATCTGCGGTGAACTACTTTGACTTGATCTTTCTGCTACTGTTTGATCAAATTCTTGACTGAGGTTGGAGGCCAAATTATTTTAGAATTATTGACCATCTGTTGACCAAATTTATGAGGTTGTTCAGGGCATTGACTGAGCTCTTGAGTGAGGCAAAAGACTGAGGTTTGACCAAAGTTTGATTGTGGAATTGCAGGCCAAATTTCGGCCCTTTGACTAGCTGACTGTAAGCCAAAATTCGGCCCTTTAACTTGACACAAACTTGTGAGCATATCGTTAATTTCTCTCTCTTTTGACTTAGTTTGACTTAGCATTTAATGTGATGAATGATTGACCTTTGACTGGAATGTTCTGATGTACAATTTGGATGAATTGCTCTCTCTCTTATAAGGAAATATTACCTGGTTTTCCTTAGTGTGGGTTTTGTCCCATGAAATATTGGTGTCTCTTGTTTCATTATTTTTATTGTGATCTCTATTGCTTTACTAAAGTTAATGTTTGAAATTTTCTAAGTGTAATTGCTTAATGATTGGAATGCTCTAAAGAATTCAAAATTATATCATTGGAAGTAGTTATTTGGAAGAAAATCGTCTCTCTTATTTGCTACTAGAAAATCAACCTGATACCAGAGCTATAATGCACTATTGAAGAAACCTTGAAAGTGAATGAGATTTTAAAGGCCGAAATCGCTTCTACGGTGAAGTTGAGATTCCTCTGAGATACAATTCTGAGTTGCAGAGGTGTGATTCTAAGATTTTGTGGTGACCCGAAGCTAACCTTGTGATACAAGTCCAAGCTATTTTTTGTCCATTGTTCGAGAACCTTTTGTAGTGAATTCCAAGGGGTAAAGTCTGAGAAAGTTCTATGGTACAAACCTAAAGTTCATCTGAGGTATAGAACGAGAGTATGAGATATAACCCGAGCTCCTAACTCTGATCTCCACATAAGCAAGAAATCCAGCAGAGCCAAAATATATAAAAAGTATGGATACATTCATGGTTTACTTGTATCAATTGACATTTCTAAGAAAGTGTAAAGAGCTCAAATCAAATGCTAGAAGGACGAATGAAGACCTAAGTCCTAAATTTCATCATATCATATTTACGTGAATGCTAATTCGTAATCCATCAAGTTTAAGGTGGTCTCCAAGAAAAGGAATGCCTTCGTTTTAGGACCATGATAAGTCACAAGTCTCTTATGTCACAACTGATAAAAGTGTAAGTGAAGGTATAAAGTTATCTCAGAACATTACAAGGAGAGAGGATGTGTAATTTCAGAGGAGCCCGAATTGTCAGAATCTTAGTCTCATATTTTTCTCTATATCTCTATAGAAGCCAAATTCTCAAATTTATTCAAAAGTAAATGTGATGTTAGCTTAAAATATTCTTGTTCTATACATAATCAAAGGTAATGATACCTAGACAAAGAGCAGACTTGAGATCCCTATGAAGAAGGCAGCTCAAAGAAATTTAAAGAGACCTTTATATTGAAGAGATCCAAGTTGAAATAAGATCTAAAGTTTGACCTATGAGGTATATATTATCACTAGCATAGATCCATCTTGAGTACGGATCTAACATGAGCCGAGAGATCAAATTTCTTCACGTGCAAACTTCTTTAGAGTGTAAAATACAATGTGTTATTTTTCATTGTTGAAATTGTATTTTAATTCATATTAAAATATTTTACCAATAAAAACCAAATTATAAGATTTAAACATCTCACTCACATTTTTTTTTACTTCTAATTACTTTACAACATATTCATTTTTATTGTTATTATAGCAGACATTATTTTTCTATTAAGAACATAATTTTCAACTTTTATTTTTATTTGAAAGTGGAAAGGACAGACAGACGGACTTACATATCCCCTCATATTGGGTTGTAGAATGAGCCGCTCGACTCAATAAATTCTGAAGTGTTAGTGATATTTTTTTTGAAGATTTGTCTTGACATTATTTGTACACTATTGCTATCTCTTAAATATTGAAGGAACTCTCTAGATTAGTAAGAAACCCTCGAGGACAGACATCCATACTTTGATGATTTGATATGGCAGTGACATTAAAATATGATGATATTGTATTATGACATGTTTAGGAAAAGTCGCTCAGTTTCCTTTTAAAAGAAGGTAAAAGGGATTAGTGTAATAGAAATCCTCTTAAGTGAAGAGAGGCTAAGTCCCTCTTCAAAGTTAAAAGTTTAGGTGAGACAAGGAGGAGCCCAAAATGTATTAAAGCTTCATACATTTGTACTTTGGAAAAAGGCACAATTTTTTTTTTGATCTCAGAAAATAAGTTTCTAGTTCAAGAGCTCAAGTATGAAAGCTAATGTCTACAAGAATCTCTAGAATGTGAGATGCATTATATAGGATAGTCATCTATTGATCACTGATATGATATGAAAAATGCAAAGTCTTGATGTTGAGGCTACAAATATTAAGAGGCACAAACATTTGTTATCATTGTACATCAAAGGAAATAACGTTTTTGGATTCGAAGTGATTTTATCTTATGGCTATAGAAACTGGAGAACCTATGCTATAATTAAAGTGACTTACAATGATGAATCAGTCATGGAATATAGACCTATAAGAAATCCAGTGAAGCCAATGGTTAAGAGGTATGTATTTGAAACATTCCTAGATTTCAATATTCCTTTGTTAAGGAACTCTGTTTGTGAAGACCAAAGTAGAGGTCTGTAAAATCTATTGAGTACAATATATCTTGAAAATTGAAATGAGACCATAAGGTATTCTTGTAGAAACCTTTAAAGGGGACAGGTATGAAGAAGTCTCTTCATGAATAGTCTTCAAGGAAATGTTGTGATACAAAAGTTGTATAACAAGAGGAAATAACATCATTACAATTGGAGTTGTAGGAAAGGATATCCAGATAATGGTATATATTTTATGATTATTATATAATCAGTCTTGAAAGAAAGAAATCATTATCATAACAACATTTGACACAGGAATCTTGATTACATTGAGGTGTGGTCCCTCTTCAAGATCAATGTCACGTACAAATTTAGAATTGTCCCATCATAGCAGACCAGGATATTGGACGGATGTTCATGTTGTTTCCAAGGTTCTTAGTCTTTAACATATTTGATGAAATATGTGATGTTGTGGAAGACCTTGCATGGGTACCTATATTTACTCCTTAAACATTGAAATAAAGATCTAATTTTTGTTGCTACAATAAGAAAGCATAGTTACTTGGACCAACGATGATTTGTGGACAAAAAATGACGATGAGTTTTACCAATAATATAAAACACATGACAAATCTAGGGTTTTAATATTTGAAAATCCTTGTAAGAAACAAGGCTTGGTCTAAGTAAAACACTAGGATTTGTGGAAAAAAGCCATAGGATTGATTGCTTCCACTGAAAGAAGAAACCCTAGCTCCTACAAGGAAGGAATGACATCATGATGATGATTGGGATGAGGTTGATTGGAAAGATGGATACAATAATGCTAAGATAAAGAGAAAGCCAACATCCACATGTGATTTTCACCGAAATATAACTCAAAGATTATAATATGGATCACAAAAGCCTGAATTCAGAAAATAACAAGCCAACATGTTCTAAAAAGATAAACATTTTATATCTCTCTTTCTTGATTATTACAATTGTTGTTATTTTTTATTAGTATACATCTTGATTGTTTGTATTTGTTCTTCCATGCTGTTGGAATTTCTAAGTCTAACTGTTAGAAACCCTTCATTTACTTTTTTGATTTATTTCTGCCTACTTGTCCTGATTAATTAACAAGCTATTTACCACGTAAATACTGAAAATAAATACAAGTACATGCTCAACGCATTACAGATCATAAAATGAAGGAAACAAAACAAGCACACAAGTGACACCATTGCTTTTGGACGAATGTCGTCGGAAAAACCCAATGCAGGAAAACCGATGCAACTTTCTAAGGGTTTTATTATTATGCAATTTCTGAATACAATTTTGGTGCCAAAACCAGCTCACCCACTAGAGAATAATCTCGATAGTAGTACCTCTCTATTGGGAAGTAGAAATTTCGGCTGAAACCCAAGATAAACACTCCGACTGCTCCCAGCTCTAATTTGCCCCACGAAAACCCCAATGCCAGCCTCTAGGGACTTCATCAGCCCTTCTTGGCCTAGCATCTGCCCAACGTCACCCTAGCTTTCCCTGCGTCAGCCTCTGGAGGCACTGTGTTAACCCTTAGAGCCTCTGCGTCACCACGATGGTTCTCTTAGGCACTGCACAACTCTTGGCGGCTCTGCGTTAGCCCTGGTTGGCTCTGCATGAACCTTTGGTTGGCTCGGCATCCCTCTCTCTTGACTTCTGCATTGATCCTCCTAGTATTATCTCTGCCTCTCTGATTTTGTATTCACTGCCCCTCAGTTGCAACTCTAATCACTCTTTCGACATCCTCAGCAAACCCTGCCCCATAAAATCGAAATCTTGATCAACTCAGTGTGTTCTCCAAGTGACCCTCAAGCCTCCTCTTATACTTTTCTCTTTGACAATTCAACGACTGAGATTAAGTCCCTAATAAACGGCTAAGATTAACTCTGGCTTGATCCATGAATTTTCGACCCTTCTAACACAATTTTATATTAATTCAAAGTTTAGACTTAGGGACTTCATTAAAAGTATTAATTATTTTAATAGCTCCCAAACTGTTTAAAATCTGCCCAAACCATTTCTGGGTATTGTAGATCTCATGTTCTTTAGCCTCTCCACCAATTTTAGTGGCTAGAGCACATTTGATGCTACCCCAAATCAACACTCCCTCTTAGCGAGGACTATGCTCTGGTAATACTCCTCACTAAGTATCACCCTGATCATTCAGCATCGGTCCCTATGCTAATGCTAGGCCTGCTACCCAAAATCCTTTGCACTATTGCATCTTGTACTGCTTTCCATGGCTCTGCCAATACCACTGTTGCATCTGTATAACAAATCCCTATGCATCTGTGCTACTGCCCATGGCCTTGCCACTGCATCTGCACTGCGACCCCTCTCATCATGTTGCATCCTGTTGCCCATAGCACTGCCACTGCTAACTGTTGCACCTGCAACTCAGTTACTGAGAATTAAGTAACTGATCTCCCAACTCTGACATCTCCATCAGGCTAGAAACACTCCCAATGCTGAAGCTCCCTCTGTTGCTAACAAGTGCTCCCTCTCTAACCTCTGTGCTACTACAACAACTTTGTGCATCTCGCACTACTGCCTCACTTTGTCCTGGGACTCTTGCACTATAGCTCCCTTTCTCGCTCCATTTGCATCTGTTTCTACTAACGTTTGCCAGCACTGCTACTCCTCTTCAGGGCTCCCATGTCTAGGTATAATCTGAGAGGTTGGGTATCTCAAGGATCCTACCCCTCATCGCTTGTAGTCCGTCTAACTACAGCTCTATGTCTCCCCACTTCCTCTCAAGTGGCATGTGAGCACTCATGGCACAGTCATCATCTATCTCCACTTCCTTCTCCGCCCTTGTTGGCATTGCCTTGGTCTCGGAAGCCTCTCCTTTTCTCTTCTTCCTCGGACATTGGCTCACATAGTGACACAGTTCCCCACAGTTGAAGCATTTGACCTTGGAGAGGTCCTTCTTCTTCTGTTTCTCCTGCTTTCCCTCAAATGTTAGGGCAACACCCTCCTCTTCCTCCTTCTTGATTATGATCCCCTTTCTACTGCTTCTTGCCTTGCTTAGCCTTCTGATCTCTTCTTGGTGAAGAGCCGCCCACTTTTCCTCCCAATCTAGAAGGGTCACCCTGCCCAGTATGCTCTAGAAAAACACCTCCTAGTCTTTTGAAACTCCACTCGGGGCTGTTCTCACCATCAATTCTTGATCCGGCGTGGCCCCTATGGAAGTCAGGTGATCTCGGATCTCTTTCAATCAACCGATGAGGGTGTCGATCTGTTCTCCCTTCTGCATCTGGTATGACCACAAGTGAGTTTCTAGTAGCATCTTCCTCTGCATGAAAGTATGTTGATACAACTGCTTTAGGGCCTCCTACATCTCATTTTTCATATTCTTAGCGGCAATGTGTGGTACTACATGGTCCTTGACCCCGTCAAGGATGATGCTCTTGGCCCTTGCCATTACATCCTCATACTTATCGTTACCAGCTGGGTCAACTGGGAATATTATTGTCCTCAAGGCGAAGTGCTTGAGATAGTTCCTGTTTAGAACAGATGAGATTCTAGCCTTCCAGACTACGAAGTTTGAGGCTCCATCCAGTCTATCCTGGTCTTTTACCCTGTTCACTGCCATCTCACTACTCCTCTACTTCCCTTCTGGAAGTTCTCGGTGTGACTCCCTATGAGCCTCGATTTCCCTCCTAGAAACCCCTCTGCTAATGTTGAGATTCCCCCACTCCGATCCTTAGTGCAGTTGCACCATTGATCCGAATTTATTGGCTAAAAATCCTTGGTAGCAACTCCCTCCTCCTTGGTCTTGCCTTGTTAGGTATTGTTCTGACTACAGTAGCCCACCAACTTCACTCTGCAACTTACCCACAACCTCCTAAGCCCCAACAAACTAAAGGTTATATCTTCTAGGCTCTGTGCAATCCCGACACTTGCAAAATCTACACCTCCTGGCCACGGGCGTCAATCCTTCCTGACTAAGAAAGATGACCAGGCATTGCGTAGGTCAAGTTTTCTCCCCTCTACCACTACGCTGATCCTCTTCCCGACTCAAACTTGATGACGCAGGCACTACGTCACCCCTTCCTTGCTGCTTCTCTGCTAGGAACAACTTCTATCACTCGGGAAAAATGTTTTCTACTACTACTACTCTACTCGACTGATGTCCTCATTTCTCCTATGATCTACAACCATGCTCTAATACCATGTTGGAATTTCTAAGTCTCACTGTTAGAAACCCTTCATGTACTTTTCTAATTTATTTCTGCCTACTTGTTCTGATTAATTAACAAGTTACTTGCCATGTAAATATTGAAAATAAATACAAATACATGATCAACACATTACAGATCGTCAACTTAAGGAAACAAAACAAGCACACAAGTGACACCATTTTTTTTGGACCAATGTCCCTGGAAAAACCTAATGTGGGAAAAATAGTGCAACTATCTTAGGGTTTTATGATTATGTAGTTTCTGAATACAATCTGGGTGCCAAAACTAGCTCACCCAACATAGAATAATCTCGAAAATAGTACCTCTCTACTCGGAAGTACATGTTCTTGCTGAAACGCAAGATAAACATTCTAACAACTCCCAGCTCTAATCCTCCCCATGAAAACCCCAACATCAGCCTCTAGGGACTACGTCAACCCTTCCTGGCCCAACGTCTGCCTAGCGTCACCCTAGCCTGCCCTGCGTTAGCCTCTAGAGGTACTGTATTAACCCTTAGAGCCTCTGCGTCACCCACGCTGGCTCTCTGAGGCACTGCGCAGTTCCTGGCTGCCTTTGTGTGAGCCGTGGCTGGCTCTATGCGAACCTCTGGTTGGCTCTGTGTCCTTCTCTCTCGGCTTCTGCATTGATCCTCTTGGTACTATCTCTGCCTCTCTACTTCTGTATTCATTGCCCCTCAACTACAACTTTGATCACTCTTACGACTTCCTCAGCAAACCCTGCCCCATAAAATTGAAATCTTGATCAACTCGGTGTGTTCTCCAAGTGACCCTCAAGCCTCCTCTTATAATTTTCTTGTTGACAATTCAACAACCAATATTAAGTCCCTAATCAACGACTAATATTAAATTTTGCTTGAACCATGACTTTTGGACCCTTATAACACAATTTTATATTAATTCACATTAATATTTTATTGTCCCTAAGTTTAGACTTAGGGACTCCATTAAAAATATTACTTATTTTAATATCTCCCAAACTGTTTATAATCTTCCCAAACCATTGCTGGGTATTAGAGATCTCATGTGCTTTAGCCTTTCCACCAATTTTCATGGCTAGAGCACATCCGATGCTACCCCAAATCAACACATGCCTTCCTAGAGAATATTGCATGACCTACTTAATGATGGCTGCCAAGGATGTGGCAGTAAATGAAAAGAATGGAAGAACAAAGTAAATCTTGTGACAAGAAGACTCATGTTGAGAGATATTGTATTGGATCAACTCTAGACTTACAGGGAGAAGATAGATCAACCGAATTGAAGCATGCTGAAAATAAGTCAATTGTGACTTCCAAGATGAATATTTTTAAAAGTACAAAGTAAAGGATTACCTCAGTAAGAGGGAGAAGGTTAAGAAGTCAGACACCTTGAGCTTGAATTTATATTTGTTGAAGAGTGATGCTAATACAAATATACACCACAAATTTATTGAAGATGAGCCCTTGATTTGACTACTATATGTTGATGATATGTTTCTGACAAGGGCTGAGGATCTCTTTGTCTAGTGTAAGAGGGAGTTGATTGAAGGATCTTGGTCTAATGCATTACTACCTAAGATTGAAAGTGTAGCATAATCTTGTTGAAATCCTTCAGAAATTTGGCATGATGGATTGTGAGTCCATGGATACCTCCATGATGACAAAATTTGAAAAATATGCAATATTTTTTTGCCAACTTGGTTGATCCCAATGATTGGCTCATTGAACTATCTGTTGCATGGATTTTCAGATCTAATTGGGTTGGATGTTCTGAAGGCCAAAATAGCACTTTTGGATTCTCTCTTGGTTTGGATGTCATGGATGAGTATGATGCAAACCTCTATTTCACTTAGCATGGGTGAAGTTCAGTATATAACTGAGTTTTTAGCCTGTTATGAAGCACTTTGGCTTCAAAATTTATTTGTTGGTTTGTTTGATCAAGTGTTGGACTTGACTACGATATATATTGTGAAAATAAAAGTTGTGTGAAGCATTCTGAGAATTTGCTTTTTCATGACAGGTCAAAGCACATTGAGATCAATTGTCATTATATCCGGGATTTGTCCAAACAAGAACTATGAGGTTCAAATACATTTATATTGATGAGTAGGTTGTTGATGTTTTGACAAAGCCACTATCCCAGATGAAGTTTTCTTGCTTTTGTGAGAAGCTTGGAGTGGCTAAGAATTCCTCTTGTAGAGAGAGAGAATTGATTGTATAGCATCTTGAATATTCCTTGGGCTTAGTAATGAAGCCATGGTGTATGGTTGGGAAGATTGTTCTGGTTGCTACCTTAGGTCATTGAGTTTGACTGAGGAAAATTATGGCTAGGGAGGTTGGTGTTGAGGCTTGGAGTGCTCCCTCAGGTCATTGTGTTTGATCGAGAGACCAATAGGCTTGGTCGGGGACACCGATTTTGAGTACTCTACCTTGGACCATTTTATTTGACTGAGATACCATGTGGTTGGGGAGATTGTCTCTTTTGACATCTAGATCAAGATTCATCCCTTTGGTTATGGACTGAGAGACTATATAGTCGGGGATTTTCATATTGAGATAGCGATTCCACCCTTAGGTCATTGAGAATGACGAGAGACCTTTATTTATGGTCAAGGAGATGGACCCTATGTATTCTCTTAGGTCATTAGGTTTTATCGAGAGACCATTGGTATGGCCCGATATTTTTACCTTGATTACTTCCTTGAGTCATTGTGTTTGACTAAGAGACCAAGTGGAATTGGTTGGGAAGTTTGATTTTGAGTACTCTCTTGGGTCATTGTGCTTGACTAAGAAACCATTTCATATGGTTGGAAATTTTGGCCTCATGAAGGATATTTATTGATTCCATGGTTAGTTGGCTTCCAACCTTGATGCCATTGGTTTTGGCTTGTGGGATGAGCTTGATGTTATGCATCTTTTCTTATTGTGAGTCTTGTACATCTAATTTTGTGATCTTTCCCTTTGGTCATTACCAAGAGACCTGTGGGTTGGTCGGTGTTAAGTTTAGGTATGTTCTATGCTAAGGCAATTTATTTAAATTTTAACAGTTGGCAATCACATCAGCATTAAGATAAACTACAGATAGAATATAAATATAAATCGCAAAAGACAAACCAAGACAAGAGGACACAAGATGTGGCACGAGCCAGGGACAAACCCCACAATGTGTGGGGAAACCCTTTGATCAAATCTTCTTTTATCTTCAAAGTTCAGCAGAGAAAGAGAGAGAGAGTACATTTACAACAGAAGTCAACACTTTGACTTATCTAGATCTAGCATAGATCATTTCGTATAACGATGAGATCAGTTGAAGACATTCTGCTTCAACTGATTCTCAAGGTGACTCCTTCACCTATCATCGTGCTGCATTTGGTCCTCTAGTTGCATCACTGCATACTGCACCATACTGCACTAATCACGCTGCTCATGTCCATGATCTTATCCATCATCATGCTACCCATACTAATGTACATCATCATCATGCTGTTGTTCTAACAGATGGCATTCTATCACTGTTTCATTGAGATCTTGACCTTGCTAATATATAATGAGGCTGCTAGAAGTCAGGTCTAGATATTTTCACTAGGATAACCATTATGCCGAGACTGTGTCTCTTCATGCTGAGACTGCGTCCTCCTGTCATGCGTATGTCTAACCTTTATAATTTGTAGTCAGACTAACCCACATTGTAATATATTTTATTGCGTTACTTTCCAGCGTATATGATGATATGCCATGACTCGTGCATAAGTATCATTAAGTACATCGTGTTTGATCTACGTATAATTATTATTATGACCTGCGGCTAGGGTTGAGAGTCACCATAGACTGCATATGACTGTCCCATGATTGAGTCTCCATGCCTGCGTATTAATCTCTATGCCCAGCGTATTCATTTTCCAACACATATAATCTCTATGCCCAACGTATATTCATTTTCCAGTCTATATAAGTCATTAGAGTGTTGCTGCCTTGACTGCGTTAAATTAACACCGTTGAGTTTCCATGACTGTGCTATATAGTGCCTTGTATGGACTGCGTGGTAAGGTCCTTCATTACAGCATTGAGTTTCCACTGCGGCTGCACCATATTACTGTAGCTACCTTTCATGTTATTGCGGCAACCCTTCACGTTACTGCGGCTACCCTTTGATGTTTTATCCTTTGCGTGAACAAGACTGCATATAATCGGTTGCATAATGTGTTTGCATATAGCAGGTCTCCTTGCTGTGTTAGGATGGCTCCATTTCAACTGCAGCTGTGCCTCCTTTTATCACTGCGGCTAGGGCTTATTACGGTCACCTTTATATATCATATAAGGATCCTCTGTGACTGTGTCTTGATGTCCAACATTTCATCTTCATTAAGGCAGCGTAGATATTAGGGCACTCCTTTTAGATCTCTTCTCCATCAAACCCAAAACAGGATGAAGAGAGAGCACAAGAGAGTGAGTGTGTTGAATGACTTAAAGTCTTCTTTTATTTATACCAAAACGTATAGGTTGAGTAGACATGAAGTTTGGGCTTCTTGAGCCTACATAAGTTGCTGGTCAGCTAGATAATAAATCCATAAACAAAATAAATTCATATCTCCATAAATACTTATCGGAATTGGATGGTATTTAGATCAATCCTACACCTCTCGACGAGAGGGATCTGCTAGCTCTTCTATGCACTTATGCGTTTGGAGAACCAAATTACTACTGTGGCCGTGTGTTTTTTGCAAGAAGGGAGCTCACAATAGTTCATTTTATCCTTCCCCCCTTCATTTTCTTTAGACCCTTATAACTCTCGCTACCCCTGTTTTCCTCCGTTTTACCTCCAAAACCCTGTAAACCCCTTTTCGGCCAAGCCCCTCAGCACTAAGGTTTAATCCATATAGCCGCGCCTTCACAAAAAAGCACTACCCGAGGATTTCCACTGTCACATCAGTCCCACTAAACCTCATTCATCTCCCCACCGTACGATCAACCCCCGTTGCGATCCGACGGCATTTGCGCTTCCCGCTCCTGTAACCTGCACGCTCGTTAACTAGCGGGGAAAGTAGTTTCCTGTCGGTCCCATCCACCATGCATTGTTGTTATATTGGATCGCGCGGCTGTGTACGTTTACTGCTTCCCTCCCATAAGCAGTGCGGGGAATACCGCTTTCCGCCATCGTACCATTCCCCGCGCGTTATCTTTCGTGCAGCTTCCGCCCCCGATTGTCGTTGGATTTGTCCGACCATGATCCGATGGCCCACATTTGTTTGTTCACGATTTCCTCCCGATACCTCTTGTAAGCCGATCTCCGTCGTCCATCTGCCAGATCTAACGGCTCACAATCATTTCGCTTCCACCTCCTCTCGATGTTTCCCACCGATAGATCTCCACCGTAGATCTATGTGATCCAATGGTTGAGGTTTGTCTTCCGTCCACTCATACACCCGCCATGAAGTCTTTGCCACCTTTGACTAAGCAGTGCTTCCGAAGGACAATGGCGGCCATCTACCAGTACCCTATGCAGTTATTCTTCAACAACTAAATTCAAGAGCATTATGGCCAAAAATCAAGAAGGACGTGCCTCGAGTAGTTAAACGCACTTATCAGTAATGGAGCCTGTTTCATATTATATTCCACCTGTGCAGGAAGGACGGTCGAGCATCAGAGAATGTCAAATTAATTTATTGACGCAAACAGAGTGTAGCAGAGGCCCATCTTAGACAGTTAATGTGGTTGGTGGTCAATTATGACCCCTCCACGCATAGGATAGCAGAGAATTTTGTAAATGAAACACTATATATACCTAGAACACAGATGTAAGAAGGGTTGATGGTTGTAGTTTTGATGCAAGGTTCAACTTCTGGAGACTGTAACTACTATGATACCTATAGCGTCTGGTCTTCATTTTCAGCTAATACAAGCTTCTTTTGTTGTTAATTGCTCACTTTCCACTTCTATTATGTTCTAGGTTGTGCCTATTATGTGTTTTTCATGTGCTCTTGATGTTTAGCATTAGAGGGGCTGTCATCCCACCTCTTTGTTAGAATCTAGTATGTATCATTGAATGTGCTATGCAAGTTTTTGTTTTCTTAGTTCCAGAGAGCTGTCATCCTATCTGTGCATTAGGAAATAGATTTGCAGACCTTTTTACTGGTTGTAGCCAGCCATCACAAGGTCCTGTGCATCTGCTGGAGTGGCCAGTATTCTCCATGTTCACCTAATCCTCAAACTGTGAGTAATTGGTGGTCTAAAGCCTTGTAGTCTGGTGGTGTTCATCCATGTCTAGGGTTAAGCATAGTAGAAGTGGTTATCTGGCTTGAATATGCATCATTCCTTCCATTCATCCATCTATTTCCAACATTTGTTGAGTTTGTAATGTTCCCGAGCATCTCTGAGATACAACCTAGGAGAGTTTCTTGGGGTGATAACAGGATCCAATAAAAATATTAGCTGCCATAAATAAGCTGACCCACATGGAGTTTGGCCCTAGTTGCCAATTTAACACTCCCTCTCAACTAGGGAGAACTCCATCCATTGATCCATAAGTCCGACTGTACTATCTCTGCCATCAATGCCCTGCACTGCTATGCCCAACTCTGCTCAGCTCTGCTGGCTCTTCTATGGTCTGCTCAGCTCTGTTGGCTCTACTATGCTCTACTCAACTCAGCTTTGGTTAGCTTTGATGGCTTTGCTAGCTTTGCTCTACTATACTCAGCTCTGTTAGCTATGCTCTGCTCTATTCAACTCAGCTCTGCTCTGCTCAGCTTAGCTCTGCTGAACCATGAAGAAGAAGAATTGATCGAGAATGTCTCATAACATTCTCCACTAACCCGAAGTCAGTCTCAGAGTGCGTACCACTGGTCCCAGACCAGTCTCAACCGACCCAAAGTCAGCATCATAGTGGGTACCACTCCTACCATTGGTCCCAGACTAGTATTGCAGGCTTAGAGAGGGTATCACTGGTCCCAGACCAGTCTTAGCTGACTCGAAGTCAGCGTCATATTATGTACCACTCTCACTGGTCCCAGACCAGTCCTATACTGACACGAAGTCAGTCTCAGAGTATGTATCATTGGCCCTAAACCAGTCTCAATCGACCTGAAGTTAGTGCCATAGTATGGTACAACTCCTACCACTGGTCCGAGACCAGTGTTGCAGTATCAGAGAGTGTACCACTGGTCCCAGACTAGTCTCAACTGACCCAAAGTCAACATCATAGTATGTACCACTCTCATGGGTCCCAGACTAGTACTGCACTGACACGAAGTCAGTCTCATAGTATGTACCACTGGTCCCAGACCAGTCTCAACCGACCCAAAGTTAGCGTCATAGTATGGTACAACTCCTACCACTGGTCCCAGACCAGTATCATTGATCCCAGATCAATGGAGGTCATCCTAGCATAGGGAGTATGGTAGATACAACGATGCGTCCATCGGTACTACTATGGTCCCTAACTTCATTTCCTTTCTCATTGATCAGATGAGAGGTACTTCCCATGAGTCCCAGACTGCATGGGTAGGATGCCTCGACAGGAGAACTAATCAATCCTATCCTCACAGGAGAACACATCAATCCTACTACAATCACCATGGAGAACACATCAATCCAGGCCACCATGGAGAACACATCAATCCAAGCCTCACAGGAGAACACATCAATTCTGCTACAATCTCCATGGAGAACACATCAATCCAGGCCTCACAGGAGAACTAATCATCCTGCTACACAGGAGAGCGAATCATCTTGTTCCACAAGAGAGCGAATCATCTTGTCCTAGTGTGCACCACTAGGGGAGGGTGAGTCACCCTGTGGTTGTACGTTGCTCCAGTAAGAACTGCAAGCCCCCAGAGCTCCTAGAGCTCAATGTATGCAATATGCAGGACCCTTGTACAAGGGTTTCTTGACAACTCCAAGTCATTCAGGAAAATCACAGATTTGATCTTTCCCCTAGGGCTTTGAAAAAGTGTCAGTGACCTGTACATCAGTCTCAATACAATGGAGCCTCCTTGCTCATCAACTTACAATATCCCAAATAAGGAAGCATCTGATGTTTATCTGCTGGAGAAATCATTGAATACGAGATTCCTCTATAATCGAATCCCGCCTCTAGTTGTCATAGAGAATCACAGTGGTATTCATCATGTGTACAAACAACTCATTGAAGAGCTTCCATAACCAGATTGCCTCTCAAGTAGCCACGCTAGTAGCAATATACTCTGCCTCGATGGTGCTCAAAGCCACCAACTTCTACTTCCTGCTCAACTAGGATATTGAAGCAGATCCCAAGGAGGACCAGCACTGAGAAGTTCTATAGTGATCTTCTACACTGCCTGCCCATTCAACATTTGAAATATTTTGGTAGTGTATCTCAATCCATGAGAGATTTTCCCCTAAAGATATCTCATAAGATTCTAGGCACCAATCCAGTGAAGCTCAACCAAATATGAGCTCACCATACTAAATGCAAAACATATGTCCGAACGAAGATTCACCAAGAAACTCAACGCGAATGAGTTTATGAAACTTAGAGGCATTTCCCAAATCTGGTCCAACATCATTACCATATAACTTCTGAAAGTTAAGATCCTCGACGTAGTCATAGGCTTGTAGTTTATCTTTCCACATTTGGAATCCAACTCCCTCTATCTTCTACAAATGAGAGGGTCTGCACCTGTCAAACATAGGTGCTGGTATGAGAGGACTGTCATCCATAACCTTCGGATGGTTTGGATCGATGAATCTCAGCT
Source organism: Pinus tabuliformis (assembly GCA_031772625.1). Classification (NCBI taxonomy): domain Eukaryota; kingdom Viridiplantae; phylum Streptophyta; class Pinopsida; order Pinales; family Pinaceae; genus Pinus; species Pinus tabuliformis. The sequence goes on along the minus strand of CM062813.1, from coordinate 914,609,202 downwards.
TCATCAGACAGTTGTTGATCCTCTCATACTATGCTCGGGGTGTTTTGCTTCAAACCATAGAGGGCTTTCTCCCACCTGCATACGTGAGATTCCCGATCATGAATCTCAAACTCCTCGGGTTGTTCCAAACCTGTGGACTTGTGGCATGAGGGGAATGGTCCCCTTATAAGATTTTCCTTCGGTACATCTCAGACATGTACCTTCATGTTCTTTTTGAATTCAGGGATCCCGGTCACAATCTAACTCACAGACCTCTGATGCTGAGTCAATGGACATGGTCCCCAGTGGACTTGATACAATCCTGAACTCTAAAATATCTTTGAAAAATCCATTTTCAAACACATACCTTTCCATCGATGAGTGCCACCCTGAAACCTTTGACTTCCATTTCCAAGATGGACACCAGGCTCTTCTTGCAATCAGGTACATAAAAGAGATTTTGGGGTTCCTTTCTTTCTTGAAGAGTCGGGCGTGTCCTTGATGAGCTACATCTCTGCCATTCAGACACTCCTTCGTATAAGGGCCAAAATTATAACCAAGACATATGCCTTTTCTTCCACCCTTAGATCCGAACTTCCCAATGAAGTGATCTTTAGGTAGGCCAACAGAAGTTCCGCTATGCCATTTTGATGATATGCTATGCTTCGACTTCACCCTATGTGAATTATGAGGAACCCATTAATCCTTTCATCTTGTCCCAATTGTCTTTGGTGATTGCTCTTTCACTCTTGCTTGGGCATTGTCTTCACCTGGCTTTGATACCATGTTAAGTTTAGGTATGTTCTATGCTAAAGCAATTTATTTAAATTTTCACAGTTAGCAATCACATCAGCATTAAGATAAATTACAGATAGAACATAAATATAAATCGCAGAAGACAAGCCAAGACAAGAGGACACAAGATGTGGCGCGAGCCAGCGAAAAACCCCACAATGTGTGGGGAAACCCTTTGATCAAATCTTCTTTTATCTTCAAAGTTCAGCAGAGAAAGAGAGAGAGAGTACATTTACAACAGAAGTCAACACTTTGACTTATCTAGATCTAGCATAGATCATTTCGTATAACGATGAAATTATTTGAAGACATTCTGCTTCAACTGATTCTCAAGGTGATTCCTTCACCTATCATCGTGCTGCATTTGGTCCTCTAGTTGCATCACTGCATACTGCACCATACTGCACTAATCACGCTGCTCATGTCCATGATCTTATCCATCATCATGCTGCCCATACTAATGTACATCATCATCATGTTGTTGTTCTAACAGATGGCATTCTATCACTGTTTCATTGAGATCTTGACCTTGCTAATATATAATGAGGCTGCTAGAAGTCAGGTCCGGATATTTTCACTAGGATAACCATTATGCCGAGACTGTGTCTCTTCATGCCGAGACTGCGTCCTCTTGTCATGCATATGTCTAACCTTTATAATCTGTAGTCAGACTAACCCACGTTGTAATATATTTTGCTGCGTTAATTTCCAGCGTATATGATGATATGCCATGACCTGTGCATAAGATCATTAAGTACAACGTGTCTGATCTGTTATTATGACCTGCGGCTAGGGTTGAGTGTCACCATAGACTGCGTATGACTGTCCCATGATTGAGTCTCCATGCCTGCGTATTAATCTCTATGCCCAACGTATTCATTTTCCAGCGTATATAATCTCTATGCCCAGTGTATATTCATTTTCCAGCATATATAAGTCATTAAAGTGTGGCTGCCATGACTATGTTAAATTAACAACATTGAGTTTCCATGACTGTGCTATATAGTGCCTTGTATGGACTGTGTGGTAAGGTCCTTCATTACAGCGTTGAGTTTCCACTACGGCTGCACCATATTACTGTGGCTACCTTTCATGTTACTGCGGCAACCCTTCACGTTATTGCGGCTACCCTTTGATGTTTTATCCTTTGCATGAACAGGACTGCGTATAACTGGTTACATAATTTGTTTGCGTATAGTAGGTCTCCTTGCTGTGTTAGGATGGCTCCATTTCAACTACAGTTGTGCCTCCTTTTATCACGACGGCTAGGGCTTATTACGGTCACCTTTATATAGTGTATAAGGATCCTCTGTGACTGTGTCTTGATGTCCAGCATTTCATCTTCATTAGGGCAGTGTAGATATTAGGGCACTCCTTTTAGATCTCTTCTCCATCAAACCCAAAATAGGATGAAGAGAGATCACGAGAGAGTGAGTGTGTCGAATGACTTAAAGTCTTCTTCTATTTATACCAAAACGTATAGGTTGAGTAGACATGACGTTTGGGCTTCTTGAGCCTACATAAGTTGCTGGCCAGCTAGATAATAAATCCATAATCAAAATAAATTCATATCTCCATAAATACTTATAGGAATTGGATGATCTTTAGATCAATCCTACACCTCTCGATGAGAGGGATCCAATAAATATATCAGCTACCATAAATAAGTGGACCCACATGGAGTTTGGCCCTAGTTTCCAATTTAACAGTCAGGGAGATTGATCTTGAGAGAGAATGAAAATTACCTCCCTAGTTAATAGGGAGTATTGAAAAATTGTGGTTGCAATTGGTTTATAATTGTCAAAATTAAAGGATAAATTATTTATCTTCCAGTTATATAAGTCGGCCTAAACTTGATAGGTTAGCCCCACCATTTGTAAGGGTTTGACCCAAGGTCAAAACCCACCTCTTGACACATATATATTGGAATTTGTTGGAGTCCATTTGGGTATCATCACATCACATCATTTGACCTATTCCACAAGAATAATTTTCTCACACATATGAAGAAGAATATCATTTTGATAAATGAGTTGACTTCTCTGTTCTATGTGTTGACCATCTTTGACTTGATATTTCTACTGTTGTTTGATTGAATTATTGGTTGAGGTTGGAGGCCCAATTATTCTAGAATTATTGACCATATGTAGACTAAATTTATGAATTCGTTCTCGGCATTGACCAAGCTCTTAACTGAGGTAAAATTCTAAGTTTTGATCAAAGTTTGACTATGGAATTGTAGACCAAATTTTGGCCCTTTAACTAGCTAACTGCAGACCCAAAATTCTCCCCTTTAACCAGAGACATAATTGTGAGCATGTAATTGATTCTCTCTCTCTTTTGACTCAACTTGACTTGGCATTTAATGTGGTAAATGGTTGACCTTTGAATAAAATGTTCTAATTTACAATTTGGAGGAATTTTTCTCTCTCTTATAAAGAAAGATTACTGGGTTTTCCCATTCGTTGGGTTTTGTCCAAAAAATTTTGGTGTCTCTTGTTTCATTGTTTTTACTATGATCTCTATTTCTCTACTGAAGTGAATGGTTGAAATTTTCTAAATGTAATTCCTTAATGTTTGGAATTCTCTAAAGAAGTCAAAATTGTATCATTAGAAGTAGTTATCTGGGAGAAACTTATTTTAGTCTTGTTTTCTACTAGAAAATCAACATGTAGGAATACGTAACGTAGAATTAAGTAGTGAAGAAATACCCAATTAATACATAGTGAAACTAAAATCACCCATAGGAAATTTAGGTGATTGTATTTCCACGCCACTGTTGAAATTTGTAGCTTAGGGATAAATTCCCTCCATTAGCTAATTTTTGAGGTAAAAAATGTGCCTAAAAAAATGTACAACCAAAATAAACTTTATAAGAACAAATAGGATTCAAGATGATGATGTCAACCATGGGGGATGATTCACTATTTTTGGAGTAAAAGAGGCAAAAGATTAAAAAATTAAAAATTAAAAAAACTACTTTTTCCACTCATATTTTCAGCTTATCTACATATGATTTTACTTAAATTTCAAGCGGGAGCACTCGTTGGATGCATAATTTAATTCTTCATCCAATGAGTATGCATGTTGCATACTTCCGTCATACAATTGTTCTATATCCAAATGATGTGACATGAAATTTGAGTAAAACCATAGGGAGATAATTTGAAAATATGAGTTGAAAAAGTAGTTTTTTCATTTTTTCCCTCTAAAATTTGATGATGTAATCTAATCTTATTTTATTATTTCCACTATTATTTTATAATATTCCTCAAGAGACCCATTTTAGACCTCAAAATTTCTTTAATGGTTTGGGAAGCCTTCTTCATCCTTTGGAGACCCTACTAGCCCTTGGAAGAATTTAATTTTCATATGGAAAAATATAATTTTTTTAATCGAAAACCCACATCTACACAAAAGTACAAGTCAACCTTGGCAAGGAAATTCAACCCATAAGGACACATATAAATAGACCTCATGTCACATCATTTGGATATATCATCATCACACACATCTATTCTTTTGATTGGTTTGTATTACATCTTAAATTGCAGGTCTGATCTCACACGTCCGAAGGGAAGGATGACTTTTATGTTTGGTTCTTTGACTTTCTGTTGAGACAACATTGACCAACTTTGAGTACATTTGACTTGGGTTCATTTTGACTTGAAAAATCTAAAATTATATCTATTTTGGAGGTTGAATTCAGGAATAAGGAGGACAAATGTTTCTGGGCACTTTGACCACATTTGACCATAGAGTTGAGGTAACCTTTGACCACATAGTTGACTTTGAAATTGACTGATTTTGAGGAAAAATTTTGGGATTGTTTTGACCAAGTTTGACTAAGTTGAGGAGGATGAGTTTTTTGTTGCTTTGATTGAACCTTTTTAAGGTTTATTTGACTGTTGACCAGGACTAGTTAGGGATGATGCTACTGTTGTTGATTTTGACCAAAATTTGTAGATTTTACTTTTGATCAGAGTTGACTTTTTGGGCTCATATTTGATTGGATATTGGATGGTTAATTTGTCTAGTCAAGACTTTTACCTTTGACCTATTGTTGATGTACTTGGATATTATATCTCTCTACTAAAAATTTGATGACAATCCAATAGAAGAAGAATTTGGAAAGGGATTTCCCCCTTGTTGGGTTTTTCCTTGGTCTTTGACCAAATAGATGTGTCTCTATTGTTCTTGGTTGTCTTCTATTGTGGATTTTATTTATTGTTCTATATACAATTGCTTATTGTTGTTGGAAGATTGAATTATATTGGAAATTGATTGCTGATTCAAGAATAGTTAGAATAAGTGATTGTGTTAAGCATAGAGCACTAAAAAATTAACATGGTATCAAAGCTAAGGTGAAGACAAGCCCAAGGAGATAAGAGAAATCACCTTTGAAGGAATCTGATTTGAAGGAGCTTATTTGACTTGGTCAATATGTCTACCTCATACTTCAAGATTGAAGAGAAGTTGAATGACTCATCTAACTATGCAATTTGGAGAACCAGGTTGGATGTGACTTTGGATGAAAATGATGTTTTGGAATATGTTGAAGGAAAAGTGCCCAAGCCTTCGAAGAATGCTTCTACTACTATCAAAGCTAATTACAAGAAAGGTGAGATCAAATCTAAGAATATTATTATTAATTCATTGAGAGATCATTTGATTGTTTATATTTCAAAATTTGAAGAAGTCCAAGGAAATGTATGATAAGTTGGCTGGGATGTACGAAATCAATGACTTGAGAATCAACTCAAGGAAATCAAGATGAATAAGGGAGAGACTGTGCAGTCCTACTTCATGAGGGTATCCCAACACTAGGATCAATTTTTTTCTTCCTGAGAAGTTACTTCTGATAGAGAAATGGTACTAATTTCACTTGGAGGTCTTCCACCTATTTGGGAGATATTTGTTACAACTATTAGGAACAATGATAGGTTCTTGACATTTGATGAACTCATTGGTAAGTGCACTCAAGAAGAGACTAGGATAATGTTTAGAGGGAGAATTAAAAAGCATGAATAAGGGGAGCCCACTACATTTTCTACTCAAGACAAGAAAAGGAAAGGAAAATGAAGACTATATAGTTCAAGAAAGCCTACTCCCGAATCCAAGGACTCTAATAGAAGATTGAGAAATAATAAATGCTACAATTTCCATAAGCATTGTCACTATGCAAAATTCTTTCCATAAAATAAAAGAGCTCTAAAGTACAACTACAACAACGAGGCTTAAAAAATTATAAGTCAAATGATAGAAGAAGGATAGATGCTTATGATAATCATGAAGAAGGAGATCATCCTCAAAAGATATCAAGAAGCTCAAGGTATGGAAATAATGCAACTGCTACTCAATCTGCATATTTTCTTATTTCTGCTCTATCTAGTTCCTTTCCTCCATATTCATTTGATAGTTGTTTGGTAGATAGTGGGGCCTCTAGACAGTTCATTGGGTATCATGAAATTCTCTCAAACCTGGTTGAGAAGGAGACAAATTTGAAGATCATTCTTGGGGACAATTCCACCTATCCTGTGAAGGGATTTTGTTCTATTTCATTTCACTTGGATTATGTGTAATGTCCCTTAATAATAAATAATAAATAATAATAATAATAAAAATAATAAATCATAATAATAATAAATAATAAATAATAAATAATATAATATAATATTAAAATACAAGAAAATAAATAAAAAATAAACAGAAAAATAGTAAAAATCAGTAAAGCTATCAAAAAGTAAAAACAAAAGAAATAAAACAAGAAAGTAGTAAAGTTGCATGTTGACACATGGAGTGTGTGCATGTGGTTTCCCTTCCAATGTTTGCTCTATTTAATAGATGGTGAGGAAGATGAGAGGCATTCCATCATTCCATGATTCCATCATCCATTCTCTTGGGAGAATAGTGTTGTGAGACAAAGGATTCCCTTGCAGTAGTACGTTGATTGAGGGCTTGGGGGTGGCCAGTTGTAGCAAGATTTTGTGAAATTGAGCCTACGGTTGGGTGGAGAGTCATCCCCAAGACTTTGTTACAGTTAGCAAAATTCAACTAGCGTTCAACCCTGAAATCACAAGTGAGAAACATCATCGCCACAGGTAAGTTGTCTCTACTCATCTTTCTGAAATTTGATGTTAATTAGTTGATAAATTGCGTGTTGATTATAAATTGCATGATTAATCTAATTAATTAAATGAAAATGTTAAATAGTATTAAAATATTTATGTTCTTAATTTTACTTCTAAGTTTATTAGATTCAATGTGTAGATTGTTAGGTCTGATTCTAAAATTAAAAATAATAAAATTCAGTATGTCTAATTGTTTAAATTTTTGATACATCTTAATCATACACTATGATGGAGGTTTATTGATACGATAGTATGAGGATAATGATGCACATGTGGTTCTTATTTGTTTATTTATTACGATATTGATGTTGTATGTTCATGATGAATACGATATGCATAGGGATTATGATGTTATGATTTGAGGTTATATTTAGATGTGGTTAGTTTATTATGTGAGGTCATGATATGTCTTTGATGCTGATATGTGGATGTTATAATGTATAATGGTATTTTATGTGGTAATCACATGCAAATTTTGTCGCATGCATGAGCATGCAGTTCTTTACTATTCAGAATGTGGTGATTAAAAATGATGTCATGTTATCATGATGAAATGAACGAGTTTTCATGTGGATTATTTTCTATGATACTATGATGGTATGGCTAATGCATTGGTTGCATATTGAGGTGTGATGATTGACAGGACTCCACAAATGGACCGAGAGGGCCAGTTTATTTGATGATCTTGTGCGAGCCCATACACATGAGGGAGAATAAGTAACACCATATGGGCTAGGGACAAACTCAACCAGCACTACATATGCCAGTGGTTCCTTTGGCTTATGTAGATCTTGAAGGGCTATGGGACCATCTTGAGGAGGCCAAGTGCCTGATGTTCTAGGCTAGGTGCCTGTTATTGGATTGGGATGCCGAAGTTTGGTGGGGGTGTAAGGACTTCGATGCCTGGGGCTGTGCACCTTAGTAGTTGTGGAGGGAATGGGCTAGCCTTGCGAGATGCCCGGAGTCATTGAGTACCGTACTGGTGCGTACCTTGGGGCAAATGAGGTCTAAGTTAGGTGCGAGCCTTGGGGCCAGTCTTGGACTGGGATACAGACCGAGGAGGCTTATGCCTGGCTTCGAAAGTGGGAAAAAGGATAGAGATTCCTTGGGATTTCCCAGGTGTTGTGAAACTTTCAATGTCTGCTGGTTATACTAGTTTACCAGAGGGTGTCGGCGAACATGAAGTAATAAATAACAAAATAAAATGTTAAATAATTCAACTTAACTTCGGGATGAAGTTCCTTAAAGTGGGGGAGTATGTAATGTCCCTTAATAATAAATAATAAATAATATAATATAATATTAAAATACAAGAAAATAAATAAAAAATAGTAATAGTAAATAAATAATAAAATAATAAATAACAATACTAAAGCTCTAAATAAATATAAATAAAAAATAAACAGAAAAATAGTAAAAATTAGTAAAGCTATCAAAAAGTAAAAACAAAAGAAATAAAACAAGAAAGTAGTAAAGTTGCATGTTGACACATGGAGTGTGTGCATGTGGTTTCCCTTCCAATGTTTGCTCTATTTAATAGATGGTGAGGAAGATGAGAGGCATTCCATCATTCCATGATTCCATCATCCATTCTCTTGGGAGAATAGTGTTGTGAGACAAAGGATTCCCTGGCAGTAGTACATTGATTGAGGGCTCGGGGGTGGCCAGTTGTAGCAATATTTTGTGCAATTGAGCCTACGGTTGGGTGGAGAGTCATCCCCAAGACTTTGTTGCAATTAGCAGAATTCAACTAGCATTCAACCCTGAAATCACAAGTGAGAAACATCATCGCCACGGGTAAGTTGTCTCTACTCATCTTTCTGAAATTTGATGTTAATTAGTTGATAAATTGCATGTTGATTATAAAACACATGATTAATCTAATTAATTACCTGTTTTTTATTTCAGGGTTGTTATGTTATGGTGAAACTATACATATATAGGATGTTCCATATGTGATGGCATTGAAAAATAATCTAGTGTCTATATATTCCTTGGAGGACAAGGACATGAAGGTTACTTTTATAAAAGGAAAGGTCCTTACTTGGCCTATGGAGTATAGCTTGCAAGATGCCTTCACTTTGGGATCAATATTTGAAGGCATTTATAAAGTAAATGGAATACCAATCTGAGCATTGGTCCATGGTAGCAATCAACAATGTTAACTTTGGCATCATATATTTTCTCACCTTCATTTTGAAGCTTTTCCCAAGGTGAGGAGGATGGTTTCTGGAATGCCTAAGATTCAATCAAATCATGATGGACTTTTTCTGAGATGTACAAGTGGAAAGAAGATGAGGGAACCATTCCCTTCTAGGAGGAGCACGACTAGTGGTATTATTCAACTGATACATTATGATTTATGTGGACACATGCTAGTGAAATCTCTTAGGGGATATCTATACTACATAATCCTTATGGATTTCTTCTCTTGAAAAACTTGGATATTCTTCTTGAAGCACAAGGAAAATGCATTTGATATGTTCAAGGACTTCAAGGAACTAATAGAAAATCAAACATGGAAAATAATCAAAGTCTTCAGGTCTGATAATGGTGGCGAATTCATTTCAAATTAATTCATCGAATTTTGCAAGAGAGAAAGAATCAAGAAGGAGATTATCATACCTTACAACATGAGAAAAATGGATTGGTTGAAAGAAAGAAAAGGACCATCAAGGAAGGTTCCCGAGCCATGTTGCATGATTAAAAGCTACTGAATTTTCTATGGGGTGAAGCTGCAAATACTATTGTCTATGTTGATAACTAGACTCCTCATTAAGCCTTGGGTGATATGACTACTAAAGAAGTTTTCACAGGTGTAAAGCCCGATGTTGGAAATTTGATAATTTTTTATTGCCCCATCTATTTTTATGTGTCGAAGGACAAAAGGAATAAGTTGGAAGCTTCAAGGAATAGAGGTACTTTTGTTGGATATTGTGAAAATTCTAAATCTTTTAGAATATATGTGCTTGGTCAAAGGAATATAGAGTTTAGCAAGGATGTGACATTTGATGAATATGCCATGGATACTCCTCCCCCTACCAACGCTGAAAAGAAGGATGATGCCATGGATCTTCTAGAAAATCCCTCTGGGCCTTGTTAATTTTTCAGACTTTTCTATGTTGTATCAATTACTTTAGCCCAATTCACATATTCATTTAACAATGCATCTAATCATAAACTGTAACTAAAGATAGAACAATATATGCAATTACAAATAAGACAACAACATAACCATAAGAGATATCTTATTGGTTCAAGACCATGGAAAAACCCCACAAGGGGGAAAACCCTTTCAAATATTCTTCTTTATTAGATCGCCATAAAAAAATTTCAGCAAAGAGTACAATGAGCCCAATACATAATCTTGCAGTAGAGATTTTCATAACAGAAAAAAACTATAGAAATATAGAACAACATAGAGAAATTGTTTAACCATCAGACCACTAAAGCCAACTTAAGGAAATTGTCAAACCCTAAATCAAAACCCTAGATGCTCCCAGCATGGCAGACTACCTGTGATTGAAAATTTCTAGATGCTCCTTTAGCCATTATGTGAGGGAATTTGTGTCTGACCCAGACGCTCCCAGGAAGATTGTATGTATGCGTCCAAGGTCAAACACACACAAAACCACTCCAAACCCCCAGACACTCCCTTACAGTTACTATGCAAGTGTCTGGGACTACCTAGACACTTCCTTGACCACTCTGTGCATGCATCTGGGGACTAACACCATCAGATCTACTTATGAAACCCTAGACATTGCCTTCAAGCTTCTGTTCGAGCATCTAAGACTGCCCGGACACTCCCTTAGCCATTATGTGCATTCATCTGAGGAAGAAAATGCTCGGTTACGTGCATGCGTCCGAGAAACAGAAACCCTAGATCTGTGTGAGCTTCACCCCTATAATTTTGGACCCTTGCATGAACTTCCTCCATCAGACCTGTGCGACCCAAGACAAAAGAGGAGAGTATAAGATGGTTTGATAACTGTGTCTAAATGAGCTTGATGTATCTTTTATTTATTGGCTTCCATGAGGGTCCACTTGGGGTTGAGGCCGACCTATCCAATTTTAAATGTACTTAGGGCTGACTTATTCCATTATACATGAGTGGATAAAATAATTCAAAAATCAACTTCCACTTGTCCAAATAGGGTGATCTTTAGGTTGATTTTGGTCCTCTTAAAAATAGGAATTTAATGCAATCATCATATCCATCATATGAGTTGTCCAAGGTGGAATGACTCTAGTTGCGAAAATTAACACTCCCTCTCAACTAGGAATAATTCCACCTGCCAATATCTGTCTATTGATCATCACATCATCCTGTCATGTTTTCGTCATGCTTTTGTTGTCTCTGCTCAACTCTATCTATTAAAACTTTCTTGGATCTAAAAGAAGAATACTTAGGGTGAAATATCTTCCACCCATACCGAGTAATAGGATAACTAATCATAGAGGGGAGAACATCTTCGACCCCAAAATCTCATCGGGGAGCTCATTCTCAACCTGGAATCTCAAAAGGGGAGAAAATCTCAACCCAATCCTATTTCATACCGATCTTCCCATCAATGACCCTCAATAATCATGTGGTAGAACACTTGCATCATAATCAACTTCTGTTGTACACCCCGAGTACACTCTCAACCAGTTGGCCAAACGGGGTGTGGTATTCCCAACAGGGCTTGCTTGAGAGTATGATGCAAACTAGGGTATAATCTGCATAGACTAGATAGGGGAGCAACATATCCGACCCTGTAAAGATAGGGGAGCTACATCTCCAACCCTACGGGCAACAAATAGGGGAGTACCCTATTGTCTTGAGATCCCTCAACCCCAAGAGCCCTCTATCTCAATTCCTCACCCTAGGAGCTTAAACAAGGTGGGAAGAGTTGGCTCAATGTCCTCAATCAGCATTGCCCCTTATTCAGAGGGGCCATATCCATCAGTCCAAGCTGCTCTCACAATACCAAGAACTTTATTTTTGGTAATGCCTTGGTGATAATCTCTACAATATGCTCATTTGCCGATATGTGATGGAGTCTAACAGATCCTCTTTGCACCATGTCTCGAATAAAGTGATATCGAATCTCAATGTGCTTGGACTTGTCATGAAACACAAGATTTTCTGTGAAATAGATCCCACTCTGGTTGCCACAATATATCACTGTAGTGTCTAGGAACTACTCAAATAGCTCTCTAGAGAGCTTCCTCAACCAAACTGCGCAGCTAGCCATGCTAGTGGCAATGTATTTTTCTTTGGCGTTGCTCAATGCTATTGATTTTTTTCCTTCTCACCCAGGATATCATGGCAGATCCAAGTATAAAGAAACATCTAGATGTCTTGTTTTTATTGATAACATTTCCTACCCAATCAACATCAGTGTATCCATGAAGTTGAATATCTCTAGAAGAATATCTCAGACCAAGTGTGATCGACCTATGTAAATATATCAATAATGTTTGGCAGCGATCCAGTGTGCATGGAGGGGCTCGGTCATGAATTGAACCAATGTTTTTACTACATAGAATATGTATGGATGAGTGTTCACAAGGAACATCAAAGCCCCAATTAATTGTCTATACTCAAATGGATTTGCCAAATCGGGTCCTAGAGCTTCTCCACATAATTTCTTGAAGTTCATTTCCATCGGTGTAGCCATGGATTTGCATTCAGTCATTCTGAATATTTCCAATAGTTTCAAAATGTATTTTCCCTATGAAAGAAAAAAATATCACCAGGCCTTTGCCCCACCTCAAGACCTAGAAAGTAGTGCATGATACCAAGGTACTTCATCTCAAATTTAGAGGCTAGCTCCATCTGACACTCGATCATCCTAGGCTCACTACTAGTCAAGAATAGATCATCAACATATACAACCAAATTTAATGTCATACCTTGGACTACCTTGAAGTAGAGGTTGGGATTAACATTGCTTCTTATGAATCCCAACTTCATTAAATAACTGTTAATGCGAGCATACAAAGCTTTGGGAGCTTGCGTCAAACCATAAAATGCCTTCTTCAACTTGAAAACATGCGTTCTTCAATCTTCCACTTCAAATCCCTATGGTTGTTCAACATATACTTCTTCCTGTAACATGCCATGAAGGAATGCGGTCTTTATGTCCATTTGATGAAGAGTCCAATCTTGACTAGCAGCAAGGGAAATTATTGAATAGATGTTTGTATATTGAGCCATAGGAGAAAATATGTCATCATAATCTTCTCCCTATTTTTGAGAGAATCCTCAAGCTACAAACCTTGATTTATATTTCTCAATGCTGCCATTAATTCCATGTTTGATCTTGAATAGTCACGATAGACTTCCCATTTGGTCTTGGCACAACATCCCTTACATCATTTTTCACAATCAACTCATATTCCTCAGCCATAGCATCCTTCCAAACTTGATCTTTCACAGATTATTCGAATGAGCCTAATGGTTCAACTTGAATCATAGCACTCATGGCTGCAACATATCCCTAATATTTGCATGGTTTCTTCCTTTGATGGGTCCCTATAATACTAGTGATTACCCCATTACTATTGTAGTTATACCCCTTATTAATATTGTTGTGCCCCTATTGCCCCCATATTGTTATTACTGTGCCCCATAGAATCCCTCTATTGTTATTTTTGTGGCTTTATATTATTATTGTTAGGTCGGCTGGATTATATTGTGACTCCTTAGACTCCTATATATAGAAAGGAGGTTTTGCCATTTGAATCATCCAAGAATTGTTCATTTATGTAATGTAAACGAGGTTTCCCCCTCGAAGAGGCTGAATTCTAAGGCGTTGATCTATCTTTTCTATCTTTTCTTGAGCTGGTTTCATAACATTTGGTATCAGAGCTTTGGATTCTAGGGTTTCGCTGCTCCAAACAGGTCATCGTGACATTTTCGCTATAACTTTTTTCTGTGACGTTTCAGAAATTGAAAAGAAACCCATTTGAGACGAAATCATACTGAACCTTGGGTCCGAATTTCAGAACTTTTCGCGCTATATTTGCGGAGATATGATCTGAGGAAGTTGGTCTTTTTGCAGACTCTTGAATTACATTCCAAATAGGTGACCTGGGGAAAATCATCATAAATTTCTCTCTGGGGATCGGATTGAAATTTCATAAGAAGGTACAGAAAGAGGATGGACTGTAGTTTCTTGTATACATTTTTTAGATCCAAAGGTCGAAACAGTGACTCGTGGCATGTCGTACAAGTTCGCTCTATTGAACTAGTCTATAATCAAGTCACTGTGGGAGATTTCGCATAACTCTTCCTTGGAGAATCCAATTTGGGTCAGACTTGTGGCATTGGAAAGAGGACGCAGAAGGCTACTACAGGTCGCAATTTTAGAACTGGAGGATCTGAATTTACAGAGATACATCAGATTCAATATCAAGCTTCTACAAAGTGAAAAAAGGTGTGTAGTTTTTTTTTTTAATTTTTGCGTAAGCTTGGTTTGAAGGAATTCAAAGGGCATAGTAAAGCATTATTATCGGTAACTGATGCCCCGAGGAAAGAAAATGCAAACACCTAGTAAGGAACCTGAAAGCTCTAGCATGACTCATGAAGAAGAGGAAGAAATGCTACATGATATATCAAAATTACAAGAACAAGTGCAACAAATGTCACACTCACAAAAGCTAACAGAAGCTAAGATAAATGGCGTGGAATCTAAGATAAATGGTGTGGAATCTAAGATAAAGGGAATATAAGCTAAGATGGATGATTCGAAGACAGATTTGAAGAGAGACATGGAAAATTTGAAGACATATTTGAAGACTGACATGGCAGTTTTGAAGACAGATTTGACAAATTTTCTACAAGAAATACTTACTAATGGTGAAAAGGTTGTAAAGGAAACTCATGATGTGAACAAAAGAAATGTTAATCATGATTCCATAGACTCTAATGTTGGATCGAAGACCCACCATATTCCAAAAATCGATATGAGGAAGTTTGATGGCAAGGATCCCGCCACATGGATATTACAGATGGAGCAATTCTTCGATCTCAATAATGTGCAAAACACACAAAAGGTACGTATGGCAACTTTATATTTGGAACCAAATCAGTTTGTATGGTATCAATGGCTTTGCTCTCATAAACAATTTATCACTTGGGCAATTTTTACGGAAGAATTGATAGCACATTATGAGGATACAAAAAGCAACACTTTTTTTAGCCAATTGATAAGTCTCAAACAAAAGGGTTCAATAATGGAGCACATTGAGGAGTTCCAAAAATTGAACATAAGGGTAAAAGATATTCCAGAGGAGCATAGGATTGATGTGTTCATAGGGTCTTTAAAGGATAATATCCAACATGATGTTCGCCTTTGGGAACCTGATTCATTAGAGAAGGCATTCAGGTTAGCAAGAAAAATGGAAAGCAAAATTATGGCAACCAGGAAGCATACCACTCACAACTATAAAGACGGAAGTGTTGTTGCCCCTAGTCTTCCACAACCTATAAGGTTGACACCACAACAATTGGAAGAAAAAAGAGCAAAAGGGCTTTGTTACAGTTGTGATAGCAAATACACTAAAGGTCATAAGTGTGCTGAGAAGAAATTATTCTACATAGATTGTGAAGAGGAAGAAGAAAAGGAGCAAGAAAGGTCAAAAGAAGAGGATATACTCCAGGAACAAAGCCTAGATGAAGAACAAATAAATCCGACCATATCTTGTAATGCATTGGCGGGAATTACCACTCCTCAAACCATCAAGATAGAAGGACAAATCAAGAAGAAAAAGGTAATAGTGTTGATTGATTCAGGAAGCACCCACAATTTTATTCATTGTAAGGTAGCAAAAGAATTGAATTGCTTCCTATATCCAGCACCAGAGTGTCAAGTGATGATTGCAAATGGAGGAACAATAAATTGCTCTGGAAAGTGCCATAATATCAAGCTATCCATGGGAGAATATGTATTGACTAGCCCAATGCTTTCCATTCCAATGGGAGGTGCTGATGTTGTACTAGGAGTCCAATGGCTACAATCCTTGGGTACAATAGCTTTTAATTTTCAAGAACTTTTCATCAAATTTTCTACGGAAGGAAAGGAAGTTGAATTAAGGGGTATTGCAGGGAAACCAGGAAAGATAATCAGCTCTAATGGTATGACAAAGCTTCTAAAAAAGGAGCAAAGAGGTGTAATTGCACAATTATGTTCGCTAGATGTTTCCACATCGGAATCATCTATTTCTCCAGATCTCCAAAAAGTCCTGGACAATCATTCCAAGGTATTTGAGACTCCCAAAGGTCTCCCACCTATGCGTGATCATGATCATGCTATTCATCTGATTCCAGGAAGTGTTCCTCCAAACATCAGGCCGTACAGATATCCCTATGTCCAAAAGAGTGAAATTGAACGTATGGTTGCAGAAATGCTAGAGGCTGGTATAATTCAACCAAGTCAAAGTTCTTTCTCAGCTCCAGTAGTATTGGTGCACAAGAAGGATGGATCATGGCGCATGTGTCCGGATTATAGGGAGCTCAACAAGCTCACTATTAAAGATAAGTTCCCCATTCCTGTCATTGATGAATTACTGGATGAATTGCATGGATCAATTTACTTCACCAAGTTGGATCTTCGTTCAGGATATCATCAAATCAGAATGAAGATTGAAGACATTCCGAAAACAGCATTTAGAACTCATGAGGGTCATTATGAATTTTTGGTCATGCCTTTTGGCCTTACCAATGCACCTTCAACATTTCAAGGTTTGATGAATTCAATTTTCAAACCATTCCTTAGAAAATTTGTGTTAGTATTTTTTGATGATATACTAATCTACAACAAGTCTTGGAAGGATCATGTTGAACATGTTGACAGGGTGCTACAACTATTGGAGGAGAAACAATTATATGCAAAAAGATCCAAATGTTTCTTTGGAGTCCAGGAGGTGGAATATTTGGGTCATATTGTATCTCATGAAGGAGTTAAGGTAGACCCTAGCAAAATTAAAGCCATTAAGGAATGGAAAATCCCCACATCCATAAAGCATCTGCGAGGATTTCTTGGGTTGACAGGGTATTATCGCAAGTTTGTTAAGAATTATGGGAGAATAGCAGCA
Source organism: Pinus tabuliformis (assembly GCA_031772625.1). Taxonomy (NCBI): domain Eukaryota; kingdom Viridiplantae; phylum Streptophyta; class Pinopsida; order Pinales; family Pinaceae; genus Pinus; species Pinus tabuliformis. The sequence goes on along the minus strand of CM062813.1, from coordinate 914,592,211 downwards.
CCTCTAACAACATTATTGAAGAAAGATGCATTTTCATGGACTCCGGAAGCAACAAAGGCCTTTGAACATCTTAAAGAGGCAATGTGCCAAGCACCGGTCTTAGCTACACCGGACTTCACAAAAACCTTTATTGTGGAATGTGATGCTTCAGGAAATGGAATTGGTGTTGTTCTAATGCAAGATGAAAGACCCATTGCTTTTGAAAGTCGTCCAATCAAGGGAAAGTTTTTAAGAAAAGCTATTTATGAGAAGGAAATGTTGGCAATACTCCATGCACTTAAGAAATGGCGACCCTACCTAATGGGAAGACACTTCAAGGTAAAAACGGATCATGATAGCCTTAAATACTTTTTAGAACAAAGATTATCCTCTGAAGAGCAACAAAAGTGGGTCACAAAGATGTTGGGTTATGACTTTGAAATCATCTACAAAAAAGGGAAGCAAAATGTGGTGGCAGATGCACTCTCAAGAAAGGATGAGGATGTGGAAGCATTGTTGTGCGCCATTTCTATTATCCAACCAGATTGGATAAACGAAGCAAGGGAGGAATGGAAGAATGACGAAGAAGTGTGGGCACTTATTCGAAAGTTACAACAAGATTCCAGTACGTCTGATACATTTAGCTGGAAAAATGATTCGTTATGGTACAAAGATCGCTTATACCTCTGTAAGAATTCCCAGCTAAAACAAAAGATTCTTATGGAATTGCACACTTCTCCCTTAGGAGGGCACTCAGGATTTTTAAAAACTTACCACAGGGTTAAGAAGGAATTTTTTTGGGATGGCCTTAAATCAGATATTCAAAAGTTTGTGGCGGAATGTTTGGTTTGCCAACAAAATAAAGTTGAAACAATTAAGACACCAGGTCTATTACAACCTTTATCCATTCCAAGCCAACGTTGGGAGGAGGTTTCAATGGATTTTATCACAGGTTTACCCAAGTCTGAGGGAAAGAGTGTCATCATGGTGGTAGTTGACAGACTTACCAAGTATGCACACTTTTGTGCATTATCACATCCATTTAAAGCCAGTACAGTTTCTACTGCATTTATGGAAACAATTCAAAAGCTACATGGAAACCCAAAGATTATTGTAAGTGACAGAGATCCCATTTTCACTGGAAATTTTTGGACAAAATTATTTTCTTGTCTTGGTACTCAGTTAGCTCATAGCTCATCTTATCATCCTCAATCTGATGGGCAAACTGAGATAGTAAACAAATGTTTGGAAGGATATCTTCGTTGCTTTGTATCTGATAAACAGACACAATGGGTCAAATGGTTGCCTCTGGCTGAATGGTGGTATAACACTTCCTTCCATACAACAACAAAAATGACCCCATTTATGGCACTTTATGGGTATCAACCACCATCCATCACATCATATTTAAGAGAAAATTCTAAGGTTCAGGCAGTGGAACATCACATCGAACATCAACAACAAGTCCTCCAACTCTTAAAGGATAACCTCGTGTTGGCACAAAATAGAATGAAACAACAGGCAGATCAACATCGCAGTGAAAGAAGTTTTGATGTAGGTGATTGGGTATTCCTACGGCTACAACCATATAAGCAAATGTCCCTCAAGCAAGCTAAGAAGGATAATAAATTATCACCAAAGTATTATGGTCCGTACAAGGTGTTGCAAAAGATTTGTACTATGGCATACAAATTGGAGCTTCCTGCAGCTTCTCGATTGCACCCAGTTTTCCATGTTTCATGTTTAAAGAAGGTTATAGGTGACAAGCTCCCAGTTCAAACAATATTGCCAGAACTTGATGAGGAAGGAAAAATTATTGGAACAGGAAGCAGTCACAGAAACAAGAACTCGACAGCTACGAAATCGATCAATTTCAGAGTATCTTATCAAGTGGAAGAACTTATCCACTGAAGATTCCACATGGGAGGATGAGAATTTTATGCAGAAGTATCCAGAACTACTCAAGCGTTGAGGACAACACTTTTTTGAAGGAGAGGGGTATGTTGGGTCCCTATAATACTAGTGATTACCCCATTACTATTGTAGCTATACCCCTTATTAATATTTTTGTGCCCCTATTGCCCCCATATTGTTATTACTGTGCCCCATAGAATCCCTCTATTGTTATTTTTGTGGCTTTATATTATTATTGTTAGGTCAGCTGGATTATATTGTGACTCCTTAGATTCCTATATATAGAAAGGAGGTTTTGTCATTTGAATCATCCAAGAATTGTTCATTTATGTAATGTAAAGGAGGTTTCCCCCTCGAAGAGGCTGAATTCTAAGGCGTTGATCTATATTTTCTTGAGCTGGTTTCATAACATCCTTTCTGTAAAAGATCTATGAATGGGAACATTTCTTTCAGCATTTTGTAGAGTATCATGAAGCCAAAGTGGTCTATTCCTAGTAGGAGGATCACTTGGAGGAGGATATAAATGATGCATATGCTCCATGGGATCATCAACAATATTAGTCTTGGGAACAGAAGGACCATCTAGAATATCCCAGTCATCATTCTCCTTCTTGGGAGGAGGAGGCGGAGGAAGGTCTCTCAGTTTTCCAAGAGTTGCATCTTCATCGAATGTTATGCCCCTGCTAATTTCAACCTTCCTTCGACCAGGAATATATATTCTATATGCTTTATAATTTTCATAATAACCTACAAACATACCTTTCCTTCTTGTAGCTTTCAACTTGTTCCTTTTTTCCTTTAGCACATGACAATATATGGGGCATCCAAATACACGAAGATGGCTAATATCAGGCTTGACACTTATGAATAATTTTTTGGGGGTCTTGTTTTCTAATGCTTGATGAGGCACCCTATTTTGAACATATACAAAAGCATGTGTGGTTTCTGCCCAAAGGAATTTTGGCACCTTTTGATCATGAAGCATGGCAAAGGAAACTTCTAATACAAAGTTGTTCTTCCTTTCAGATAAAGCATTATGTTCGAGAGTATATGGCATAATTGTTTCCTTCTTGATCCCTTCTTTCTTGCAAAATTCTATGAATTTGTTTGACATATATTCCCCTCCATTGTCAGACTTGAATACTTTGATTTTCTTCCCTATTTGATTTTCGATCAAGGTTTTGAATTCCTTGAACATTTCAAAGGCTTCATCCTTATGCTTAAGGTAGTATATCCATGTCTTTCTTGAGAAGTTGTCAATGAAGGTGATGTAGTAAAGATGACCAAAAATAGAATGCACAGGCATCAAACCACATATATCATAATGAATGAGATGGAGGATGTCATTTGTCTTGTTCTTCCTAGAGGAGAATGGTCCCCTTGTTTTCTTTCCACTCACACAACCTGGGAAAAAACCATCATGATGGGCTTGAACATTGGGAATACTTGAAACTAGTTTCCTCAATTTCAAAAGAGCATCATAATGAAGATAAGCCAGTCTGCGTTGCCATAACTCGCTTAGATGATTGGTGTTATGAACCAATGCTAGAAGTGGCCTTCTAGTGACTCTATAGAGTCCTTCAAATATTGATCCTAATGTGAATGCATCTCTCATAGGTGAACCAACAGACCAAGTCAAAAAATTTCCTTTGATGAAGGCAACCTTATCCCTTTATCTTCCAATTCGGATATAGATACCAAATTCTTCATTAATCCCGACACATACATAACATCATGTAGCAGAACTGATTCCCTAGAATTAAACTGAAATTTGACAGAAGCAAATCCTTTCATGGGATGAGTAGAGTTGTCTCCAAGAATGATCTTTAGATTAGTATCCCTCTCTACTAGATTAGAGAGGACTTCCTTGTATCCATATAAATGATGAGTGACCCCACTATCAACCAACAAACTATCCCACGAATCTCGTGGAGAAGAAATAGTAAGGGAAGAAACAATAATGTATTCATATTTATTTACAAAATTACTTTCATACTTGGGAACTCTTGACTTCTTTCGAGGAGGATGATGTTCTTCACGATCTCTTGAGGAATCTCTTCTTTTTCTTTCATATCTTCTATCATAGTTGTTCCTTTGATTATCTTTTCTTATTTTATTATTGTTGTTGCTTCTGGTGTTTTAACATGGTCGTTTTCTCTTCTCAGGATAATATCGAGCATAATGAACTTTCTTAAATTCCCAACAAATGCAAGTAAATGATTTTGTAAACCATCAGCTATAATTTGCTTTGCTTTGGACTCACCTTTCTTGTACCTGTTTTTGAGGGAAGCGGAAGCATTTTCTAGAGGCTCAGGCATCCTTCCTTGAATGTATTCCAACACATCATTGTTTTCTTCTATGATCTCCAACCCGACTTTCCATGTAACAATATTTATGCGTCACCCAACTTTTGGTGCTCCTTGAATAGAGGAAGACATCTTGACCTTGACTAGGAAACCTTCTTTCTAATAATGTGGGCTTCAATGCTTGTCTTATTTTGGGCTTGTCCTTCACCTCAGCTATGATAACATGTTAATTTTTTAGATTTTTCTATGCTGTATCAATTACTTTATCACAATTCACATCTTCTTTTAACAATGCATCCACTTATTAGAAATGTATCCAATCATAAACTGTAACTGGAGATAGAACAATATATGCAATGACAAAGAAGACAAAAACATAACCATAAGAGATAGAAAATTGTTTCAATACCAGGGGAAAACCCCACAAGAGGGGAAACCCTTTCAAATATTCTTCTTTATTAGATCATCATAAAATGTTTTTAGCACAAAGTACAATGAGCCCAATACATAATCTTGTAGCAAATATTTTCAAAATAAAAACAGACTGCAAAACTATAGAACAACAGAGAGAAACCCTTTATCCATCAGACCACTGAAGCCAATTGAAGGAAACTATCAAACCCTAGATCAAAACCCTGTATGCTCTGTTATAGACATTTTTGGGCCCTACAACCCCAAGCATGAAATGTCCATAAACCAAGGGCTCCTAAGTCCCTAAAAGTGTTGTTCTAACCCCTAAAGGAACAAAGTCAATAGATTACAGCTTCTCCCAGAAGTTCTCCATGAGAAACTGCTTAGAATTGGTCAAAACAGGATCACTGCAGCTGCTCCACTGGCTAAGTGCGTTGCATCTCACCCAAATACACTGTGAGGGTGCGTTGCATTTCAAAAGTCCCTTCTGTGGGGTGCGATGGGTGAGAAATGACAAATGGCAGTGTCATTCCGCGAGGTGGAGAGGCAATGGAAGCTTCCAGAATCTTCTCCTGTGACACTTGCCTCACTGAATTCGACCAAGGATGAGTAAGAGGCCATCAGTCTCCAAGTGGAAGCAAGAACTATCAGAGAGAAGACACTAATCAAATCACAAGCTGACTCATCCCCCTTACAGATATCTATATATGGATCCCTCATCCCAGAGATCCAGAGGCTGGAATTTTGCATATTGTAAGGAATTGCTGTTGGTTTCTTGAGACAAACATCAGATTGTTGGGTGATCTAAGCTTTGTTTGAGGTGAAGAGGGGCTTCTTTGCTGGGAGGTTGATGCTGGGTCAGAACAACTGGTTGTAACTCCTCTTGGCTCTTTTCTTGTTTATCAATAAAAGTTATTTGAGTTTTCCTCCATGCTTTTGTGTCATTGATGCTTGTTACATTTGTATGGTAAATTTACATCTGATCCTAGATTGGTTATGATTATAGATCCATGTCTTTGTATAGTACTATGCTTATGTGATCTTACAGGCACTTTGTGAAGCTGGGCGTGCAAGGGAGTAGGTAGCTGAGGACTATCAAAGAAGAGAGGGATCAAATCAGGAGATTAGCGCAAGACAGAGGTTTGTCTTTCTGTTCCTCTCTATCTATAATTCATAAAGGAAAAACAAAAGTAGCTTTTCTCTAATTGTTTCTAAGGAAGCTGTCACACCTTAGTGGGATAGAGCAGTTCTATATAGACACTTTTCCCTGTAACAAAATGGCGACTCCGCTGGGGAGCTAATTAGTTTGTTTGTTTATCATTCTTTGTTGTTTGTTTCATAAACTTACAAGTAGCATTCGAACTGCATTTGCCATAACAAATGCAAAGTAGACAACTGCTACTTCAATCCATCTACTGGATCTGTTTATGATTTAAACAACTGATTCACAAACTATCTGATTTCCCTTGTGATAGCTCTTAGATCCTCCTTAGATCTACCCCTGATTGTTGCATTACTGATTGCTTTTTGCTCGGCCAAAACCCAAGAACTGAACTGCAAACTGTGACCCGAAACCTGAATAGAGTCTCGTTTCTGGCCCAGCGCAGGTACTGTTCAGAGATTCTGAATTTCAGCGCACTTCCCGAGTGGACAACCTGCGTTGCATTTCAGATTCTCTGTGTTACAGGTGCGCTGATCAGACTAGCTCTGTGCAATTGTGGCTGCTGTGGTTCATTCTTTCCAGTTGTATTCTTGAATTTTTTTGCCTGTGATCAGTATATGTCTGTTTGAAACCCCTTTTCCTTACTGTTATTCCACCTCCTTTGTACAAAAGAACTGTAGATGTTTTTGTGTGTTTGTTGAGTCATTTACAGTTCTCCTTTGCAAAAGTAGCGTAATCGTACTGTCGTCCTTTGATTTGAAACTGTCGCAAGTGTCGATTTCAATCATAGGAAGAAGTTTAATTGCTGTTGATGGTCGATTATCTTGTTTCTATTGCTTTTGGTCTAAATTTGTAATTTTCTAGTGTCGAGAACAAGTATTCATTTCAAAATCGTAAGGTGTTGTGATCGTCTCCATTTTTATATTTCGAAAAGAAACTTGTTGATATTTGTCACTTGAAAAGAAATTCAGATTTGTGCATCAACTTTTTTTTAGCATTCATATACTAAGAAAGTCGAAAAACAAATACATGCATGTGCATTTGCATATAGACAGTCTGATTGGCTTGATTTAGGAAAGTGCATTTAGAGTGTGCTCTTTGCTCTTTGTGAAAAGATTATGTCTTTCTTTTCCCTAGTAGCTAGGATTTTCATTGCATAAAGGAGATAAAAAGTTTGTTTATCATCTTAGATTGCATTTTAGGAATTCCATCTACATCTCGTGGTGAACTCGAAAGGAAAACTTCATAAACAAGATCAACTTAAAATAAATTCAATGAATCTAACAACGCTTTGGAACTTAACACACAACATTTAGAAGTCTAGGCTAGAGACGTATTCCGGCATCGTAAAGCCTGGTAACTGTTGTTCTCACTGATGGTTGGGTGATTCCTCCACTTTGAGACGATAAATGACAGTACAGACTTGTGCTCCCATGTACCGTCGAGTATATTTTGGGAGACCCAAATAGGCTTAATCCTTTATCCATAGGAAGCCGTGTCTGCCGCCCTATCAATCGCAATGCACTGAACACAGCATTCGGGAAGATTGACTGACGTACCGTAAAAAGTATTCTGCAGTTTTGCGATTGGTTTGGTAATCCCTCTACCTAGATTTCCAGAGCAGTCCCTTTCGTTCCTTTTCAGACTCCTTAACGGAAAAGGTCCATTTGAGCACTTGTCACTTCAGGCTCATTAAAAATCAAAGGAGACTAGAGTCATCTTTTTTTTTTCTCGACTCTTAAAAATTGAAAAAACAAGTTGTGTCAAAGCGTCTAAAATTTATTTTAAATTAATATTCATTACCCTTTCCTATGTTGATCTTGGGCTGAGAAAATGGAATCCACCAACCAAGGAATTCCCCTTGGAGGAAATCCTAGTCCCTTCTCCTCTTGGGGAGATGTTGGTGCACCCCATATGGCCACATTGTCACTTCCTGGACTGACAATTGGTTTGCCTGTATGGCTCTTCTCAACCTCTGTCGTTCAGAACACCACAATTCCTGAACAATCGAATCAACAACTAGACGAGTCCAGAGTTACCCACCAACCTCCTACTTCCTCTAATTCTTCCTCTCCTCCTTCCTCTTCGCTTGATGGGGCTGGTAAAGCCAAAAGTCAAGTACCTAAGGAGAAGAAGGAAAAGAAGAAGAAAGAGAAGAAGAAGAAGGAGCCAAAAGCGAATGGGGGCAAACAAGTGTTGTCTAGCGAAAATCCACACACTGCACCGACCAGGCCTAAATTGCCATGTGTCATTTGCAAAGGATACCACTATCACAGAGATTGTCCTTGAATTCCTCGGATCTTAAGGGACTGGTCTCCTCGTTTACACAACCCGGTGTCGTCAACCTCTGATGATCATGTTGAAAACACACCGTCGACTAGTGAAAGTGAAGCCCCAGGACAAAAAGGAAAATATAGATTTCCTTGTAAACTGTGCGAAGGCGATCATGCCGTCCACCGTTGTCCCTTCTTAGACGAAGCTAAAAGAGTTTTGGACGATCGTCTGGTCTCACCGTTACGACTTCCTCCTGGATATAAAAAACTCTTGCCGAGTCCGTCACTAGTTGAAAATCCGGCTGGCCCGCTCAGGTGGTCGGCCGAAGCGTCTGTTATTCAAGATAAACCATTTGAACCCATACCAGACGAAAGTCAAAAGGTCGAGGCAGTAGTTGACCTGGTCTTGCCTTCAGAGGTTCCATCTTCAGATGATACAATCACTGAAAAGAACAAGGATGACACCGTCCAAATTCTTTTCATAAGCACAGACTCCAACGAAAATGGGGGAAATTTACCCATTCCTTTACTGCAGGAAGGAAGTTCGTCAAAGTCGTACCCGGCCGTCTATTCAGTCCCACCTCCAAGCAACCTAGTTGTCTCCTTCGACTGGAATCAACTAGGTAGACCCCGTTTACCAGCTAGTATACCATTCCGAATCATTGTTCAAATATATAGAATGGTTATGGCTGGTACCATCATAGATGAGGGGGCTTCTGTGAGTATCCTTTCTTTGACTGCTTGGAAAGCGCTTGGCTCACCATCACTTTTGCTTGAGATGAGAAATCTAGCAGGTTTTAATAAAGGAACCAGTCGACCGTTAGGGATCCTTCCCAATGTGCCCATAACATTGAGAGGGAAAAACGTTCACATGAACGTAATGGTAGTTCAAGGACCCCTGGATTACAATCTACTCCTTGGACAAGACTATATTTATTGCATGAGAGCCATTGTCTCATCACTCTTTAGAGTAATGTGCTTTCCGCACGAAGGAAGAGTGGTCAAGCTCGTAGACCAACTTTCATTTCCCGGATCACACATAGCAAATAGTCATATACCATCCCTGAATGGTCTTTTCACGCAAGAAATGTCTCAACCCCCAATCCATCCACCCGATGAGCATGAGTGATTCGAGGGACATGACTGAAACCCAGGGGGCATGCACCCTGGTCTACTTCAGCAGGAAAACCTCGGGTATACGGTAGGTTTCCGCGAGAGTATATGACCGCCGTACTCCCGTTCGTGATTGGAAGAGGGAGTTGGACTGGAATAAGATCCTCTTGTCAAAGTTATGTGAGTTGGCGGGCATCGCCACCCACCTTTGTTTATCTCGGTAGACATCGCCGAAGAGGTCTTTGGTAACCTGTAAGAGGTAGGCCTCTCTCGGTAAAACAAATTTTTAACAGACTAAAGAAGGGGTAACCTTGAAACTCTATTTTATACCTGGGGGCATGCAAGCCTTTTGGCGTGCAAGCGAAGAGCGACTATTTATTTTTTAAATTTATAGGACCTCTAACCCTTTAAACTTGTAGGATTGGTCGTCTCCTAACTTGCATAAAGAAAGGATGTGGGGCAAAACTCTAAAAGTTTCCATTTTATATGAGACATTCTTATCACACGACTGGATTAATCGAGCAGTTTTAGCACATAGTTCAAGCTCGTTAAAAAATAAACATAAGCCATGAGAAAATGTTTCCCCCCGCATTTAAGCTCGTTAAAAAATGAACTATTCCCCGGTAAATAACCATCGTGAATGTAGTACTTCAGCCATTAAAGCCTTGGTCGTGTTTGCACCGTCACCTCCACTTTTTCATTGGCCGATCATTCACCCCTATTTGATTGTTTACCCATTTTGAGGAACAGCTGCGAAGAGTGATTTCACTAGCCATCCTTGTAACACTGCCGTGATTGGAGAATTCCAAACCTTACCTGGAATCAACTGCTACCCATTTTATCACTCGTTCCTTAAAAGACGAGTCTCCTTTAAGCTCTTTTCAACTGACTCGTAAAATATGAAAAGATTGCCGAGCCATTGGCCTCTCCAGCTTGTTAAAGGGACAGGAAGTGCTATCCCTCCTCTAGATTTTAATCTTTTTGGACCTAAGGGATTATTACACAAAAAGATCGAGCGCTTGTTTTGTTCGGCTCGTTAAAAGTATTAAAAATTCATCCCTTCTGTATTGTTTTATACTTTTTTAGACTTAAGGGATTAGATGACGAAAAAGGAATTTTGGATTTACCTTTACGTTCCTTTTTCAGACTCTCTAAAATTGAAAAGGACCGAGTTATCTTTGTTGTTAAACTCGTTAAAAAGATTAATAGCGACAAACTTGTCTATAGACAAAAACGAGTTTCACTGTCACTAGGCTCGTTAAAACATAGCGATGGGTTTGCCCAAAGGGAAAATTATAGAACAAGCATATGTTATCCTCCTCAAGCTTGACAAAAATAAAGAGGTACTGGTCAACAATGACTGGGGAAAATTGGGAAGAAAACTTGAAGAAACTTTGTTGGTAGCAAGTCGCTCTTGAACATGACACTTCCACTCTGTGTCCGAGTCGGGTTAGGTTGTTACATTCACCGGTCACATCACCATGGTCACACCATACCATCCACATTTGGGGTTAATGCTACCAATCCATCACATTAGTGTCGCCGATATGTTCAAGAGAAGTCATTCAGTGAATTCACCTGTGTCTCACCCACTACCATACATTATACTCCATTCTTTCATGACCGCCACCTTGAACCTTATATCACCAGATCGTTTTCACCTCCATTAAAATCATTTGCTCCGTTCCGTGTCATTGATGTGGGATTCGTTAAGGCCCTCCTATGACAGATCAGTTCTTGTTGACATCAACTCATTATCCAAGAAGTTGGTCTAGGAACACCACATTCAGTACTTTGAAGCTTGCATGCCTCAATGGCAAGTTTCTCACTTCCTGCGATAGGTTTACATCAATGGCCTTCGACCAAAATATTTTGCGTGGTGTTCGATGCCAAGTCCTTTATTCACACCACGTGAATTGTACTGCTGCACCTTGAGGGTCATTATCATTATCGGTGATTCCTCTCGCGCTTGTTAACAGTTTACATCATTGACTGGTAATCCAGCGATGTCTTTCCATGTTCGACTTTAGAACATTTCTCACATGGATCGACTTGTACTTCGAGTGAAGATCGGACGAGATTGAAGACCCCGGATCTAGTTTCATCCATCCGGGCTGCGATATATATTCAGGGAAATAAAGACATTAAATGTACATCATTTCTGCACAGATAATCATCCACTCAAAAGGATGATGGCTCTATCAGAATCATCAGTCTACACTCAGACGATTGTCTGTCCTATGTACATGAAAATGAATTTATAAAGCTGAGCATGGGAATGCCCGCCTCAGCCAGATCATGAAAATATTATGAAGATAATGTATTGTATTGTATCTTATTACAGGTCTCCTCCCAGCATTGAAAGAACTTTAGATCCTCACAATAAAGCATTTCACCCGACATCAAAAGATTAACGGCCTCATGCTTTAGGGGGCAACTATTATAGACATTTTTGGGCCCTACAACCCCAAGCATGAAATGTCCATAAACCAAGGGCTCCTAAGTCCTTAAAAGTGTTGTTCTAACCCCTAAAGGAACAAGGTCAACAGATTACAGCTTCTCCCAGAAGTTCTCCATGAGAAACTGCTCAGAATTGGTCAAAACAGGATCATTGCAGCTGCTCCACTGGCTAAGTGTGTTGCATCTCACCCAAATACACTGTGAGGGTGCGTTGCATTTCAAAAGTCCCTTCTGTGGGGTGCGATGGGTGAGAAATAACAAATGGCAGTGTCATTCTGTGAGGTGGAGAGGCAATGGAGGCTTCCAGAATCTTCTCCTGTGACACTTGCCTCACTGAATTCGACCAAGGATGAGTAAGAGGCCATCAGTCTCCAAGTGGAAGCAAGAACTATCAGAGAGAAGACACTAATCAAATCACAAGCTGACTCATCCCCCTTACAAATATCTATATATGGATCCCTCATCCCAGAGATCCAGAGGCTGGAATTTTGCATATTGTAAGGAATTGATGTTGGTTTCTTGAGACAAACATCAGATTGTTGGGTGATCTAAGCTTTGTTTGAGGTGAAGAGGGGCTTCTTTGCTGGGAGGTTGATGCTGGGTCAGAACAACTGGTTGTAACTCCTCTTGGCTCTTTTATTGTTTATCAATAAAAGCTATTTGAGTTTTCCTCCATGCTTTTGTGTCATTGATGCTTGTTACATTTGTATGGTCAATTTACAACTGATCCTAGATTGTTTATGATTATAGATCCATGTCTTTGTATAGTGCTATGCTTCTGTGATCTTACAGGCACTTTGTGAAGCTAGGCGTGCAAGGGAGCAGGTAGCTGAGGACTATCAAAGAAGAGAGGGATCAAATCAGGAGATGAGCGCAAGACAAAGGTTGGTCTTTCTGTTCCTCTCTATCTATAATTCATAAAGGAAAAACAAAAGTAGATTTTCTCTGTTTGTTTCTAAGGCAGCTGTCACACCTTAGTGGGATAGAGCAGTTCTATATAGACACTTTTCCCTGTAACATGCTCCTAACAAGGCAAACTGCATGTGACTAAAACTTTCTGGACGCTCCCTTAGCCACTTTGTGAGGGCGTCTATGTCTGACCCGAACACTCCCAGGAAGACTGTATGCATGCATCTGGGGTAAAACACACACAAAACCACTCCAAACCCCAAAAAAATCCCTTCCATATATTGTGTGAGCGTATGGGATGACCTGGACACTCCCTTGACCACTTTGTGCATGTGTTTGGGGACCAACACCATCTGATCTTCTTCTGAAACCTTGGACCCTGCCTTCGGGATTTTTTGCGAGTATTTGAGATTTCTTGGAAGCTCCCTTAGCCACTGTGTGTGTGCATCCAAGGACAAAAATGCTCAGTTATGTGCATGTGTCTGAGAAACAAAAACCCTATATCTGTGCGAGCTTCACCCTTGTAATTTCAACCCTTGCACGAACTTCCTCCGTCAGACCTGTGTGAACCAAGAAAAAAAAGAGAGTAGAAGATGGCTTGATCAATGTGTCTAAATGAGCTTGAGGTCTCTTCTATTTATAGGCTTCCATGAGGGTCCACTTGGGGTTGAGGTCAACCTGTCCAATTTTACATGTGCTTAGGGCCGACCTATTCCATTATACATGAGTGGATAAAATAATTCAAAAATCAACTTCTGCTTGTCCAAATAGGGTGATCTTTAGGTCGATTTTGGTCCTCTCGAAAAGAGGAATTTAATGCAATCATAATCTCGGTCATCTGATCTATCTAAGGTGAAATTTGACTCTAGTTTAAAAAATTAACAGGCCTCGGCCTGAGTCTGACATTGTTGATGATCCTATGGAATGAATCGACCCCTTGGATCCCCCTCCATGTGATATTCCTGCTAGGAATAGACCACTTTGGCTTCATAATACTTTAAAATATGCTGAGTAACATGATGCTACTAGAGGAACCTTCAAGGAAAGCAATAAGACATGCTAATATCAGGGATATGTTGTGGCTATGAGAAACATCATACAAGTTGAACCAAACGAATTTGAAGAAGCAATGAAAGAGTAGGTATGGAAGGATGCTATGACAGAGGAATACAAATATATCATGAAGAATTATGTGTTGGAAGTGGTCTTGATACCCGAAGGGAAGTTTGTTGTGACTTCTAAATGGATGCACAAGATCAAGCATGGAGCATATGGAAGTATCGAGAAATATACGGTGAGATTCCTCACTAGAGGTTTCTCCCAGAAAGAGGAAGAATACTATGATGATATATTTTCACTAGTTACTCCTTATACTACTATTTGATCTATTTTTTCCCTTGCTGCTAGTCAAGGATGGACTCTTCCCTAGATGGATGTGAAGACTACAATTTTACATGGCATACTCTAGGAAGAAGTATATGTTGAGCAACCATAGGGATTTTAAGTATAGGACATGAAGACTCATATGTGTTGGCTGAAGAATGCACTTTATGGGTTGAAGCAAGCCCCCAAGGCTTGGTATCCCCAAATTGATAGCTACCTAATGAAGCTTGGATTTACAAGAAGAAATGCCAACCGAAAACTCTACTTCAAAGTTGTCCAAGGCATGCCTAAGATTTTGGTTTTATATGTTGATGATTAATTCTTGACAAGTGGAGAGCCTTTGATTCTCAAGTGTGAGAGGGAGTTAGCCTTTGAATTTGAGATGAAAGAGATTGGGTTGATACACTACTTCCTGGGATTATAGGTGTGGTAGAGGCATGGTGCGATTTTCCTTTCACAAGGGAAATATGTTGTGAAACTGTTAGAAGTATTTGGGATGGTGGAATGTAAGTCCATGTCCACACCGATGCAGATGAACTTCAAGAAGTTATGTGGAGAAGTTGGACCTGATTTAGTAAATCCATTTGAGTATCAGTAGTTGATTGGGGCACGCATGTTCCTTGTGAACACTCAATTAGACATATGTTTTATAGTTAACACTTTGAGTCAATTTATGACCAAGCCATGCACACTGGGTTGTTGCTAAGCATGTGCTGAGATATTTACTTGGGATGATTAATATTGGACTGAGATATACTGCTGGAGTTGTGAGGCTACATGGATACATTAATGATGAATGGGTCAGAAATGTTATCGATAGGAAGAGCACACCAGGGTGTTGTTTTAGCTTGGCATCTACCATGATATCTTGGTTGAGAAGGAAGTAGAATTTTTCTTCCCTTAGCACAATAGATGCAGCGTATATTGTTGCTAGCATGGATAGTTGTGAGGAAGTATGGCTAAGGAAGCTCTTTTGAGAGTCGTTTGAGCAAGTTCTGGAATTGAAAGTGAGATATTGCGACAACAGGAGTGGGATCTGACTAGAATAGAATCTCATGTTCCATGACAAGTCCAAACACATTGATATTAGATACCACTACATCCTAGATATGGTTCAAAGAGGAGTAGTGAGCCTCCATCACATTTCGACTAATGTTCAGATAACATATATTTTTACTAAGGCTTTGCCAAAAGGGAAGTTCTTGGTCTTCAAAGAGAAGTTTGGACTGATGGATGTGACCCTCCCAGTGAAGGTTCATGGCTGATTGAGGAAACAGAGCTGTGCTCTTCCCCCCTAATTTGAGTTCCCAAGGAGAGGAATTGAGCCGAAGATCTCTTGGGGTTGAGGGAACTCTAGATAATAGGATAGACTATGATCCTTTCCTTCCATGGTAACTAATATCCTTCCTATTTCCACTGTAGGGTGTGTGTGATCCTTGTCACTTGTGACAAGTGGGTATCTCCCCCTTCCACCAAGTCCGGGACTTGACAGAGTATACCCCAGTATGCATCCTACCCACAAGTTTTGCTTGTTGGATTTGCCACCCATCTAGACAGTGGGTGAGGAGACTTGAGATAGACTGTGATCCTTACCATTTATGGTGAGTGGTATCCTGCTCAACTGAAGCGATGCAAGTGTTCTACCACTAATTCATGAGGGTCAAGATGAGAAGATCAATAGAAAATAGGATAGATTGTGATCCTTTCCTTCCATGGTACGTCACATCCTACCTATTTTTAGACGATAGGATAGCATGTGATCCTTACCTCTCATGGTAAATGGCATCCTACCTATTGTCATTAGATACAAAGTGGTAGTTGAATCTCCCATATCATTTTTCTTCTTCTTTCAATTCGAGAATATTCAAGCAAATGAGTTGAGATGAGAAAAGTTGAGATATGATATGATACAACGATTATGATGACAAGATATTTGTGATGAGACTTATGATGCAGTTGGAAATTCCTCCCTAGTTGAGAGGGAGTGTTGAGATTTGCATCTCAGGGAGAAATTCCCTCCTTTGGGAAGCCTTCCTCATCCTTTGAAAACCCTACTAACCCTTGGAAGAATTTAATTTTCACAAGGAAACATATTATTTTTTTAATGTAAAACCCACATCTACATAAAAGTACAGGTTGGCCTAGGCAAGGAAATTCGACCTCCAAGGACACATATAAATAGACCTCATGTCATGTCATTCAGAGACATAATCATCACACATAAATATTCTCTTGATTGGTTGGTAATACATATGAAATTGAAATTCTAATCTCACACGTGCGAAGGGAAGGAAGACTTTTCTATTTGGTTTGTTGAATTTTTGTTGAGACAACATTGACCAACTTTGACTACATTTGGCTTGGGTTTGTTTTGTCTTGAAAGCTATAAAATTATATCTATTTTAGAGGATGAACTCGAGAACAAAAAGGATGAATTTTCCTTAGTAGTTTGACCATAGACCTTAGGCAACGTTTGATCGCAGAGTTGACTTTGATGTTGAATGATTTTGAGGTATTATTTTGGGATTGTTTTGACTAAGCTGAGGAGGCTGGGTTTTCTACTACTTTGATTGAACCTTTTAAGGGATTATTTGAATATTGACTAGGGCTGGTTAGGGCCGCTACTACTGCTATTGATTTTGACCAGAATTTGTAGATTTAACTTTTGACTAGAGTTGAATATTTGTGCTTGTCTTTGATTGGATATTGGATGGTGAATCTGTCTAGTCAAGTCTTTGAGCTTTGACCTATTGTTGATGTACTTGGATATTGTATCTCTATGCTGAACATTTAATGACAATATAATAAAAGAAGAATTTGGAAAGGATTTCCCTCTTGTGGGGTTTTCCCCTAGTCTTTGACAAAATTGTTGTCGTTATTGTTCTTGGTTGTCTTCTATTGTGCATTTGATTTATTGTTCTATCTACAATTTCTTATTTTTTCTAGAAGATTAAATTATATTGAAAATTGATTGCTAATTCAAGAATAATTGGAATAACTCACTGTGTTAAGCATAGAACACTAAAGAATTAACAATAATTGAGTTGTCTTATTAGGTGGATCTTCCTGTGCATATAGCACTGAGGGCCTCACAAGCTTACTAGCCCTGGTTGAGAATTAAATACACCGCGTAGTCTTAATCAATACCAGAACACATTAATGTACTGCTAATGTAATGGTTGGTATTCCAAATAATCTTCTAGTAAAAGATTGGCAAGATAAAGGTTTAAGGTGTGATTATAAAAATAAGAAGGGGAAACCATCAAGGAGTTCTTAGTTCTTAGATCTTGGTTCTTATTTTCTCCTTTACTTTTCTCTCATACTCTATCACTCAAAAATTTGATTTGGTAAGAGAAACACTGGTAAAAACTAGATAGGTTCATACCTTGTGATTGATTAAGAGCTATGAGTGATAGTCTATCTGATAGAGACTGAATTTTTCTTGAGTGTGAAGAAGAGTTCCCTTCATTTTTTTGTTAAATCTTGTTTGAAAACTATGTGCTAAATTCAAGAGTTTAGTTTTCGCCTAAGGTATAAAGATCTAGCTCAAGAGTGGCTAGCTATGGGAAATACTACAACATAGTTGAGCATATGGTTAGGTGGAGAGTGGCTCACCCTTCTTCAGTTCCATATTGCAAAATATTTGACCCAATATTATGATCTCTTATGCATGATTATTTAATTACTCTTTTCAGCTAGTTTATATGTACTTGAATTTACTCTTCAACAAATTTAACATGACTATAGATATTATACTATGTGGTTGTAGTTTTTTATATGTATTAAATTTTGTAACAACACTCATTGAGGAAGATAGACTTCCTAAATTCTTCTTTAAATAGGTAAGGTTGGAATTTCTGCTATAACGTGTCTTTTGGGAGGTTCCAAAAGTTGAAAAGAGGACCATAGTGAGGGGAAATACCACTGATCATATGGTCCAACTTTTAGATCTTGGGCATGAAATTTTTTAAAATATGATTAGAGGAAGTTGAGAATCCTAAATGCATATTTAATAGGCCATGTTCGAACTTATTCTATAATGTTTCTTATGGAAGGTTCCAAAAGATGAAACTTAGACCATAGTGCCAAGAAATCCTACTAACCATTGGGTCCAAATTTTATATCTTGTGTTGTGATATTTTAGGAGATATGATCAAAGAAAGTCAAGCTTCCTAAATGCTCCTAAAATCATGCATAAAACATGACATTTTAGAATTACTGCTATAAATTTTCATTTGGGAGATTCCAGAAGCTAAAACATGGACCATAGTGAGGAGAAATATTTTTGATCATGTGGTCCAACTTCCAGATCTTGGGTTGTAATATTTTAGGAGATATGATCAGAGGATGTCGAGCTTCTTGGATGCTCCTAAAATCATTCATCAAATACGTCATGTTGGAATTTATGCTATAAATTTTCATATAAGAGGTTCAATGGGATCAAACATGGAACACGATAAGGGGAACTCTCACTGATCATTTGCTTTAGTTTTCAAAACTTGGTAGATATTATCTGAGGAAGTTGCTTTATTAGTTTACATGCCAAGTGTTTGAATAAATGACCCAATGAAAATGATGTTTTTTAAATGGGGATAGTATTGATTTATGTTAGCATTATGGTGTGATAATATTGTTGTAGTAGATCTATGACTATTTGCATGCAAAGCATTTGAAGAAATGTGTTAAAAGTTTTTTTTTACAATTTTCATATGAACTATTTGATAAATTACCTCAAAGATATAAATCAAAATTTGCATGATTCAATGGTATATTTTAGTTAGTATGTTACAAGTGGAATCAAAGCAATGTTTCTTATTTGATTTCATATCAAATGTCTAACAAAACTTCTACAAGAAAAATACTATTTTATTGGTTTTATACAAAGTATTTGAATAATGGTTTACATGTAAAGTGTTTTAAAAAATGTACGAGACATGAAAATAAAGTTTTCACAAGTGTGGCTAGGACAATTTTGTTAGGGTATATGACAAAGTGGTATTAGAGATGGTTGTTAAGCTAGTGAAGATGAAAAAGATTTGATATCCCATATTGTTGTTGGGAAAAGTATCTATTCAGAACGCCCCTATCCCACTCTAAGGTGTGACAGTGCCTTAGCAACAAACAAGGAAAACTACTTTCGTATTCTTCTTTATGAAATGTAAACGAAGAGGAAGGATGTAACTAACATGTGTCTTTCGCTAGTTTGTTGATCCAATCGCTCTCCTCTTTGTTCGCTTCCCGCTACCTGCTCCTTTTCTTACTCAGCTTCACCAAGTTCCTGCAAGATCACAGAAGAGGAAAACTACACAAAGACATAGATTTACATTCATAAATAGCTTAGGATCAGATTTAAGCTAAACATGCAAATATAACAAAGCATCATTGATACACAACATATAGGAGAAACTCAAATAGTTTTATTGATATGATAAGAAGATCTAGGAGGAGATACAACCAAGTGAGTCCCGATCCAGCATCTACCTCCCAGCAAAGGAATCCCTTCCTCACCTCCAACAAAGCATAAATCACCCAATGCACTAATCTTAATCTCAAACCAACAGCAATTCTCTGCAAAGTACAAAATTCTAGCCTCTGGATCTCTGGGATGAGGGATCCATATATAGATGTAAGCAGAGAGGATGAGTCAGCTTATGTTTTGACTTGTGGCTTCTCTCTGTCAGTTCTTGCTTCCACTTGGAGACTGAGAGCCTCTTACTCATCACTGGTCGAATTCAGTGAGGCAAGTGTCATTGGAGAAGATTCTGGAAGCTTCCATTGTCTTTCCACCTCGTTGAATGACTTTTCCATTTGTCATTTCCCACTCAACACACCTTGGTAGTGCATTCACCTGCGTTGCAACGCACCTAGCCAGTGTATTTGGGTGCTTTGCAACGCAGGCAGCTAGTGGAGCATCTGAATTGATCCTGATTTGACTAGTTTTGAGCAGTTTCTGGTGGAGAACTTCTGGGAGAAGCTGTAATTTGTTGACCTTGTTTCTTTAGGAGCCAGAACAACATCTTTAGGGACTTAGGATCCCTTGGTTTATGGACATTTCATGCTTATAGCTGTAAGGCACAAAAATGTCTATAACAGTTGCCCCCTAAAGTATGAGGCCGTTTATCGGGTGAAATGCTTTATTAGGAGGATCCGAAGTTCTTTCAATGCTGGGAGGAGACCTGTAATAAGATACAATACAATACATCATCTTCATACTATTTTCATGATCTAGCTGAGGCGGGCATTCCCATGCTCAGCTTTATAAATTCATTTTTGTGTACATAGGATAGACAATCGTCTGATGGTAGACTGATGATTCTGGTGAAGTCATCATCCTTTTGGTAGGATGATTATCTGTGCTGCAATGATGTACATTTCAATGTCTTTATTTTTCCTGAATATATATCGCAGCCCGGATGGATGAAACTAGATCCGGGGTCTTCAATCTCGTATGATCTTCACTCTAAGTACAAGTCGATCCATGTGAGAAATGTTTTGAAGTCGAACATGGAAAGACATCACTTGATTACCAGTCAATGATGCAAACTGTTAACAAGCGCGAGAGGAATCACCGATAATGATAATGACCCTCAAGGTACTGCAGTACAATTCACGTGGTGTGAATAAAGGACTTAGCGTCGAACACCACGCAAAATCTTTCGGTCGAAGGTCATTGATGTATACCTGTCGCCGGAAGTGAGAAACTTGCCATTGAGGCATGCAAGCTTCAAAGTACTGAAGGGGTGTTCCTAGATCAACTTCTTGGATAATGAGTTGATGTCGATAAGAAGCGATCCGTCAAAGGAGGGCCTTGATGTATCCCACATCAATGACACGGAACGGAGCAAATGATTTTGATGGAGGTGAAAACGATCTGATGATATATGGTTCAAGGTGGCGGTCATGAAAGAATGAAGTATAATGTATGGTAATGGATGGGACACGGGTGACTTCTCTGGATGACTTCTCTTGAACATGTCGGCGACACTTATATGATGGATTGGTAGCATTTACCCCAAAGGTGGATGGTATGGCGAGACCATGGTGATGTGACCGGTGAATGAAACAACCCAACCCGACTCAGGCACGGAGTGGAAGTGTCATGTTCAAGAGCGACTTGCTACCAATAAAGGTTCTTTGAGTTTCTTCCCAATTTTTCCCCAGTCATTGTTGACCAGTACCTCTTTATTTTTGTCAAGCTTGAGGAGGATAACATATTCTTGTTCTATAATTTGCCCTTCGGGCAAACCCATCGCTATGTTTTAACGAGCCTAGCGATAGTGAAACTCGTTCTCGTCTAAAGACAAGTTTGTCACTATTAATGTTTTTAACGAGTTTAACGACAAAGATAACTCGGTCCTTTTCATTTTTAGAGAGTCTGAAAAGGAACGTAAAGGTAACTCCGGAATTCCTTTTTCGTCATCTAATCCCTTAAGTCTGAAAAAGTATAAAACAATACAAAAGGGATGAATTTTCGATAGTTTTAACAAGCCGAACAATACAAGCGCTCGATCTTTTTGTGCAATAATCCCTCAGGTCCAAAAAGATTAAAATCTAGAGGAGGGATAGCACTTCCTGTCGCTTTAACGAGCTAGAAGGACAAAACTCGGCAATCTTTTCATATTTTACGAGTCAGATGAAAAGAGCTTAAAGAAGACTCGTCTTTCGAGGAACGAGTGATAAAATGGGTAGCAGCTGATTCCAGGTAAGGGTTGGAATTCTCCAAGCACGGCAGTGTCACAAGGATGGCTAGTGAAATCACTCTTCGCAGCTATTCCTCAAAATGGGTAAACAATCAAATGGAGGTGAATGATCGGCCAATGGAAAAGTGGAGGTGACAGTGCAAACATGACCAAGGCTTTAATGGCTGAAAATGTTACATTCACGGTGGTTATTTACCAGAGGATATTTCATTTTTTAACGAGCTTAAACACGGGTTGAAACATTTGCTCGATCTTATGTTTATTTTTTAACGAGCTTGAACTATGCGCTAAAACTGCTCGATCTTATGTTTATTTTTTAACGAGCTTGAACTATGCGCTAAAACTGCTCGATTAATCCAGTCATATGATAAGAATGCCTCATATAAAACGACAACTTTTAGATTTTTGCTCCACATCCTTTCTTTATGCAAGCTAGGTGACGACTAATCCTACGAGTTTAAAGGGTTAGCCTACGGGTTTAAAGGGAGGACCTAAAAATTTAAAAAATAAATAGTCGCCCTTTGCTTGCACTCCAAAAGGTTTGCATGCCCCCAAGTATAAAATATGATTTCAAGGTTACCTCTCAATTTGTAGACAAAACATTTGTTTTATCGGGAAAGGCCTACCTCTTATAGGTTACCCAAAGATTGTTCTATTCGCACAGCAAACAAAACACTTCCTCGGTGATGCCTACCGAAGCAGACAAAGGTGAGTGACAACGAGTGCCAAACACATAACTTTAACAAGAGAATCTTTTTCTAGAATAACCCCTCTTCCACTGACGGACGGGGTACAGACTAGTCATATTCTCCCGCGGAAACCTACTCTACACCCAAAGTTTTCCTGCCGAGGCAGACCAGGACGCATGCCCCCTGGTTTTCAGTCATATCCTTCTGGATTACTCGCGCTCATCGGGAGGACGGACTGGGACTTGAGACATTTCTTGCGTGAAGAGACCATTTAGGGACAGTATATGACTATTTGCGATGCGTGATCTAGGAAATGAAAGCTGGTCCACGAGCTTGACCACTCTTCCTTCATGCGGAAAACACATTACTCTAAAGAGTGAGGAGACGATGGCTCCCATGCAATAAATATAGTCTCGTCTGAGGAGTAGGTTATAATCCAAGGGTCCTTGAATGACCATGACGTTCATTTGAACGATCTTCCCTTTCAATGTTATGGGCACATTGGGGAGGATCCCTAAAGGTCGATTGGTTCCTTTATCAAAGCCTGTCAGATTTCTCATTTCAGGCGAAAGCGATGGCGAACCAAGCGCTTTCCAAGCAATAGAGGAAAGGATACTCACAGAAGCCCCCTCATCAATGATGGTACCAGCCATGACCATTCTATATATTTGGACGATAATTCTGAATGGTATGCCTGCTGGCAAACGGGGTCTGCCTAGTTGGTTCCAGTCGAAGGATACAACTAGGTTGCTTGGTGGTGGGACCGAGTAGACGGCTGGGTATGACTCTGATGAACTTCCTTCTTGCGATAAAGGAATGGGTGGATTTCCCCTGTGTTCATCGAAGTCTGTGTTGATGAAGAGAATTTGGACGGTGTCATCCTTATCCTCTTCAGTGACTGTGTCATTCAAAGATAAAACCTCTGAAGACAAGACCGGGTCGACTGCCGCCTCGACCTTTTGACTTTCGTCGGGTATGGGTTCAGCTGGTTCATTTTCAATGACAGGCGCTTCAATCGACCACTTGAGCGGGCCAGCTAGATTCTCAACTAACGAAGGACTCGGCAAGAGTTTTTATATCTAGGAGGAAGTCGTAACGGTGAAACCAGACGATCATCCAAAACTCTTTTAGCTTCGTCTAAGAAGGGACAATGGTGGAGGGCATGGTCGCCTTCGCACAGTCTACAGGGAAATCTAGCTTTCCCTTTTTGTCCTGGGACTTCACTTTCGCTAGTTGACGGTGTGCTTTCAACATGGCCATCAGAGGTTGACGACACTGGATTTTGCAAACGGGGAGACCAGTCCCTTAGTATCCGAGGGATGCAAAGACAATCTCTGTGAAAGTGGTATCCCTTGCAAATGACACATGGTGATTTAGGCCTGGTCGGTGCTGTGTGTGGATTTTCATTAGACGACACTTGTTTTCCCTTATTTGCCTTTGGCTCCTTCTTCTTTTTCTCTTTCTTCTTCTTCTCCTTCTTCTCCTTAGGAACTTGGTTTTTAGCTTTACCAGTCCCGTTAGACGAAGAGGAAGGAAGAGAGGAAGAATTAGAGGAAGTAGAAGGTGGGTGGGAAACTCTGGACTCGTCTAATTGCTGATTCGACTGTTCAGGAATAGTGGTGTTCTGAACGACATTGGTTGAGAAGAGCCAAACTGGCAAGCCAATTGTCAGTCCTGGAAGCGACAATGTGGCCATATGGGGCGCACCAACATCTCCCCAAGAGGAGAAGGGACTAGGATTTCCACCAAGGGGAATTCCTTGGTTGGTAGGCTCCATTTTCTCAACCTAAAAATCAACGCAGGAAAAAGGGTATGAATATTCCGTTTAAAATAAATTTTAACGACGCTTGGACACAACTTGTTTTTTCAATTTTAAAGAGTCGAGAAAAAACAAAAGATGACTCTAGTCTCCTTCGATTTTTAATGAGCCTGAAGTGACAAGTGCTCAGATGGACCTTTTCTATTAAGGAGTCTGAAAAGGAACGAAAGGGACTGCTATGGAGATCTAGGTAGAGGGTGTGCCAAACCAATCGCAAAACCGCAGAATACTTTTTAGGGTACGGGCGGTCAATCTTCCCGAATGCTGTGTTCAGTGCATTGCGATCAGTAGGGCGGCCGACATGGCTTCCTATGGATAAAGGTTTTATGCCTATAGGGGTCTCCCAATATATACTCGACGGTACGTGGGAGCATAATCCGTACTGGCACTTATCGTCTCACAGTGGAGGAATCACCCAACCAACAGTGAGGACAATAGTTACCAGGCTTTACGACGCCGGAACATGTCTCTAGCCTAGACTTCTATGTTGTGCATTAAGTTACAAAGCGTTGTTAAGTTCATTCAATTTATTTTAGGTTGATCTTTCTTAAAAGTTTGCCTTTTTGGATCACCATGAGATGTAGATGTAATTCCTAAATGCAGTCTAAAGATGATAAGCAAGCTTTTATCTCTTTTCAACAATGAAAATCCTAGCTACAAGGGGAAAAGAAAGACACAATCTTTTCTCAAAGAGCAAAGAGCACACTATAAATGCACTTTTCCTAAATCAAGTCATACAAACTGTCAATATGCAAATGCACTTGTGCATGTATTTGTTTTTCACTTTCTTAATATTGATGCCTAAAAAGAAAGCTGTTGTACAAATTTGAATTCGATTTCAAGTGAAAACCACAAACAAGCTTCTTTTCGAAATCAACAAAGTAGAGACGATTACGACACTTTATGATTTTGAAGTAAACACTTGTTTCGACACTAGAAATTCACAAATTCAAGCCAAAAGGCAAAAGTAAAAGCGCAACCAACTGTCAACAGCAAATAAACTTTCTCCTAAGATCAAAACGACACTTACGACAGATCTAGATCTAAGGGCGACAGTATGATCAGTTTACTTTTGCAATGGGAAACTGTAAATGACGTAACAAATACACAAAAACAAATACAGTTTCTTTTATACAACTGAGGCGGAATTAAGGCAAAGAAAAGGGGTTTTCAGATAGGTACACACACTGATAACAGGCTGCAAAAAACAGAGATAAAACTGAACAAAATGAAGCAAAGAACCTCAGCTGCACAGGGCAAAGACTGATCAACGCACCTGTTGCACAGAGAAACTGAATTGCAGCGCAGGTAGCCCTCTCGGTATGTGCGTTGAAATGCAGAACCTCTTCACAGAGCCTGCGTTGAAGCAGAAACGAGAATTTTCTCTGGGTTCTGGGTCACGGTTTGCAGTTTAATCTATGGTTTTTTGGCCGGATAAAAGCAATCAGTAAGGTACAATCAGAGGGATGATTTAAAGGAGGACTAAGAGCTATCACAAAGGGTCATTAGAGCATTTGTGGATCAATTTTTCAGATCATAAACAGGCCCAGTGAATGGACTAGAGTAGCAGATCTCTACTTTGCATTTGTAAATGGCAAATGCAGTTCGATTCGCCACTCCTGAGTTTATGAGATGAACAACAATAGAAACACAAATAAACTAACTAGATACGATCCCCAGCGGAGTCGCCAATTTGTTGTTGGGAAAAGTATCTATTCAGAACGCCCCTATCCCACTCTAAGGTGTGACAGTGCCTTAGCAACAAACAAGGAAAACTACTTTTGTATTCTTCTTTATGAAATGTAAACGAAGAGGAAGGATGTAACTAACCTGTGTCTTTCGCTAGTTTGTTGATCCAATCGCTCTCCTATTTGTTCGCTTCCCGCTACCTGCTCCTTTTCTTACTCAGCTTCACCAAGTTCCTGCAAGATCACAGAAGAGGAAAACTACACAAAGACATAGATTTACATTCATAAATAGCTTAGGATCAGATTTAAGCTAAACATGCAAATATAACAAAGCATCATTGATACACAGCATATAGGAGAAACTCAAATAGTTTTATTGATATGATAAGAAGATCCAGGAGGAGATACAACCAAGTGAGTCCCGATCCAGCATCTACCTCCCAGCAAAGGAATCCCTTCCTCACCTCCAACAAAGCATAAATCACCCAATGCACTAATCTCAATCTCAAACCAACAGCAATTCTCTGCAAAGTACAAAATTCCAGCCTCTGGATCTCTGGGATGAGGGATCCATATATAGATGTAAGCAGAGAGGATGAGTCAGCTTATGTTTTGACTTGTGGCTTCTCTCTGTCAATTCTTGCTTCCACTTGGAGACTGAGAGCCTCTTACTCATCACTGGTCGAATTCAGTGAGGCAAGTGTCATTGGAGAAGATTCTGGAAGCTTCCATTGTCTTTCCAGCTCGTTGAATGACTTTGCCATTTGTCATTTCCCGCTCAACGCACCTTGGTAGTGCATTCACTTGAGTTGCAACGCACCTAGCCAGTGTATTTGGGTGCTTTGCAACGCAGGTGTTAACACCCAGGTTGTTCCCTTTGACTCCCAAGGGAATACGGCCGGGGTAACCACTAACCAATCTTTGGATTACAGCTCCTAGCCAAACTGTAATCAGAGAGGGCTCTCTCTTTATGATTTGTCTCTGTTCTGATAGTATTTTAGACTAGCTATGATGTTCAGGGTTTTGGTTTTATGTTTTGGTTGAGGGATGTCTTCTGTACCTAAGGTGGAAACTTTCAGATAATTCTAGTCCATTGGGAAATGGAGTCTTTGGTTACTGGTTGTTTGAGAGGTAGATTGGGATTGCTGAAACTGTAGGGCCTTTTGAATATCTCATGAAACAAACTTGATATTATGATGATGATGTGTGTTTAACCAGTGAAAAGCAATTAAGAATTTTCCACTAAGCTTGGTTGTGAGAAAGAGATGTATTGTAAAGGAGCAGATTTGAATTCCTAAAACAATAATCACTGTGAAAGATACAGTATAGAGGTGCAGCAATTAAGAATTACACCTTTATGACCATAACCGAGAGAAACATTTATAATAGCATAGATTGAATTCAGGGTATTCTATGAATAAATCCTGGAATTAGTCTTTTTCTCTGCCATTAATTGTGAGATCTAGAACATGGAAGAGTTATGAGAAAATAATAGAAGCAACATAACGAAAGTTTAAGGAAACTTATTGAGCCATGAAAACACGCAGGAATCCTGTAGCAAACAGCAATCGCATTACAACCCCTCAGACAACACAGACTTTGGAAATTCCATCGGCCTTTGTATTAAACTCTGAAAATTTATAGCAAAGAACTCTTGAAGAGAAATCAACAACAACCCCCTGCAAACTTATGCGAGGGGAATATATACAAACGCTCATACAAAATATCTGAAGCGTTGAGTCATCTGAGAAATGAATACGTTCACCAACTTTTCAAGATAGTAGATAAGAAAGTTATTACATCATTGAATACAAAATAAATTCTCTTTATATCTGTCAGGAGATACTTTGACCTTTGGAGGCCACTGAGTCGGTCTGAACGTTCTGCTTTAATGCTGGAAATGTGCCTTTATGGCTGTCGTGCTGTAGCTTCTCGGCCCTGTTACCTGTTAGCTGTCAATCTTGCTTTGTTGGCCGAATATGATCTGCTGAGTTGGCTCAGCCCTTCCCTTTTCGTGCATGCTGATTTCACTAAGTTTTCCTGTGCATGACCACTTATGAATTTAAACAAAAAAAATTGATTTACAGGCTCTGGCTTACAATATCAGCTGTATCATTTTGGTCCAGTATTCCTGTGTGGGCAATTGATGTCTCAGAATTGCCTCTAAAGTCTCATCTGCCTCTGTGTATTTATAGAAGTTTGGAGGCACTTCAAACAGATGTTTAATTTCATTCATTATAAAGAATAAATTCTCTACCCTGTTGTAGAGACTTTGTCCTGTAGCTGGCCCTATTTCCTCTGAGGTGCTGGGCCTTTCAGTGATCTGATTTGTGGCGAATGTGTTGACCCTCTTGGCATACTGCTCATGTGTAAGTAGCCTTCCTGCGTTGTTCAGTAAGCCAGGGAGACCTCTGTTTTGCAATGCCACAAATTTGTCCATGAATCTATTGACCTCGGTCTGCATATCCTGGGTCCTTCTCTCTAGTGCCTGCACTAGGCTTCTCAGTGTTAGGACCCTCTTTATCAACAAAATAGTCTCAGTCCTGTTGGAGATTCCCATAGTTGCTAACTGAGCACTTGTTCTATTATTAAGCACATTGATCATCCTGTTGGCAACTTCAGGCATATTGCCTAGAGAGGCCCTTGATCTCTGGATTTCTCTGTGTGCTTTTCCTATGAGCTCTATTTGCTCATGAATTGTCTCAATGTATTGCCATTGATCAGTTACGGATTGGCCAATGTTGGCCCATAGGACTGTCTTGAGCTCAGCTGTCACTTTATCAAGTGTGAGCTCCTTCTCCAGCTCTTTTATCTTATCCTTAAGGGCCTTTATTTCCCTGCCCTTTTCTGCTACAGTCTGCTTGGATTTGTCATATCTTTCGTTCAACTTGACCAAATTTTCCCTGGCCTCTTTTAATTCTGCCATTTGGGCTTCCAGGGCTTGGATTTCATTCTTGAGCTTTTGCATATCCAGGCTTGGAGCCTGCTCTGTTGTTGGCGCTGGTGCTGATGTAGAAGGTGCTGCCTGGTCTGTTTGCTGAGTGGGAGGAGCAGTAGTTTGAGGAGGCTCCTCAAGATTAATTATTTCTGGAGGAGGCTGAGATGTTTGACCTCCTTCCTTTTGCTGTAATGCTGCTTGCAATGCTGCCTGTGCAGCCTCTGATTCTCCCAGCTTCTCTTGTGTTTGGATCAGCTGTTTGTATAAAGACACCAGCAAAGCTGAGGCATCTTGATCATGTCTTTGCTGGGCAACTTCATCTGTTTGAGGGTGAATTGTTGCTGGAATTTTGATCTTTCTCCTCAAAGCTGCCATGTCTGCATCCCTTAATTTCAATATTTCTTGTATGCCCTTGATGTCCTTGGGATCATGCCCAATCTCTATGATTATATCTTCTAAGGACCTGATTCTGTTATCTTTTGCTTGAGAGGACGCTCTCTCCAACTCAAGTTGGGTAGCTGTATTATTTAGGCTATTTTCTAGCCTATAATTATCCAATGTCTTGTCTGCCAAGGAGGCATACACCATCTCACCCGTTTGCTTATGCAATTCGATTTTGTCCATTGGGTGGATGTCCTTGGCAAGGACCTCAAGATTGGTCCTCAAGTAGTCTGAAGGGGACTGTGGCTGCAATGCAGTTGGCATGAAGTGACTCATGATCATTTTGCCTTCATTAACATCATATGCAGACATGAGTCTTTGCTGGTTGGTGGGAGCCATTTTCAAAAAATGATTATATAGTTGTATTTTTATTGGCTCACTTCTCCTCTTTATGTCAATGAACTGCTGTTTGATGCCCAGTTCACCTTCTCTTTGGTGGCTTGAGGAGCTGACTTCTCCTCCCACTGTTCTGTCTTGTCCCTGTTGAAAGGAACTTGCAGATGCTTCTCTACTAGGTGGGCCCATGCCCAGAGACTGTCCTATTGGCATTTCTTCCTCGGATAGGGGATTCATTATGTGTCTCTTTTCTCCCTGATTGGTGGATTCTGTGAGGGGAGTTTCTCTGTCCCTCTTTCTACTTATATCCTCCTTTTGTGGGGTTTGGAGGACTGAGGCCTCCACTGTCGTTTCTGGCCTAGGAGGCACTGTGTCCTGAGTCTGCTGCTCAGTGGAAATTGGGGCTTCAGATGCCTTTTCTTTCTGTAATGGCTGTTCTTTCTCTTGCTGCCCCTCTTGTTGCTGTTGTACCTGTTGCTGCTGCACCTGCTCATGAGGTGGCTGTTCGGTTTCCATCTCTTTTTCCTTGCCTTTGCTAGAAGTCTGCCCAGTAGCTTTAACTGCTTGCTGATTTGCTGTGGAGGAAGAGGCAGCTGCTCCCACTTGAGTGCTTGGAAGAGTAAACACCTGTGAACAAAGCTCAAGGTCAGCCATCTTCCTCAGATTTCTCAGGTTTAACCAGTGAAAAGCAATTAAGAATTTTCCACTAAGCTTGGTTGTGAGAAAGAGATGTATTGTAAAGGAGCAGATTTGAATTCCTAAAACAATAATCACTGTGAAAGATATAGTATAGAGGTGCAGCAATTAAGAATTACACCTTTATGACCATAACCGAGAGAAACATTTATAATAGCATAGATTGAATTCAGGGTATTCTATGAATAAATCCTGGAATTAGTCTTTTTCTCTGCCATTAATTGTGAGATCTAGAACATGGATGAGTTATGAGAAAATAACAGAAGCAACATAACGAAAGTTTAAGGAAACTTATTGAGCCATGAAAACACGCAGGAATCCTGTAGCAAACAGCAATCGGATTACAACCCCTCAGACAACACAGACTTTGGAAATTCCATCGGCCTTTGTATTAAACTCTGAAAATTTACAACAAAGAACTCTTGAAGAGAAATCAACAACAACCCCCTGCAAACTTATGCGAGGGGAATATATACAAATGCTCATACAAAATATCTGAAGCGTTGAGTCATCTGAGAAATGAATACGTTCACCAACTTTTCAAGATAGTAGATAAGAAAGTTATTACATCATTGAATACAAAATAAATGCTCTTTATATCTGTCAGGAGATACTTTGACCTTTGGAGGCCACTGAGTCGGTCTGAACGTTCTGCTTTAATGCTGGAAATGTGCCTTTATGGCTGTCGTGCTGTAGCTTCTCGGCCCTGTTACCTGTTAGCTGTCAATCTTGCTTTGTTGGCCGAATATGATCTGCTGAGTTGGCTCAGCCCTTCCCTTTTCGTGCATGCTGATTTTACTAAGTTTTCCTGTGCATGACCACTTATGAATTTAAACAAAAAAACTTGATTTACAGGCTCTGGCTTACAATATCAGCTGTATCATTTTGGTCCAGTATTCCTGTGTGGGCAATTGATGTCTCAGAATTGCCTCTAAAGTCTCATCTGCCTCTGTGTATTTATAGAAGTTTGGAGGCACTTCAAACAGATGTTTAATTTCATTCATTATAAAGAATAAATTCTCTACCCTGTTGTAGAGACTTTGTCCTGTAGCTGGCCCTGTTTCCTCTGAGGTGCTGGGCCTTTCAGTGATCTGATTTGTGGCGAACGTGTTGACCCTCTTGGCATACTGCTCATGTGTAAGTAGCCTTCCTGCGCTGTTCAGTAAGCCATGGAGACCTCTGTTTTGCAATGCCACAAATTTGTCCATGAATCTATTGACCTCGGACTGCATATCCTGGGTCCTTCTCTCTAGTGTCTGCACTAGGCTTCTCAGTGTTAGGACCCTCTTTATCAACAAAATAGTCTCAGTCCTGTTGGAGATTCCCATAGTTGCTAACTGAGCACTTGTTCTATTATTAAGCACATTGATCATCCTGTTGGCAACTTCAGGCATATTGCCTAGAGAGGCCCTTGATCTCTGGATTTCTCTGTGTGCTTTTCCTATGAGCTCTATTTGCTCATGAATTGTCTCAATGTATTGCCATTGATCAGTTACGGATTGGCCAATGTTGGCCCATAGGACTGTCTTGAGCTCAGCTGTCACTTTATCAAGTGTGAGCTCCTTCTCCAGCTCTTTTATCTTATCCTTAAGGGCCTTTATTTCCCTACCCTTTTCTGCTACAGTCTGCTTGGATTTGTCATATCTTTCGTTCAACTTGACCAAATTTTCCCTGGCCTCTTTTAATTCTGCCATTTGGGCTTCCAGGGCTTGGATTTCATTCTTGAGCTTCTGCATATCCAGGCTTGGAGCCTGCTCTGTTGTTGGCGCTGGTGCTGATGTAGAAGGTGCTGCCTGGTCTGTTTGCTGAGTGGGAGGAGCAGTAGTTTGAGGAGGCTCCTCAAGATTAATTATTTTTGGAGGAGGCTGAGATGTTTGACCTCCTTCCTTTTGCTGTAATGTTGCTTGTAATGCTGCCTGTGCAGCCTCTGATTCTCCCAGCTTCTCTTGTGTTTGGATCAGCTGTTTATATAAAGACACCAGCAAAGCTGAGGCATCTTGATCATGTCTTTGTTGGGCAACTTCATCTGTTTGAGGGTGAATTGTTGCTGGAATTTTGATCTTTCTCCTCAAAGCTGCCATGTCTGCATCCCTTAATTTCAATATTTCTTGTATGCCCTTGATGTCCTTGGGATCATGCCCAATCTCTATGATTATATCTTCTAAGGACCTGATTCTATTATCTTTTGCTTGAGAGGACGCTCTCTTCAACTCAAGTTGGGCAGCTGTATTATTTAGGCTATTTTCTAGCCTATAATTATCCAATGTCTTGTCTGCCAAGGAGGCATACACCATCTCACCCGTTTGCTTATGCAATTCGATTTTGTCCATTGGGTGGATGTCCTTGGCAAGGACCTCAAGATTGGTCCTCAAGTAGTCTGAAGGGGACTATGGCTGCAATGCAGTTGGCATGAAGTGACTCATGATCATTTTGCCTTCATTAACATCATATGCAGACATGAGTCTTTGCTGGTTGGTGGGAGCCATTTTCAACAAATGATTATATAGTTGTATTTTTATTGGCTCACTTCTCCTCTTTATGTCAATGAACTGCTGTTTGATGCCCAGTTCACCTTCTCTTTGGTGGCTTGAGGAGCTGACTTCTCCTCCCACTGTTCTGTCTTGTCCCTGTTGAAAGGAACTTGCAGATGCTTCTCTACTAGGTGGGCCCATGCCCAGAGACTGTCCTATTGGCATTTCCTCCTCGAATAGGGGATTCATTCTGTGTCTCTTTTCTCCCTGATTGGTGGATTCTGTGAGGGGAGTTTCTCTGTCCCTCTTTCTACTTATATCCTCCTTTTGTGGGGTTTGGAGGACTGAGGCCTCCACTGTCGTTTCTGGCCTAGGAGGCACTGTGTCCTGAGTCTGCTGCTCAGTGGAAATTGGGGCTTCAGATGCCTTTTCTTGCTGTAATGGCTGCTCTTTCTCTTGCTGCCCCTCTTGTTGCTGTTGTACCTATTGCTGTTGCACCTGCTCATGAGGTGGCTGTTCGGTTTCCATCTCTTTTTCCTTGCCTTTGCTAGAAGTCTGCCCAGTAGCTTTAACTGCTTGCTGATTTGTTGTGGAGGAAGAGGCAGCTGCTCCCACTTGAGTGCTTGGAAGAGTAAACACCTGTGAACAAAGCTCAAGGTCAGCCATCTTCCTCAGATTTCTCACTGCTCTTTCGTTTAACTCTTCTTGTGTGACAGCTTCTTCTAAGGTTCCTCTCCTCCATTTTACTTGATTTGCATATTTTTCTATGTGAGGAATCCTTACATGATCATAACCGGACAGCTTATACTTGACCCTTCTTAAAGTTATGAAGTGATTGGGGTCATAAGGTTTCCAAAGGAAACTGGTCTTAAGGCCAAGGGATTCAAGCATTCTGTCTGCCTCTTTCCAACCTTCCTCCCTTTTGTTGTAGACAAAGTGGCCTAATTGGTTCCTGACCTTGAGCTGTGCTTTCTTGCCTCTGCCTGAAAGGTGTAGCACATCAGCATTTCCAAATTGCCTGAAGTATTCAAGGGCAAACAATCTCATGGGTACATATTTGGGCAATCTGTATGGGGGCAATTCACACCCATATATCCTGATGACTGTGTGGTTCTGGTAGAAGTACCAGTCCCCAATGCTGTATGCCTTAGATAACTGAAGAATTCTTTGCATGTCATCAGTCAGTCTTGGAGGAGGTGAGCTCATCAACAGAGACATGGCTGGGTGGATGAAGAGATCTATGAACTCACAGTAAGTATATGGAGAGTGAGCTCTGTGATGGAAGACAGAGGACCAATAAACCACTGACCTTGGATTGCCTTGGGCATCCTCTCTTTTCACAACAAAAGAAACCTTTTCATATTGATAATATAGGATTAAGTGGTAGATGTAAGAGGTGTATCTGAACACCCTTTCTCTTGACAAGTTCATCAATTGCTCATGTATTTTGTCTGATATGTAGGTGGCATAGTCATAGAAGATAGGAGACTTGCCAGGAGCAAACATAAGCATCATCACCAGCACAGTTTCATCAATATGTTCAATTGAATTATAGCCTAAAATGGGACTAATCATATCTGCAAGGTCTCTGCCCAGTTGGTTGAGATATACATGACAAATGGGAGGGTTCTTCATAGTGTCAGAGTCAATGTACAGCTGATTGAGTTTGGTGACCTGAGCATCTGTCAATCTAGCTCCTTGATTTATCAAATCTATCAGTGATAAAGGAACTAGTTTCTTCTGAGTCCTGAAGTGCAGCATCTCTTTGATAGCTTCAGGGGTGATACAGAAAACGACTGATCCTGAAGGGTCAAGAACAACCCTCTGAGTAGGGTCATAACATTCGGCACATAGGTGAATGAGGTCAGGGAACTGTTTGACCTGAGGGATCTTAAAAATAGAGAGAAAGGAGTCCCATATGCCCAGTACATCTGTTCCACTCTCATGTTTAGCCTTTAACTCATTCAATAAGTGGATGTGAAACTTGCTGTGCATAAGCATTTCTTCTGAGATTTGATAGTCCAGGTCTGATAGGGGTTGCCACTCCAATTCTCTTTGAGGGGCATTTAATGGAGCAATGTTTAATGCTACAGGAGCTACTGGTGGATCCATGATTTCCTTTTAAGATTCTATAGTTTATGGACTAGTGTTACTGTGCAGAGCAACACCAAAAGGTTTTCTTTGAACAGAAGGTGAATTACTCAGGAACAGAGGACAAAAGGTGAATTGCAGCAATTGAAATACTGCTTAAAACATGAATAAGGCAAATATCTAGCCTTAATCTCTCTTTTACAGCAAATTGGTATAGTTTGGGTTACCAGTTCGCGATTGCACGAACAGAATGCAGTTTTTATAGAAACTCAGGAAAACGAGGCTTAGCTGGTGAATTTCGACGTTGTAGGTGCAAATGAGGACCAGGCACAGGGGATTTGCTGGTGAATTATATGTTTCTCAGTGTTTTAAGCTTTCTTATGGCAATTCACAGACGAAACAGGTGCAGGAAGGATTCACTGGGATAAATACCTGGTATACAGAGAACAATGGTCACGAATGCAGGTGGAAATGGCGCGCCAGCGGTCTTCAGGTTGAATTCAGCAGGTTGGCGCAGGCTCGGACGTGAAATTCATGCAGAGGATACAACAGCATTTTTTGCAAAAAGTGCAAAAAACGCGACATTTCGACCAAAATATGGTTTTTTCGGGACTTTGGCGCTT
The DNA here is from genome assembly GCA_031772625.1 of Pinus tabuliformis. NCBI lineage: Eukaryota > Viridiplantae > Streptophyta > Pinopsida > Pinales > Pinaceae > Pinus > Pinus tabuliformis. Next base: position 914,556,809 of record CM062813.1, on the reverse strand, counting down.
TCTTTTGGATGACGTCATTAGGTGGGGTCAAATTCGGATGACGTCAGCATGACGTCATGGGGTGACGTGGCGGCATACAAGAGGTCCACGGGGATGATGAGGTGGCGGACAGGTGGGGTCACCTGGCGGACGGGGCGCTGACACGGTGGTGACGTAGGCAGGTGACGCAGGCAGGGCGGATCAACCAAAACCGGGAGTGGTTAGCGGTTTCATATCGCACCGCTTATGATACGGAGGCGGAAATGTCAGATGTACCTCCGATACGCTGTGGGGGTGACGCATGGCAGAGGCCTGACGTCACCCTCTGACAAATATCGGAAGGTATCATTCGGACGTCGGGGCCGGTCCGATATGCACGAGGGCTGTCGGATCAAAAGGGCCCGATCCGACGGTCGACGGATCGTTGAGGTGGCCGGATGATACAGATGGGGGGCGGGATTAAAATAATATTTCTTTTGGAAATTGCGCCCGGCGGGAATCTTTGGAATATGGCGGATTTTCATGGTTTTTTCAATGTTTTTGACAATAATGCGCATAGCGCTAAGACTTTGGGTAAATGAAAAAAGTGGGTTTTTATATGTATTTTGCAAATGAAGCAGGTTAGGGGTAAAAGGGGTTTTTCTACAAGGTTTCTTAGCAAATGAAGGGCTTAATGGGTCAAATGGCTTCAGAAGGGGAAAAAGGGGTAAGGTTTAGGTTTCTTAAACTGACCAGATGCCAATTTAATCCCTAACAGTGAACATATGGCTATAATGCCAAGGGGAGGGATATTTATACAATGCTTGGGGTTTATACACCATAGTGTTATAATAGTAGGGAAAGGGTAACATAGGGGATTTAGATAATAGAAGTTAGGGGTTAATATGGATGGAAAAGGTGAATGAGGAGTGATATCACTAAGTTTATTTGAAAATCACTTAGTTTAGGGAGTAGATCAAAATGAAAAGAATTTTAGAGAAGAAATGTGGCTTTTGAAGGAATAAGAACCACCATAAAACCTAAAATTCTTCCATGAACACAACTGATGAAGGGATGTTAGTAATGAAGGTGAAAAAGGGGGAAAAGGAAGTTAGTCATGTTTCTTTGCTTTGCTGCAACATGATGGAGAAGAAGACCTTCTCAATCCATTGATTTTCCTTTGTGAATAGGTTAGCACACTTTCAATTATAAGGAATGACACTTCTGCAACCCCATCTGCCTACCCATCTACTTGCCTAGCATTTTTTGTTTCTTCTTGGAGGGTGCACTTAGACTTGCAGACCCTTATTTGCCTTTTCTTTTCTCTTGGCTTTTTCTTTTGATTTTCTATCTAGAACTACCCTTATTGCTTCCAAGGTCCCAGATTAAGCAGTTGGGAACCTTAATTCTCTACCTAAGCTACTGGTCTACCAAGATTAAATAGTTTGGATAGACTTCTTTCTCTATTCTACAGCAGAAAATTGAAACATGGCATGATCCAGATTAGGTTGTTGGACCATCCATCAAAATTGAGTCCACATCAAGCTATATACACACATTGCCTTCTCTTGGAAATATGGGATCTTTGCATCATCAAAGCAGAGCATATTTGGAACTTTCTTTGCCAATCATGAAATATGAAACCTATTGGTATAGGTAGCTAACAGCAGGCAGCTAGTGGAGCATCTGAATTGATCCTGATTTGACTAGTTTTGAGCAGTTTTTGGTGGAGAACTTCTGGGAGAAGCTGTAATTTGTTGACCTTGTTTCTTTAGGAGCCGGAACAACATCTTTAGGGACTTAGGATCCCTTGGTTTATGGACATTTCATGCTTATAGCTGTAAGGCACAAAAATGTCTATAACACATATCCTTAATTGAGCATTTAGGCACTAGGTATGTTACAATTATCATTGAATAGATTCATATGTAGTAAGAAAATCAATAATGTAGCGATGAGAATTAATTTATGAAACAGTTGTCCTTACTTCATCCATACTAGATGTTCTAGAGTTGCAAAACCTTGTTTAAAATGTCAACTATCTGAGAGTTGCAGTAGCAGTTTTTGGAGTGAGTTATGAAAAGGGTGCTAAGGTGAGTTGTGGCAACGATGCTATGTGGATTCAACATTGAGTCACAACATGAGTGGTATCACTTCTGGGTTTCAACATATATGCTAGAAAAATGAGTTGCAATAGCCAACAATAGGGAGTTGCACACCTGTGTTCGAGCAATGAGTTGCAATAGCTATCTGTGGTGAGTTGCAAGTTGTGTTCTATGTCTATCTAAAGGTAATTGTGTAGCTCTTTCTCTTGAATACCATTGGTTAGCATAAAAAGGTTTTTCAAATATCAAAGTCCTAATTTATGATAGATTTGGATGCAGATGATATTCCACAAATACAAATGTTGCATTATTTTATTGTGGAGCATTCACCTTGTTGACCGATATCTTCTCATGTTCAATCATAAAGGGTTCTTCTTATTGTGAAAATAAAGTAAATATATTATAGGTATATTGGGGGAAGCAATGGAGATGGGTGCAAGGATGTAGGGTATGGGTGAGCTTCTAGGTAATTAGAGCTATAAAAAGGGATATCTAGTAAAAATTAGAGACATCTAGTAAAAATATAATGTTTCTTATTGGAAATATGTGTTAGGAGGGATTCAACAAAATAATTTTAGGACCTATTTTATTGATGTTTAGTGAAACTAGGGATATTTTTTAATATCCCATGCATGTGTGTGCTATTTCATAGGTTCACTAAGAGAAGGCCACATGGTTCTCTACTGAGCAAGAAATTTTAACTAGATGTTAAATGAAAATGGAGATCATGCCAATTGGGTCTAGCTTGAGGATGGGATATTGGAAACATAGAAACAAAAGAAAATGGAGCTATTTTACCCCAACCAACTACAACATGCCATCTTCAAGTAACCATATTAGGTCAAAGGTACTTCACCGTGAACCGTATCCTTTAATGACACCCCAGTAACATGTTGTTGTTAAACATGTAAAGGGTTAAGATGAGCCCTAGTGTGTTACATTATTTCATTATGTTAATGATCAACTACCCAAAGACACGAATTTGATACATCCCGTGACACCTTAGATTCTTTGTAATGTACCTTACATTTTTTCACCATATGTGACCATCATGATTAGATAAAAGTGTGATGATTGATGTATTGTATTGGGCATGCTTGGATAATTGATGTAAAAGTGCTTTTCTAGTTAGTAGCCCAAATCCCTTTGGTGGTCAGTCAAGACTATTCCTTTAATCCCCATTTCAAGGTGCTTGGTTTTATTTATAAAACCAACTATCCATTAATGGAGAAACACCCCATCATGTTAGAAATTATGTCATAGATAGGTATTCATGCATATTTAGGTGGATCTACTAGGAAAAATGATATGTGGGAGCCCCTATCCATTCACTTATTTTATATGTCATGTAAAGATGTTTCTCTTATGTAAAGGTCTTCATACCTATGGGTTAGCACACCTATTATTTACCCCAAATGGATCCATTCTCTTGTGTATATACCACACTTTGGCTATGATATGATGTTGCTTTTTTTCATTAATTTTCAAATTTCTTGAGGCAATATGATGTTTATCAAGGTATTTATCACATTATTGGAGGCACATATGGGATATTTAAACACACATGGACATCATATAGAGATACCACATGGAAAAAAAAGAGAACTCCATTATTTGTCACTTTTGGAACTAGTTTTTATCCATTATGAAGGCCAAATCATATACTTTGTGATAATTATGGGGTTATTTTGAGCATGTGATGACTTGGAGGGGTCAGTTGAGTGACTTCCTAGCTTAAAGAAATGATGGAACCCACTTAGAGAAAATTTGATCGCATGGAGGTGACTTAAGAGAATGATTTGAAGAATTTTTATATCATTTGGAGGAGCCATTCACTTGTTGGGGCTTTATTTACCTTTCTTGAGACCAAATCTTGAATCAATTACAATAAGTCAATTGGAAATATTACCTTCAACCTCATTCATTTTTTATTAATTTGTTTCTTGTCAATTTTCAAAGGATGCATATGTTCTTGGAATTTTCTTGCCCATATATTCCATTATAATTTCCACCTAGCTATGGAGAACATTTTTCATCCTAGCTTCCTTAATGCAAAGAGAACTATACAAATGGCCTCTGATATATATTGGGTCATTATATTATTTTCCATTCATCTTTATGTTTTCATAGTGGAAAAATGGGAGGAAAAAACTCAAAACCATTTTTACCGTGGGTGCTAGTTTGGTGAATTGCAGTTTAAAAACTTTTGGAGCTAGATTGAGTCATTTATGAAGTTTTTTGGGGCCCAAAAATTCTTTCTTATGAAAGAACATATAGCATTATTCTACAACTAGATGTTTTTCCATTGGAATAATAAATACCGTAATCAGAGTCTTTATGCAAAAGTTATGCCACCCAAAATTTGATCTTACTGTTTTGTCCACCATGATTTGAGAGGATTCCATGTCAACCCCATTACTCATGGGGGGCAAGACATGTAACTATGATAAACAATAATCTAGAAGATTTTAGTTGCAATTCATATTGAGGGTTTCATGGGTCAAATTTAGCCTAGGTTAGTAGGCTATTGGGTTGTGTTATAATCGAGCCACAAGGAGGAAAAGGGGATTGATTCGATTTTTCTCCGTAGTAGAAAAATGTGCTAAGAGTGGATATATAGATGAAAGAATAAAGATGGTTTATGTTCTATATTATCTCACAAGCCATAGGTCACACTCCTTTGTATTTGCACCATTTCCATTCAGAGAAAGATAGAGCAAAGCAACCTCACCTTCTAGGTGGGTTTTCACATGAAAGGGTTTCCTAGGTCATATGTTTTTTTTGTTGTGGTTTTGTTAGTGGATGTTATATTTATTATCTATTTTCATCATTCCATAAATTTCATGCATAAGAAAAAATAAAAAATCCAAAAATCTAAGGAACACAAATGCTCATAATATAGATTTTCACATTTCAATATATTTTTATCAAATCTATTGTTACAAAATATCCAATGGACTATCCACATATGTTTATGGGTTAGTCTCCTTGACATCCTTAGCATTTTATTGGTTGTGTTTCCCTTATTCCTCTAATCATACTTGTCATTTTTTACTATCTCCCAAAAATGTTTGAAATATGCTCTCAGCCTTTGTTTTGGTCATACAATTATTTGGCCTTCCGCATCATCTTTTTAAGAGTCTTAGGAGAATTGTAGAGAGACATTATTGCCAAAATATTTTCCAAGGAATTATACATCATATGCCCTCGGAGAGTGCTTTGTCGTGCTAGGTTACTGACATATCCCATGTCTTTCTCGAACCCCTGATCGGGAAAAAATTGATTGGATCGAAACGACTTTCCTGTTGAACCTCTTTGTGCCTGTACGAATCTCTGACCGCGCGGAATCTCCATAGCTAATTCTCTATCTGTCATTATGAAATTTGGGAGTGCCTTTGGAACTACTATTATTTCACACGACCTAGGAACTTCCGTGATGTTGGCGTGATTCGATTTTAGCAACAGATCTTGACGTAATACATTTTCGTGATGAAAATGGAGTCCATTTGGTGTGATAAACATAAGTTGGCTTCCCCGGTTGAGATATAATGAGCACTGCGAACTACCTCAAAGAAATATAGTGGATCGGAATGATTCGATTTGGGGCTTGCTTTTCCTATGATCACATCGAATTTTTTATATAAAATGCAAGTAATCCACTTACTAAACATTATAATTTAACATTTTCCTCTTTATTATAACGAACATACCTATACAACTCCAAAAAATTATTCGCATATTCTTCCATGCTCATATTCCAAAACTCGAGTTCAAGGAACTCCATATCTTCTTGTCATAGTAGTGCTAAAAAAGGCACTTCTACTTGAAATACTTCTTGAATTACTTCCAAGAAATCCTCCTCTCATTGATGTCCTTAACTTGATTTAGTTTATCCCACCATGTAGATTATTTTCATTATAGATTATATATAGAATTTATGGCTTCTAGATTAGATAAGTAGTTATGCAACTAGAAGTACTTTCTTATATCTAAAAACCAATATTTAACATCCTCTCCCATCATTTTTTACTATCAAAGTGTTGAGAAATGGCAACAAGAGAGTCTAATTTAATTTGTCCTGGAATTAAACTGGAAATTAAATTCGAATTCTATTCTCATAGCAGCTTAGAATAGTTAAATTAAGTTTATTAAACGTACTTAACATAGGAAATTCAAGTTGGAAGTCTTTTGGAAGTCATGTATATGTTCTCCCTACTTTGTAGGAGTCTAGTATGAGTTAATTATGAGTGTAAAATAGAAGACTTAGTTTCATGAGTCAGTTCAATTAAATTAGTTACCAAATTGATTAAGAGAACTAATATCGAGTTAACAACTAGTGGTGACACTAATGAACTCCACCAGTGCTACTCTAGTTAACTGAATATTTACTCATCAGAAACTCATGCATGTTGATTCTGAGAAAGACCCAGTTGAGACTAGAGTGTAGGGACAGTGTACTATTTGTTTTATATTTTTCTGAGTTGCACTGATAGTGCATGCAATCAGGAACTAATCCTTGAGGGATTGCACTATTTTTAGAGGCTTTATTTCCCTTTAAATACAAGCTATCCTTCATAGGAATTACACATTGGAATAGAGACTTGGAGAGCTTCTGAATTGGCTAAGCTTTGGCCTTGAGTTTGCTTATGAGTTGGAGATTTAATTTTATAAGTGTTAGGATTGTTCTAGAGAGAACAAACATTGTAATTTCATCTTGATTTTCCGGATTAATACAAAACAGATAGTGGGTTTTGAGTTGTGGCTTTCCCTAGATATTTATTGTGTTATGTGCCTTTGATTCTCTTCCTCTATTGATTATTGTTTTCTTGATGTTTATGAGCTTCCACTGTAAAGAGTAGAAGTAGTTTCTTGTCTCTTGCTTTAGCAAATTGCATTAGTTTGTGAATCTATAGGATTTGCTACATGGTATCGGAGCAAGATTATTTTTTGGGCTGAGAGTTTGCAGAGCATATCTGAGAATTTCTATGCAAAATTTTAGAAAAAAATTGAAGGTTTGGATTCCTTGGGAACATATACCCAAATTCAAAAAAAATAAGCCGAATTGGAGTTCGGATGAGGGAGATATCGTTGATTTAAAATCATCTCTTTAGAGGATATTTTGAAGTTTTGAGTTTCTGGGTTACAGGTGAAAGTCAAATTTGCAAACATACTTCAGGATCGACAGATGGCATTCCATGGATTGAGGCTTGAGTATGCGTTGGAAGGAAGCTCAAAATTTATAGCCTAAAGGGATAGGATGGAGGCTGTGCTAGAAGATAATGGCTTGAAGGAATTCATTGATCAAGAAGTCCCCAAGCCAACAACTACATATGCATAGAAATTGGCTGAGTGGAAGAAGTGTGTGGCGAAGGCAAGGCAGATAATCCTTAAGGGAGTTTGAGATCCTATTGTCTCGAGTCTCCATGGAAAGGAAACCCCGCATGCTATGTGGAAAAAATTGACAGAATTGTATCAGAATAACAGTGATCAAAAGAAGTTGGCACAAAAGGATAACCTTCATAAAATCAAGATGGAGAAAGGTGAGACGATTCCAAAGTACTTGATCAAGTTCACTCAATGTAGAGATGAACTTGGAAGTGTTGGAATCACGATTTTTGAGGAGAATATGGTGGGCCTTTCTCTTCTTGGACTCCCAAAGAGTTGGCATATATATCAGGACTCTATTAATGGTCGGGAGAAGCTCCCATATTGGGAATAATTATGGTCGGATTTGATGCAGGATGAGATCAGGATGAACAACAGTGATGGATCTTCATCAAAAACTGATGATGAAGAGAACTGTGCCTTAGTGATTAAGGAAAGGAAAGGGAAATGTAAAATTTCTTATTCCAAATCATATTCTTATCATGGAGGTAAGAAGAAGGGCAAGAAGAAAGTTAAATACTTTCATTGTCATAAGACGGGTCACTTTGCTACAAATTGTCCATTGAAGAAGTCCAAGGAGAAGTCCTTAGGAGGTGCGGCAGGTGAGGCTTTGGCCTCCCAATCCAAGTTGGAATTTTCCCTCATTGAATGCATGGTGTCTTCAATGATGGGAAGTGTCTGGTACTTAGACAGTGGAGCTTCTTTCCACATGATTGGTGACAAAGAGTTATTTAGTGAATTGGAGGAGAAAGATGTCAATATGCATATCGAGATGGGTGATGCCTATAGTGTTACTAGTGTGGGCACTGTTACTTTTTAGAGAGAGCATGTGACTCCACTCACCTTGAAGAATGTTATGCATGTACCCAGAGTGACGAAGAACTTGGTATCCGTTTCCATTCTTGAAGATAGAGGCTATGATGTGATATTTTTGAAAGGAAAGGCATTCCCTCGACACATAGCCACGAGTCAAGTAAAGAAGATAGGGATTTGAGTTCAAAATATCTATAAGATAGAGGTAGAGGATTATGCTTCTTTGAGTTCAAAAGTGGAAAATATGTTGAGCCGAGACGTCGACGAGTTGTGGCACAGGTGATTGGGCCACTTGCATCATGGGGCTTTGAAGATATTGCAACAAATCTCTACCAGTATTCCCAAAGGTACACTTGAGTAAGTTGATACATGCAAGGGTTTTACTTTGGGAAAATATACCAAGTCTTCCTTTGGAGACAAAGATAGTCGAGCAGATTCTATTCTGGAGAGAGTCCATTTAGATGTGTGTGGATCATTCTCGACAACATCCATGGAAAAACACAGATGTTATGTTATATTTTGATGACTATTCTCGTAAATTATGGGTATTTTTTATGTAGAAAAAGGATCAAAATTTCACAAAGTTTTGTGAGTTCAAAGAATTGGTAGAGAAAGAGTTTGGAAAGAAGGTTAAAGCTATACGAAGTGATAACAATGGTGAGTATTTATCCAATGAGTTTAAGAACTTCTCTGCAATGGAAGGGATTAAATGAGAGTTGATGACACCCCATAACCCTCAACATAATGGGGTTGCCGAGAGGAAGAATAGGAGCATAGTAGGGGTAGCAAGGGCAATGTTTCATGATCAGGGCCTACCACTACACTTGTGGGCTGAGGCATGCAACACAATGGTTTATGTTCATAACCATAGCCCGCATCAGATACTTGAGATGAAGACACTAGAGGAATATTATTCGAGTAAGAGGCCAGATGTTGGTCACTTTAAGATTTTTGGGTCATCGGTTTATTGCCATGTGAATAAAGATGCACGAAAGAAGCTTGAGCCAACAACAGAGTTGTGGATCTTTTTGGGGTACATTGATACACCCCATAACTATCAGGTGTACATGCTGACCAGTCAGATGACAATGGTTCACAAGGATATCAGGTTCGATGAGGAGAAGGCCATGTGAGTATCCCTTGAGAGGGAGCTTGAGCTACGTGCAGATGAAAATATTTTAGCTCCTAAGGTTGAGGGGCCATAGATTGTTGTGGAGAATCCACATGTAGAGGTTCAGAGAGTGGAGACAGCCACTCAGGTAGAGTCTTCCAGAGAGGGAAGAAAGCACACTAGAGAGGCTGACATGTTGGATGATGCATGGGAGAATGTGGGAGCACCCTCTTCTCAGTGCAGACAGAGGAGGTCAATAGAGAGGTACATTGGATACATGGCACTTATGGGTGCATGTGTTGTGATAGAGCCATCTTCCTTTCAGGAACTAGTGCAACAACCATTTTGGGTTGATGTGATGATGGAGGAGTATGAATCCATAGTTTGAAACAATGTTTTTGATGTGGTCCCGAGACTAGAGGACAAGTCAGTTGTGAGCTCCTGTTGGCCTTACAAGATAAAGCAAGCTGAATATGGTAGTGTGGAGAAGCAAAGGCTAGATTTGTGGCCCGTGGCTTTTCACAGGTAGAGGGGATTGACTATGATGATACCTTTTCTCCTATTGCAAGGTACTCGTCAATCAGATCTATTTTGGCACTATCAACACATATGGGTTGGAAGATCCATTAGATGGATGTGAAGACTACCTTCCTCAATGGAATGATTAAGGAAGAGGTGTACATAGAGTAGCCTGAAGGTTCTGAAACCTTGGACCGTGAATCGCATGGGTGTCGACTCAAGAGAGCATTGTATGGGCTGAAGCAAGTAGCTCGTGCTTGGTACACCAGGATATATAGCTACTTCACTAGGTTGGGTTTCATGAAGAGTGAAACGGATACGAACTTGAATCATATAGTGGTGGAAGGTAAGTTGTTGATCATTGTACTTTATGTAGATGATATTATACTGACAGGTGATGAGAATCTCATCAAATATTGCAAGGAGGACCTTGCAAGAGAGTTTGAGATGAAGGATATGGGGCTCATGCATTACTTTCTTGGCATGGAGGTATGGCAGGGAGATGGGGAGTTGTTTTTATCTCAAGGCAAGTATGCCAACGAGATACTCAGAAGATTCTGCATGGAGAGTAGTAAGCCCATGGAGACTCCTCTAACTGGTAAGTAGAGGAAGGAGGATGCTACTTCAGGGGAAGTAGTGGATGCTACTATTTATAGGTAGCTTGTGGGTTCACTCATGTACTTGGTGAATGCACAATCAGATATTTTCTATGCAGTTAACCAACTTAGTCAAGCAATGGTTAGGCCTACCAAGATGTATTGGAAGGTGACAAAGCATGTATTGAGGTACCTCAGAGGCACTACTCAGTTTGGGTTATGGTACAAATGGACAGAGGGTGTGAAGATTCAAGGATTCACCGATGCAGATTAGGCAAGGAGTCCATCCAACAGGAAGAGAACATTAGGAGGGATCTTTAGTATTGGGTCAATGACAGTTTCTTGGAATAGCAGGAAACAAAGATCGGATGCACTTAGCTCGACAGAGGCAGAGTACATGGCTGCGAGTCAAGCAACATGTGAGGCTATCTAGATGAGGAAGATCCTGGTTGGTTTGTTTGGTCAACAGATGGATCCGACAATGATTTACTGTGATAATTAGAGTTGTATCAAACTCTCTAAAAATCTAGTCTTTCATGATCGGTCCAAGCATATTGATATCCGATATCATTGTATTAGAGATTGTGTATTGAGGTGGATCATGTTGTTAGATTACATTCCCATAGAGGAGCAAGATGTTGACATCTTGACAAAGGCATTGCCAAGATGTAAATTCGAGTTTCACAGAGACAGGATCTGGGTAATTGATAATACCTTTCTTGTTGAGAGGGAGTGTTGAGAAATGGAAACAAGAGAGTCTAGTTTAATTTGTCCTTGAATTAAATTGGAAATTAAATTCGAATTCTATTCTCATAGCAACTTAAAATAGTTAAATTAAGTTTATTAAACTTACTTAACTTAGGAAATTCGAGTTAGAAGTCTTTTAGAAGTCATGTATATGTTCTCCCTACTTTGTAGGAGTCCAGTTTGAGTTAATTATGAGTTGTAAAATAGAACACTCAGTTTCATGAGTCAGTTCAATTAAATTAGTTCTCAAATTGATTGAGAGAACTAATAGTGAGTTAACAGTCACTGGTGACACTAATGAACTGTACTAGTGCTACTATAGTTAACTAAATATTTACTCATCAGAAACTCATGCATGTCGATAAAGACCTAGTTGAGACTAGAGTGCAGCGACAATGTACTATTTGTTTTAGATTTTTCTGAGTTGCACTGATAGTGCATGCAATTACGAACTGATCCTTAAGGGATTGCGCTATTTTTAGAGGCTTTATTTCCCTTTAAATAAAAGCTATCTTTCATAAGAATTACACATTGGAATAGAGACTTGGAGAGCTTGTGAATTGGCTAAGGTCTGGCCTTGAGCTTGCTTAAGAGTTGGAGATTGAATTTGCTAAGTGTTGGGATTGTTCTAAAGAGAACAAACATTGTAATTTCATCTTGATTTTCTGGATTAATACAAAACATATAGTGGGGTTTGGAGCTGTGGCTTTCCCCGGATATTTATTATGTTATGTGCCTTTGATTCTCTTCCTCTATTGATTATTGTTTTCTCGATGTTTATGGGCTTCCACTGTAAAGAGTAGAAGTAGATTCTTCTCTCTTTCTTTAGCAAATTGCATTAGCTTGTGAATCTATAGGATTTTCTACACAAAGATGAATGACATTAGGGAAATTTTGAGATAAAAAATGGGCCTCAAAACAAAAAAAGTACTAATAAAATCAAATTTAAAAATAACAAATAAGATTCAAGATTATGATGTCATCCCAAGGGGTAGATATTTTGGGAGGGAAACGAAGAAAGCTATTTTTTTAATTATATTTTCATCTTATCTCCTTATAGATTTACTCAAATGTCATGCATAGGAACCTGTTGAATGTGGAATTTAATTCTGCATCCAACAACTTCATACACCTCACATTTGAGTAAACCTATAGGTAACTTATGCATGCAATGAGTGCCTGCATCTGATATTTGAGTAAACCTATAAGGGGATAAACCAAAAATGCAATAAGAAAAAATAGTTTTCTTTCTTTTTCTTTAAAAATCCATATCTCTTTTTTATTATTTTAACTATTATTTTATTGTTTTCCTTAGGATGCATATTTTAGACCTAAAAATTCCTCTAATGCTTGATCTTCCTAACCTCTCTAATTTTCTACCTTCTTCTTTGACGTTTGACTATGGATACTTTTGACTACTCTTTGATTCTTCAAATGTATATGAATTATTGACTAAATGGGTTGGTGAGTGGTGATTCCTTTGAGTTCTAGTAGAAATTCTTGAGCTCCTATATAGTCTATGACTATCCCTCCTTGGATGAGCTCTTCCTTTTCCATGTTTCCTTGAGCCTAACCAATTCTTCATTTTCATTTGTAGTTGATTTAAACTTTGTAGTAGATAAGTGTGCTTTAGCTAATTTTTCTTCTCTTTTAATTTTAACAACCTCTCATTATCATCCCTACAACTTTGTAATTCCATCTTTAAACTCCTTATGGTTTATAATATCTAATGAACATATTCTATATATATTTCCATTAGATTCTATCTCCTCATTCCCTACACTAATAGTTAGACTTGCAACTTCATCACCATCAATAAGGTCCTTGTCCATCTTCCATGTATCCTCCTTAATGGTACTCTTCAATTATGATCTTTATTTTTCCTTGTTGTGCATAAGTAAAATTGTTACATATACCTTATTCTAAATATGTAACATTTTCTCTCAATTCTAGAACATATGCACATTGTCAATTTTTTTTTTTTTTTGCAATTAAGGATACAAGTTTTCTCTTCTCCAATTCTGTAGAATTTTCAATTTTAGTCCCCTATTAATTGGATTTCTAGTGACTATACATATCCTTAATTTGGAAGTTTGAGTTGGAAGTTATGGATATCCAAATAAACTTTTCTACCCATTTTCTACACTTTTCCTACTAGTGCAATCAATCTTGGAGATCAATCTTTCAACATATAGAAGGAAATCTGTTGGGTCCCTATAATACTAGTGATTACCCCATTACTATTGTAGTTATACCCCTTATTTATATTGTTGTGCCCCTATTACCCCCATATTGTTATTTTTGTGCCCCATAGAATCCCTCTATTGTTATTTTTGTGGCTTTATATTATTATTGTTAGGTCGGCTAGATTATATTGTGACTCCTTAAACTCCTATATATAGAAAGGAGGTTTTGTCATTTGTATCATCCAAGAATTTTTCATTTATGTAATGTAAAGGAGGTTTCCCCCTTGAAGAGGCTGAATTCTAAGCTGTTGATCTTTCTTTTCTATCTTTTCTTGAGCTGGTTTCATAACATTTGGTATCAGAGCTTTGGATTCTAGGGTTTTGCTGCTCCAAACAGGTCATTGTGGCATTTTTGCTATAACTTTTTTTCTGTGACGTTTCAGAAGTAGCAAAAAAAAACCCATTTGAGAAGAAATCGCGCTGAACCTTGGGTCCAAATTTCAGATCTTTTCGCGCGATATTTGCGGAGATATGCTCTGAGGAAGTTGGTCTGTTTGCAGACTCCTGAATTACATTCAAAACACGTGACCTAGGGAAAATCGTCATAACTTTTTCTCTGGGGATCGGATTGAAATTTCATAAGAAGGTACAGAAAGAGGACGGACTGTAGTTTCTTGTATATCTTTTTCAGAACCAAAGGTCGAAAATTGTACACGTGGCACTTCATACAAGTTCACTCTTCTGGAAAGGTCTATAATCAGGTCATCTTGGGAGATTGTGCATAACTCTTTCTTGAGGAATCCAATTTGGATCAGATTTGTGGCATTGGAAAGAGGACACAGAGAGCTACTACAGGTCACAATTTCAGAACTAGATGATTGGAAAGTACAGAGATACATCAGAGGCAATATAAAGCTCCTACAAAGTGAAAAAAGGTGTGTAGATTTTTTTAAATTTTTGCTTAAGCTTGGTTTGAAAATTTATTTTGAAGGAATTCAAAGGGCATAGTAGAGCATTATTATCGGTAACTGATGCCCCGAGGAAAGAAAATGCAAACACCTAGTAAGGAACCTGAAAGCTCTAGCATGACTCATGAAGAAGAGGAAGAAATGCAACATGATATATCAAAATTACAAGACCAAGTGCAACAACTGTCCCTTGCACAAAAAGGAACAGAATCTAAGATGGATGGCATGGAAGCTAAGGTGAATGGCATGGACGCTAAAATTGATGGCATGGATGATAAGATGGAAGAATTGAAGATAAATATGAATAAGTTGCTACAAGAAATGGTCACTAAGGGTGAAAGAGTACTAAAGGAAACTCATGATGAGAACAAAAGAAATGTTAATCATGATTCCATAGACTCTAATGTTGGATCGAAGACTCACCATGTTCCAAAAATCGATATGAGGAAGTTTGATGGCAAGGATCCCGCCACATGGATATTACAGATGGAGCAATTCTTCGATCTCAATAATGTGCAAAACACACAAAAGGTACGTATGGCAACTTTATATTTGGAACCAAATCAGTTTGTATGGTATCAATGGCTTTGTTCTCGTAAACAATTTATCACTTGGGCAATTTTTACGGAAGAATTGATAGCACATTATGAGGATACAAAAAGCAACACTTTTTTTAGCCAATTGATAAGTCTCAAACAAAAGGGTTCAATAATGGAGCACATTGAGGAGTTCCAAAAATTGAACATAAGGGTAAAAGATATTCCAGAGGAGCATAGGATTGATGTGTTCATAGGGTCTTTAAAGGATAATATCCAACATGATGTGCGCCTTTGGGAACCTGATTCATTAGAGAAGGCATTCAGGTTAGCAAGAAAAATGGAAAGCAAAATTATGGCAACTAGGAAGCATACCATTCACAACTATAAAGACGGAAGTGTTGTTGCCCATAGTCTTCCACAACCTACAAGGTTGACACCACAACAATTGGAAGAAAAAAGAGCAAAAGGGCTTTGTTACAATTGTGATAGCAAATACACAAAAGGTCATAAGTGTGCTGAGAAGAAATTATTCTACATAGATTGTGAAGAGGAAGAAGAAAAGGAGCAAGAAAGGTCAAAAGAAGAGGATATATTCCAGGAACAAAGCCTAGATGAAGAACAAATAAATCCGACCATATCTTGTAATGCATTGGCGGGAATTACCACTCCTCAAACCATCAAGATAGAAGGACAAATCAAGAAGAAAAAGGTAATAGTGTTGATTGATTCAGGAAGCACCCACAATTTTATTCATTGTAGGGTAGCAAAAGAATTGAATTGCTTCCTATATCCAGCACCAGAGTGTCAAGTGATGATTGCAAATGGAGGAACAATAAATTGTTCTGGAAAGTGCCATAATATCAAGCTATCCATGGGAGAATATGTATTGACTAGCCCAATGCTTTCCATTCCAATGGGAGGTGCTGATGTTGTACTAGGAGTCCAATGGCTACAATCCTTGGGTACAATAGCTTTTAATTTTCAAGAACTTTTCATGAAATTTTCTGTGGAAGGAAAGGAAGTTGAATTAAGGGGTATTGCAGGGAAACCAGGAAAGATAATCAGCTCTAATGGCATGACAAAGCTTCTAAAAAAGGAGCAAAGAGGTGTAATTGCACAATTATGTTCGCTAGATGTTTCCACATTGGAATCATCTATTTCTCCAGATCTCCAAAAAGTCCTGGACAATCATTCCAAGGTATTTGAGACTCCCAAAGGTCTCCCACCTATGCGTGATCATGATCATGCTATTCATCTGATTCCAGGAAGTGTTCCTCCAAACATCAGGCCGTACAGATATCCATATGTCCAAAAAAGTGAAATTGAACGTATGGTTGCAGAAATGCTAGAGGCTGGTATAATTCAACCGAGTCAAAGTTCTTTCTCAGCTCCAGTAGTATTGGTGCACAAGAAGGATGGATCATGGCGCATGTGTCCAGATTATAGGGAGCTCAACAAGCTCACTATTAAAGATAAGTTCCCCATTCCTGTCATTGATGAATTACTGGATGAATTGCATGGATCAATTTACTTCACCAAGTTGGATCTTCGTTCGGGATATCATCAAATCAGAATGAAGATTGAAGACATTCCGAAAACGGCATTTAGAACTCATGAGGGTCATTATGAATTTTTGGTCATGCCTTTTGGCCTTACCAATGCACCTTCAACATTTCAAGGTTTGATGAATTCAATTTTCAAACCATTCCTTAGAAAATTTGTGTTAGTATTTTTTGATGATATACTAATCTACAGCAAGTCTTGGAAGGATCATGTTGAACATGTTGACAAGGTGCTACAACTATTGGAGGAGAAACAATTATATGCAAAAAGATCCAAATGTTTCTTTGGAGTCCAGGAGGTGGAATATTTGGGTCATATTGTATCTCATGAAGGAGTTAAGGTAGACCCTAGCAAAATTAAAGCCATTAAGGAATGGAAAATCCCCACATCCATAAAGCATCTGCGAGGATTTCTTGGGTTGACAGGGTATTATCGCAAGTTTGTTAAGAATTATGGGAGAATAGCAGCACCTCTAACAACATTATTGAAGAAAGATTCATTTTCATGGACTCCGGAAGCAACAAAGGCCTTTGAACATCTTAAAGAGGCAATGTGCCAAGCACCGGTCTTAGCTACACCGGACTTCACAAAAACCTTTATTGTGGAATGTGATGCTTCAGGAAATGGAATTGGTGCTGTTCTAATGCAAGATGAAAGACCCATTGCTTTTGAAAGTCGTCCAATCAAGGGAAAGTTTTTAAGCAAAGCTATTTATGAGAAGGAAATGTTGGCAATACTCCATGCACTTAAGAAATGGCGACCCTACCTAATGGGAAGACACTTCAAGGTAAAAACGGATCATGATAGCCTTAAATACTTTTTAGAACAAAGATTATCCTCTGAAGAGCAACAAAAGTGGGTCACAAAGATGTTGGGTTATGACTTTGAAATCATCTACAAAAAAGGGAAGCAAAATGTGGTGGCAGATGCACTCTCAAGAAAGGATGAGGATGTGGAAGCATTGTTGTGTGCCATTTCTATTATCCAACCAGATTGGATAAACGAAGCAAAGGAGGAATGGAAGAATGACGAAGAAGTGTGGGCACTTATTCGAAAGCTACAACAAGATTCCAGTACTTCTGATACATTTAGCTGGCAAAATGATTCGTTATGGTACAAAGATCGCTTATACCTCTGTAAGAATTCCCAGCTAAAACAAAAGATTCTTATGGAATTGCACACTTCTCCCTTAGGAGGGCACTCAGGATTTTTAAAAACTTACCACAGGGTTAAGAAGGAATTTTTTTGGGATGGCCTTAAATCAGATATTCAAAAGTTTGTGGCGGAATGTTTGGTTTGCCAACAAAATAAAGTTGAAACAATTAAGACACCGGGTCTATTACAACCTTTATCCATTCCAAGCCAACGTTGGGAGGAGGTTTCAATGGATTTTATCACAGGTTTACCCAAGTCTGAGGGAAAGAGTGTCATCATGGTGGTAGTTGACAGACTTACCAAGTATGCACACTTTTGTGCATTATCACATCCATTTAAAGCCAGTACAGTTTCTACTGCATTTATGGAAACAGTTCAAAAGCTACATGGAAACCCAAAGATTATTGTAAGTGACAGAGATCCCATTTTCACTGGAAATTTTTGGACAGAATTATTTTCTTGTCTTGGTACTCAGTTAGCTCATAGCTCATCTTATCATCCTCAATCTGATGGGCAAACTGAGATAGTAAACAAATGTTTGGAAGGATATCTTCGTTGCTTTGTATCTGATAAACAGACACAATGGGTCAAATGGTTGCCTCTGGCTGAATGGTGGTATAACACTTCCTTCCATACAGCAACAAAAATGACCCCATTTATGGCACTTTATGGGTATCAACCACCATCCATCACATCATATTTAAGAGAAAATTCTAAGGTTCAGGCAGTGGAACATCACATCGAACATCAACAACAAGTCCTCCAACTCTTAAAGGATAACCTCGTGTTGGCACAAAATAGAATGAAACAACAGGCAGATCAACATCGCAGTGAAAGAAGTTTTGATGTAGGTGATTGGGTATTCCTACGGCTACAACCATATAAGCAAATGTCCCTAAAGCAAGCTAAGAAGGATAATAAATTATCACCAAAGTATTATGGTCCGTACAAGGTGTTGAAAAGATTGGTACTATGGCATACAAATTGGAGCTTCCTGCAGCTTCTCGATTGCACCCAGTTTTCCATGTTTCATGTTTAAAGAAGGTTATAGGCGACAAGCTCCCAGTTCAAACAATATTGCCAGAACTTGACGAGGAAGGAAAAATTATATTGGAACCGGAAGCAGTCACAGAAACAAGAACTCGACAGCTACGAAATCGATCAATTTCAGAGTATCTTATCAAGTGGAAGAACTTATCCGCTGAAGATTCCACATGGGAGGATGAGAATTTTATGCAGAAGTATCCAGAACTGCTCAAGCGTTGAGGACAACACTTTTTTGAAGGAGAGGGGCATGTTGGGTCCCTATAATACTAGTGATTACCCCATTACTATTGTAGTTATACCCCTTATTTATATTGTTGTGCCCCTATTACCCCCATATTGTTATTTCTGTGCCCCATAGAATCCCTCTATTGTTATTTTTGTGGCTTTATATTATTATTGTTAGGTCGGCTGGATTATATTGTGACTCCTTAGACTCCTATATATATAAAGGAGGTTTTGTCATTTGTATCATCCAAGAATTGTTCATTTATGTAATGTAAAGGAGGTTTCCCCCTCGAAGAGGCTGAATTCTAAGGCGTTGATCTTTCTTTTCTATCTTTTCTTGAGCTGGTTTCATAACAAAATCCAAAAAGATCTAAGAGAAAATATGTTTCAAGTGAAAATAATACTCACAATTGTGACTACTTAGTAACACCTTCATGTCAATAATCATATACTCCAATAAATTTATGCATCAATCTAGAATTTTCAACCTTGCATTTTTACACTTTCTTTAGACTTAAAATATTTGGTCAAAACTGTTATCTTTCACACAAAAAAAAATTGGAAAACTTTCGCTACCACATTTATGTTTTTATTATTGAGGAGATAAAATGTCAACTATGAATGTTTTTTAGATTTTTAGTCATTGGTCCCTTATCCTCCCTTGAAAATTTAAAAAATCACCAAGAGGTCACATGGAATATTGGATTTTGACATGTTTTTACATCTCTACTCTAAACCCTTTAGAATTTTTCCAATTGTTCCTTTGTTTTCTTTTGCACCTACACTCATTCCTTACTATCAAAATTTCACCATAAATAGAACTGGTTGCAATGAGTACCACCATGCTATTTGAAAACCACCAATTTCCATTCTTTACAAGATTTTGGAGTTGAATTAGTGGATCACCCTCAATAGCACTTTTATAGCACTTGTCATTGTCAACTTATGGCTAAAATTCACATGATTTTGACCTTATTTTCTCCTATTATATAAAACTTAAGATTTTTTAGGACAAAATATTTTCCTATGTACATGAAATAACATGTGGTTATTGATGTGATAAGGATCCTATATGACATCACCTATATCTACCACATAATATTCATTGGCCTCCTTACCTTCTATGTCATACCTTCATGGCCCTTTACCATTTTCAAAGTGATTTAATAAAATTTAGTTGTTATTTAATATTGATTCATTTATGGTCCATTTCTTTGTACCCCTCTTTTCCTTCATGTTCCACCTAGCATGATCTTGGTTAGGGATGTGATAGGGGTCCCATATTCAACATCCATTCCCTAGTACACATGTTATTACTTGTCTAATATAAATCTATAATCTAGATCGATTGCAAGGGGAAAAAGTGTGCACTATTTAGCATGCCTCTCCCCAATGAAAACCACTTATCGGTTAGGGGATGCACATTTCCCCAATAGCAATTGAGAGGGAATTTCAACCATTCCTAATACCACTCTTCCTTCCACAAACTGCTTACCATTTTTTTCCAATTAGTTTGCAATTATAGCCATGAGGTCTTTCACTTGGATACCATATATGTATTAGATCCTGCTTGACACTTCCATGTTATACTACCAATCCCCATTACCAATTTGATATACATCTAATGTATGGTTTAAATTTTGTCAAATCTTTCTCTACAAATAAGTGTGTGTGTGTGTGTGTGTGTGTGTGTGTGTGTGTTTTCCATTTTTTCCATAGGGCCACGATGAAATTTCAAATATGGTCATTTATGCATAATTTCACTCCTTGGACCAAATTCATATTTGAGTAAAATTGGGTATAAAATGGACTTCTAAAGAAAATAGTAAAATAGTAAAAGCATATGCCACATCATTAAGTTAGAGGTATCATCTAGTTAAGGTTAATCTATATCTCCTTATTAATGGCACTTGCCAATTATGTTGGTCAATATACAATTAAGAGTTGATTTTTTTTATTATTGTGCATGTTCTCGTTCTGTGATTTTGAATATTGGCAAGACAAAGTCACAAAAGATATATCGAACTACTTAGGAGTCTAGGATCTAGCCCTCCTAGACTCAGAGAGGGCTCTCTCTATATATTTAGGATTTAGCTTTATTTCTTGGTTGTTTGTTTGTTTGGGGTAGATCATATTTGAATCCTTTCCATTGGGCTATGGAGTCAAAGGCTAGGTGGTAACATCAATTTTCCAGAGCATTTACAAGGCAAGCTAACTGTCTTTACTGGATCTAAAAGCAGAGTAAGAAATGAGATGACAGAAAAGTGATATCAGTAATGATTAAAAAGTAGTTTAGTATTTTTTAATCATGCATTAGAGGAAAATATTTAGATTGCAAACACAGATAGAAATAAGGTGCTCCAACAACATATCTTAAACTAGAATTTCTGCTTTACAATAAGACTTAATGATGCATAAATGAATAAAATAGAGATACATTCAGCACAAAAAGGAAGACATCACCAGGTCAAAACAGATCAAGTATCTTGCAAACGATCCTTTTTATTGATGCTCCAGCTCAAAATTACAATGATTTGAAGAGAAAAGATAGTTCAAATGACTTGGGTCCAACCTCTAATACTTCCAATGCATGAAGTATTTAACAAAAACCTACAACGATTGCCTTATACACTTGGCAATCTGTTATTAATTACACTGAAAGAAAATCGACTAGTGTAACCATGAAGTGGCCACGCTGAGAAAACTAGGACATCTGGTCCTCTTTTTTAGGGATGTTGTTGCTTGAGAAATAAATTTAACTGTAGTGGCTCTACTAACATGGTTGGTGCTGACTCAGATCTACGTTGCCACTTCAATCATCCTTGCTTGTTCTTCTTGATAATCACACAGATCACTCCATGCTTCTTCGTCTGGAATCTTGATCTTCATTACCCTCCTGTATATTTCACGAGCTTCAGCGTATTTCGCAAAAGTTGGTTTGACTACCAAAATTTGCTTCAGTTCATGTTCAATGTAGATCTGATTGCTGATAGATTCTAGCAATGCCTTTCCTGTTATGCTGCCTTTGATATTGGAAATAGCATCCATGGCTATGCCCTAATGTTTCTTGACATAGCCCTCTCTGGCCATGAGTTTGTCATTTATGACAAATAGATAGGGGAGACCTTTTTGAGTTAAAGGCTGAATTCTGTTGAAGAACATGTTCACTGATAGCTCCAAATTTTGACATTTTTCTTCTAGATGTACATTCAAGATCTTATTAGTCAGCACCTTTTTCACCTGAAGTATAGTCTCTATCTTGTCTGCTACTCCTAGTTCTTCCAACTCATACATGTTTCTTGAATTTAGAAATTTTATTATCCTATTGGCTGTTGCTGGAATGTCTCCTAGCTCTTCATTTGTAGCTGAAATAGCTTCTCTAGATTTCTCAACTAATTCTTTCTGTTTAAAGAAAATTTGGATGCTGGGCCAAATTTCATTCATACCATTGATTATGTTATTCCAAATAATCTCCTTAATTCTTCCTAGAGTGTTCCCAATAGATGATTCTTTCTATGATTTTTGCAACCTTTCAATTAAGGTCCTTGCCCTCTGCATCTCTACTGAGTGGTCACTTTCAGCTCTTTTGATTTGGTCTTGCAGAACACTGACTTGGGTTTCTAATCTTTTAATATCCTCAGTCTGAAGATTCATGCCCTCCATGGATTTGGCTAGTTGTTCTGTACTGCTTCCTGTCCCTGTAGCAGCAGTTGCTGGTGTGGCTGTAGGAAGAGCTGAGAGAGGAAGAGCTTCCATAGTAGTGCTGGCCATTTTTGTTGCCTTATCTTTCTCTTGTATCATTTTCTCCATCTCTGCTTCCATTTGTTTAATTTGGAGGGATTGTTCTATTATTAACTTCATCATTTCAGCCTTCTGACTCTCTGTTTCCTCTATCTCTTTGGTCAAGGGATCATGTGTTGCAAGAATTTTGAGCTGCTTCTTCAAAGTTTCTATATCCAACTCCTTTTTCTTGATTATTTCTTCTGCTGATTTTACATCTAAAGGATCATACCCAATCCTTACTACTAAGTCTTCCAAAGACTTAATTTTGTTTTCCTTTGACTGAGATGAAATCTTTTCCATCTTTAGCTGAGATTGAGCATTTGACAAGGCCACTTGCATTTTAAACTAACTCATGGAAGTACTGGTTAGAGTAGAGGAAATAATTTCAACTATTTGTTTGTGCATTTCTAGCTGATGAATAGGACGAATGTTCTTGACATCAAATTCAAAAGAAGTCTATTTGTAATTGGCTGGAATTTTAGGTTCTGTTGTCTGTGTCTCCAAGAATTCCATATGCATTTTGCCTTTTTCTGAATCAAAGGCTGAGAGAAGTCTGCCTTGAGAAGTTGCACTTTGTTTCCAAAATTGAGCATAAGTGATCTTTTTCAACATCTCATTCCTGATCTTTATCTCTTCGAAGGTGTCTAAGATGTTCTCCTCCTTTTCTCCAGTTACATTTGTAGATGAGGAAACTTGAAGAGACTGCTGCCTTTCTAAAATAGGAGTCTTAGGAAAAGATTGACCTCTAGTGGGGGATGGATCCAAAATGTCAATGAGATTGATGATTGTTTTTTGCGGTGATTCTTTGCATATGTCCATGTGTCCCCTAGCCCTTTTTCTAAATTTTAGTTTGAATTCAGTCTTTGATGACTGATCCTCTCTTGGTATTTTCCGTGTTCCTCCCTCTTATTGTTCCTTTCCTTTGTCTTACCTATATTCCGTTCTCTGCCTTTCTTGTTGTCTTGGGGTTTATACATTTGAGGAAGAGATTACTTGTTCCATAACCTCTTGTAGTGTATCTAGCATCCACTCAATCTGGTTCATGTATTTTTCAATTTCAGGCCTTTGAGTGTGAATATATGTTGTTGACTTGGTCTCCACCCTTTTCTTGGAAATGATGCCCCATGGATCATAGGACCATGTAAAATTGTGGGTGAATTTTATTTCCTTCAATCTCTTATCTGCCTCTTCCCCTGATGCTCTGTTGTTACAAATGAAAGAACCAATATGGGATTTGATCTTAAATTGTGACTTTTTCTTGGTTGCTACAAAATGCACTTCATTTGCATTGATCATTTGTCTGATGTAGTCAAGTGAAAAGATCCTCATGGGGATGATTTTTCATAGCTTATAAGGATCCAACTCACAACCATATACTCTTAATTCAGTGTAGTTTTGGTACAAGTACCAATCACCTGTTCTTGCTTGGTCTGTCAACTGCATAATCCTTATAATTTCTTCATTGATTCTAGCATCTGCAATCCCACTGAGGAGGCTCAATGTTGGGTGAAGAAACATTTCTACAAATGTCTTGTAGCTGAAGTCATTTTGGTCATTGATAACTAATGTTGTCCAAAAAATAACAAATTGGGGTTCACCTTCCTCATTCAACTTGCTCATTGGAAACTGGAACCTATCTGCTTGAAAGTAAACAAACATATATACCAAAACTAAGGAGTATTGAAACACTTCCTCTATGAAGAAATTGTCAAAATTCTCATGGATAGCATCTGCTAGAAATTGATTGAAAAAATAGATAGAAAACCTATGATAGCTTCATCAAGCCACTGATCTGAATAATAGCCAAGTAAATAAGAAAGAACAGTGACAATGTGTCTGGTTCTATCAGGGAAAACAGAGGAGGAATAAGGAGGATTCTTGTTTGGTAGAGGTGTTTGCTCAGTCATGAAGAGTTCTAAGGTTTTAGCTCTCTTAAA
Source organism: Pinus tabuliformis (assembly GCA_031772625.1). Lineage (NCBI taxonomy): Eukaryota > Viridiplantae > Streptophyta > Pinopsida > Pinales > Pinaceae > Pinus > Pinus tabuliformis. The sequence continues at coordinate 914,532,172 of CM062813.1, read as the reverse complement.
AAAATATATTTTCTGATACATTTCAGTGAGAATCTCATGGGAAAAGGGAGTAGTTCCTTCAATAACAGGAGCCTACATCATCTGCATAATAGACTTGGCATCTATAGTAAACAATATATGTCCTGTTGGGGCCATCACTACCCTTTGCTGTGGATTGTAGCATGAGTGGCATTTTCTAATTAATTCTTGGCAACTATGGGTTTTAGGGAAGATATAGAAAGGTAAATTAGTGTCCCATAGGCCTATGTCATCCACTTCATCGACAAATTTATCCTCCCACCAGTAGTATATGTCAAATAAATCAAACTCTGAGAGTGTTTCATGTATCTTAAAATCCTTGTCTGCAAGTGGTATGTGATCCAAATCCAATGGTGGGTGCACCATTGGATTAAACACCTCTTGTTCCTTTTTCTTTGGTGCCATGGTTGTCTTCTATAAAACCTTTGAAAACTAAACTGTGTTGAATTTGTAACAAAAGGGGATAAGAATAAATGGGAATTCAGAGAAGGAGAAAGAAAAGGAATAAACTAGAAGCGGGGTTCAAGAAAGGGAATGTATGATCTCTGCAGAAAAATAGATCCTTTTGCAACTGTACTGCTATATGAGTGTGCTCACTGCTTTCACTGTGTATGCCTAGATTAATTTGAATTGCACCTGTGAATGAAGAGAGCATGTTAAAATTTGTAAATGGTGTGAAATGGTGCTTTTGTAGCTTTGGGGTGTTCCTGTTTGATTAGACTGAGTTGGCGCAGGCCCAATGGCTAATGGTCTAGCCAATTCAATGTGCAACGATGGGAATGGAGGTGATAGGTGGATGGGATGGGATGGCATCGTGAGGTGGCAGGAGTGATAAACAGTCACAATGGGAGAGTGGTTTAGTTAAAGGCATAAACCACTTTTCGGGGGGCCCTGGGAGTGGTAAGCGGAATGATAGGGGGGGTGCGAAATATTGAGAGCATGACATGTCAGTAGTTTGAAACTGCTGATTTCGGACCCCCCCGAGATTAACTTTCAGAGGGTGGGGGGTGGGGGGGCGAAAAGCATGTGGGTTGTCAGATCATATGGAGTAAGCGGAGATTAGGTGATAGATAGGGGTGAGTAAGGTTGGATGTGATGGGTAAGTCATTGGTGAGGTAGGGAAATACATCGTGGGGCAGACTATAGGATATAGGGGTATAGAATAAGGTTAGGAAACATAACAAAAACCTCCTCCCCTTTAAATTTCTTTTTACGACCTTAGGAAAAACATTGAGATGTGTCACCACAAGAAGATTTTTCAAGTCTTTTTCCCTTTTGATTTTTTCTCAATTCTACCTACCCTTATTTTTCTAATCTAACATCTTTCTTTTTGCTTTTGCAGGGTGCATTTGGACTTGCAGACCTTTCACTTTTCCTTTCATTTCTAACGTACTCTATCACTTGCTTCTCCCATCGGTCCAGATTAAATAGTTGAACTAATTTTATTTCTACCTAGCTACTAATTTGCCAAGATTAAATTTTTTGGCAGATCTTTATTTTCTACTCTATCAACAAAAATTGAAATTTGTTCAATCATGCTTAGAATGTATGATTTGAAAAACATTTGGGGTTTTCTTTTTCTTCTTCTTTTTTCTATTTTCTTCTTTTTATTCTTTTTTATATACCCTCTATTCATTTTTTTTCTTTTCTCTTTTTTTTGTGAAATCAATTGAATATTGAAATCTGTGAACAATTTGAAATCTGCAAACTATGAAATACCCAATCAGCTTGAGATCCTATAAATTATAGGACCCTAATAGTGACTCCAGCTGGGGATGGAACTTCTCAGCTTGAAGTGTCAAGAACACATGACCAGTAGCCTTAGATCCTTCAATTCTGCATTATCTTCAATCTCATTTCCTTTTTTATTTTTTATTTTTTATATTTTATATTTTTATATTTTATCTAATGAATAATTCAACTAAAAATCTGAAACACTGTGATATTTACAATGAAGTGAGGAAATCTGTATACTCAAGAAAAGGAATGTTTCAGCATCCTACCATTGACAAGACCTCCTGGTAATTATGTTCCATCTAATTCCTTGAGGAAAAATGCATTATTCCCTCTAAAAGCTGAAATAATATATGGACCCTTCCAAAGATTTTCAAATTTACCATGTTTCCCTTTGTCTTCACTTCTTGAGTTCCATTTTAGCGCTTTATCTCCCAGGTTGAAATCATTAACTTTGGTTCTTTTATCAAAAATCTTCTTTATCTTTTCCTAGATAACCTAAGTTCTATTATATACCCCTTGTTTGGACTGTTGCAATTGAATTATCTAATATATCCTTCTTTGTATATCATTTGGTTCACTTTGTACCTCTTAAATGATCTTAATGACTGGCACTCCCATGGAAGAAGGGAAAATTGCATCTATTCCATAAACCAATTGAAATGGGGACATGCCAATTGATTTCTTTGTAGTCAATCTATCTGCCCATAATGCATAGATCAATTTGTTGTGCCATGACTTTTTATTGTCCTCTAGAATCTTTTTAATGATGTTTACCAAACTCTTGTTAGAAGATTCAGCCAACCCATTACCTTGAGGATAATAAGCTGTTGAATAACCCATAGAAATATGGTACTTATGACAGAATTCCACCATCTCTTTTTATTTGAAAGCTGCAGTATTATCAATGATCAATTTCCTAGGACAGCCAAATCTGGAAAGGATATTGGTTTCAAGGAATTTTATAATAATATAATTAGTAGCAGCTCTGGAACGGATGGCTTCTATCCATTTGGTGAAGTAGTCTATGGCTATTAGGATCCATTTGTGTTGGGCAGAGGATGGAGGATGAATTTCACCAATGAAATCCAATCCCTATTGTTGGAAAGGGCTTTCAACAGAGATGGGTTTTAGGGGCAAAGGTAGTATTTTTATCTTTCCTTCAAAGATTTGGCATTTACACGGGGGCTTCACTCAATGAACCTATGACATATCGCCTGCATTCATGGCATACTAAACAATACCCCTAAATTGACTGCATTTTGGAAAATACCTCTAAAAGTCACATTATTTAACCCCCTACCAATATGAACCCAATACGCCTCACCAATTTAAAAAACCCTTGCTTTCACTAGATATTGTAGGTATCCAATTTTTCATTAAGATTTTAATACCCCTTTATAGTTTTACATTAACTTTCAACTCCATTTTTTATACCTACCAATATAAAAACCCTCTAACCCCTATATATCCCCTAATATATTAAGTCAATTTTTCCTCTATATATATTCCCCAATATGAATCCAGGTGGTATGGTATTGCTCCCTCGGTTAAGCCCCCGTGGGCATTTATGGCAAGTAGTCACCATCTTATGGATGTCTGGGAAAAGTGTAGGCCAATAGTAACCTGCTCTAAGGATTTTATTAGTGGTTGTCTTCCAATAAAGATGGCCTCCACAATCACCTGCATGAAATTCTTGCATAACTTTATCAGCATCATATTTTAACAAACATATGAGTAAGACACCTCCAGAATCTTTCCAATACAATGTATTATCAACAATGCAAAATTTGACTGATTTTAATTTAAGAAATCTGGCCTTTGTTTTGGATAATCCAGGAGGAGAATTTAAATTGAACAGAACATATAAAAGGTTTGCATACCAAGGGGAATTTATATATTCCTCGTCTATTGGTGGAGTCGCCAGTTCCTCAAAATCATCCAGAGAAAATACCATGTTGATATATAATGCATTGAAATTTGATTTAGCCATGAATTTGGCTAATCCTTGTCCTTTGATAAACTTGGTGGGCTTAATTTTTATATCATATTCCAGAATCACAGCTATCCATTTGCCTCTCTTCCCATCAGGTCCATTTTGTGTGAGAATGTATTTGACAATTACATTAGGCACATAAGCAATGATATGAGAATGTACAATGTAAACCCTAAAATCTTTTATTGCTTTGACTAGAGAAAATACCTGTTTTCCCATGATATTGTATTTTAAAGAAGCATCTCTCAGATCTTTTCTAAAGAAAGATATTGGTTGTTCATGTCCTTCATTGTTTTTCTATAATAACACAACAACAATAGTATTTTCAGATGCAAAAGAAAAGATAATAAAATCTTTTGGCATTTATGGAAAGCAATCACCATCTTATGGATGTTTGGAAAAAGTGTAGGCCAATAGTATCATGCTCTAAGGATTCTATTAACACTTGTATTCCAATAAATATGGCCTCCACAATCACCTTCATGAAATTCCTGCATAACTTTGTCAGCATCATCTTTTAACAAACATCTGAGTAAGACACCTCTAGAATCTTTCCAATACAATGTATTATCAACAATGAAAAATTTGATTGCTTTTAATTTAAGAAATCCAACCTTTGTTTTGGATAATCCAGTGGGAGCATTTAAATTGAACAGAACATATAAAAGGTCTGCATACTGTTGGGGCAAAGTTATTTCCTATCATTTAATTTGTCAAACCGGGGGTTTCATAAACTTGTGAAGCATGCATGCACTGTATGTGCTAGAAGTTGTCTTTCAGTTTAGACCAATCTAACTACAAAATAATGAAAACCAATTCATCTAATCTATGAAATCAAATAATGAAAATGAGATTCAACTAACCTATGAAATAAAAAACAACTAATGTATACTTAATTACTCCAACATTCAATTATGAAGTGTTACCTTCTTGAGATAATGTGTAAGCAACTATTTATACTTTAATTTCTAATGTCCTAGAAAAACAAGTAAAGTGTGCAGAAAATAATTCAGTAATTGCATGTATTAAATATTCAACCATTTAATCTTGAAATATGATTAAATCAATTTCTTAGAATGATCTTTAGGAATATTAGTTAATGCAATTAAATTAGGATCTTAAAAGCAAATATAAAAACACGAAAATGTAAAGCTCAATGATTGCATAGGTTGAAAATTCAATCACCCAATTTGAAGTCTCCTTCTTGGCCTAATCTTTTATTAAATTATACAATGAACTGATAGTTTGATCTAACAAAGTAAATAACAGAACATGAAAGGAAACTAAATAACTATGAACTCTTGCCTCAAACTTAATCCAATTGGAAAATACATAAATCTTTCCTATTGAAATGTTTTTAGAAAAGAAAAGATTACACAATCATTCTAAAACTAATACTAAGAAAACAAATAAAATTCAATATATAAAAGAAATTAAATCTTACACATTTTAGGTAGCTAATCTAAAAGTGTGAGAGATGGTAAATCAAGATGCTCCATATGTAAGCAAAACCAAGTCAAAATGAAGGAACATTCATGAGTAAGGTACCACAATCTAATTATGTATTCAAATCTTGAGCATAACTTCAATTTTACACATCTCCAATGATAGGAGAAAATTTCCTATTTATATAAAATATGAGAAGCTATCTCATTAATGAGAGTCCATGAATCTCTCCTTATATCTCTAGAGTTACAATCAAAATAAGAAATGATAAGACACATGTATTTTTAGAGTTTCAATACAAATAGGAAATGAGACACATATCCTCATGATTCCATGAACTTCTCCACTCAAATTAGAATTTGGATTTGGGAGGCCACATAAGGGTCTTTTAGAAGCTTCTTTTTGACCTACACATGTCAACAATCTCATCCCACTTGTTAGGTATAAGCATATGCACATTATTTTTTAATTTTTAACCATAAATTCACTTAAAAATTCTAAGAATTAATAAAGTTTGGAAAAACATAAATGTGACCCAATAATTATAATGATAAGGTAAATGTAATGAAATGGAAGTAAATGTAATGAAATAGAAGTGGAGTGAAGGTGACAATACGGAAATATAAGTGAAAATGTAATGGAAGTTAACGATAATTTCAAGGCCCAACATACCCCCCAACTGAGGCTATTGCATGTCCTCATGCAATCTATTACATTAATTATTTTTTATCCTTGAGCTTTGGCTTAACTTTGCATGATATCATTTGATAACTTCATACTTCTGCAAAATATTTTAGTTGAATTGCAACATGGTTAGTTCTTGTGTTACAACCATATTTTGTTGTTGCATTCATTTTTGATCTTTGAACTTTGCATAATGATAATTTGATTATTGTTGCAAAATATATCTTTATTGGATTGCATCCTAGTTGGTTCTTGTGTGACAACCATAATTGTGTTTGCATCCAATTATTTTTTTAGAACTTTTGAAAAGCCTTTGTATGCTCATAACAATAATGTAATAGTTAATATCTTTTGAAAGTATGTGGGCTTTTGAATGTGATATGAATATGGAAAAATATGAATATGAATGTATCCCCCCCAACTGATGATATTGGCAATTTTATGAGATGAGGAAGAGATGTTTTTTTCCAAAAATTATCATTCTAGCTTTTCAAGGAATTTTATGATAAAAAGTTAGAAAATGACATACCTTAACTTACCCTTTAGAAATGGATGAGCTGCATGTGTGGTGGCTGCAAAATTTTGATCATAATCTTCTTCAAGTGGCTGGACAAGTCATGGAGAAAAGAGTTAAGATGACTTTTTATTTGCTTTTATTAAAAATTGTTGAATCTGCTGCAGAATAGTGCTGATTCTGCTGCTGCCATCTAATTCTGCAGCTGTTATTTGATTTTGCAGCTATCATATGATTATGTAGCTGCATATCTTCTACATTTGCTCCAAAATGCTGAAAATGATAGTCTTCATGTCTTCAAAACTCATTGGCACAATTCCTGCGATGTGAATAGATGTTCTGATGTCGAACATAGCAGGAAATTGTTGACTTAGTGGCCATTAATAAATGCCACTAGTTAACACGAGAACTCTCATCATTGATGACAATGAGAGTCAAGATGCCCAAACACATCTTGCTAAGTACAAATAATTTGGTTGTTGTCGAGTACCTAGAAGATCCGATGAACAAGAGACATTGATGTATTCCCATTGTTCATTGGCATGACGACTTGCCATTAAGGCATGCAAGCCTCAAGGTGTTTTTGCAAGGATTTTAGACTCAAAGGACTGTGGACTCAATAATTTGTATTGAAGTAGGGTTTATTTGCGAAAAGAAAAAGGATAGGAAAGGAAAAATGAAAATGGAAGATGACAATAGAAAATAATAATGACAATGGGTAATAAACATGTAAGTGAGCTTCTTGCTTTTATTTGTGGGTCAGGCGGAAGGTGTATGTGAATAAAGGAAAATGAACAACTGACTCTTGTTGGGAAAAATGACTATGGCTTGCTTTGAATTTCTTGGTTGGATTTATAATTTAAAAGGGAGGAAAGGTAATGGTTTTGATGGATATGGACATGTACTTATTCTTATGTTTCTCATGGAATCAGTCCTTTGAAGACCAATTGTGCACACAATTAGTTTTCTTCAATGATCATTTGATCATCCTAGACTTGCAAAAAAAACTTGACATAAAGAACATAAGTGTGTTAAAAAAGAAATGATCAGTTCCTTTTTTATTCTTACACAAAATGTCAAATGAAGCAGACTAAGGAAAATAACAAAGTGTTATATTCAGTCCAATTTTATGATATCGATAACAATCCATTTTTAAGAAATAACCATGAAAATTAAATTAAATCCCTGTTGTCGGATGACTTCATGCATTGTGCTCAGTAAAACGATTGGTATCACAAAGATTTGTTGTGCCTTGCAAGTTAAAACTTCATAGAAAATACATAGCAACAATATTAATGCCAAATGTTCATAAATCATCTAAATAATTTTCCAATTTTTTTGCAAGATATTATTGAATCATCATTTGTGCTACAAAAATAACATGTCGAACAACAAATTTAATTTTTTTTTTTTAACTTGTCTCCACTTGCACCTTTTAGCAAAATCTCGTAGCTATGTGGCACCATAACTATCTGATATGAATGGGCACTGATTAAGAGGCATTTGAGGTAGCAAGGATCAAATGTCATACAGAAATGTAGAGATCATGTGCATCTGCTGGTTGTTTATATGTGAAAAGAAATGGTCCAATGTTGTTTATATACGAGGCAAAGTAGCTCTTCTTTCTAGGAATAGTAGAAAAAAAATATATACTCGGATTTTGCGGTGATAAAGTTAGATTTAGGGTGAAATATGATGAACCAAACACAAAATGTTAGAAACCAAGTGCGTAAAAGTAGCTATGATTAGCATAATACAAAATAAATAAACAAATTGCTCATTCAAATTGTATATTCAACATACAACCCAGAATTACAACAATGATTTTTGTGCACGTGCTGACCTGTGAGTCTATAGTGTCTGCGTATTTGAGTTGAGTGATCAGCAGGCTTTTGAACAGAATTTGATTTGAATTCTTCCACCTGAAACGTGGCATATTAAAACACAATTTTCTGAGCATTTAATAAAAATCGTTTTTCCCTCACGCAGTCACCAAACAAGGTCCCGAAGAACCACTATTTTCTCCCGAACGGTTAGGAATCTTAGGAAACTATTTATTAGTTACTAAATTCATCCTGTTCTAGAAAAAACCCATGTCCCAGTTTTTTCAGATTCACCCTGGTTTGGTCAGAAAATTCGTTTTCAAATTGGGTGTCAAGACACTTACGCTTTCTAGCAATTACGTTTTCTGCAAAAATCAATTTAGGATTTCTCCTAAACGGTTGCAAAATCCAGAAAATCACTCCCAAGTTACCTAATTTCCCCCCCGTTCCAGATAAAACCCATGTCTCAATTTTCCTAATTTCACCTTGGTTTGCTTAGATTTGCATTTTAAAGTCGTGTGTTTAAGCTGCTGCGTTTTCTAGAAATGTTTCGGCAACCAAAATCAATTTCTGGTGGTTGGATTTTTTTTTATTTGCAGGTTTTGATGTGAGGTTGAGCAGTCAGCTTATCAAAACCTTCTTATTAATTCTTTTGGTGGCAAATGGATAAGAAGGATTTTCCTAGCATTCTTTCTCCTGGTTTCATCATGATTCGTGATGCCAATAGACATTGTCAAAACAATGAATCAAGTAGTAGGTGAGTATTTTGTGATAGTCGGAGCATACATGCTCTGAAGGGTATCGTTCAAAGCACTAATCCTCACTAGAATTTGGAGAACGACCTCAAGAATTGGTGGAACACGATTATTAGCTGACTTTATCGTAGAAATCACACACAATGATGTTGGCATCTTGTCTGCCATCTACCATGTCAATTTTCTCATCAGCATCTCCACGGTCATTATCACTCCAGTAACAAGTTGTTTTATTCTTTGTGATTTGTTTTGTTCCATGCTTTTCATTTCTTTCTTTTTCCTTATTTTTTAATATAGTTTTTGTTTAATTGTTTTATATGTTTTATTTTTTTTTATTTTTTTTTGGTAAATGTTTTGTTTTAAAAATTATATATGTTACACTTTCTTTTTTAATTTGAAAATATATACATATATATTTCATTTAAACAAAACAATTTATTAATAAAGAAAATGCATTTGAATTTTATTATTATTATTGTTATTATTTTAATTTGAAAGTTGATTGAAAAATCATTTTGAATTAAATCAAATCATAAAAACAGAAATTAGCTGCAAAATTGGATTCTGTAGCTAAATAATTTTTATGATATGCTAACAAAACAATTTCTTTTTCTGATCCTCCAGGTCACACAAAGTGCAGAAGGAGAGCATACTTGAGAGATTTATTTGTTAGCATAGTCAAGATTTTATCAATCGATTCCTCTGTAAATTTTGCAAAAATAAAATGAAAAGGTTTGATCTCATACCTTAGATTATCGTTCGTGATCTTCGTTTGCGCTCTTTGTTCTCAACCATTTGTTTTATTACAAATCTTTCCTACTAAGGGTTAGTATATGAGTGGTTCTTACTGCACCACAAAACATAAAATTTATCCTAAAAACTATAATTTTTTATTTTTATTTTTCCTATGTATCTAATTTTTTTTTTTAAAGTATATTCATGCTTCCAATGAAGCCACTTATGGATTATAATTTTTGAAATGCTCATATCCAAACTTGAAAAATGTACCTGATTGTTTATAAGGATATGCGAAATTGACTTGAACTTTCGATTTGCCACAAGGATCTCTTGAAGAATTAATGAATATTGTGGCGTAACAGCTTTTGATATCATTCCTCAATGTAGTCTTTGGGTTTCATTCTAGATCCTTTGTCCATAAATGGTTAGTAAAAACAAAAACAAATAAAATACACTCTAAACTGAAAGCTAGTTCCTATGCACACTTCCCCGGCAACGATGCCAAAATGTTGGGGCAAAGTGATTGCTTGTCATTTAATTTGTCAACCCGGGGGTTTCATAAAATTGTGAAGCATGCGTGCACTATATGTGCTAGAAATTGTCTTTCAGTTTAGATCAATATAACTACAAAATAACGAAAACCAATTCATCTAATCTATGAAATCAAATAATGAAAATGAAATTCAACTAACCTGTGAAATAAAAAACAACTAATGTATACTTAGTTACTCCAACATTCAATTATGAAGTGCTACCTTCTTGAGATGATGTGTAAGAAACTATTTATAATTTAACTTCTAATGTCCTAGAAAATCAAGTAAAGTGTGCAGAAAATAACTCAGTAATTGCATGTACTAAATATTCAACCATTCAATCTTGAAATATGATTAAATAAATTTCTTAGAATAATCTTTAGGAATATCAGTTAATACAATTAAATGAAGATCTTAAAAGCAAATATAAAAGAATGAAAAAGTAAAGCTCAATGATTGCATAGTTTGAACATTCAATCACCTAATTTGAAGTCACCTTCTTGGCCTAATCTTTTATTCAATTATACAATGAATTAATAGTTTGATCTAAGAAAGTAAATAACAGAACATGAAAGGAAACTAAATAACTATGAGCTCTTGCCTCAAAATTAATCCAATTGGAAAATACGTATTTCTTTCCTATTGAAATATTTTTAGAAAAGCAAAGATTACACAATCATTCTAAAACTAATACTAAGAAATCAAATAAACTTTAATATATAAAAGCAATTAAATCTTACACATTTTAGGTAGCTGATCTAAAAGTGTGAGAGATAGTAAATCGAGATGATCTATATGTAAGAAAAACAAGTCAAAATGCAGGAACATTCATGAGTAAGGTGCCACAATCTAATTCTGTATTCAAATATTGAGCATAACTCCAATTTTACACATCTCCAATGATAGGAGAAAACTTCCCCTATTTATACAAAAAGATGAGAAGTTATCTCATTAATGAGAGTCCATGAATCTCTCCCTATATCTCTAGAGTTATAATCAAAATAAGAAATGATATGACACATCTTTTTAGAGTTTCAATACAAATAGGAAATGAAACACATATCCTCATAATCCCATGATATTCTCCACTCAAATTCGAATTTGGTTTTGGGAGGCCACATAAGGGTCTTTTAGAAGTTTCCTTTTGACATACACATGTCAACAATCTCATCCCACTTGTTAGGTATAAGCATATGCACATTATTTTCTAATTTTTAACCATAAATTCACTTAAAAATGCTAAGAAGCAATAAAGTTTGGAAAAACATAAATGTGACCCAATAATGATAATGATAAGATAAATGTAATGAAATAGAGGTAAATGTAATGAAATAGAGGTGGAGTGATGGTGACAATGTGGAAATATAAGTGAAATGTAATGGAAGTGAATGACAATTTCAAGGCCCAACACATACCGGGGGGAATTTAGATATTCCTTGTCTATTGTTGGAGTCTCCAGTTCCTCAAGATCATCTAGAGAAAATAACATGTTGATATCTAATGCATTGAAATTTGATTCAACCATCAATTTGGCTAATCCCTGTCCTTTGATCAACTAGGTGGGCTTAATTTCTATATCATATTCCAGAATCACAACTATCCATTTGCGTCTCTTCCTGTCAGGTCCATTTTGTGTGAGAATATCCTTGACACTTACATTAGACACATAAGTAATGATATGAGAATGTAAAATGTAAACCCTGAAATCTTTTATTTCTTTAACTAGAGAAAATGCATGTTTTTCCATGATATTGTATTTTAAAGAAGCATCTCTCAGAGCTTTTCTAAAAAAAGCTATTGGTTGTTCATGTCCTTCATTGTTTTTCTGTAATATCACAATAGCAATAGTATGTTCAGATGGAAAAGAAAAGATAATAAAATCTTTAGTGAAATCTGGGCTGATTAAAACTGGAGCTTTTGTTAATGCATGCTTGACTAGATCAAAAGATTGTTTGGCTTCAACATTCCATTTAATTTATGTGTCTTTTTTGAGCATGTTTGTTATACTTCCAAGTAGTTTAGCAAGATTTGGTATAAATGTTCTCAAAAAAATTATTTTTCCAATAAAATATTGAAGTTATTTCATGTTTCTTGGATGACTGATTTTAAGGATAACTTCAATCTTACTGGGGTCAATTCTGATTCCATCTTTGGAGATGATATGGCCTAAAAGTTTTCCTTCTTCAAGACCAAACAATGTTTTCTTGGGATTAATGGAGATACAAAACTTTCTGCATTTTTCAAATACTTTTCTTAGATGTGCTAGGTGTTCTTCATCAGTCTTTGAAAATACAGTGATGTCATCAAGATAAATCACAATGAAATGTCAAATTTCATCGGAAAAAGCAATGTCCATTGCTCTTTGGAAAGCAACACTTTCATTCATTAATCCAAAAGGCAATTTTACGTACATGAAAGTTCCCCAAGGAGTAGTAAAAGAAGTTTTATCTTGATCATTAGGATCTAGCAAAACTTGATTATACCCTGAAAAACCATCTAACAAGGAAATCCTACTATAACCCACTACCCTTTGTCGTATGTGATCCATCCTTGGTAAGGGATAGTTTTCTTTAAGGGAAACCTTGTTTAAGTTCCTAAAGTCAACACACAATATTATTTCACTATTTTTCTTTCTTGTAGGCACAATATTGGATACCCATTTAGAATATCTAATTGGGACTATGATCTTAGCCTCATACATTTTCTTGATTTCCTTTTCCACCAAAGGCATTAGGACAAGATTTATCCTACGAAATTTCTGTTTGAATGGTTTTTGGTCTTCTCTGATTGGAATTTTATGTAGTATCATAAGCTTTTAAATCATTATAACTCTAGGCAAACACATCTACAAATTCTTTGAACAAAGCTATATACTTTTGTTTAACCATGAGAAGCAGTGATTTTTACAATTTTATGATTTTGGGGTTCAGTTCACTTCCTATGTTGCATTCCTCAATGTTTGTTCCCATTGGTTCCATTTTTGGCTTTCTAGAAACATCATTAAAGTCAAACAACTCTTCCAAAGGGGAAACCCCTCTAGGTAAACCATTATCTTTGAGTTGTAGTACTTTGAATTCTTCTTTTTATGGATCTTTATGTATTTCAATTTTATGTACAGTCTTATTTACATAATTTTTTCATCAGAAATAGAAGGTTGATTTATACTAATATTTACATCAATTTGACTGTCTAGTTCATCTTGCATATCTACGCTGCTGCCTTCAAATTCATCCCTTGATTGCAGAAAACTTTCAATCTGTTTATCACTTCCAAAAACTTGCTAGTATCTCATGTTATCAGGCACTGCGGGACGGTGCTTCACTTCAACTGTGCATTTTTTATTTGGATGAGGTAATTTGCAGGTGTTGGCTGAAATCCATTTTCCAGGGCATTCTGGAGCCTAGGGATCACAACAAGGTCATACTCTTCAAATGTATTGAGAAAATCAATCACAACATTTTGGTATTCTCTCAATCTAGGATGTTTTACAGAGTATTAACCTTTAATTTGTTTATGATGAGTTTAGAGTCTCCCTGAACAAAACTTCTTTTAGCACCTACCCTTTTAAGAAATTTCAATCCTAAGACTAATGCCTCATATTATGCTATGTTGTTTGTACACAAAAAATTCAATTTGTAAGAATGACCTTCAGCTTGATTAGTTTTTGAATTGTACAACCAGACTCCTACTCCTGCCCCTGTTTTACCACATGAGCCATCAAAAGTCATATTCCAGAGAGGTTCTATTTTAGGGTCCTGTTGGATAATGGGTGTTTGAGTGTCAAGTACTTCACTAAGATCATTTTTTGCCTGATTGACCTGTGTATCTATGTCTCCATCATTGTACAATATGAAAGAATCAAGATCAGTATGGACAGAGTAGAGGGGATAGTTGTCTAGCCTTTCTTGGCTACTCACCATATATTTCATTAAGGTTTCTCTATACAGTCTCCTTGGTTGGCCAAATACTGGTATTGTGGCATATGTCATATCCATTTGAAGTGTCCCTTGTAACTTAGCTCCCCAAGATCTTGATAATAGCATACCATACTTAGGAGGAATGTCTGCTACTACTATATCCATCACTAAACATTTTGCTAGTATCTGGGCTAGCATGACACAAAGGTCTTTAATGAGACCTACACATCTAACTGTTAGGTCCCTATAATACTAGTGATTACCCCATTACTATTGTAGTTGTATCCCTTATTAATATTGCTGTGCCCCTATTGTCCCCTTATTGTTATTATTGTGCCCCATAGAATCCCTCTATTGTTATTTTTGTGGCTTTATATTATTATTGTTTGGTCAGTTGGGTTATATTGTGACTCCTTAGACTCCTATATATAGAAAGGAGGTTTTGTCATTTGAATCATCAAAGAATTTTTCATTTATGTAATGTAAAGGAGGCTGCCCCCTCGAAGAGGCTAAATTATAAGGTGTTGATCTATCTTTTCTTTCTTTTTGTGCGCTGGTTTCATAACATTTGGTATCAGAGCTTTGGATTCTAGGGTTTTGCTGCTCCAAATAGGTATTCGTGGAATTTTTGCTATAAATTTTTTCTGTGACATTTTAGAAGCTAAAAACAAAAAACCATTTGAGATGAAATCGCACTGAACCTCGGGTCAAAATTTCAGAGCTTTTCACACTATATTTGCGGAGATATGATTTGAGGAAGTTGGTCTTTTTGTAAACTCCTGAATTACATTCCAAACAGGTGAGCTGGGAAAAATCATCATAAATTTCTCTTTGAGCATCGGATTGAAATTTCATAAGAAGTACAGAAAGAGGATGGACTGTAGTTTCTTGTATATATTTTTTAGAGTCAAAGGTAAAAATAGTGACTCGTGGCATGTCGTACAAGTTCACTCTACTGAAGTAGTCTATAATCAGGTCACTGTGGGAGATTTGGCATAACTCTTCCCTGGAGAATCTGATTTGGATCAGACTGGTGGCATTGGAAAGAGGATGTAGAGGGCTACTATAGGTTTCAATTTCAGAACTGGATGATTTGAAATTACAGAGATACGTCAGATTCAATATCAAGCTCCTACAAAGTGAAAAAATGTGTGTAGTTTTTTCTAAATTTTTGCATAAGTTTGGTTTGAAAAATTAGTTTGAAGGAATTCAAAGGGCATAGTAAAGCATTATTATTGGTTATTGATGCCCCAAGGAAAAAAATTGCAAATACCTAGTAAGCAACCTGAAAGCTCTAGCATGACTCATGAAGAAGAGGAAGAAATGCAACATGATATATCAAAATTACGAGGCCAAGTGCAACAAGTGTCACTTGCACAAAAAGTAACAGAATCTAAGATGGATGGTTTAAAGAAAGATGTAGAAGCTAAGATGGATGGTTTAAAGAAAGGCGTAGAAGCTAAAATGGATTATTTAAAGAAAGGTGTAGAAGCTAAGATGAATGATGTGGATGCTAAGATGGACGATTTGAAGATAGATTTGAAGATAGATTTGAAGACAAGCATGGAAGATTTGAAGAAAGGCATGGAAGATTTGAAGACATATTTGACAAAGTTTCTACAAGAAATGCTTACTAATGGTGAAATGGTAGTAAAGGAAACTCATGATGAGAACAAAAGAAATGTTAATCATGATTTCATAGACTTTAATGTTGGATCGAAGACCCACCATATTTCTAGAATCGATATGAGGAAGTTTGATGGCAAGGATCCCGCAACATGGATATTACAGATGGAGCAAATTTTCGATCTCAATAATGTGTAAAACACACAAAAGGTACGTATTGCAACTTTATATTTGGAACCAAATCAGTTTGTATGGTATCAATGGCTTTTCTCTTGTAAACAAATTATCACTTGGGCAAATTGTACGGAAGAATTGACAGCACATTATGAGGATACAAAAAGCAACACTTTTTTTAGCCAATTGATAAGTCTCAAATAAAAGGGTTCAATAATGGAGCACATTGAGGAGTTCCGAACATAAGGGTAAAAAATATTCCAGAGGAGCATAGGAGTGATGTGTTCATAGGACTTTAAAGGATAATATCCAACATGATGTTCACCTTTGGGAACCTGATTCATTAGAGAAGGCATTCAGGTTAGCAAGAAAAATGGAAAGAAAAATTATGGCAACCAGAAAGCATACCACTCACAACTATAAAGACGGAAGTGTTGTTGCCGCTAGTCTTCCACAACCTATAAGGTTGACACCACAACAATTGGAAGAAAAAAGAGCAAAAGGGCTTTGTTACAGTTGTGATAGCAAATACACTAAAGGTCATAAGTTTGCTGAGAAGAAATTATTCTACATCGATTGTGAAGAGGAAGAAGAAAAGGAGTAAGAAAGGTCAAAAGAAGAGGATATACTCTAGGAACAAAGCCTAGATAAAGAAGAAATGAATCTGGCCATATCTTGTAATGCATTGGCTGGAATTACCATTTCTCAAACCATCAAGATAGAAGGACAAATCAAGAAGAAAAAGGTAATAGTGTTGATTGATTCAGGAAGTACCCACAATTTTATTCATTGTAAGATAGCAAAAGAATTGAATTGCTTCCTATATCCAGCACCAGAGTGTCAAGTGATGGTTGCAAACGGAGGAACAATAAATTGCTCTGGAAAGTGCCATAATATCAAGCTATCCATGGGAGAGTATGTATTGACTAGCCCAATGCTTTCCATTCCAATGGGAGGTGTTGATGTTGTACTAGGAGTCCAATGGCTACAATCCTTGGGTACAATAGCTTTTAATTTTCAAGAAATTTTCATGAAATGTTCTGCGGAAGGAAAGGAAGCTGAATAAAGGGTACCCCAAGGAAACCAGGAAATATAATCAGCTCTAACAGTATGAAAAAGCTTCTAAAAAAGGAACAAAGAGGTGTAATTTCACAATTATGTTCGCTAGATGTTTCCACATCGGAATCATCTATTTCTCTAGATCTCCAAAAAGTCTTGGACAATCATTCCAAGGTATTTGAGACTCCCGAAGGTCTCCCACCTATTCGTGATCATGATCACACTATTCATCTGATTCTAGGAAGTGTTCTTCTGAACATCAGGCCATACAGATATCCCCATGCCCAAAAGAGTGAAATTGAACGTATGGTTGTAGATATGCTAGAGGTTGGTATAATTTAACCTAGTCAAAGTTCTTTCTCTACTCCAGTAGTATTGGTGCACAAGAAGGATGGATCATGGCGCATGTGTCTGGATTTGTTGTGGCCACCAACAACCCCCCTCTTTGTTTGGTATTAGCAATAACACCAAGAAAATGGGGACCCTTAATAAAAAATCCAAAAAAACATTTTATGAAATTTTTGTATTCAACTCCTTAAAATTGTATCGCATCGCGAGAAGAGAATAAAACATTTTCTTATGAGCATAATAAACTGCGAAGAAGCGACGCGAAATTCATCGCATCGCATAAATTATGAAGCGCTCTTAAATGAAAAATCTTAAGAAATCTCCGACGGCCGATATGCGACATCGCATATCGCAACATCGCGTAAGCAGCACATAATGATTGAATGACTAAGCGCGATCTGCGATCTGCGATAAATGCGATTTGCGATAAATGCAATCATGAATTTCTACGATGACACATCTTGACGACGCGATCCGCGATGCGAGTCGCAGAAATCACCCATCGCAAATTTTCCTCGGTGCAGTATTCAAGGAAAGCTGTCCGTAAACCAAAATTGGGCGCGCGCCTTAAAAGAAATTAATGATTGTACGCCAAAGTATTCAAGAAGGACAGTTTTGTGTTTTTCGAAGAGTCAGTTCACTATGGGTGTCATGATTATGCATTCATAAGAACTTAAATCTTTCATGTCAATCTTTATTATCATTACTCTTTTCCTTTGCGTAAACTGTAAGACAGGAAATAACATGAAGCAATGTGCAGGAAACATCTAAGGAAAAGGGGAAAGCGTCAATGCTCGGAGAAGAGAGAAGAGATGCCTTCATAAACGGATGCCGCATGCAACAGGACCACAGATTCCAGAGTATCACTCAACAGATGCTGATGTCAATAAGCCATCCAAAGCTCAGAGTCAAAGGCGCAAAAAAGAAGCATGTTTACAAAAGATCCTGAAGCTTATGCCTGGTAAAGGAAAAAGGGCGCTAAAGAAGGAAAACTCACCAGAAAAGCTCGAAACAAAGAACGGAGGCAATTTTCGATGCAGAAAATTGTTCAGAGAGCAAAGTCCCTAACTTGTTCAGTCATTCGCAAGGTCGGAAACCGAAATAGCAAAAGCAGAATCAGTTTGAGAGAAATTTGGGTTATTACCAAGTGTACACGCAGTGAATACACCCAGCAAGAGGAAGATTCTCGAAAATATCTTCTAGTTTACCAGAAAGTGGTGCCAGTGCTTGTTATTTCTATTTTCATAGCTCAAACAAAAGCAGAAGGCGACCAGCCAACTCTTCCCAGGCGAATGTTTCATGCTTGCAGCACTAAGGAGAAAATACAGAAATGGTTAGGAATTAGATTCAATTTTTAGAAATAGTTTTTCTTTAGCAGAAGGGCGGTCATTTAAAACCGTATCCTAAATTTATGTAATTAAGTTAATTAGTTAGCAGTATTTAAACCCTTCTCAGGCATTAGGAGAAGGGTCCAGAAATTTGTCAAAAAACTTGTCCTCAGAACATGCACTTTTGCACCCTCGAAGGGGGTTTTGATGAATGGATGGATCAAGGTTTATTAATGTTTGCATTTGATATCTGCTACTGATGTTGCACTTCTGTACTCTTAGTAGATGTTAGAGCAAGGAGAGATAAATCATTGTTGCTTGAAGCTTATGAGTGGAACCAGTCATAAATGGTACTTTTATCTCTTGACCATTTCTGCTTATATTCTTGAAGTGATATACAGTTTTCAGTTGTTTATATGTACTGCATGAATGTATGAGTTACCATTTGGCACTTTTGTACGGTGGAGTCATTTATTTATGTTTGATATATGAATAACTTATTATGCGATATGCTGTTCACAACTGTTTTGCCTAACTTTTTATGCAAAGTGGTTTATCTTAATTGATTTCTATTCTTATGATAGCTGAATGATATTTATTACCATTTATTGTTTGAAATCTCTTTAGATCGCATAATAGAAGAAATACACCCCGGGTTAGCGTAGATTAGATGTGTTGTTCCTCATTAGATTACAATAGCATAGAGTTAGTTTAAAAGTTTGAATTAAATTAGCTTTAAGTACTCTTAGATTAGCATCATCCAACTCTGCACACACACACACCCTTAGATTGGGAAACTGGTCCCATTATCCCCAGTCGGACCCGCTATACCAAACAGATAAGGAGCTGCCAACCAAGGTCCGGACCGGGTGGGTATCCGCCTTGTTGTCGACCCGATTTTCGGGGCTTCAACATATTTGGCGCTAGAAGGAGGGCTCGAACTATGAATGGCACCTAAATCAAAATCTAAATACCATTCTGAGTGTAAATCACCCTCATAAACTCCCCCGACTTCCCCAGTACGTTTAAATCCAGAGTCAGAAGTCGCTCGAGTATTAACCGCTGCTACATACCCTAATATTTCAGACCAATCTACCATTGAACCCCCTGAAGTTCAAACTCTAATTCGCAAACTCCAGGGATTCTCTATTTCTACACAGAGGTCTGATAAATCTCAAAGTAGCGTGACTTCGCAGTACAATCCTGCTCATCCCCTGACCAGATTAAAGAGTGAAAAATTTGGCATCCAGCCAACTGAATTCCCTCTCCCCACCAGGGAAAGAGCAAGGAAAACACCACAATAGTCTGACAGTGAGACTCTTTCATCCACATCGTCCATTTCAACTCCCTCACCGCGAATTCAGCCACCCACATCTTCATTCCAAACCATCCATCCATCTTCTGCAACCCCTCTTCTTCAATCATCTAAGATCATAATATCTTCATCTTCCTAGCCTCAGGGAACATCCTCTGCACTTTCATTTACTAGCAGCTCAACGATGGCCCAGTCTCCATGGAACAATCCTGGGGCAGTTTTAATGCCTCCGCCCCTGAGCCAAATACCGGCCCATCCTGAGAAATGGCTACCCAAATTCAATCCAGAAGCAGGCATGCTAGCTGAAGAGCACACTAACAATTTCATGCTTTCTGTCAATCTCAACGGAGTTACCAATGAGGATGCTGTTGTCCGGCTTTTTCCCTATACAATGCAAGGAACAACCGGGTCATGGTACTTTTCATTACCCTCAGGGTCTATCACAAGTTGGGACATTTTTCAAAGTCAATTCCTGACCAAGTTTGGTGATGATAGATCAATGGCAACGTTAATCAATGACCTATCCAATCTTAAAGCCGAGGCTAGAGAACCCATCAAAGATTTCAATTTACGGTTCAATAAAATCCTTAACAAAATTCCCACTGCTTCCCAACCCAGCGAAGAAGTACGATGTGAATGGTATATTACGGCCTTACCATCAAACTTAGAAATCTTCGTGGATAGGGCAAATAAAACAACCTTAGTTGAAAACCTGACAGAGGCGATAGCAGTAGAGAAACGCGTAGTAGCCCTGGAAAAGAGATCTGCGATAGAGGAACGCAAATCTAAAAAAGTCACCTTCAAGGAAGACTCCAAGAAGAAACAAACGAAAGATCCTTTCGATTTGGAAGGATTGCAAAAAGTATTAAAGACCATGTCCAATGAGATGATTGACATAAAAAAACAAGTAGCAGAAACTTCTTCAAAAAAGCCCTACAGAGCTTTTAAAAGAGACCCTTCAATGGATGTGAAACCACCCAACGCTATCTCAAATGTCGAATCTGAAGAAGAGGAAGAAGAAGAGAATACCACTGAAGGGCAGATCGATGACGAAGAAGTTGTGGAACTACAAGGAATGTGGGATTTCATCCTCCCACAAGAAGAAGATCAAGAAGCATTTCCGGTTAGCACACGAAGCAAAAATCAACTTGATCCTCCCCAAACTACCCCTAAGCAGAAGGGCGCAAGCCCTGCAGCAAAAGATAAAGTTGCAACAAAGAAAATGACCGCTAAAGCGACTCAATATAGCCCAGTCCAACCAGATCAAACACCTCCATCAAGAACACTGATAGAGTCGGATGAAATGGAATACAATATTATTGATGACATGAAAAAGACTAGGGCTAATATCACTCTTTATGAATTGAGCAAATTGAAACATCAACAGAAGATAATGATGAAAGAATTACATGCCGTGCCTACAACATCTTTGCCTACAGCTGTAGCTTCCCACAACATAGGAAGACCTCCAACCAACACGATCAATAAGATTGATCCAAATGACATCGCCTTGATTGGAGGAAGATCAAGGTCTCACACTCCCCCTTTTCTTCTCACTTATGAAATTTTCAATAAAAATGTGCACAATTGTTTGGTAGATTCTGGTGCTTCAACGAATATTTTACCCAGATCAATATGTGCTAAGTTGAATGTTCAACCACAAAAATCCGCAGTGCGCATAGTTCAGCTTGATCGATCTCAAGTCGAAGTGATTGGTGAACTTAATCAAGTAACCATAAGATTGTCGTCCAACCCGAAGGTATGTCAGGTTATTGACATTCTAGTAGCTGATATCCCAGAATTCTATGGCTTGATTCTTAGCAGGGATTGGTCCGAAAAACTCCATGGATACTTCTCAACTGACTGGTCGCACATGTGGTTACCCTACAATGGTAAACCGAATCAAATAAAGGTTGAACGAGAGTTACACCAGAAGTACATAGTAACGGAATTGGAGGGAGAAAATGAAGCAATAGCATATAACAGCAGTATCATAGGCAATTACTCGGTAGATTCTTTCCTCGGCAATTTCAATGCTCATACATCACCTTACTTAGAAAATTCAGTTTTGTCCCAAGTCGAAAATTTTTCCCAAACTGATAATTCAAAGTGTGTTAATTTTGTAGACAAACCTGTAAATACATCTTTGTTTTGGAAATTATATTTTGATGGCTCTAAATCTAACGAAGGAGCAGGAGCAGGATGCGTTCTGATTAGTCCAGAAGGAAATAAGACCATGCTTATGTGCAGACTTGAATTCGATTGCACAAACAATACAATGGAATATGAGGCCTTGGTGCAAGGCCTATACAAAGCAATCGGGTTGAACGTCAAGTATCTTCAAGTCTTCGGAGACTCTAAGATTGTCGTCAAATAGGTACGTAACACCATACATTGCCTATCAGGTCATTTGAAACACTATCAATCTTTAGTACAAGATCTGACTGAGCATTTCATAGCATTCAATATTTCGTCAATCCCAAGACTCCAAAACGCGAGCGCAGACCTTTTAGCTAACGTAGCCTCTAGACTTATTCCCTCCGAAGATTTTAGTCCAGATAGATTCTCAATAGAATTAATCTTTAGACCGTCCATCCCTGACAACATTACAAATTGGAGAGTATTCAATGACGATCCTGATATTGTAAATTTCCTCACTTCTGAAGGATCCTACTCCAATCAAATAATTGACGAAGACCATCACGATCGACAAATACAACAAGATAGCACTGATAATGCTATACCTAAATCGGTGGTTAAGTTGGAAGACTTATACGATTTGAAAAGTCGGTTTAAAAGGTCTACCAATTCTAAGCTCTACAGTTCAACTCTGAACTACGAATTAGTAAACCTAGGAACCGATGATAAACCACAAAACGTTAATCTAGGCCACGGCCTAGCCCCTGAAGAAAAACTAGCATATATTCGTCTTTTGAGACAGTAAAAAAATGTTTTTGCCTGGAATTACGATGAGTTGAAGACATACGACACTTCTATCATTCAACATACTATCCCTATGATTGACAACGAAAAACCTGTCCAACAGAAAGTCAGAAAAATTCACCCCAATTTAGAAAATCAGATAAAAATTGAGCTAAATAAGTTATTAAAAGCCAGAATAATTTTCCCCGTCAGACATTCCAAATGGGTCTCCAATATGGTACCCATTAGAAAGAAAAACGGAGATATTAGAATCTGCATCAATTTTCGGAATCTCAACAAAGCCTGTCAAAAAGACAATTTTCCCCTCCCACCTATGGAGCAGATATTACAGGCAGTAGCAGGCTCAGAACTAATGTTTTTTTTGGATGGATTTTCAGGATACAGTCAAGTGCTGGTACATCCCGATGATCAGTTAAAAACCACATTCCGAACTAAATGGGGCACATACGCATATCGGAAGATGCCATTTGGTTTGATCAATGTCGGCGCTACATTTCAGAGAGCTATGGACATTGCATTCAAGGGTTTAGTCAATAAATCTGTAGTAATTTATTTGGATGATATAACAGTGTACTCCAAGAAGCAAAGCGACCATGTCAAAGACTTGAAACAAATCTTTCAACGATGTTTAAGGTATGGAATTTCACTTAACCCAAAGAAATCTTTTTTCGCATTAAGTGAAGGAAAACTTCTAGGATTCATAGTGTCAAAATCTGGTATTCACATTGAGCCTGACAGAATCAAAGAAATTTCTGAAATATCCCTACCTCATAATAAAAAAGCCATGCAATCTTTCCTTGGTCAAATCAATTTTGTGAAGAGATTTGTCCCAGATTTTTCACGAATTGTTTCTCCTTTGCAAACCATGATTAAAAAGAATTTAAATTTTAAATGGGGTCAAGATGAGCATGAAGCATTCAACCTGATCAAACAAGCTATCATTAACGCTCCATCTTTAGCAACCCTGAATTTTTCAGAATCTTTTATCTTATACACATTTGCCTCAGAGAAATCATATGCTGCGATTCTAACTCAAGCAAATCAAGAGAAAGCGGAAGCTCCAATCGCATTTTTTAGCTCGAATTTACAAGGTGCTGAACTCAACTATTCAGACGTGGAGAAACATGCATATGTTGTTTTCAAAGTGGTCAAATATTTCAGACCTTTCTTACTTAAAACCCATACTAAGGTCATAGTACCGTTTCCAGCGGTAATAAATCTTCTAGTACAGAAGGATGTGGGTGAAAAAAGAGCAAATTGGATCACTACTTTACAAGAATACGACCTTGAGATCAAACCAACAAGCATTGTAAGAGGTCAAGGCTTCTGCAAAATGTTGGCTGGAGCATCGCAAATTCTTGAAAATTCATCTGAAGAGGTACAAATGTATGAGGTAAGCCTAAACGATGCAGAATCATTATATGCTGACATCATTTATTATCTTAAGAACGGGTATGCTCCATCACACCTGGATCACACCAAGAAAAGAGCTCTGAGATTGAAAGCTAAACAATATCAGCTCATAAATGATGTTCTGTTTAAAAGGAATTACGATTCTGTGCTTCTTAGGTGTCTTGAGAAAACTGAAGCCGAAAAGGTTTTGCAGGAACTCCACGATGGACCAGCAGGCGGATACTATGCTGGAGATGCTACTGCACATAAAATCTTATGTGCAGGATATTATTGGCCCACGTTGTTCAAAGACACACAGTTACGTGAAGAAATGCCAAGTCTGCCAAACTACTGCAGGGAGACAAAAGAAACCGTCCATGCCACTACAGCCGGTAAACATCGAGCAACCATTCAGTCAGTGGGGCTTGGACATAATAGGTGAGATCGTTCCTCACTCTTCTAAGCAGCATAGACACATCCTCATGGCAACAGATTATTTTATTAAATGGGTAGAAGCAGTTCCTCTCAAGACAGCTAATTCTGAAAACATCATTGAATTCATAGATCAATTTATAATCACTAGGTTTGGATTGCCAACGACTTTAATGTTTGATAATGCCTCATACTTTTCTGGGAATGAAATGATTGAGTTTGCACTTAAAAGAGGGTTCAAACTGAAATATTCAGCCAACTACTATCCGCAAGGTAATGGATTAGCTGAGTCAACAAATAAAAACCTAATCAGGATTATTAAAAGAACAGTTGACCAGAACCAGAAGAATTGGCACAGAACTTTGGTAAATGCTTTATGGGAAGATAGAATAATGAAGAAAGCTTCAATCAGCACTTCTCCCTTTAATTTAGTTTATGGGAAGGAAGTGGTTCTCCCAACTCACTTAGTGATCCCCTCCTTGTCTTTAGTACAATACATCGATGAAGTATCTACTTCCTCCTTACAATTAAGACAAATGGAAATAATTAAGTTAGAAGAACGACGAGAACAAGCTAAGAAAACCCATGCTCATCACCAAGCGCTAATAAAATCCTCTTTTGATTCAAGCATAATGACCAAAAAAAAATTTCCGATGGGAGATCTAGTTTTGAAATGGGATAAGGCTCATGAAGAAAAGGGCAAACATACAAAATTTCAGAAGATGTGGCTTGGTCCTTTTCAGATTGTAGAAGTCATAGGCCCATCAACGTTTGTGTTGTAGGATTTAGCAGGCAGAAGGGATTCTTTGCCTGTTAATGGACAGATCCTTAAAATATATTTTCCATAGAAGATTATTCTTCTATTTTGTAGGATAGTTTTAGTTTTTTCTTTTCTCTCTTGTAAATAAAACCAGTTGTAGATGGTTACTATAGGGGTTCACAAAAAAGACACCAATTCTCTATCAGATTTTGATTTATTTTTTTCGCTTGTACAAATAGTAAAATTTTTCGAAAAATCTGATCTTTATTATTGACAGATAGAGTTAACTTTAGCCTAGATATGATACTAGTTTCAACTTCAAAAAATTTGATGAAAGCAACCTTTGGAAAAAAAAATTGTTTTATATCAGCACAATGAAAGGTATCAATAATAAAATAAAGATTCTCTGTAAAACTGCTGTTTTCAAACTCTATTATTGTCGTCCAGAGCTTTCTTAAGGAAAAACAATGATTTCCTCCCTGCTAAAGGAAATCGCAGCATTCAGAGGAACAATCCGAGAAAACACTATATCTCAAAGAATAAGAGGTCTCATCACGAGCCGACTTATCATGATCACAGATATTATAACTTGCTGACTTTGCCAATACTTTCCACCAAAACAGGGCAACGACTCAAGATTGTTGCAATCAAAAGACAAGGGGTCTCATCACGAGCCAGCTTGTTCAGCAAAAGTGTAAATCAAGTGAATGACTGTGTCATAATTTGGCCACCAAACCAAGACATTGTTCTTTAGAGAATAAAAAGGGAAAAAAGTGTCAAAATGGGTTTTTCTCTGAAAAGTTGTAAATAGCCTTAAGCAGGATAAAGAATCATTGATGGGTAATAGGTAACCCTGTCGAGGCTATGGACGCCTGCTGGCAGCAGAGGCTCTACCTACGGCAAATGAGCATATTTTAAAAGCGAGCACACAGAGAAGACCTTATTTTATCTTTAAAAAGACCAAGTAAGGGCTGATGTAAATACAAGGACAAAGCCTGAGGAAGCAAACAATTGGAATAGAAAAAGGTTGAAACAAAATATCATTGATAGGATAAGGCATAATGTACTCTATCTGTCCATAACAAAATTTAGACTTATGAAAATTTTTCTGCTTTGGAAGTTAAAATTCAATAGAAAAGCAGAGATAACTGGTTCTTCCCAGTGAATCTCCATTGTTGTGGCCACCAACAACCCCCCTCTTTGTTTGGTATTAGCAATAACACCAAGAAAATGGGGACCCTTAATAAAAAATCCAAAAAAACATTTTATGAAAATTTTTGTATTCAACTCCTTAAAACTGTATCGCATCGCGAGAAGAGAATAAAACATTTTCTTATGAGCATAATAAACTGCGAAGAAGCGACGCGAAATTCATCGCATCGCATACATTATGAAGCGCTCTTAAATGAAAAATCTTAAGAAATCTCCGACGGCCGATATGCGACATCGCATATCGCAACATCGCGTAAGCAGCACACAATGATTGAATGACTAAACGCGATCTGCGATCAGCGATCTGCGATAAATGCGATTTGCGATAAATGCGATCATGAATTTCTGCGATGACACATCTTGACGACGCGATCCGCGATGCGAGTCGCAGAAATCACCCATCGCAAATTTTCCTCGGCGCAGTATTCAAGGAAAGCTGTCTGTAAACCAAAATTGGGCGTGCGCCTTAAAAGAAATTAATGCTTGTACGCCAAAGTATTCAAGAAGGACAGTTTTGTGTTTTTCGAAGAGTCAGTTCACTATGGGTGTCATGATTATGCATACATAAGAGCTTAAAGCTTTCATGTCAATCTTTATTATCATTACTCTTTTCCTTTGCGTAAACTGTAAGACAGGAAATAACGTGAAGCAATGTGCAGGAAACATCTAAGGAAAAGGGGAAAGCGTCAATGCTCGGAGAACAGAGAAGAGATGCCTTCATAAACGGATGCCGCATGCAATAGGACCACAGATTCCAGAGTATCACTCAATAGATGCTGATGTCAATAGGCCATTCAAAGCTCAGAGTCAAAGGCGCACAAAAGCAGCATGTTTACAAAAGATCTTGAAGCTTATGCCCGGTAAAGGAAAAGGGGCGCTAAAGAAGGAAAACGCACCAGAAAAGCCCGGAACAAAGAACGGAGGCAGTTTTCGATGCAAAAAATTGTTCAGAGAACAAAGTCCCTAACTTGTTCAGTCATTCGCAAGGCCGGAAACCGAAATAGCAAAAGCAGAATCAGTTTGAGAGAAATTTGGGTTATTACCAAGTGTACACGCAGTGAATACACCCAGCCAGAGGAAGATTCTCGAAAATATCTTCTAGTTTACCAAAAAGTGGTGCCAGCGCTTGTTATTTCTATTTTCATAGCTCAAACAAAAGCAAAAGGCGACCAGCCAACTCTTCCCAGGCGAATGTTGCATGCTTGCAACACTAAGGAGCAAATACAGAAATGGTTAGGAATTAGATTCAATTTTTAGAAATAGTTTTGCTTTAGTAGAAGGGCGGTCATTTAAAACCGTATCCTAAATTTATGTAATTAAGTTAATTAGTTAGCAGTATTTAAACCCTTCTCAGGCATTAGGAGAAGGGTCCAGAAATTTGTCCAAAAGCTTGTCCTCAGAACATGCACTTTTGCACCCTCGGAGGGGGTTTTGATGAATGGATGGATCAAGGTTTATTAATGTTTACATTTGATATCTGCTACTGATGTTGCACTTCTGTACTCTTAGTAGATGTTAGAGCAAGGAGAGATAAATCATTGTTGCTTGAAGCTTATGAGTGGAACCAGTCATAAATGGTACTTTTATCTCTTGACCATTTCTGCTTATATTCTTGAAGTGATATACAGTTTTCAGTTGTTTATATGTTACTGCATGAATGTATGAGTTACCATTTGGTACTTTTGTACGGTGGAGTCATTTATTTATGTTTGATATATGAATAACTTATTATGTGATATGCTGTTCACAACTGTTTTGCCTAAATTTTTATGCAAAGTGGTTTATCTTAATTGATTTCTATTCTTATGATAGCTGAATGATCTTTATTACTAGTTATTGTTTGAAATCTCTTTAGATCGCATAATAGAAGAAATACACCCCGGGTTAGCGTAGATTAGATGTGTTGTTCCTCATTAGATTACAATAGCATAGAGTTAGTTTAAAAGTTTGAATTAAATTAGCTTTAAGTACTCTTAGATCAACATCATCCAACTCTGCACACACACACACCCTTAGATTGGGAAACTGGTCCCATTATCCCCAGTCGGACCCGCTATACCAAATGGATAAGGAGCTGCCAACCAAGGTCCGGACTGGGTGGGTATCCCCCTTGTTGTCGACCCGATTTTTGGGGCTTCAACAGGATTAAAGGGAGCTCAAAAAGCTAACTATTAAAAATAAGTTTCTCATTCCTGTCATTGATGAAATACTGGATGAATTGTGTGGATCAATTTACTTCACCAAGTTGGATCTTCGTTCAGGATATCATCAAATCAAAATGAATACTGAAGACATTCCGAAAACAACATTTAGAACCCATGAGGGTCATTATGAATTTTTGGTCATGCCTTTTGGCCTTACCAATGCACCTTCTACATTTCAAGGTTTGATGAATTCCATTTTCAAACCCTTCCTTAGAAAATTTGTGTTAGTATTTTTTGATGATATACTAATCTACAGCAAGTCTTGGAAGGATCATGTTGAACATGTTGACAGGGTGCTACAACTATTGGAGGAGAAACAATTATATGCGAAAAGATCCAAATGTTTCTTTGGAGTACAAGAGGTGGAATATCTGGGTCATATTGTATCTCTTGAAGGAGTTAAGGTAGACCCTAACAAAATTAAAGCCATTAAGGAATGGAAAATCCCCACATCCATAAAGCATCTGTGAGGATTTCTCGGGTTGAAAGGGTATTATCGCAAGTTTGTGAGAATTATGGGAGAATAGCAGCACCTCTAACAACATTATTGAAGAAAGATGCATTTTCATGGACTCTAGAAGCAATAAAGGCCTTCGAACGTCTTAAAGAGGCAATGTGCCAAGCACTGGTCTTAGTTATGCCAGACTTCAAAGAAACCTTTATTGTGGAATGTGATGCTTCAAGAAATGGAATTGGTGCTGTTTTAATGTAAGATGAAAGACCCATTGCTTTTGAAAGTCGTCCAATCAAGGGAAAGTTTGTACACAAAGCTATTTATAAGACAGAAATGTTGGCAATACTACATGCACTTAAGAAATGGCAACCCTACCTAATGGGAAGACACTTCAAGGTAAAAACGTATCATGATAGCCTTAAATACTTTTTAGAACAAATATTATCCTCTAAAGAGCAACAAAAGTGGGTCATAAATAGGTTGGGTAATGACTTTGAAATCATCTACAAAAGAGGGAAGCAAAATGTGGTAGCAAATGCACTCTCAAGAAAGGATGAGGATGTGGAAGCATTGTTGTGAGCCATTTCTATTATCCAACCAGATTGGATAAACGAAGTAAGGGAGGAATGGAAGAATGATGAAGAAGTGTGGGCACTTATTCTAAAGTTACAACAAGATTCCAGTACATCTGATACATTTAGCTGGAAAAATGATTCGTATGGTACAAAGATTGCTTATACCTCTGTAAGAATTCCCAACTCAAACAAAAGATTCTTATGGAATTGCACACTTCTCCCTTAGGAGGGCACTCAGGATTTTTAAAAACTTACCACAGGGTTAAGAAGGAATTTTTTATGGCCTTAAATCGGATATTCAAAAGTTTGTGGCGGAATGTTTAGTTTGCCAACAGAATAAAGTTGAAACAATTAAGACCCCGAGTCTATTACGACCTTTATCCATTCCAAGCCAATGTTGAGAGGAGGTTTCAATGGATTTTATCACAGGTTTACCCAAGTCTGAGGGAAAGAGTGTCATCATGGTGGTAGTTGACAGACTTACCAAGTATGCACACTTTTGTGCATTATCACATCCATTTAAAGCCAGTACAGTTTCTACTGCATTTATCGAAACAATTCAAAAGCTACATGGAAACCCAAAGATTATTGTAAGTGATAGAGATCCCATTTTCACTGGAAATGGACAGAATTATTTTCTTGTCTTGGTACTCAGTTAGTTCATAGCTCATCTTATCATCCTCAATCTGATGGGCAAACTGAGATAGTAAACAAATGTTTGGAAGGATATCTTTGTTGCTTTGTATCTGATAAATAGACACAATGGGTCAAATGGTTGCCTCTGGCTGAATGATGGTATAACACTTCCTTCCATATAGCAACAAAAATGACCCCATTTATGGCACTTTATGGATATCAGCCACCATCCATCACATCATATTTAAGAGAAAATTCTAAGGTTCAAGCAGTGGAAAATCATATCGAACATCAACAATAAGTCCTCCAACTCTTAAAGGATAACCTTGTGTTGGCACATAATAGATTGAAACAATAGGCAGATCAACATCGCAGCGAAAGAAGTTTTGATGTAGGTGATTGGGTATTCCTACAGCTACAACCATATAAACAAATGTCCCTCAAGCAAGCTAAGAAGGATAATAAATTATCACCAAAGTATTATGGTCCATACAAGGCGTTGCAAAAGATTGGTACTATGGCATACAAATTGGACCTTCCTGCAGCTTCTCAAGTGCACCCAATTTTCCATGTTTCATGTTTAAAGAAGGTTATAGGCAAAAAGCTCCCAGTTCAAAAAATATTGCCAGAACTTGACGAGGAAGGAAAAATTATTTTGGAGTAGAAGCATCCAGAACTACTCAAGCGTTGAGGACAACACTTTTTTGAAGGAGAGGGGCATGTTAGGTCCCTATAATACTAGTGATTACCCCATTACTATTGTAGTTGTATCCCTTATTAATATTGTTGTGTCCCTATTGTCCCCATATTGTTATTACTATGCCCCATAGAATCCCTCTATTGTTATTTTTGTGGCTTTATATTATTATTGTTAGGTCAGCTGGGTTATATTGTGACTCCTTAGACTCCTATATATAGAAAGGAGGTTTTGTCATTTGAATCATTGAAGAATTGTTCATTTATGTAATGTAAAGGAGGTTCCCCCTCAAAGAGGCTAAATTCTAAGGCGTTGATCTATCTTTT
Organism: Pinus tabuliformis; assembly: GCA_031772625.1. Classification (NCBI taxonomy): domain Eukaryota; kingdom Viridiplantae; phylum Streptophyta; class Pinopsida; order Pinales; family Pinaceae; genus Pinus; species Pinus tabuliformis. The sequence goes on along the minus strand of CM062813.1, from coordinate 914,500,533 downwards.
CTATCTTTTTGTGAGCTAGTTTCATAACACTAACCTTGCTGGAATCAAATGAGTATAGATCTTTGTATGGTCTAGTGATTTCAATTCCAAGTTTTTCCATAACAATGTTTGGCATGAGATTATGTGATGCACCTGAATCTAACATGGCATTATGAAGGATCTTGTCATGAATATTAAGGCTAACATAAAATGGAGGAACACCCCCTTCTTGAGGCTTGCCATCAACTTTTGGTCCAAACAAAATTTTAGGCTAGTCATCACTTAATTTCACTGTATAGTGTTTTCTCCTATGTTGAGTACCTTTAGAACCCGGGACCTATACATATTTTTATTTACTAGTTCAATAAGAGGAATAGAGATATTGAGTTTAGCAATTTCATTCTCAATACTGAAGGGTGCTTGATTTTTAAGCAAATTTGAGAAATCAGTCCTTTCGGCCACAACCATTGTTATGATTTCTATTTGTTGACTTGTAGTAGGCATTCCAAATTGGACAACTTTTGTTGAGACATCAATTTTTTTCTTAGCAACATTTTATGTGTTTCTCCTTTATGGATTGTTTTCATTTTTCTTAGAGCTTTCAACTGTCTTCTTGGGATCAGGCTCTAAAGTTTTCTTGGCAGAGTTATTACAGTCCTTTTTATTTGAGTTATCATTGTATTTATTTCTCTTGAGATTATATTGTCTGTGGAATTCTAAGATATAATTCTCAAATCCATGTTTATATTCATTGGATTCTTCAGATTCTAGTTCTGTTTGAGTTAATAAAAACAATTATTTTTCTTCTTGTGTAAGATCTTCATTTGTTCCCATTAAATTAATCTGATTTTCCTCAACTTCTTCAACTACACTTATATCTTCATCAGCAGAATTTTCTTGGAATGGTGGCCTAATTTGTTGATCTGGGCCTCTTTGATCTCTTTGTCTAATTTGTGGAGTGTTTCTCCTAGGGTTTGGATTTCGGTTTTGTTGGAAAGGTGGGTCCTCCCTAGGGACATTTCTTTCGTTCAAACTTATCCTCTCCATCATTCTTTCCATAGCCCTTACTAAGGAATCAATTTTGGCTTCTACTGCAGAAGTTGAAGCTTCTTCCTTTATAGTAATCCTTCTCTCAGTTTTCATCCTAGCTCTTTCTTCTTGTAAATTTTCTTCTACACTCACAACATCTCTGTGCATCACTTCTAATGTTGGAGAATTTCTTTCCATAATCTGGTAAGACATATCTATATCAAAACCATATGGGAACTTTATCAAGGCTAAATCCTGGGGTGGTTTAAGATTTACAGGTATTGCATTATAGGTATTGTTGAATCTAGCACAATAGTCTTGTACACTTTCACCTACCTCCCTTTTAATATTTTCATATTCTGATAGAATCTATAAAGGATTCTTCTTAACTTCCCATCTATTAAGAAAGGTTTGGTGGAATGCAGGGAGATCATTTATACTATTTGTAAGCAAAGACTTAAACCATTTTCTGGCTTCTCCTCCTAAACTTTGAGAAAAAATTCTCAGCTTAATACTTTCGTCATCTACCTCTTGTAGGTAAAAACAATCATTCATTTTATCCACATGTTTTTGGGTTGTTAAAGCACCTGTCCCATTAAATAGTGTGATCTTGGACTGATAGTATTGTGGCATATTAGCCAATGGGGTTGGTAACACCAAAGGAGCATACCTGGCAACCATGATTGGTGGTGGTGGTGGAGGACCACTTGAAGGAAGTTGAACAGTGGATGAGGGAAGTTGAATAGTGGATGAGGTTGGACTAGTACTAGGTGGAAATGAGAGTAAAGGAATTTGAGCAACCTTATGTTGAAGGATGAAAGAAGGGGTAGGAATTATGGAGGCAGTAGGACTTGGTGACTGAATATGTGCAGGTTGAGATGTGAAGGAAGAAGCTGCTATGTTTAAGGCATTAAATTCTACTGAATGTTGGAGATAAGCATCATCGATTTCGGAGGTGAGATCTGTCACTAGATCTTGTAGAGTATCAAAATGTTGTAAAAGCTGAAGATTTGATTCAGTTTGTGAAGAAAGTTCTCTCACTGGGCTCTTTGGTAAGATTGATGGATCAAAGATAATATGATCTTTCCAATTCTCTGATTTAGTCCTGAATAAGCCTTGTTCAAAGTGTAAATCAAACTAGATATCTTGAAAGGTAAAAAAGTTTTCAAGAAGTGAGTTGGCTCTGTGAAGAAATCTACTGCTTGTATGACTCTCAGTTCTAGGAGTTTTCCTTAAGATCTTTTCAAGATTGTCCACTATGGTAGGAGGATTTGGATCTAGATGGGATCTAGTAGAGATTCTTTTGGGAGCCAGTGTTTAGATCTAAAACATAGACAAACTGAATATACAAAAATAGAAAAGAAACCAATCTTAGGAATAAACTTATCATACAAATATTTTAACTGGGTACTCTGAATTCGAATGAAAGGATAAATTTTCAATAGTCCCCAGTATGGTTGCCACTATGTTATTATTTTGTGATTTTAAAGATTGGCAAGACAAAGTCACAAAAGATACATCAAACCACTTAGGAGTCTAGGATGTAGCCCTCCTAGACTCAAAGAGGGCCCTCTTTGTATATTTATCACTTGGTTTCTTGGTTGTTTGTTTGATTGGTTGGGGTAGATCATATTTGAATCCTTTCCATTGGGCTATGGAGTCAAAGGCTGGGTGGTGACATAAATTTTCCAGAGCATTTACAAGGAAAGATAACTGTCTTTACTGGATCTAAAAGCAGAGTGAGAAATGAGATGACAAAAAAGTGATATCAATAATGATTAAAAAGTAGTTAAGTATTTTTTAATCATACATCATAGGAAAACATTTAGATTGAAAACACAGATAGAAATAAGTTTCTCCAACATCATATCTTAAACTAGAATTTCTTCTTTACAATAAGACTTAATGATGCATAAATGAATAAAATAGAGATACATTCAGCACAAAAAGGAAGATGTCACCAAGTCAAAACATATCAAGTATATTGCAAAAGGTACTTTTTATTGATGGTCCAACTAAAAATTACAATGTTTCGAAGAGAAAAGATAGCTCAAATGACTTGGGTCAAACCTCTAATACTTCCAATGCATGAAGTATTTAACAAAAACATACAACGATTTCCTTATACACTTGGCAATTTGTTATTAATTACACTGAAAGAAAATCAACTAGTGTAACCACAAAGTGGCCATGCTGAGAAAATTGGGACATCTGGTCCTCTTTTTTAGGGATGTTGTTGCTTGAGAAATCAATTTAATTGTAGTGGCTCTGCTGACATGGTTGGTGCTGACTCAAATCTACATTGTCACTTCAATCATCCTTGTCTCGTTCTTCTTGATAATCACACAGGTCACTCCACGCTTCTTCATCTAGAATCTTGATCTTCATTAGCCTCCTGTATATTTCATCAGCTTCAGTGTATTTTGCAAAAGTTGGTTTGACTACAAAAATATGCTTCAGTTCATGTTCAATGTAGATCTGATTGCTGATAGCTTCTAGCAATTCCTTTCCTGTTATGCTACCTTTGATATTGGAAAGATTTGCAACATCCATGGCTATGCCCTGGAGTTTCTTGACATAGTCCTCTTTGGCCATGAGTTTGTAGAAATTCTCACTGTAGTAAACAGATTATGCAATGTACTAAAGCAAAATACTTAATCTACTTCTACAATCAAACTTGCAGAAGCTTAATCGAGTTTGAGCAAGATCAAATAGAACACATATAATAGAGAAGAAGATTCAATCACACATGAAATACAGAAGACTACTCTGGCGAAAGCCTCATCTAAAAACCCTGCTATTTGTATTATCATACAAGTGGAAATATCTCGGGATTACACAAAGCTTTAGCTCACAAGCTATCCAGCTCTCAGTACAATCCCTCACTTCTACTCATAGACAGAATAGACAACACATATGCCTTCCTTCAGCCCTCCAAGCGTCCTATTTCCTTGCGCAGTTTCTCCTGGGTCCTCCAGCTACCACCTATGATGATTCTCACCTCACACACTGCTCTAACCTTTGTAATAATTGCGCAATCCTCAAGGAATGAATTCCTTCTGCATGCAAGAGATATTCACATGGGAATATTCTAGCAATTGATAGTACATTGTGCCTACCTTTAATCTCAACTGGGTCTTTTTCTGAACTGACATGCATGAGTTATTTATGAGAGAATATTCAGTTATCTAGAGAACACTAGTTGCATGCATGCATGCATTAACTAACTAAAATCGCAATTAGTTCCACAAACTGTTTGGAACTAATTTAACTAGACTTATCTCAGTTAACTGAGCTAACAAATTACAACTCAAATACAACTCATCCTTATCTACTTAATTAAGGGATAACTTCCTCAATCAAAGGGATAACTGTTGCATGTCTTCACAAAGACTTCATGTTTTAATTTCACCAACTAATTAACTCAAGATGAATTAATTAATTATTTTTCAAACAGCTGGTGAGACTAAATTCAAATTTTAATTCTCAATTTTGATTCAAGGACAAATCAAAATTGGAATATATCTCGAAATGTTATTTATAGCAATGCTAATTTTAGCATTTCTTGTTGCTATTTTAAACACTCCCTCTCAACAAGGAAGGGATTATCTGCCACCCTGATCTTGTCTCTATGGAACTCAAATTTACACTTTTACAATGCCTTAGTCAAAATGTCAGCATGTTGCTCCTCGATCAAAATATACTGCAACAACATGATCCTCTTCACCACACAGTGTCGAAGATGATGATACCGGATGTCAATGTGCTTGGACATGTCATGAAATACTGGATTCTCAGAGAGTTTGATACAACTATGATTATCACAATAGATCACAGTTGGATCCATCCTCTGATCAAACAAACCCTATAGAATTTTCCGCATCCAAATGGCCTCATATGCTTCCTGACTTGCAGCCATGTATTCAGCCTCTGCTGAGCTAAGTGCAATTGACCTCTGTTTATTGCTGTACCAAGAAACTGCAGTTGAACCAAGGTTGAAAATTCCTCCTGATGTGCTCTTCCGATCTGATGGACTCCCTGCCCAATCTGCATCTGTGAAGCCCTGAAGCTTCACTCCCTCTATCCATCTGTACCGTAATCCATACTAATATGTGCCTCTAAGGTATCTCAAAACATGCTTCGCTACCTTCCAAAATAGCTTGGTAGGCTGAACCATAGCTTGACTCAACTGGTTCACCGCAAAGCACAAATTTTGTCATGTGTTCACTAAATACATCAATGAACCCACAAGCTGCCGATACACAGTAGCAACTACTACCTCACCTGAAGTAGCATCCTCCTTCCTTCAGTTACCTGCTAGAGGAGTCTGCATGGGCTTGCACTTCTCCATGTGGAATCTCTTGAGTATCTCATTGGCATACTTGCCTTAAGACACAAACACTTCCCCATACTTATGGCACACTTCCATGCCTAGAAAGTAGTGCATGAGACCCATGTCTTTCATCTCAAACTCTCTTGCAAGATCCTTCTTGCAAGACTTGATCAACTGATCATGACCTATTAATATTATATCATAAACATAAAGAACAACGATCAATGGCTTACCTTCTACCATGATGTGGTACAAGTTCACATCCGCTTCACTCTTTGTGAAGCCCAACCCAATGAAGTAGCTGTCAATCCTAGTGTACCAAGCATGAGGTGCTTGCTTCAGCCCGTACAAATCTCTCTTGAGTCAGCACACATGTGACTCACGATCGAAGGTCTCAAATCCTTCTGGTTGTTCTATGTACACCTCTTCGTCAATCTTTCAATTGAGGAATGCAGTTTTCACATCCATCTGATGGATCTTCCAACCCATTTGTGTTGATAGTGCCAACATCGATCTGATAGATGAGTACCTTGCTACAGGAGCAAAATTCTCATCATAGTTGATCCCCTCGACCTGTGAGAAACCACGGGCAACAAACCTTGCCTTATTTTTCTCCACACTACCATTAACAGCATGCTTTACCTTGTAAAGCCAATGGGAACTCACAACTGACTTTTTCTCTAGTCTTGGAACCACATCCCAAACACTGTTCCGAACTATGGAGTCATACTCCTCCACCATAGCATCAACCCAAACTAGCTGCTGCACTGCTTCCTCAAAGGAAGATGGTTCGGTATCTACACATTCCCCAACAAGGGCCATGTAACCAGTGTACCGCTCAGGTGACCTCCTTTGTCTGCGTTCAGAAGATGGCTCTCCCACATTCTCTCTCACATCCATCAACAATCTATCAGCCTCCCTTGTGCGTTTCCGCCCCTCTCTGGAAGACTCTGCATGAGTGGATGTCTCCACTCCTGGAACCTCTGCATGCGGCTGCTCGACATCAATCTCGGGCTCCTCCTCCTTAGGAACCAAAAGTTCCTCCTCTGCTCGTACTTGAGCTCCCTCTCAAGGGAAACTTGCATGGCCTTTAGCTCATTGAACTTAAGATCTCTACGAACCACTGTCCTTTGACTGGTAGGCAAATACACCTGATAGTTGTGGGGAGTATCAGTGTACCCCACAAGTATCCCCAACTCTACTGTCGGCTCTAGCTTCTTCCGGGCATCCTTGGTCACATGGAGATAAACCGATGAGCCAAAGATCCTGAAGTGACCCACATCTGGTCTCTTCTCGAAGAAAGCTTCCTCTGGTGTCTTCATCCCAAGTATGTGATGCGGGCTTCTATTATGCAAATAAACCACTATGTTACATGCCTTAACCCAAAAAGAAGTGGTAGGCCTTGGTCATGCAACATTGCCCGAAGTGCTCCCACAATCGTTTTGTTCTTCCTCTGGGCCACCCCATTATGCTGTGGGTTATGAGGTGCCGTCAACTCCCGTTTAATTCCTTCTATTGCATAGAAGTCCTTAAACTCTTGAGAGACATACTCTCCACCATTGTCGCTTCTTAAGGCCCTGATCTTCTTTCATGATTCTTTCTCAGCCAGGGCTTTAAACTCACAAAACCTTAAGACGGTTTGATCCTTCTTCTCCATGAAATAGATCCAACACTTACGAGAAAAATCATCAATAAAAATCACATAATGCCTTTGTTTAGTAGTGGAGGCTGTCACGAATGGTCCAAACACATTTGTATGAACTTGCTCCAAGATTGCTTTAGCTCATCTGTCTTGATCATGAAAGGAAGATTTTGCATACTCATCCAAGGTACAACCTTTTCATGTGTCCACTTGCTCAAGTTTACCTTTGGGAAGTCTAATAGAAATCTGCTGCATTATCTTCAAGGCCCCATGATGAAAAGTGGCCCAACCTTCTATGCCATAACTCACCAATATCTTGGCTTTGCACCAATTCTGCTTTGGAACTCAATGCGACACAATCATCTACCTCCAGCTTGTAGAGATTCTTCACTCGAATCCCAATCCTCTTGGTCTGACCATTGGCTATGTGTCTCAAGAACGCCTTTCCTTTACTAAAGACTACATCATAGCCTTTGTCTTCCAACATCACGACCGATACCAAGTTTTTCTTCAGTCCAGGAACATACTTTACATCAGTCAAGGTGAGAGGAGCTCCATGCTCCCTCTGAAACACAACCGTACCTTCACCTGAAACACGATACTTTCCATCATCGCCCATCTCTATGTGCATCTGGAGGTCCTTCTCCTCCAAGGTACTAAATAAACTCTTATTGCTGGTCATGTGGAATGAGGCTCCACTATCCGGGTACCAAACACAACCCACCATCGATGAAACCATACATGCGATGAGGGTAAAATCCAATTCGAACTGTAAGACCAGTGCCTCACCATCTGATCCTTTCTAGGATCCCTTCTTGGATTTCTTTAATGGGCAATTAGTAGCATAATGGCCCACCTCATGAAAATTAAAGCATCTCACTTTAGATTTGTCAATCTTCTTCCCACCATGGGAAGAACTTGATTTGGAATGGGAAGCCTTCCCTTTCCCTTTCCTCACCTTACTTGCTAAGGCTAGATTTTCTTCATCATCATGCTTTGATGAAGAACCATCTCTGGTGCTTCTCCTAATCTCCTCCTGCATTAGATCCAACCACAGTTGTTCCCAATCTAGCAGTTTCTCTCTTCCATTTACTGAGTAATGGTAACTATGCCATCTCTTAGGAATACCAAGAAGAGCAAGATTCGCCATATCGTCATTAGCTATCGTGATTCCTACACTTCCAAGCTCATCTCTACAGGTGGTGAGCTTATTCAGATATGTAGAGATCATGTTGCCCTTTTCACACTTGATTTTCTGAAGCTTGTCCTTCAGCGCTATCTTCCTCTGGTCACTGTCGTTCTGATATAGGTCCTTCAATGTCTTCCACATTGAAATTGGAGTCTCCTTCCCATGGAGACTCGCGATAATATGGTCTAGAACTCCCTCCTGAAGAATCCTCCTCGCTCTCACCACACATTTCTTCCATTCCACCAATTCTTGGGCATTAGCTGCTGCTGGCGTGGTGACTTCTTGATCAATAAAGTCCTTCAAACTATTGTCCTCTAATACTGCTTCCATGTGATCCTTCCATGCTATGTAATTCGAGCTGCCATCCAGGGCATATTCGAGTCTCAAGCCATTGAACACCATTGGTGAACTTTGAGATGTGATAAGAAATCGATTTTGTACCTACAATCAAGAACTTCAAATTTCGAATTTCTCCCTTCTTTGTATACTGTTCTCCACTTTGATCACCTTTGCTCTAATACCATGTAGAAATTCTCATTGTAGATTAAATTGATTATGCAATGTATTAAAGCAAAATACTTAATCTACTTCTACAATCAAACTTGCAGAAGATTAATTGATTTTGAGCAAGGTCAAATAGAACACCTATAACAGAGAAGAAGATTCAATCACACATGAAACACAGAAGAATACTCTGGGGAAAGCCTCAGCTAAAAACCCTGCTATTTGTATTATCATACAAGTGGAAATATCTCAAGATTACAAAAAGCTTTAGCTCTATCCAGCTCTCAGTAAAATCCCTCATTGCTGCTCATAGACAGAATAGACAACACATATGTCTTCCTTCAGTCCTCCAAGCCTCTGATTTCCTTGTACAGTTTCTCCTGGGTCCTCTAGCTACCACTTGTGATGATTCTCACCTCACACATACTCTAACCTCTGTAATAACTGCGCAATCCTCAAGGAATGAATTCCTTCTGCATGAAAGAGATATTCACATGGGAATATTCTAGCAACTGATAGTACACTGTCCCTGCCTTTAATCTCAACTGGGTCTTTTTCTGAACTGACATGCATGAGTTATTTATGAGAGAATATTCAGATATCTAGAGAACACTAGTTGCATGCATTAACTAACTAAACTCACAATTAGTTCCACAAATTGTTTGGAAATAATTTAACCGGACTTAACTGAGTTAACTGAGCCAACCAATTACAACTCAAATACAACTCATCCTTATCTACTTAATTAAGGGATAACTTCCTCAATCAAAGGGATAACTGTTGCATGTCTTTACAAAGAATTCATGTTTGAATTTCACCAACTAATTAACTCAAGATGAATTAATTAATTATTTTTCAAACAGCTGGTGAGACTAAATTCAAATTTTAATTCTCAATTTTGATTCAAGGACAAATCAAAATTGGAATATATCCGGAAATGCTATTTATAGCAATGCTAATTTTAGCATTTCTTGTTGCTGTTTTCAATAGAGTTTGTCATTTATCACAAATAGAGAGGGGAGACCTTTCTGATTTAAAAGTTGAATTCTGTTGAAGAACATGTTCATTGTTAGCTCCAAATTTTGACATTTTTCTTCTAGTTGTACATTCAAGCTCTTCTTAGTCAGCACCTTCTTCACTTGAAGTATAGTCTCTGTCTTGTTTGCTACTCCTAGTTCTTCCAGCTCATACCTGTTTCTTGAATTTAGAAATTTGATTATCCTATTGGTTGTTGCTGGCATGTCTCCCAGCTCTTCATTTGTAGCTGAAATAGCTTCTCTAGCTTTCTCAACTAATTCTTTATGTTCAAAGATAATTTGGATGCTGGGCCAAATTTCATTCATACCATTGATTATGTTATTCCAAATAATCTCCTTAACTCTTCCTAGAGTGTTCCCAATATATGATTCTTTCTCTGATTTTTGCAACCTTTCAATTAAGGTCCTTTCCCTCTGCATCTCTATTGAGTGGTCACTTTCAGCTCTTTTGATTTGGTCTTGCAGAACATTGACTTGGGTTTCTAATATTTTAATCTCCTCAGTCTGAAGATTCATGCCCTCCATGGATCTGGCTAGCTGTTCTGTACTGCTTCCTATCCCTATAGCAACAATTGTTGGTGTGGCTGTAGGAAGAGCTGAGAGAGGAAGAGCTTCCATAGTAGTGCTGGCCATCTGTGCTACCTTATCTTTCTCTTGTATCATTTTCTCCATCTCTGCTTCCATTTTTTTAATTTGGAGGGATTGTTCTATTATTAACTTCATCATTTCGGCCTTCTGACTCTCTGTTTCCTCTATCTCTTTGGTCAAGGGATCATGTGTTGCAGGCATTTTGAGCTGCTTCTTCAAAGCTGCTATATCCAACTCCTTTTTCTTGATTATTTCTTCTGCTTCTTTTACATCTGAAGGATCATACCCAATCCTCACTACTAAGTCTTCTAAAGACTTAATTTTGTTGTCCTTTGACTGATACGAAATATTTTCCATCTTTAGCTGAGATTGAGCTTTTTACAAGGCCACATGCATTTTAAACAAACTCATGGAAGTACTGGTTAGAGTAGAGGAAATAATTTCAACTGTTTGTTTGTGAATTTCTAGCTGATCAATAGGATGAACGTTCTTGACATCAAATTCAAAAGAAGTATGTTTGTAATCGGCTGGAGTTTTAGGTTCTATTGTCTGTGCCTCCAAGAATGCCATATGCATTTTTCCTTTTTCTAAATCAAAGGCTGAGAGAAGTCTACCTTGAAAATTTTTACTTTTTTTTCCAAAATTGAGCATAAGTTCTACTTTTCAACATCTCATTTCTGATCTTTATCTCTCTGAAGGTGTCCAAGATGTTCTCCTCCTTTTCTCTAGTTACATTTGTAGATGAGGAAACTTGAAGAGACTGCTGCCTTTCTGAAATTGGAGTGTCAGGAAAAGATTGACCTCCAGTTGGGGATGAATCCGGAATGTCAATGAGATTGATGATTGTTTGTTGCGGTGATTCTTTGCCTATGTCCATGTGTCTCCTGGCCCTTTTTCTAAATTTTAGTTTGAATTTAGTCTCTGATGACTGATCCTCTCTTGGTCTTTTCCCTGTTGCTCCCTCTTCTTGTTCCTTGCCTTTTTCTGACCTATCTTCTGTTCTCTTCCTTTCCTGCTGTCTTGGGGTTTGTACACTTGAGGAAGAGATTACTTTTTCCTCAGCCTCTTGTAGTGTATCAAGCATCCACTCAATCTGGTTCATGTATTTTTCAATTTCAGGCCTTTGAGTGTGAATATAGGCTGTTGACTTGTTCTCCACCCTTTTCTTGGAGATGATGCCCCATGGATCATAGGACCATGTAAAACTGTGGGTGAATTTCATTTCCTTCAATCTCTTATATGCCTCTTCCCTTGCTGCTATGTTGTTACAAATGAAAGGACCAATCTGGGATTTGATCCTAAATTGTGACTTTTTCTTGGTTGCTACAAAATGCACTTCATCTGCATTGATCATTTGTCTGATGTATTCAAGTGCAAAGATCCTCATGGGGAGTAAATTTGGTAGCTTCTAAGGATCCAACCCACAACCATATACTCGTAATTCAGTTTAATTTTGGTACAAGTACCTATTGACCCCTAATCATCAGGATTGGGTGAGTAGATACAATTAATGTAAATAAATAATAAGAAATATGAGCAGTCATTGGGAGATGAAGTGAACAGTCTCCCTCATGTATATAATAAAGACCTACCTGAAGGAATAATAAGAATTAATTTGTGGAGTTACTACGTGGCCTGACATGGTATCAGAGCCAACTCCATTTTTGGCATAGTCTTGTAACTCCTTTCTTCCAGTTTCTTGTAGTCTATCCACTGCCCCCTATGGAGTCTGTCTACTGCCCTCTCCATAGTCTACTATTATCTTCGCCCTCTGTCATATGCGTTTTTCTAAGTGAACACCCTCTGTTTCAAATAGTCGAAATACTAGTGGCTATCAAATATGCGACACCTTTAGTATTCTTGCTCTTCAGTTTTTTTCTTCAGCTCATTGTCTCTCCGTTTCTTGACTCACGTCAATATCCTCGTAAATATTCCACAGCATATATTTTATCGCTGCCCTCTCATGGAATCATAGCCACCAGAACGCAACATATATTTTATCACTGCCCTCTCATGGAATCATAGCCACCAGAACACAACATATATTTTATCGCTGCCCTCTCATGGAATCATAGCCACTAGAACGCAACATATATTGATCGTTGTCCTGCTGTATAATAATTTGAGCGGAATTCTGCCTCCGACCCTCAGTAAAAACCATAAGCTCCATCTACCTGCCAATGCTGGTGCTTCAAGCATGTGTCTCCTAGTTTTAACGTTGTCCCATATTTTTTAACGCTGCCATCGAAGTCTTGTTGCGTGGCCCCAAGAGCCATCGTGAGGCTATCAAGCACTTTGGAAGGGAACCAGGTGTTTCACACAGCCACACTAAACCATATGTTCGATCTAAGGGTAGGAAATTTGAGATGGCTCGTGGTAAGAGAAATAGTCGTGGCTTCAAGGTCTAGAGGATCAAAGGGATTTATGGTGATTTTTTAGTCTTTTTAGTGAGCTTTACAGATTTCATTAGTTCTACTATTATGTTGCCACAAACTGTAAGCAGCAACTCTAGAATATAGATGTTTAATGTTTTCTTTAAAACATTCTCAGATTACATGGCAAACCATTGGGATAAGACGTCTGCCATCAGAGCTTCTCTTCAGAGATTACTATGAAATGAGTACTATGTTTTTCGACTTTGGACGCTGCCATTGAAGTCTCTTGTTTAACGTTGTCCCATATTTTGTTTAACGCTACTCCCATATTACATAGTTCTTGTATTACATAAATTCACCCAAATATTTACGTTGCCCATATATTTACACTTAGTATTTGATGTCTAGTCATATCAGAATTATATTCTTTCCCATTAGGAGTAAAATTTTGCAGTAGAATTTTTTGTTACAGTATGCATTCAATCATGTCCATGGTGGGAATAGTTCTCACTAGCAAGGAGAACTATCCTGAGTGGTCCCGCATGATAAAACACACCCTCATTTTCAATGAGTTGTGGAAAGGAGTGTGCATTGGAGACGGAGACAAAGAACCAGAACAACCTACCTCAGATAAAGAGCTCACCATTTGGGAAAACAAGAACAAAAAAGCTTATGCATTAATCACAAAATCTGTAAATGAAGAGGTGAGTCACCATATTTCGCCATTTTCAACTGCTTTTGAAGCCTTTCAAAAGCTGAAAGAACTCTATGACTTACATTCTGCACTTGAAGTTGTTCAACTCATGATTAAACTCTTCACTCTTGAATTAAAAAATAATGATCCTCTTGCTCTTGCATCCGAAGTAAAATCTATAATGCATGATATCAAATCCACTAAGGTTGAATTGGATATTCCTCTTATCTCTTTTCTCAAGGCACTTTATCCTACTTACTCCAATTATCTTAAGTCATTGCAAGCAAATTGAAATCTCAAAGATATTACCTTTGACTCTCTTGTGAAAAAATTTGTTGAAAGAGAGGAAGCTTTTGGAAAGAAGACAGCCCCTGAATCTTCTGAAGAGGCTGTGTGCCTTGCTCATAAAGAAAAGAATCCTACTCAAGATTCTTCCAGAGGAAGAGGTGGTTGAAGAGGAAGACAAAGATATTTCAGAGGCAGGGGGGGGGGGCAGACACTCTTAAGGAGAAAAGGCAGATTTTCATTGCATACGCTGCAAAAGAAATGGATCACATGATGCCTCTACGTGCAAGTTACCATGGGACAAAATTGAGTAGCAAAGAAACCAAGAGAAAGGTAAAACTAATGACACAGACAAAGATAAAGCACCTGAATCTGCTCACTATGTTGTGGCACAATGTAATATTGGAGTAAATGAAGATTTATTTAATGCTTCACTTGCTTCTTGGAAAAATGATTGGTTGCTTGATTTAGGAGCAACTTGCCAAATGACTCATAGAAAAGATTTTTTTGAAGAATTTACTGACAATGTTGATGGAGTAGTATACTTTGCAGACCAATCAAAAATCAAGCCATCAGGGTTTGCACAATCAGGCTTAAATTGCCTGGTCTTCCAGACTTTCTTCTGCATCATGTTCTATATCTCCCACAGCTCAAGAGAAACTTACTGTCCTTGGTCCACATCCACCAGCAAGGTCACTCCATTCATATGTTTGATGGCAAGCTTGAGGTGAGAAAAGCATATGACTACTCACTTGTCATGAGGGGAATAGAAGAAGAAAGGCTCTTCAAGCTGCAAGGTACCTCTGCTCATGCACAACATTTCTCATACTATTATCATTATGAAGAAGGTACACTTCGATCAAGTTTATTATGGCATGCCAGTTTTGGACATTTGAACTATGACAGCCTCTGCTTGTTGAAGAAAAATGGTGTTGCTGGTTTGCCTACAATTCCGAGGAAATTTAAGCAATGTGATGTTTACATTCTAGGAAAGTATAGAAAACAATCTTTTCATGATTCACATTAAAGAGCACATAGAAAACTTGAACTCATTCATTCAGATTTATGTGGTCCAATGCGTGTTCCTTCTACAAATGGAAATAAATATATGATGACATTTATTGATGACTACACCAGAATGTGTTGGGTTTATTTATTGAAGAACAAATCTAATGCTTTTCAAACATTCAAGAACATTCATAAATGGATTGAAAATGATGCACAATGTCATATTGGGTCTATTCACACTGATAATGGAAAAGAATACACTTCAAATGAATTTGAAAACTATCTTCGCCAACATGGGATCAAACATCAAACAACTGTGTCTTATAATCCCCAACAGAATGGTGTAGCTGAAAGAATGAATAGGACAATCTTAAATATGGTACGCTCCATGCTCTTATTCAAAAATGTAAATATAATGTTTTGGGATGATGTTGTTCTATGTGCTGCATATATAAATAATAGATGTCCATCTAATGCTATTAGAAACAAGACTCCATATGAAATGTGGTATGGGAATGTTCCTTCAGTAAAGCATCTTAGAGTCTTTGGTTCCACCTGTTATGCCTTGATACCAAAGGTACATAGAAACAAACTTGGTGCAAGAAGTAGTAAGTGTATCTTCTTGGGGTATTCAAACACCTCCAAAGAATACCATCTCTATGATGAAGTCAATAAAAAGTTTGTTGTATCTAGAGATGTAATTTTTCTTGAATCATCCAAAACTGACAAAGTTGTTGAGCGACAACTTGATCACTTGGATAGATTTGCAAATGAAAAATCATTTCAAGAATTTGATAATCAGATTCCACATCTTGAAGGGGGGATTCCTGTACTAGATTAGGATGTGGAATCTTCTTCTGAAGAACACTCTCCCCCGCATGAAACTCCAACAAAGGATGATGCTTTAAGTGATGTGATTGATAGAACTGGGAGACTCAATTTTGATTCAGTCCCAAGTCAATCAACAAAGCAACCTGGACCATCTGAGAAAGGTCCCCAAAGTGGCTGACAAAGACACTTGAAAATGTTCATCTTGATGAGGTTGGAAAGACAGGAACTAGAAATTCAAACCAGCAAAATGGAGGTGATGTAGATGACTCTAATTCACCTGTTGATATGGATGTTTCTTATGATTGTGAATTGAACTTGTCTACAAATTTTGAACCAACTTCCTTCAAAGATGCTGCTTCTAATGATGAATGGAAAGAAGCGATGCAAAATGAGTATGATGCCCTCATAAAGAACAACAATTGGACGCTGGTTGATCCTCCATTAGGAACCAAACCAATTGGCTGCAAGTGGGTCTACAAGAACAAGTATAAATCTGATGGCTCACTTGACAAGCACAAAGCTATGCTTGTGGCAAAAGGTTTTTCACAGAAGGAAGGGGTCGATTATGAGGAGACTTTTGCCCCCACAGCAAAATGGGCTACCATCCGGACACTCTTTGCCCAAGCAGCTCAGAATGGTTGGAAACTCTATCAAATGGATGTAAAAACTGGTTTCTTGAATGGAGATCTAAAAGAGAATGTTTTGATGTCCTAGCCTGAAGGATTTGCTGTGAAAGGACATGAACATAAAGTATGCAAACTTGTGAAGTCCTTGTGTGGCCTCAAACAAGCACCATGAGCCTGGTATGAAAAACTAACTGAGCATCTTCTGAAACTCACTTTCAAACATTATGATCTTGATGATGCAACTTTATTTGTCAAGAAAGTTGGAAAAATAGTTGTACATCTTGTGGTATATGTAGATGATCTTTTGATGACAGGGAACAATGAAAGCTACGTTGCATCCATAAAGAAGGAATTGGGGAAAAGTTTTGAAATGACTGATTTGGGCTATGTTCATTACTATCTTGGTATTGAAGTAACCCAACATCCGAAGTCCATATTTCTTTCTCAAAAGAAATACATTGGAGATCTATTGAACAGGTTTGGAATGAAAGAATGTAATCCTCTTACTACTCCAATGTAACAAAACTTAAAGCTCACATTTATTGAAGGAAAATAATTTGAGGATGCAACAAGGTATAGATAGCTTGTAGGAAGTCTCAACTACCTAACTACTACCAGACCAGACATTTCGTTTGCTGTTGGAATCCTCTCCAGGTTTATACAAAAGCCTTGTGAAGGACATTGGTATGCTGTAAAAAGAGTTCTAAGGTACTTGAAGGGAACTCAAGACTTTGGAATCAAGTGTACACAGGTGGACAACTTCAGTTTGATTGGATACTCTAATTCAGACTTCGATGGAGACAAAGAAACTGGGGTATCTACTTCAGGATATGCTATGAATCTTGGATTAGGAGTTGTCCCATGGAGATCACACAAACAATCAGTTCTATCAAATTCCACAACAGAAGCGAAATACGTGGCAGCAGCTGAGGCAACAAAAGAAATTGTGTAGCTCAGGAAAATTCTTGAAGATTTGCAGGTAAAACAAGTACAATTAACTCCATGATTGACAAGACCTCTGCAATAAATTTGGACAAGAACCCAAAGTTCCATGATCGAACAAAGCACATCAATACTAAATATCATCTGATTCAACATCATGTTGAGGCCAAGACAATCCGTCTCCATCATTGTTCCACTAATGAGCAAATTTCAGACATCTTCACCAAAGCGCTTGGAAGAGAAAAGCTTGAATGATTCAGAATGATGCTTGGACTCACCAACATCCCTTCAGATTAAGGGGGGAATGTCGACACCTAATCATCAAGATTGGGTGAATAAATACAATTGATGTAAATAAATAATAAGAAATATGAACAGTCATCAGGAGATGAAGTGAACAGTCTCCCTCATGTATATAATAAAGACCTACCTGAAGGAATAATAAGAATTAATTTGTGGAGTTACTACCTAGCCTGACAGTACCAATCACTTATTCTTGCTTGGTCTGTAAACTACATAATCCTTCTAATTTCTTCACTGATTCTAGGTTTTGCAGTCCCATTGAGGAGGCTCATTGCTGGGTGAAGAAACATTTCTACAAATTCCTTGTAGCTGAAGTCCTTTTGGTCCTTCATCACTAATGTTGTTCAGAAAATAACAAATTGGGGTTCACCTTCCTCATTTAACTTGCTCATTGAAAGCTGGAACTTGTCTACCTAAAAATAAACAAACATATATACCAAAACTAAGGAGAATTGAAACACTTCCTCTTTGAATAAATTTACAAACTGCTCATGGATAGCATTTGCTAGAAATTGACTGAAATTGAAAAGGACAAAGGGCTTGGATTCTGTTGATAAAATAGACAGAAAACCTATGATAGCTTCATCAAGCCATTGATCTGAATAATAGCCAAGTAAATAAGAAAGAACAATGACAATGTGTCTAGTTCTGTCAGGGAAAACAGAGGAGGAATAAGGAGGATTATTGTTTGGCAGAGGTGTTTGCTCAGTCATGAAGAGTTCTAAGGTTTTAGCTCTCTTAGAAAAATCTAGTTTCTGATACATTTCAGTGAGAATCTCATGGGAAAAGGGAGTAGTTCCTTCAATAACAGGAGCCTGCATCATCTGCATAATAGACTTGGCATCTATAGTAAACAATATATGTCTTGTTGGGGCCATCACTTCCCTTTGTTGTGGATTGTAGCATGAGTGGCATTTTCTAATTAATTCTGGGCAACTATGGGTTTTAGGGAAGATATAGAAAGGTAAATTAGTGTCCTATAGGCCTATGTCATCCACTTCATCAACAAATTTATCCTCCCACCAGTAGTAGATGTCAAATAAATCAAACTCTGAGAGTGTTTCATGTATCTTAAAATCCATGTCTGCAAGTGGTATGTGATCCAAATCCAATGGTGGGTGCACCATTGGATTAAACACCTCCTATTCCTTTTTCTTTGGTGCCATAGTTTTCTTCTGTAAAACCTTTGAAAACTAAATTGTGTTGAATTTGTAACAGAAGCGGATAAGAAGAAATGGTAATTCAGAGAAGGAGAAAGAAAAGTAATAAACTAGAAGTGGGGTTTAAAGAAAGGGAATGCATGATCTCTGTTGAAAAATAAATCCCTCTGCAACTGTCCTGCTGTATGAGTGTGCTCATTGCTTTCATTTTGTATGCTTGGAGTAATTTGAATTTCACATGTGAAAGAAGAGAGCATGTTAAAATTTGTTAATTGTGTGAAATGGTGCTTTTGTAGCTTTCAGATGTTCTCGTTGGATTGGCCTGACTTAGCATGGGTTCGTTGTCGAATAGTCCAACCAATTCAATGCCCAACAATGAGAATGGAGGTGATAGGCGGATGGGACAGGATGACATCATGAGGTGGAGGGAGTGATAAATGGTCACAATGGGAGAGTGGTTTAGTTAAAGGCATAAACCACTTTTCTGGGGGCCCTAGGAGTGGTAAGCGGAATGATAGGGGGTGCGAAATCCTAAGAGCATGACACGTTAATGGTCTGAAACCAGTGATTTTGGATTCCCCCTGGGATTAACTTTCAGAGGGTGAGGGGGGTCCGGAAAGGCACGTGGGCCATTGGATCATATGGAGTAAGTGGAGATTAGGTGAGAGATGGGGGCAGGTAAAGTTGGATGTGATGGGTAAGTGATTGGTGGGGTAGGGAAATACATCAGGGGGCAGACTATAGGATATAGGGGTATAGAATAAGGTTAGGAAACATAACAAAAACCCCTTCCCCTTTTAATTTATTTTCCTTACCTTAGGAAAAACATTGAGATGTGTCACCACAAAAAGAAAATTTTAGGTCTTTTTCCCTTTGAATTTTTCTCAATTCTACCTACCCTTATTTTTCTAATCTAACATCTTTCTTTTTTGCTTTTGCAGGGTGCATTTGGACTTGCAGACCCTTTCACTTTTTCTTTCATTTCTAACCTACTCTATCACTTATTTCTCCCATTGGTCTAGATTAAACAATTGAACCAATTTTATTTCTACCTAGCTACTGATTTGCCAAGATTAAACTGTTTGGAAGATCTTTATTTTCTACCCTATCAACAGAAATTGAAATTTGTTCAATCATGCTTAGACTATATGATTTGAACAACATTTGGGGTTTTCTTTTTCTTCTTATTTTTTCTCTTTTGTTCTTTTTCTTCTTTTTTATATACCCTCTTTTCATTTCTTTTCTTTTCTTTTCTTTTTTGTGAAATCAATTGAATATTGAAATTTGTGAACAATTTGATATCTGCGAACTATAAAATACTCAATCACTTTGAGATCCTAAAATTATAGGACCCTAACAATGCACACAATAAATGTAGTGCCAAAATATCTACCTTTATATCATATTTTATTTAAATAATTCATAGTTGACTAAATATACTATTACATTTTTATGTATTTAATAATACATTTAAAACTTAAAAAATAAATTATTATTAAAAAATATAATTTTGATGATGATGATTAACATCCATTAAGACCATAATTTGTTGATCAAAGCTTTAAAAAGGTAAGAGATTACTTTGATTCTTTTAGAATCTTATTTTTTTGCTAAAAGGTATTAAGAGAAGCATTCCAAGATTGCCATAATTTTGATGGCTTATGAGGTTGGAAGGTTGGTATTGTGGTAGATATTTTGAAATTAATTTCTAATTTAGGTATACTCAGGACACTATAGGAGAAATTTAATTTTATGTTCAACCCTTTTACCATCCAAAAAATGACATATTCTTGCACCCCACAATGTTTTTGGATTTGTCCAATACCCTTGTTATATAGCCCATGGGAGTTGTTCCTTTTTGTATCAATGCCGATTTTCCTCATTGTGTTAAGAACATAGAGATATTTTTTATCTTCTAGATCTTAACTTTAATTTTGTGTCTTTTTGTCCCATCACAAATTATTTTTAAATTTAGATATAACAATATTTTGAATATTATTAATATCTTGTAAGAAAACATCTTCCTATATTTCATAATAAATTAACAAAAACTTGACTTCTTGATGTTATCCTCACTTAAGCTACTAATTATTTTGGCTAGAGTAATAATAAATTTTGAAGATCCTCATTAATTATATATTTCTTACAAATATTTTAAATAATACATAATTCATTATTATATATAATATAACTCATCAATTATTAAATGTTATATATCATTTATAATATAACTAACAACGAATAACATAGTAATTGATAATATATATATATATATATATATATATATATATATATATATATATAATATGCTCTTTATATTTAAAAATTCAATATGTTTAGAATGATATTTTATTTATTATTTTAAGAATATTTATTATATTTTAAGATGATTTTATCAAAATTTTTATTTTTAATCTAATTTCTTGAAATTTTGTTAGTTCTGAATTTAAGTCATCAATCACAGTTTTTCTTATAAAGGCTATTTTGAACTTATATATACTTTAATGAATCATTATTTACCAATTTTTACACAACTACTTCAATTAAAGTTTTGCTAATTTTGAAGTTTGCCCAGAATTGTACATAATACTAATTATGGATTTTTTTTTTTAAATTTGTTTATAACCTATCCAATTATCCAACACATTCCAGTTTAGTAATTTATATAGGAACTAAATTTGTTGGCATATCAATTCACTCAAGCATCATTTTCCCCATGTTTTCTCCATAAGGCATTTTTTGAAATATATGGTATGCAAACTAAATGATTTATTCCTATTTCCATAAGAACTAATTTTGTATAACACCAATTCATTGAACCTTTCTTATACAATCATTTTTAGAATACTCAACCAAAAAATTGAGTCCATTACTCTAGTGTTGCAGGATTGAAACCTTTTTCCCAAATTATTCTCTACTAACCTAATCATCCTCCATGCGCTATATAGAATATGAATTACTCTTCAAACCACCCAAATTCACGTTAGCTTTTTTCCCTAATACCATAGCTATTGTTATTTTATTAACTAATTAACATACGTATGCATAGTAATACATTTATGAAAAATAATGAAATCGTTCATATCCATGACACCATATGATCTGGATTGGATTATAACATGATTTTTCATTCATCTTGATGCTTTTAGAGTGGAAAAATAGGAGGAATCATCTTGCAAGAGTAGTTTTATTAACAAGACCTAGTTTGGAGAATTGGAGTCTGAAACCTTCTAGCAACATTTAGAGGTGATACTTTCTCACTTAAGCACTAAATCTTGTGATACTATTCTTTGCTTAAATACCTTTCCAAAAGTGCAAGAATTGCTTCAAAGGTTGTATGCAAAAGTTATTCCTATAAGAAGTTGTCCTACCATGGTTTGAAATGATTCCCCACCAACCCCCCATTACTCATGCAAAATGGGCTAGCCATGTGGGGACTATGAATAATATTCAAGAAGGTACAAAATTGTAACTCTATTAAGCATTGAAGGAGTCAAACCTAACACATAGTTGACAATCAGGCTATGTTTTAATTGGAACACTAGGAGGAAAAGGAAGTTCCATCCATTTCGATTGTGTTTTGTTCCATACTAAAACAAAGCAATATGGATTAGGGTTGAGAGAGAGTAACAAAGGAGGCATTATCTTATATAGTATATTATAAGGACACAAGTCTCAAGTACCTCCACAGAGAGTGCCTTCTCCATTGTACTTACATTATCCGTTCCAAATAAAGAGACAACATAGTAGTCTCACCTTCTAGCTAGATTTTCTCCTATAAGGGTTTCATAGAACATATCTTATGTTCATTGCAATATGTGTGTCATTGTATTTTCTTGTTCTCTATTTTTAGCAATTTATCTATTACTTAAATAAGAATAAAATCAATAAATATTTGAAATCTAAGGAAATTAATACTCTAAGTATAGATTTCAGTCTATTTTTATTAAACATGTTGTGACAAACTGTATCGCTGAATATCTAAGGTAGTTTATGGATCACCATAAAATATAAATGCAAGATAATACATACAATCAAAACTAAAAAAACTAGAAAATAATTCAATAACTAATAAAGAAGCAATAATTACCTAACATAATCATAAAAAAAGCTAAGAGAACTTACCGTATGGAAATATTTCACCAACTAGCTACAAAAGAAGAATGTTCCACCGAACTATAGGATCTTTGCTACACTTAATCTTTCTGCAACAAAAGCGAACCCTGAGTTAATGTTATGAATTCACCAGAATGCATTTTCTAAGGTTAGACTCTAGATCTCTCCACTCAACCCAATTCTTGGAATTCACAATGTCAATTCCTTTACAACAGTCACAATTCACCAACTCTCTTCCCCATTAGCCTGCACAACCCAAAATATGGGATCCTCTTCTCTACTAAATATTTTCTTTAGCTGTCCCACTTCCCTCCATGATTCTAACATAGGTTATGCAAAAAATCTCACTACTAGAATTCCAAGGATTATTAGTTGTAGTCAATTTCCTCCATAACAATGAATTCTCTTGCACATAGTCATAATTCCCTCATAGTTGCATGGAAAGAATTTTCTAAACTTTTATTACAAAAAAAATATTTTAGTTTAAGCTTAGGGAGAAAAAATCAAGAAATATTTAACATGAATGATTCCTTACATGCCAAACAATCATGGGATATATTTACATGCATGAGAGAAACCATGTACCTTTATAAGAAGCCAACATTTCTCTATTTTGACAAATAATCCCAGCACTAATAACATTGGGTAAAAATACTATTGGGAATAACGAATTATCGAGAAGGGAGTGAATCAATAATTTATAATTTTTTCATCTTAATTATGCATTCCATTGTAAACTATTCAACATCATATGTGAATACAACAATCACATAACATTTGAACACAATGATTTTACCGGGAGAAAAACCACCAAAGCTTGTTTTGTATTATGAAATGAATCAAAATCACCTACACATAGGAGGCCCCAACCCCCTCAAATTAGAAAGCACCAAATTTCTTGGAGACAGCAACCTCTAATAAGTAAAAACACCTACCTGCTATAGCCAAGAGTTCTATATTTCATGGGATTTTCAAACTTAGAACTTTGGCCAACCACTGCAACTTGGAAATGTATGATATAACAATCTATCTCTCTATAGATCTCTATGCTTTACCCAACACACTTAGTATCAATTGGAATACACTCTATTGATCTCACTCTACTGTGCTTTTCCCTCAGCTCAAGATCCTCAGCAACATCACATTCCACAACAACATCTCAACGCACTCCTTTCTAGAAATACATACACTCGGACTCCACAATACCTTTCCACTATTGTAGTTGCTACTATTTTCCCAATCATGCACACAACATACACTCAACATACACACATCATTCTAAAATAATACATAGAGAAAAAATCAGATTTTGTTTTCACAACACGAGGAGGACAAGCATTAAATGAGTCCCATGGCTTGAGGTGACAACTACAAGAAGCTAGTAGAGCACCAAAATTTCTTAGACATGACTGATTTTGCTGAGAAATGAGTTGTTGTACATTCACAATATTCAAGATAGTATTCATTATCGACCTACACTACTTAAGGCATGTCTCCATTAATGTCTTCATGACATAAATGGTACTTAGGTATGGCTCACTTTGCTTTAGACCGAAATTCCATCATTGCTTGCACAACACGAGGATGTATCCATTAATTTATTCACTGTTAGACATGAACCTCCATTTACTCATAAAATTTTTAATGTTGAGAACACTTCCCACCATGAAGCATCCGTAAATAAGGTCACAAACAACACTTGTTCATTTAAAGCCTTATACCAGTCCACACTTCACCTCTACTTTATTATGATCCTTATCTACAATTCAAAAATTAGATGAAAGCTTGTAATTAAGCCAAGTCCTTAAGCACTTTAGCTCTCCATGCATGTGAACAAGTGCACAGACTATAGGGAAGCATCTAGAGGTACTTAACATTACCCTATCGACAAAGCTTCGACTCTGAAGGCTTGATGTCATATGCCTCAGAGGCTAGCACCAAAGATTGTTTCTCTAGTTCGAGGGTCCAATTATTTTACCAACTTGCAAGGTGTCTGAAACCTCGAATCCCTGAATGACCAAAATAAAAAAGAAATGAATTTGAGACTCCCCTTTTTTGTTTTGGGCATGTTGACATGCCTTTTCAAAATATTTGGAAAATTAATAATATAGGAAAGCTTTACAAAATATGACCCCTTTGTGTAAACCTCAAGGAAAAGCCACCTCATCAGATGACATCATCCTATCATCATCTAAGACATATGGCTTCACTTGGTGTTTCCATGTGTGTTGGCAAGAAATAATCCCTAAGGCTAGAGTTGGAAGCCCTAAAAGAGTGGAATAGATCAATAAAAAAATAACATTCAATCCAGCATGCCAAACATTCTAATTACTAAAATCAGGATAAGGAACATACTTGAGGGTCCTACGTTTGAAGATGTTCTTGTAAGGTCCAAACCCTCTACTTCCTCCAAGATGTGAAAACGTACAAATCAATCAAAAAATCATAGATAGAATATATAATTCAAATTACATGCATAGGAATATTATAGATCGTGATATATAACAATTTAGAATATTTCATCGGGAACAAGACATGAATTTCTTTATTGATGTACAATAGTAAGTATAAGATAGATATAGTGTGATCCAGGCCAAACGCACTGATGAAGCCTTCCTCTGGATCCATCTAGCCTGAGCCAAAAATACAACCTCTCTAATAGATGTAAGGATATGATAGATAAGGGGACTGGTCATCTCTGCAAAGGAAACCAAGGTTTCCTAGATACTAGGAGTGCAGGAGGCATGGGAAAAGAGACTTGATCTGGGGGAAATCGAGTGTAATCTTGATACCTATCTTCTTTTATATATTAGGCTTACCTAAGGGGTGTATATATACCACCTCAAATTGGTTTTTTTAGTTAGGCCATAGGCTCTTATAGGTGGGATCTCAGTAAAAATCATAAACCTTACACAATTTTTTTTTTTCAAATTAAAAAATGTGTACACGAGTATAGTGTTTTGGGACCCGCGTATGTACATGTTTCTGTAGTGGGCAGAGTTGTGTATGGATTTTGAAATTTACTTTTTAAGGATAAGCTCAAGTCTGCAAGGGTAAAGGGACTTCCCAAGGCCATATAAGAGCATCAGGTCTACAAGATATTTGAATGATGCTATAATATATTCCCCCTAATGTATGAGCTTAGAAGGGAACATCATGGCCAATATAAATTAAGTATAGAGAGAGGATCCAGTCGAAAAACTAGGAGGAGACCACCAGATTCCAGCCCATAAAATACCCGTGGAAGGAGTAATAAATAAAACTCATGTCTGAAGCAGGCATACCCATGCTCAGAAGTAATAAATCATGTTTTTTGATTAGGTATAATGCATATACAATATGTATACATAAGTGTACAAAATGAGCCAAAGAATGTGTAGTGGATCATCAAATCATAGCTGTGAAATAAAAAATAGAGGTATGTCTCAATATCATATAGAAGGATGTTTGAACAAAGATGTTGTATAATTGATCCTCATAAAATTACCTAGTCATGTAAGTGGAGTAGTGGTACTGCATAAACTCAAATGCCAACATATAAGATGTTGTTAAACAAGTGTGCAACATATAGAGATGAGAGATGTAACTGGAAAAATTCTGAAGGAACTGTCATGTGAACCAAGATGTTGACACAACCTGAGGTATTCACTGACTGCAAATGGTACATTTCTACACTATAGGAATAAATGAGTTGAAGTGAACCATTTGAGAAATTGTTTGATTACCGGTCATTGATGTATATTGTTAACAAACATGAGACAACTCACCAATAATGATAATGAGTGTCAAGGTACCCTAATACAATCTAACAAGTGTGAATATATGTGTTGAAGTCAAACACTTGAAAGAACCTACCAATCAGGAGACATTGATGTATTCTCACTATCGATAGTGAAGGAGTCTGCCACTAATGACTATAAAACCTAAGGTACTAAAAAACATCTCTAGACCTTATTCCTAGAGCAATGAGTTGGAGTCAATGGTAAAATATCTAATGGAAGTGTTATATGAGATTTACGATTGTGGACAAAAGTATCTCCCCTAGGTCGATGGCTAACCTAGAACAATAAAGAGACAAGGAACACAATGCTTTTCCTTAAAGTAAATAAATTATGGATTGAGTCCTACCTGGAATCCTTCACACACTTCGCTCCTTATTTAGCTTAGAAGCTCCAATTCCAGCTCTGAATGCCAAAATTAGAACCTGTACAGTCAAATAACAAAATCCAAGAAACTACGAGATCTATGCAATATCATCTAAATACTTCATTCAATAGATCAACATGGTATTGAAATAAAATCATCACATATAGGAAAATAATGAATTCTTTGCATTAATATAAATGGAAGGAGATTACAACCATAAGTAGCAGTTGATCTTGTAGAAGAGATCCTCCAAGTTGTTGACTTGTCCTTTCCTTGTCACAATATGCACCTCCAATCACCCTAAATGCATGAGATGATGACCACTCACTACAATAGCATAAGGGCATAATCACTCTCCAAAAGCCAACCAAAAACTAACTAGGTGCTTGTGGAATGAGGTAAATATATAGGAAGGAGAGGTAGTTCATGAATTCTTATCCATTTACCAATATAGGCTTGAGATCCACCTTTGATGGAGGGATAGGATCAAAGGATAAGTGGTGAAAAATCCAAAGTAGGGAAGGATAGGATCTAAATGTTTTATCCAAGGTAAGTAGTTGAAACAACTTTTGGAAACTCCTAGAAGGGGAAGCTTTCAGAATCCTAATCATTCTCTTGGATTTATAGAACCAACGTAGGTCCAAAGGGGAGCAACTTGGTGGTGACCAAAGCAGGCCATAGTGGAGCAACCTGTAGGTGATCACACCCTAGTAGGTATACAAGGATAATTGGTCCTAAAACTGGCTCAGATGATACAGTTTAGGGCTGAAATTATAGGGTATGAAGGGAACATGCTTAGGGATTTTTGCAAGATGGTGAAAAGAGGGAATAGGATGTTGATTGATCCAATTAGGAGGCTCAATGGGATGTGAAAAAATGATCTATAACAAAATTCTCGCTATAGTGGAAAGTCAGAGATGATGATTGATGACTCAAGTTCTTTATCTTGTGATAATTCAGGATAAAGGACAACCGATGTGCTACATCTATTACAATAGATTTACAACATGACATTTGTTTTTGATGAGGGAGCCATACCCACACTCATCTCATAAGCTAACATAACATGTATAATGATCAAAAGACACGTCCATAGATGAAATTGGTGGACCCATGATTGGATAACTATTTAGATGATGACAACCATCATACATTGTGATCTTTGTATAACTATTGAAATCTCATCTTGGATGGATGAAACTAGATCCAGGGTCTTCAATCTTGTTCACATGTCCAATCAATGTATGAGTCTAACCATGTGAATCAATGAGCTAGAGTCAAACATGGTATACACCATATGATTACCGTCCAATGATGTAAGTTGTTAACATACATGAGAGAAACCACTGATGATGTTAATGGCTCTCAAGGTACTATAGTACAATCCATATGGCATGAATTAATGAGTTGATGTCGAACACCACATAAAACCTTTTGGTCGAAGGTCACTGATGTAAACTTGTAGCGGAGAATGAGGAAAATTTCCACTGAAGTATGCAAGCACCAAGCTACCAAAGGTGTGTTTCTAAGTCAACTTCCTGGATGATGTGCTGATGTTGATAGGAAGAAACCCATCGTAGGAGGGCCTTGATGTATCCCCCATCAATGACACGAAATGGGTATGATGATTGAGACATAATGATTAGAATGATGCTAACATGGAACTAGATCAGGAAAGGCAGACATGAAATGGAGGCTTAAGAGTATTGTAGTAGAGATTAACTAAATGACCTCCCTTGAACACATTAGCGATGCTGAATGGAGTTGGAAAAATTTCCCAAAACAGAAATGGAGGCTCTTAAAATGGTATGATAACCAAAAGACAAGCATATTACCCAACCTAACAGCCATGGAGATGAAGTGGAAGAGGGTCATGTTCAAGAGTGACTTGATGCCATTAGAAAAATGGAACTCCTTGTTTTCCCAATTTCCCCAACCATACTTGTCAGTACCTCTTTATTTCAAGCTTGAGGAGGATAACATATGATCGATCTGTAAGTTCATCCTTCAAATGAATCCCTCTAAGTATATTTAACACATGTTGAGAAGGAGTGGTTCGGTCTTGTCATGTTCGACAAGTCCATGACTGTTTGATCTTTTAACGAGTCGAATGAAAGTAAAACTTGACATCTTTTTCTTGTTTAGAGAGTTTGAAAAAGAGGTGAAAAAGAATACTCCAAATGTCTCTTTTCGTAGGTAGTCCCTTAGGTCCAAAAAGTTAGAAAAAACTACCCAAGAGAACCTCTTAGCCATGTTAAGCTAAGGTATTCATTTTTCATAGCTAGTCTATTTTAGTTTGGAAAAGGGTTAAACTTATACTAAGTAGACATATTTTCATTTACTTTTACGAGTTTGAAAAGACAAGTTCCGACAATATTTTCATATTTTGGGGGTATAAAAAGAGCTGTAAGAGGACTCCTCCTGGAGAAACGGTGGTATAAAGGGTAGCAACTGGTTCTGGTCATGATGGAACTACTCAAAACATGCTAAGGTCAAGAGGTTGGCTAATAAGACCACTCATCGCAACTGTTAGGAAAGGGTAAAACAACCAAGTGAAAGAGTATGATTGACCAAGTAGATAGTGACAATGGAATGAGAAAACCAAGGCCCTTCTGGAAAAAAAAGGTTTGATAAAAATGGCAATGATGAGGAATAAAATGGGAATGGTTTCATTTTTACAAAAGCTTGAAACATAGGAAACTATGCTTGAAATTGGTTTCATTTTTACGCAATCTTGAAACATGGGAAAGTATGATTGAAAGTGGTTTAATTTTTACACAAGCTTGAAACATGGGAAACTATGACTGAAATAAGTTTGCATGCCCCCAACATAATGACTCAATTATAGGTACATGCCCCCCAAGTTTCATTTCATCCACCTAAGTAGACTACTAGGTACTAACAGGTGGATGGAATGAAGGTTCATTTATGAGATCTAGTGAAAGACATGACTAGGAATTTACAAGATCTAATCAAAGACTCTAATTGAAAGGGGATTTGTTTCATATTTAATGAGCTTGACATAGGAAAATAACTATTCTCATGAACCTTGTTTCATTTTTTAACAATCTTGACACAAGACACTGAACTCTGCTTAAGTAACCTTGTTTTATTATTTAAGGAGCTTGGCACAAGAAAATGAACTCTACTCTAGGAACCTTGATCATGACCGCCAAGAGGGCATGGATTCCAAGAGGTTCTCATGATATGGGAGAACAACACTCTGGATGGGATACATATAAAAGGATATAACAGAAATACCAAGCTCCAATTCCCCTAGTAAATGATTCGCCATATCACCTACTAGATCTAGGTCAAAAGAAGTTGAGAAGACAGTGAAAGGCTCATCTTCATCAGTAGGTATGTGAATGGGATAGGTTACCACATAATTAACCTGTGGTGAGGAAGGTACCACTTTCATATAAGGACAATATAGAGAAGTTGGTTGATTGGGAGTCAAATTAGGACCAACAAATGAAAGTTGGTCATTAGTCATGATTATTCCTTCATGCGGGAAACACATCACACGAAAGAGTGAAGAAACAAGAGCTCCCATGCCATAAACATAGTCATGCCCAAGGATTAAATTAAAATCCAAAGGGCCTTGGAATAATATCAAATCGATATAGACAATCTTTCATCCCAAAGTAATAGGAAACTTAGGAAGGATCCCTAGCAATTGATTGGTTCCTCTATTAAATGCCAACATATTATGGGTAACATGCACATTCTAGTGGGAAATTAAATCTTTCCAAGTAGTTAAGGACAAAATACTAATAGACGTGCCTTCATCTATGATTGTGCCAGTTATAGGAACATTATAAGCATGTAATATGACCTGGAAGGGCACATAAGGAGGAACATGATATCATGCTAGTCGACTCCAATCAAAGCAAGTGACCATACTACTTGGAGGGGGGACCATAGGAATGGTATAACTTCTCCCTTGTGTTGTGGGAATGGGAGGATTTCCCTCATGTGCCAATGGAATGGGAGGAATCCCCCCCAATTATTTGGAATTTGAAGAAACAAGAAGAACTTGAGTGGTATGAACTTCACTCTCTACGGGAAAGGCATGATCAACTGAAGGTGGAATAGAGTAAACCATTTTCTCAACCAATTGTTTGTCAGTAACAGACTCATGGGATGCACATTCAGAGAGAGTGGGATTGACTGGATTCAGATTCTGATTCACTTCATAAACTAGTGGAGGATTGTGAGAAAGCTTCGGGTAACCAGCTGGAAGTCGTGGCTGAGATGCTGTAAGGTTTTCCAACACTTTTGAGGCTTCATCCATATAAGGAAAAAGGTGAATAGGATGATTCCCTTCACATAGCTTACAAGGAAATTTGACTTTACCCTTTTTCCCGCGGACCTTAGTATCGCTAGTTGAAGGTTTTTCACCAACATGATCTCTAGAAGCTTATGATAAAGGCGAATATGAGCCAGTGGACCACACTTCTAATGCCTTTGGAATACTAGGAAAATATCCAAGAAGGTGGCAACTCTTACATAAGATTAAAGGGAATTTAACTATACGAGGCTGATTGGAAGATTTCTCCATACTAGTTGCATCCATAGAAATGGTTTCTGGGTTGCCCCCCTACTTATTTTTCTTCTTCTTCTTCATCCTTTTCTTCTTCTTGTTAGATTCCTGGTTACTGTTGTGGCCACAACCACCACCCTATTAAAACCTTCTCTAGTGGAAAATTTGAATGGGCCCCCTATGACGTTTGACCTTTCGTTTCTAACTGGAGTGTTACATGGAATTATGTCTTCTAAGCTGAATGGTTAAGGCCCCCTAATAAACCTCCGTAGCAGGATTCATTTGTAACCCGGTCTAGCCTTTCATTCATATCTTTCATCGGGACGTATTCAATCCTCATAAACCTTCTACCGCATCCTTATTTCTATAGCAATGCTTTAGAAATAGAAACACTCCACATGCATGTAAATCTTACCTTTTTCGCCTTGCCTCAGTCTTCACATGCATGCTTTCATCACTTATCACAATCATTGGTTGGCTCATTACATACCATATCGCATGTTGCATTGATCAAGACCTATCTCTCATGAATAATTGTGATGCGATCAAGTCTTCGGTCGCATCGGATATTGAAATCGGCACATTCAACCTGCACATTAGCCCAAGCTTCAACACTCTGCGATACCCATGGACCAGTTGGGATTATTAATCATAGCACATATATTTTTCGGGTCCGCTCCCCAATTGTAAATCGTAATCGACAGAACCCGAGGCCCATACACAAGGTGTTCTGCGATATGGCAGACCCGACGATATTATTAAGCACAGCATATATACTTTTGGGTCCAGAGCCCATCACAAATCGCAATCGACAGAGCCCAAGGATTATACATAAGGCACACCATGATACACAAGACTTTCCGATATTATTAAACGCAGCATATATATCTTTCGGGTCCGGCCTAATTGCAAGTCACAATCAGCGGAGCCCAGGGCTTATACATAAGATGCGATACCATATGACGGACTCGATGATAACTATAGATCCGGGTGTATAGGATTTGAAGTCTGGCCTTATGGTCTAGCCACGGGATTTCCCGTGTATTCTGATAAAATGTTGTGGTCTGGGTTTTTCAAAGGAAAATCCGATAGGGGTGATGTTGCATGTGATTTCCCGCTGCGATGTGCAATTGCGACTCGATCACATCACAACCTTGGCTGAACCAAGGGCCGATTCTTTCACACTCGCTCCTTTTGATTTCAATACACCTTATCATTTTATAAAGTTTTAATGAGGGCAAGATTTTTTCTTAGGCGTTTTTATCATATGTTTCATGATCATAAAGCTAATGTTAATTATCTCTATAGGCGAGGATTAAAAGACGCATGAGCAGATCCGAAGAGTTCATATATGCGGGTGTTTTCTAGTTAAAGATCCGGCCTTAGGCATTCTCGGTCAGGTTTCCACGCGTTTCCTGTGTATTCTGAAAGTGAAGTTGTCCTGGGTTTCATCATGAAGAGATGACACGTAGTCATTCTCCTTTCCATCGGCATCTGTTCATTCCCCCCCAGGAAGTAGAACGCTCCAGCAAATGTAACCTCGACGTGTCAGCGGTTACACCAACTATTCTACATCTGTATATTTTGATTTGTATATTGAAAAGAGAGGGGAGGTGAAAAGTTAGGGGAAGACCAAGGGTCAGTGCCTTCTGCATAAGTATTACCTCCGAAGATGAGAACCAGACTTTTTTTTGGGCAGAACAACTTTTGATTTATTGTGCTAAAAAAGAACATTGTTTGGTCGAGAAAGAGCCTTTTTCAGATTCATTTGCCTCTTCTTTCATGTGTTTAGAATCAGGATGTTGTTGCTGGCATAAATATAAATGTGGCTTGTTTTGTGCATATTGATAACAGACAGTTCGTGACTAGTCTTGATTATTCAAATATGATTTGTTACCATGGTTGATTCATGGGTGATTGCTGATTTGAGACCTTGTTAAACATCAGTTGCAAGTTTTATTTTTAAGGAATGTGTATTCTTGTATAAGTAATTAGATTGTAATTAAGATTTAATACAACCTTGTTCATCTATGAACCAGTAATTGATTCATTAGGACTTGGAATCTATATATGATGTTTAACCTCCTTTTGTTATGCTCCTACAGGATAAATTAGAATTGATCTGAAAATGGGGCTCTTAGGCTTCTTTTCCAACTTACAAGAACCTATCCCACTTCCAAAGCTTTAAATTTTCCCAAGTCTTAATGATTAACCAATGTGGAATTAAAAAATGCTTGAAAATATAGGTGTATGCTTATATTTGTTTTAAACTAATTATGTGCTAAATTAATGTGTTGAAATTGATATATAAATGCATATAACAGTAAATAAAGTAGCAGAGACAATGCAGCAGTAAAACAGACACATGAACAACAATATTAATTTGGAGTTCACCCACAACTCTTGGGCTACGTCTCCGTGAGCTCTAGTTAATTCAACTAGGCTCTCTGGGATTATGGTATAGGTCCTTTTTACAAGCTCTTGGCTCAACTCCTACTATTTTACACAGAAACAGTGGGTTCAGACCCCATGTTATCCCCTGGCTCTTGAAGCTTTGGCTCTTGGCTCTTTGGCTCTTGGTTCTGGCTCTTGGCTCTGACTCTGGCTCTTTGGCTCTTGGTTCTAGCTCTTGGCTCTAACTCTGGCTCTTTGGCTCTTTAGCTCTGGCTTCTTGGGCCCTCTATCAGTTCACAACCCTCTTGGATTTTCACTTGGCTTCCAAGTGACCCCGTAGGTTGCTCTTTTGCTTCTGCACTACCTCCTTCACCTTAGCTTCTTGATTTGGCTTCCTTTTAGCAACAAAACCCAACAACAATCGGCAACTACTCAACAGCAACTCAGCAATTCAGCCAGCCCTTCTATCTTTGGCATTCATGGCTTTTAAGCCAAAACGACGTTGTTGCTTCATTTCCCTCTCGGGCTCTTCATCTTCTTGTTTTGGTCCTCTCAAATACCTTCTTTGAGCATTAACAATCATTTCTAAATGCCCTCAAGGATGGATTCCACCTATACCATAACGGAAGGGGCAATCAGCACTTGCAATCCTTTGAAACAGTCATTTTCTATTAACACAAGAAAACGTTGCAGAACATGGAAAAATCTCCAGAACACTATTCATACAGATTTGAAACATTCATAACCCTAATTTATATCCCTATCAGGTCCGCCTGAAATCACTATCGCATATGGAAAATGTCCTTGTTACATTGTATTTCGTTAAATAATGAAAGATGCGAAAATACATTGAAAATGGCATTTGGCAAATCTCAAATCTTATGAGATAGCACCTATATTTCCATCGGGTCTGGCTGATCACCTCACATATATACATATATATCTATCCCCACTCCATTGTGTAGCTCTGATTGCGATCCACCGATTTTGGCAATCGCACCATCGCATCGCGCATATATATGTGTGTGTGTGTGTGTGTGTGTGTGTGTGTGTGTGTGTGTGTGTGTGTGTGTGTGTGTGTGTGTGTGTGTGTGTAAGCCCTTCTCCATTGTGTTCGCCGATTGCGATTTGTCGATATCAGCGATCACGGTATCACATCAGCCTGGTCCTGTCACACGTTAAGCCTCCGACTACCTCTACCTGTCACCGCCGATTGCAATTGCTAATCAGTTTTGGACCGTTGATCAGCCAGATCCGACGGCCCCTGTGCATTCACTGTTAAAGGCTTCGATAGGCCTCATTTCTACCATTTCTTCATATTTTTGAGGCCCGATAGTGTAATCCAAATTGTTAAGAGGTCCTCCTTTTGCGATGGTTTTTCCCTTTTGGGAGATTTGGAAGACTTAGAAGGTTTTTAAGACCCATTATCAAGGGATTTTGCCTCTTTTTCCTTTGAAAAAGGGCAGCTTCATTTTATGATAGCTTCTGCATTTGAAGTCCATTTTTGCCCATTCAAGTTGCGTTGGATTCAAAATGAAAGGATATTTGCAACCAACCTATTTCTGGTAGCAGCCAACAACTTTCATTTTCCTCTGATTTACAAAGGATTTGTGCCATTTGGCACCTTTTACCTCTTATATGAAGTCTTTTAGACTTAGAGGTTTATCCAGGATCCATTTTTGGATCACGCCTTCCCACTGAAAGAACTTTTGGTCTCCAAAAGACTAATACACTAATTTGAACAGTAAATGAGAGTGACTCGTCCTCTTCTTTCAGCCTCCCTACACTTGCCTTTGCATAGTGCCTTTGAACCAAGGTTTTTGACCACTTCCCTTCTTAGATGGGTTGGTCTTCCTGGGAAGAACTATTTTCCTCCTTGCCTTTCTGCAGAACTTCTGTTTAAATGGTCACAGAAGGTAGTTTGAACTTCTTTGCCTTGATCATTGATCCAAGGTGGCTCAAATAAATGTGAAGTACATTTGCTCCACAAAACTTTTATTTGTACCTATTGGACAAGCTGTCAACAACAACTGCTAACAACAACAGAAACACAGACAACAACTAGATGGCCTAAACTCCTGCTTCAACAAAAGAAACAGATTTCACATCTTGTGAACACCTCCATGTCTTACATCTGCATACAAATGATGGACTAGATAACAAGCCCACAAAGCATGCCCTTTAAAACAAATGACCCTTCAAGTCAAGCACGTAGAAAAAGACCATTAAGACTCTTTTTCAAAAGATGAAACACTTCATCATTATATCCATTTGGATACCAAGTTAACTTCTCCCAAGTCAACATGGCATCACATGCCTGTCAAAGAAATCAACCCTGCAAGTTAATTACATATACATGTTCAAAACCAAGGAAATCATCAGCATCCCTGTGTTCATGCATATCCAAACTTATGCATGCATTTCATCCTTCAACTTTTGCTGAAGCACACTATACTTTCGAAGCTGAAATGAAATATAATGTAGATGCATCAATAGACATGCTATCTTAATTAGATAAGAACTCTAACCATTCCTTACTAATCCCTTTCAAAGGTACTACCTTTGTCTGCACATCAACATCATCATGTGAATCATTCTAAGACACATCATTCATGGAATCTTCACTTCCATTTCTGCCATCTTCTCTTTCCACTTTCTTCAGCTTTTGTGGAAGCATTGCTGGATTCAAAGTCCAACATTTTGCAGCAAGATGTCCTTGCTTATGGCAGTAAGTGCACTGCATGTGCATCCTCTTGACAACATGATCTACCTTGTCCAATGGACCTTTGGCTGCTTGCTTCCTTTCCTTCAAAAGTTTCCTGTATGTGGCCATTCTCTTCCAACATCTAGAAACATTATGGTTATCCAACCCACAAAAGGAACATGCAACTCTTTCCCCATACTTATGTGGAAATTTACCATGCTTTACAAAATCAAAAGGAAAATGTTTAGAACTAGATTTATACCTGCCTCTTTCACCTTTATTGCCTTCATGAGGAGGTGAAGCAAATAAAGAAGTGGCTCCCTTTGGAACACCATCAATCTCTTCAAGGCTGTTAGAGTCTCCCCAAATCTCTGGTTCAAGTGTGTGCTTCTGAACACCTGCATCCTGCAATTGATGTTTCAAGCTATTGCATTCCTCCTTAATACAACCTTCACATTCTGTAATGCAACCCCTCCTTGGAGTTGTTTCAATGATCTTGGTGGCAGCCTTGGAACTTTCTCCATAAGCTTGTCCATAGCCAAGACCCAAATACTTAGGCCTTTCCTCAATCATTATTGGCTTAACAATACCTTGTTCATGCTTTCCCAAACCCTTTCCTTCATATCCCCTCTTGGACATTAGCTTGGAACCTATGCCTTTAGTATGTTTCTCAAAAGAACCAATATAAGCATTCTCAGAAGAATTTGAAGACAAACTAGAATGGTTTACCACTTCTTCAAGCTGATACTTGACTAAGGCTTCTTGGGCAACAAAGAGATGTGTTTCGAACTCATGCATCCTCTTCATGTTCATATTTTCAATATGAAGTTGCCTCTCCATTTCCTGCAATTTGTCAGCAAGCAACTGCTTCTCTTCCTTCATGGAATTCAGCTGTTTTCTAAGCATGCTGCTCTTCCTTCCATCCTCATACATTTCTCTCACCATATCCATCATGGTGGACAATTATTCCTTCATGTTTTCATCAAGGAATCTTGTGAAGAGCACAGAATTTGAGGACCCACTTGTAAAAGTTGTCATTATGCCAATGAACAAAAAAACTTCAACAAGATAAATAAAGAGCTTATTCAACAGCCTTTTGTAACAAACCTCTTGTGCTTTGGATTGCCTTGAGGTCCTTGGGATAGAAGAATTCCTTCAGCCCTTCTTCCTATTTGTCCTTCCTGGACTGAGCTATAAACAAATTTCCCTTTACCTTTGCAAACTCATAAAATAGTCAGTCTTCAAAACAAGCATACAATCAGCCTCTTGCTATTCAAACACCTTTCAAATAAGAAGTCTTTTCTTTGTTAATCAATCATTCTGATATAACCTTCTTTGAAGGTGGGGTTAATCAAACCTATTGCTCTGATACCACCTGATCTGAAAATGGGGCTCTTAGGCTTCTTGTCCAACTTACAAGAACCTCTCCCACTTCCAAAGCTTTAAATTTTCCCAAGTCTTAATGATTAACCAATGTGGAATTAAGAAATGCTTGAAAATATAGGTGTATGCTTGTATTTGTTTTAAACTGATTATGTGTTGTAAATTAATGTGCTGAAATTGATATATAAATGCATATAATAGTAAATAAAGTAGCAGAGACAATGCAACAATAAAACAGACACATGAACAATAATATTAATTTGGAGTTCACCCAG
This sequence comes from Pinus tabuliformis, assembly GCA_031772625.1. Taxonomy (NCBI): domain Eukaryota; kingdom Viridiplantae; phylum Streptophyta; class Pinopsida; order Pinales; family Pinaceae; genus Pinus; species Pinus tabuliformis. The sequence continues at coordinate 914,462,444 of CM062813.1, read as the reverse complement.
AACTCTTGGGCTATGTCTCTATGAGCCGTAGTTAATTCAACTAAGCTCTCTGGGATTATGGTATAGGTCCTTTTTACAAGCTCTTGGCTCAACTCCTATTGTTTTACACAGAAACAGTGGGTTCAGACCCCATGTTATCCCGTGGCTCTTGAAGCTCTGGCTCTTGGCTCTCTAGCTCTTGGTTCTGGCTCTTGGCTCTGACTCTGGCTCTTTGGCTCTTGGTTTTGGCTCTTTGCTCTGACTCTAGCTCTTTGGCTCTTTAGCTCTAGCTTCTTTGGCCCTCTATCAATTCATAGCCCTCTTGGCTTTTCACTTGGCTTCCAAGTGACCCCGTAGGCTGCTCTTTGTCTTCGGCGGTGCCTCCTTCACATTAGCTTCCTGCTTTGGATTCCTTTCAACAATGAAACCCAACAAATTGCAGAACTAAGAAATCAGCAGGGTACTCCGAAGAATCAATGAAGACCATCACATCTTCCACAATCCCCTCAGGGGTCACGGTGGAGCATTCTGCTAACTGTAGCATGGTTGTGGTCTTCCTCAAGGAGCCCTGGAGGTTGAGTTTGAGCATTGTGTCCTTTGTCATCACATTAATGGTAGCTCCTAGATCAATCAAGGTATGTGGGATCATGGTGCCATTAATGTGGACATCAACTACTGGGCTTCCAGGGTCTAGATATTTTGGACAGATTACTTGCCCCAACATCAGGTCGGACAGCTGCCCTATGACATTGATGGTTGGGGCATCTCTCTTGCGCCTTCCTGGATGCTTAAAGAACTTCTCTTTGATCAACCTATTGTAGATAGGCACATCTTTTATGGCTTGGAGAAGTGGTATCTTCACACATAGATGTTTCAATTCCCCCAGGAGTTCAGTTTCTTCTGGGGTAGGTTGAACTGTTATGGAGAGTCTCTCAAGAAAGGGTGGATTTGCTTTAGGTTCGCTTCCCTCTTTATCTTCCTCAACCTCCTTGGGTGGAGGTTGGCTATCTAGAAGAACTTTCCTAGATCGTAAGTTAATTTCCTGAATCTCCACAGCATAAGTCGGGCATGATGGTTCCCCACTATACACTTGTTGAGCCTGTCTGTTGTTCAGGTTTAGATTTGGCTAGGAAAGCATTTGGGGTTGCTTTGGTGGAGCAGGAGGCAACAATTGTGGTTGGGCAGGTGGTGGAGGCAAAAGAGCAAGAAGAGAGTTGTATTGGGGCCTCCACCCCTGATGAGATGCATTCCACTGAGGCTGCGGCTGAGCACAGGACTGGAATGAATGGGTGGTTGGTTAAGCATGATATGGAGATATGAAGTACCAAGGAGGAGGTGTGGACTAGGAAGGATGAGAAGGGGGGGCCCAATAAGGTATGGAAGTGACTTGGTTGGGGTTGTAGTATGCCTGAGATGTCCCTTGCATCCCCTGCTGATATGGTCTAGGTCCATGCGGCCTCCTTTGGTTTATGTAATAGAGTTGTTCAGTGACTCCCTCAGCCCCTTGATATACAGATTTACATCCAGGTAAGGAAAGGCACTTGTCTATAGAGTGATTTTCTTCACAGAGTGAACAAACCTCTATAGAGTTCAATGGGCATTCGTTCCTAAGATGCCTCCTGGTGCATTTAGGACAAAAAATGGCCAAAGCCCTCTCTGCTTCCTCTTGTTTCCTTTTGATATGTAAGGTATCCATTTGCATGGCAAGAGTCTGCAACATCTCACTCTTGAAGTCTTCCAGCATGTTTCCAATTTCTCCTTTAATGGATGAGCTAGAGGAAGAGATACTGGCTACTCCCCCTACCTTTCTTTCTGGCTACTCTAGAATGGTTTCTAAAAATAGTCTTTATGTCCTCATAGGAAAGTTGGTAGATGTCTCCCGTGGCCAATAGGTGGAGGGTGTCTAAAAGGTCTTCTTGAATTCCCCCTGAGAAAGACCATCTTCAGAGACTCAGGGTCAAGTGTACACCCGACCCTTTTGTAATTGAACTGGAAACTCTCCTCATAGTCTTCCAGGGACTCATCACTTCCTATAGTCATTCGAAAAATTTCTTCTTTAGTATCTTTTGACCTACAATAGTCTCGGTATTTTTTGTTAAAGGCATGTTGCATCTGAGGCCAAGTTGTGATACTATTGCCAGGTAATCCCATGAACCAACACAATGTTGCATCCTTGAGAATAGAAGGGAACAGTTTCAACTTTTTCTCATCTTCTCCATAGTCATAGGTTCGACAAATAACAACAAACTCAAACAAGAAGGTGTCAGGATCTTCTGTAGTCAAACCATGGAAATGAGGTAGGGAAAAAGGGCTTATATTCTTCATTTTGGTGTCCCCATTGGTATCTCGAATGGGAAAGGTACCCTCATTTATTTCTCCATTCCCCTAGCATTTCTGTGTTTAACCGTTGGCTCCAAAGGAATGTTTTCTTTGTCTTCTTCCCCTATATGTTCTTCAAATATGTTGGGTTGTTCACCTAAGGGTTCTTCTTGATTGCAGCCACCGAAGAAGAGAGAAGGTTGGCTGTGTGAAGCAGTGGGGGTGTTGGGCAAAATTTTTCCTGAATTATCTCTATTTCTATGAAGCATGAAAGGAAATATTTTTGATTGATTTTTGTTTCTTTTTCCCCACACTGATAGTACTTGTAAAACTGAAATTGATTGAACAAAACAATTTGCAACTAACTGAAATGAACTTGCTGAAATGAAATTTGCAGAATTGAAGAGGAAAGCAAGGAAATGAAGAATTGAAATAAAGGAAGTGACTAATCTACTTTTGCTGAAATGGAAATTGTAGAATTGAAAAGGAAAGCAAAAGAAATGCAGAACTAAAAGAAAGGAAATGAATATTCTACTTTTGCTGAAATAGACTATTAGAATAATGTTGCAAGAAGAAAATAGAAGAAAGCAATAATCACAGAATACTCTGACGCTTCCCCAGCAACGGTGCCAAAAAGTGGTGAGCACCAATATTGCAGCAATAATAATGCAACTCTTGGGCTGCCTACTTTACTCTTATCAACCCGGTAGTTCGTACAAACTTGGAAGCAACAATGCTATATGCACAAAAACTGGTTCTTACTATAGGTTGTCACTTGGCCAGCCAACGCAAGATCACTAGGAGCTCAAGCCAACTTCTATGGATTCCAGAAGAAGCTCTATATGTGATGAAAGGAAAAAGAGAGAGATTACTCTACTGATGCTATTCTACTTGCAGAAAGGAAGACTAAAATGTAAAGAAAACCAAGGAAATCCTAGTTAACCACTAATCCTACTTTTGTAGAAAGCACTATGAAAACCATGAAAAGAATGCCATTACCTACTCAAGGAAGTAAACAACATCTACCTAAGCTATTTCTAGAAGTAAATGAGCAAAAAACATCTTTTTGGATTTTTATGTATTTTTATGTGAATGTGTCATGCATGTAATTTATTTGTTTGTGAATGTGGCAGCGAATAGGTGGCGATGGAGGGAAGTTTTGGGACTTGAGAGGATGTAGGATGGTGTGGATGGGTCCTAGGAGGTCTCAGGTGGCCTTCTAGAAGCTTTTCCCACACTCGGCCTTCAAAACAAAGCCTATAGGAAAATCTACAGGAGGACACAGGAAATCTACAGGAGGAAAAACAACATTCTACAAGAGGCCAACAGGAGGAGGCCAAGAGCAGTTTTGGCTATTTTGAGGGTGTGAGATTAGGTGGGAAAGGTGAATGAAGGTTGGAATGAAGTGTTAGGGCACCTAGGGTCTACCAAGAATCATTAGGATAGAGAAAGATGATTGGATTTTCTCACCGAGAGAGGGAGAAATTCTATGGAAAATGAAGAAAACTAAGGCATAATTAAGGGGAGACTTGGGCGACCTGTAGGGAATGGATCAGATGGAGAATGGGATGGATGATAGGCTAGCATATTTCCAGAAGATATCTGCTGCATAAACAACTGACAAGAAACCAATGAGATTAACCAAGCAAGGAAATAAGTGTATCTAAAAAAACATAATTTTTTCATCAAGTAAAATATGATAACCATTGCAAGAAAAGAAAGAATGAAAGAAGACTGTTGAAAATGAGGAAACGAGAATGATGAAGAAGTTCTAAAGAAAAGCTAAACTAGACTATGAACCAACTAAGAAGCTGCAAACACTAGAGATCCTATGAATGAGGAAAATCTGTGTTTTTGGGGCAGCAAGAGGGTCTTTGCCTCAAATCATGGTCCCAAAGGGAGGAAGAGAGGCCAAGGCACTATTTCTAGCCTTTTGGATCTTTTCTTTATCACTACTTAATCTGCTATAGAAAGCACAAATGGAAGCAAACTACTGAACCATCAAAAGCAACCTATTCTTAACCAGAAAAGAAATACATCTAGCAGCAACCTATTCTACAAACTGAAATGAAACATACAAATACAAGTAAAGAGGAGATTGGCTACTTGGATTGGGCCCTAACCCAAGAGATTCATTCCTCTGAGGTAACTCAGTGCTAACTCAAAAAGGATTCCATCTTTATTTCCAAAATAATAACAAGATTACATGAACTGTCAAAATAATAAGCTCGAAGTTGAGCAGAGTTTACATAAGCAATATTGCAGCAAAAATCCAACAAAAATCCAACCCTAGTGAGGCCCTAGGCCTCTCTACTTATACAAATGAAGCTACCAACAACTTCCTCAAAATCAGGGAGGCTTGGCTCCCAAAACTCGAGATAATCATTAGTTATCCTCCACTTGCTCAACTGCCTGCTAATGCATGACTTGGTTGTTTGTACTCCAAGATGAATGAAGGGGAATTCGAAGTGAGGAGTAATAAATGAGGGGGATTCCCTCCTATAAGTCCTCTCCTTTGTCCACTTTGATTTATTGCTGCCATTTGTCCACTGGATCCTTGACTTTGACCACAAAATTCATCAATAATCTGCATTAAACACATATTAGACCACATGGCATCATAACTAACTCAAATCACTCTATAAGCATGAATATAATTAGAAAATCATACAATAAGCTAAGAGAATGGTTGATTTGACTAGGTTAGGAGGAAAAATGAGCCCATATAATTGCCCATTTATGAGGCTCATCACTTTGTATGAATGATGTTTGCTTGGTTTTGTTGAATGTCTACTTTCGTTTTAATGCATGTTAGTATGTAGAAGCATTGTTTCAAGTTTTTCAGTCCATCTCACTATTATCACTTGCATGACACTATTTTTGCACTGACAGTCACCATTGCCGTGACTCTCTTCACACACATGCTTGCTTTCCCGTTTTCTGAATCTTTCACTCACTGTTTGCATGCATGATTATTCACTATTGCTTACACTCAGTCTTGCCATGTAGTCAAACCTTTACATGTTTTCATTCACCCGTCGATGAGTTTGGGCTATCTTGGCCTGCACTTGCCTCACCTAAACAATAATGTGCATTTCTGAGTGTGAAGGCTCTTCCTTCCCTCCAAAAACTGCTCAAATCTGACCAGAACTGACCTCCAGGATTGCATTATGCAATTCTGGGAGGAAGTGCCCTACTGGCCCCAAACATTGTGACATGCAGTTTGTGGGTTTGCATCTCATTGCTGACTAAAACTATGAAATGTTTCTAAGAGTGAAGAATCTGCCTTCCCTCCAAAAATTGTGCAAATCTGGCCAACACTGAACTCTAAGCTTTCATTATGTATTCTGGGAGGCAATGCCCTACTAGCCCTAGAAATTATGCAATGTAGTTTCTGGGTTTCCATGTCATTGCTGACTGAAATTGTGCATTGTGCAGTTTCAATCCTTAGCAAGCCAGGATAGAATTTGCATTGCGTAGTTCTAGTAGTCATTCAGTCTCCTGACAGCCTAGACTGTGCCTTGGGCATTATTAGCAGTTAGTCTCCCAGCCTCCCAGTGAAAATTGCTCAATATTCCTAGTTAGTCACCCAGGTATGTTGCATGTCAGTCCTCAAATCTATTTTGGTTTTCAATTAATAGATATCTTTCCATGAGTGTTGCTATGTCTCCAGGTACCACAGGTGTTTATTCGTCTCTCAACAGTATAGGTACAATGGCCTCCAAGAGAGCAAGGTCAAAAGACACCATTGGAAGTGCAACTAAAAATGCAGTTGAACAAGTTTCTATGAGCTTTCCTATCTACAAAGACACCAAGAGGTTCATACACAAGGACATCAAGATGAAATGGCAGGACATCAATGATATATTCTCAGGCACAATTGAGGAAAATCTGGAACATTGTATGGTTTATTTCAACATTCAAAAGTCTGGCTTGTACCGGATTGCATGCAGGTACTGCATGTTTCCATGCGTGGACATGATACACTAGATTGTCTCACACACAGACCCTGAGATGATGATGTTGAGTAGTGCCAGCAGAACACAACTTGCTACCTTCAGGGTGAGGGACTTTCAGGAGATGTATCACTTGCCACAACCAGTGATCACAATGGAGAAACCCTTCACCAAACCCAGCAGTACTGCAAACTCCAGAGATATCTTGAAGAGCTGGGCGAAAGAGCCAGCTAAGTTTAGGACAACACGCATCCAGGTTTGCAAGATGGAGATACTGCGGAAGGCATATCAGTATTTGGTCATATTTGCATTACGCTTATACGACTAAGAGAGAAAAAAAATCTTCCCGCAGAGTTGGGTGATCACATTGGACCAACTGAATAGCAAAGGAATACCTTGCAACTAGTCCAACATGTTGGCTCTCCAGTTGAAGGAACAGGTGACAGAAGCCTGACATCCACCCAAGGGTGAGAAAGTAAAGATATACATGTCCGCTTACATTCTGGATGTAGTTTTTTTTCGTCAGCAGTTCCTAGGCTTCGGTTGGGCATGGACACCTTTGGAAACCTCTGTGCATACTTATTACAGATTGCTCTTTGAATGCAGCTTCTGTGGAGTTATCACATAGTTGTCAGACCACTTTGTCACCCCGGTGTACAAAATGATATTTGAGCAGGATCCACCTTGCATGTCGCAGGTAGTGATGGAGGCATTGATCAACATAGCAGATTGGTATGCCTCACCCCTTGGAACCTTCATACGTATGTACAACGTGGAGAAAGATATGCATGTTTTACCAAAGTTTGTCATGGACAAGCTCGTCATGCAAGAGGTGTCATATCACATCTCGACGGGGTTGTTAGCGAGACTACATAGGAAGAAGAAGGCACCTTGGCCCGCTCTTCCTTTGCGGATCGAGTTGTACAAGATACAAAATCTCAAGCATGCTGAGGCCGAGACAGAGAAGTTCAAACGACTCACCTTTGGCACTAGAAGTTTCAATCTATATGACCCACATTGCTTGGTGAAGGACCACTGTGCGAGAGAGTGGTTTCCTTGGATCCATGGGGCATGTCATTGGCCTGAGGAAGACCCATGGAGATACTATTATCACTTCTCCAAACTCAATGAGCCAGTCGACATAGCTGTAAGGTGGTTGGCAAAGTAGAAAGAAGCAACATCTCAGAGAGCACCATCATTAGCAGCAGCAGAGGGTAACATACCTACACATGACAAAGGCAAGAGAAAGGTTGTTGACAACGAAGAGGCAGAACAAAGCCTCTAGTTCAAATTAGATCCACTTGTGATGAAAGAAGCTTTGGAGATTGAGGTTAAGAGGTGACAGTGGGACAAGAGGATCACACAAAGGCTAAGAGAGAAACATATAATGGATGAAAAAAATGAGTTGCAGGAGTTGAAGCAGCAACTCCGGGAAGAACAAGAGCTCCACAGAAGAGAGAAAGAAGCACATCAGAGACAAGCACAAAAGCAGACGCAACATGCATAGATTGATGAAAATGCACCCATACAAGTTATAGACTCATCTGATTAGCTGGCATAGAGAAAACAAGGTGAGCAGTTGCAGGAGAAGGACAAGAGGATCGCACAAAGGCTAAGAGAGAAACAGATAATGGACAAAAAAAGGAGTTTCAGGATTTGAAGCAGCAACTCCGGGAAGAACAGGAGCTCTGTAGAAGAGAGAAAGAAGCACATCAGAGACAGGCACAGAAGGGGACACAACATGCACAGATTGATGAAAATGCACCCATACAGGTTATATACTCATCTGATTAGCTGGCAGAGAGCAAACAAGGTGAGCAGTTGCAGGAGAAGGACTTAGCTCAAGAGATTGAACAAATGCTAGAATAGATGGATATGGATAGGGTGCAACTAGAGTCAAATCAGGATATTGACCTCATGCCTTAGAACTAAGAGATCACCCCATCGATTTCACTAGATCTAGAAGCAGACCAAGTTCCAAGTGATCAAGGAGACACAGATATCCTTGAAGACAATCCGAAAGTGGAGATGCACAACATCTCTTTCGACGAGTCTTAACACACATTTGTGTAGTCACGTAGAGTGCCCACTTTGGATGTTCACATATCTCCTGTGCAGTTTGAAGAATGAGTGATGGTATCCAACATGTGCAAGCATCCAACAGCATTGGCCAATGCTACCAGAGCATATGATGAAGCCACCAACTCGAGTATTCGATTCTTGATAGTAGAGAACGAGTGCATGGCTAAGTAGTTACAAGCAGCCAAGCACGAACAAGAACAGGTTACATCATCCACCAGAGCAGAGTTGAAGAGAGAGATACTGGATGAAGTATCGTCCCTCAAGAGATTCATGTGAATGTTTTATTCCAGATTTGGCACTATGCATAAGTCAATTATCCATCTCAAAGGTTGGCAGCAACACTGTGCTAGGAGAGCATGCATCTTGTCAAATTTGCAAACTGTTGTTGACCGCATGAAAACATGAACAATGAGGTACAAAGAGCCCCATTGGATTTTCTAAAGATGATGAAGCCAAAGGCGGTATAGTTGAGGGCACGCATCTGAAGACAAATCTGGAACTATGAGAAACTCCTGCAACTCATCACCAATTTGCAAGCCTCATATGAAGGGGTGTTTGGAAGCATGGATGTCATTGTGCGCATGCACGCAATCCCATCTATTGGCACACTAACCAGGGCAAATTCAAAGAACCAAGTCCGACTGGAGATGGACATGTACTTTGATGAGTTGATACGCATAGCCACTAGCGCAGACTTGGAGATCAACGCAGACACTATGCATCAGTATGTTGTTGGTCCGGATGCACTCAAGGTTATGTTACACATGTTTATCAGATGATTTGGACAGAGGTGCCAAATTAGTGTACCTGGATGCAACATAAGCAAGAGTGCACTTTCAATAGGATGTCACCATTGAGCATGCAGACACCTTAATGTACTACCAATCTTGGCATCAGTTCACCGTCGTCGATCATTGTGAGGATGTCAAAGAGTTGGTCTTCCCACAACTATCTGACTCTTAGTAATGTCTTGTCTAGCTTACTCAAGCCTATTTTTTCTCACATGGGTACATGTGCTGATTGTAATGTAACATCTTGTAAAAGTGAAAGACCAAGTGTCGATAGTAGAGTGTAATAGTCATGTAGTAGTTGAAGAGTCGTGAGGGTAGGTGAAGAGTCACAAAGGGGAATGTCAAGGGTCACCCCACCCTTTTCCATTTATAGAACCTCATAACTAATTGTATAGGATTTTGGGAGCCAAGATTCCTATAGGTGTATCTTAGAGAAAGCTTAGAGTGTATTGTAATGAGCCTTGTCTTCTCCATAGTGTAGAGCTAGTATATCTCTTTGGAGGAGGAGGCAACAGTGACTGTAACGTTCCGTTTTCAGGAGTAGTGGTTGGTCATAGTTGTATGTATGATTGGAGCTTTCACTTTCTTAATATAACAAAGCCAACACATTTCATGCATATGTTGTTATTGTATTTCAACTACATTGGTTACTCTAATGATATATGTATTTGTTGTTTATGCATGTATGTATGGATTTTTCTATATATGTTTGTATGAATCTTATCGAGATGTGTTGTTGGTTTAACCATCACTTTGGATCATTGGCTAACCTTCTTTCCAGCTTGTGATGTATCTCTCTTGTGTGTTACCTTCCAAGCCACGTGTTGTCACAAGTTTCTAAGGGGTGCACTCATACCCCTGTTACGTGTGTTAGACCCATTCATGCACCTTCCTTGACTTGTTGCGCATGTCACACCCTTACTACCAACAAGGAAATCTTACTCACCTCTGCGTGCAACCCAGGTCAAGGAGATAATGTACTACGCCACTACTAGGACTCCTACACCAAATGGTCTGAGGTCTAGTTGGGACTTATTATCGGGGAGATCCCTTGACATGTTGGTGGGTCCAACACCGTCAACATTTTTGGCTACTAGAAGGAGGGCCAGATGACAAGTTGAGTCCTCACATCCTATTTTGAATATTCGCATATCTGTCATTGATATCATTAGATTCCTCCCTCCAGGATGTATGTCTAATGCCGAACCTATCTACATCACAAGGGAGTTTTATGATCTTTGTTGGAATTCATGTGCAATGGTGAAGGCAAAGTGTCCTGGCCTGAGTACTTACACAATTTCCTTGCATTCCTTGAAGATGAAGATGAGTTCGATGAAGTCGAGGTCAGCTTGCTGCTTTCACACACACTTCATGAATCCCCACAACGATGGTGCCAAAACCTGCCTCACAGTTGCATGCACTCACTTCAGTAGTTTTGTGATCTAATTGAATCTACTTTCCATCATTTTGATCCTAAACCTCTTGACAAAAAAATGTTGAAACAACGAAAGACTTCGCATGAATCACCTATGGATTTTTGGCAATGCTTCCGTGTACTTTAGTTTGAAGCTCTAAAAAACCAGATGAAATTCCAATATCTTTAGGACATATTCGAATATTGTCTTCACAAACTACTCGATCCCAAGACAAGGTTGAAGTTCAAACCTTGCTCAACATACTTCGGTGATGGAGTTGCACAATCACAAGCGGAAACAGTTGTTGTCACAGGTGATTGTCCACCTTCCCCTCATCAAACAACTCCACCACCTCAGAATGATGTGGGAGAACACGCGCAAACATCTGTTCAACTTCCATATCTTCCCCATGGGTTGTCACATGCATTTGTTACCACAGCCTCCATCTTCGTGCTCTGTTGATCCTATGGATTGCACTATCTTGTGTTCTTCCATTGCGGACTCTACACCTGTTGTGAATGAGGATCAAATCGACGGAGTTGGTGCTATACAACCAACCTACACTCTCATTCATGATGAGTATATCTGGGAACCTAAACGTCAACTTGCGGTGAAGGATGATCTCCTTCTATCTGCACCTCCTCCACTCTTTCCTGACATCTTTGGTGATTCTGCTATCCCTGGTTTTGCTTGTGTAAATCCATCCATGGATGCACCAATTGTTGATCATCTGCAGAACACACCCAATGTCAATTCATCATTCGACAGTGGAGATAACCATTTATTCATTGAAAATTGACTTGGTTTTTCATCTATTTTTTTAGGAAACACAGAGGGTGAACATTCTTGCTTCTCATCTACCCCTCTGTTTGATTTATCTAATCATGAGGATGTCGATGAAATCATTGATTTTTCCGATCGTGGTTGTCCTGATCCATTTACTCTCGTTTTCTATCACGATGATGATTCTATCACTATTGATCTTTCAAAGCCACCTATTTATGATGATCTATCTATTGACGAAGTCAAAACCCCACAGAATGTCAAGGCACTTCAGCCCGAGTTGATGGTTATGTCAGGCACTCGCTATCCTGAGGTTGGTTTCACTTCCAGTCAAGAAATTGTTGAAACGCCAAAGGCTCCTCATCGCTCATATGTATGGATTAAATATCAATCCAACACACAGATTTTGCTTCCTCCATTTGAACTACATGATCCCATCGCTCATGCATTGGAGGAATCTTACACAGCAAGCACACTTGCAAGATGCAAGTTGTCTATTTTTCTCGCATTTTCTTGCATGTCGTAGTCAAGAGAGTGCACATTCTTAACATTTTCACATAGTTTAGCACAACACCATGGTATGTCCATGGATTACATGTCATGCTCTTTCACTCATTTCTTTTTTATGGATGCTTTTAAACTCGGAGTGTGTTTGTCTTCATTGTTATATCTTTCATGTTTGTTGGTTCACGCAACTATGTTGTTAGTGAACCATGCCTTCACCAACATGGGTCAACCAATGCACCAGTGGCTGCATTGGAAATATCACTTCACATGATCAGGCCCATGAACCATTAGCTTAGGAGTAGGAGTAGTGTTTGCTTGATGACTTGTTTGCTTGCATGCATGTTTTCTTTCTTGATTTGTTGTTTGTTTTCTTGCCTGCATTCTTTTATTACTTGCTTTGCTTTCACATTTTCTTATTCTCTTTGTTTGTTTGTTTTCTTGCTTGTTTACATTAGTAGGTTAGTGTTGCATGAAACTGTGTGTGACTCTTGAAACAAGCAAGGGTAAATTACAAGAGGATTTGTGCTATTATCGATACTTGGTTATCTGTTGTGTTGTCTCTTTATGTATAACTTTTTTTCTTCAATCCATGATACACCAATGGAAAATATGTTCTATTTGAAGTGAACCTTGATGAAAACACAATTCTTGCACGCTAACTAGTATCACCTACTCTAGTCAGTTGTTTTTGGGTTAACCCTTGTCAACTCAGTCAAGTAGAGTAAGGTGAGGGGGGAAACCTTAACAAGTATGTCAAAGGTATATACAAAATACTTCTCTGAAGGAACAACCTCTTCTGATCTCAATAAGTCAGGATCCATCTTCCAGCTCTGAAATAAATAAGTGCTATGCACAGTTATGAAAATGAAAACTGAAAAAAGAGAAAATGTGAAAAATTTTGAAAAAAATGAAAAATAAACAAGGCGAAAGAAGAGAAGGCTTTCTGCACAAATTCATGATGCAAGTAACTGCGCTGAGCTACTGACAAGGCTCATTGGTAGTGGAGTGATGTTTGTCTTCCTGTGTGACTCCGTCAGGGTACTGTCCAGGCCTGCTGGCAATGGAGCAACACAAGTGATGAAACTTAAACTCTGACTATCATATTGCTTTTGTACCAATATACCCCTCATCCCAATCAAAACAACTGTGTTGACTTCGATTGGAATGTGTGCTGACCAACCAAGAGCATGCCAGATGCTACATCTTTCAATCAAGCTAGTGTGGAAACCAAGATGATCAGGGAACTGAACAAGGTCCATTCAGAGAGCTGGAGTTCTACCAGTGTGTTTCCAAGTGTTATAGTGGCTACAACCACCCTCCAAAATTTTTCTTTAGCTTCATTTTGGAGCCTCCCTACCTACCATCTTTAGCAGCGTGTCTTGCACTAAGTAAGTACATAGGCTTCAACTGAGTTTTAGTGTCATGCCAACTTGTGCATGTCAACTTGTTTGTCTCCCACCATAGGTTTTCATTCCGGACTTAGGCAATTTTCTAGCTGAGATGCTCCCCTTGAAAATTGCACAATTTTGGAGGGGAACCAGCCTTCCCTCCAAAAATTGTGTAATCCTGCTGGGCTCAAGAAATGCATAATCCAACCCAGCATTGGGATTTAGCTTAGAAATTGTGCAATTCTAACTGATAGCTAGGGCTTCAGTCCAGAAATTACGCAATGCATGAGGGACAACCATTCTTGCTTAGCCGAGAAACTGTGTAAATCTCATCCCCAGGCTTGCCTACTGCTACATGTGCTTTCAGGTTGATCAGTTCCCTCCAGGACTGAGCAATATTGATTTGCATGCATGGGATGCTTTTCCCGAAAAGGAAAAAAATCAAAAAGAAAAAAACATCCCTATATTTTAGGGATCTATTTTTAGCAACTGGAGGTTACATGCAAAGATCGTTTCAAAAACTTCCCTCCAAGTTTCGTTTTTTCCTATATTTGTGGCATGGGCGTCATAAGCCTCATCCTTATCAAACTTATTTATTTGACACTGCAGAGCTCATTCTCCACATCGATCTTGGAGCTCTGACATCCGACATCACATCTAGGAGTCTTCGACACATTCAACTTAGCTCTTTCTAGGTAAGTTTTATTTTCATGTCATTTGCTACTTTTCTCTTTCTTTTTGTATTTTTCTTTGTATGAACATTTTTTGCTTGGTTTTATTGAACACCTGCTGTCATTTTAATGCATGTTATCCTGTAGAAGCATTGTTTCAAGTTTTTCATTCCATCTCACTATTGTCGCATGCATGTCATTGTTTATGCACCGATGGTCGCCATTGCGGCGACTCGATTCACACTCATGCTTGATTTCTCGTTTTCAGAATCTTGCTTTCACTGTTTGTATGCATGATCATTCACTCTTTCTTGCACTCGGTCTCACCATGCATTCAAACCTTTTCATGTTTTCATTCGGAGGTTCTAGGTTACCTTGGCCTGCGCCTTTCCTTGCCTAGACAATAATGCGCATTTATGAGAGTGAAGGTTGTGCCTTCCCTCCAGAAATTGTGCAAATATGGCTAGCACTAACCTCCAGGATTGTATTATGTAATTCTAGGAGGCAGTGCCCTGCTGGCCCCAGAAATTGTGTAATGCAGTTTATGGGTTTGCATGTCATTGTTGACTAAAATTGTGCATTGCCTAGTTCCAGTCCTCAGCAAGCCTGGCAGGATTGTGCATTGCATAGTTCCAGCAGCCAGTCAACCTCATGACATCTCAGAATGTGCCTTTCATAGTTTTGGTAGTTAATCTCCTAGCCTCCCGGTGAAAATTACACAATCTTCTGAGTCAGTCACCAAGGTATGTTGCATGTCAACCCTCAAATTTTTTTTTGGTTTTCAATTGAAAGATTTCTTGCCATGAGTGTTGCTATGTCTCCAGGTATCACAAGTTTTCGTCCATCTCTCAACAGTATAGGTACAATGGTGCCCAAGAGAGTAGGATCAAAGGAGACCATTGTAAGTGCAACTAGAGATGGAGTTGAACAAGTGTCTATGAGCTTGCCTATCTACGAAGACACCAAGTTGTTCATAGACAAGGACATCGAGATGAAATGGTAGGACATCAATGATACATTCTCTGACACATTTGAGGAAAATCTTGAAGACAACAAGGTTTATGTCAACATTCACAAGTCTGGCTTATACCGGATTGCATGCAGGTATCCCGCGTTTCCATGTGAGGACATGATGCACTAGATTTTCTCACACATAGATCCTGAGAAGATGATATTAAGTAGTGCTAGCGGAACACAGCTTGCTACCTTCAAGGCAAGGGACTTTAAGGAGATGTACCACTTGCCATAGCTGGTGATCACAATGGAGAAACCCTTCAGCAAACTAGGCAAAAGTGCAAACTCCATAGATATCTTGAAGAGCTGGGCGAAAGAGTCAGCCAAGTTCAGGACAACACACAACTAGGTTTACAGGACGAGGATATTACGAAAGGCACATTAGTAATTGGTCATATTTTCATGTCGCTTATAAGGCCAAGAGAGCACTGAAACCTTCCTGCAGGGTTGGGTGATTACGTTGGACCAACTGGCCAACGAAGTAAGACCTTGTAACTGATCTGACATGTTGGCTCTCAGGTTGAAAGAATTAGTGGCATAAACTTGGCATCCACCCAATGGTTAGCAAGTGGAGATATACATGTTCGCTTACATTCTGGATGCATTCTATGCTCGTCAGCAGTTCCTAGGATTAGGTTGGGCATGGACACCTTCGGAAACCTCTATGCACACTTATTGCAAATTGTTATCTGAATGCAGCTTCTGCGGAGTTATCACACAGCTATTAGACCAATTTTTCACCCCGATGTACAAAATGATATTTGAGCAGGATCAAACTTGCATGTCGTAGGCAGTGATGGAGGCATTGATCGACATAGTATATTGGTATGCCTCACCCCTTGCCACCTTCATATGGATGTATAGTGCAGAGAAGGCTCCGCATATTTTACCAAATTTTTCCATGGATAAGCTCATCATGCAAGAGGTGTCATATCATATCTCGACAGGGTTGTTAGCAAGACTGCACAGGAACAAGAAGGCACCTTGGCCTACTCTTCCTTTGTGGATCGAGTTGTATGAGATACAAAATATCAAGCATGTTAAGGCCGAGATGGAGGAGTTCAAAAGACTCACCCTCGGCACCAGAAGTTTCAATCAGTGTGACCCACACTGCTTGGTGGAGGACCACTGTGCAAGAGTGTGGTTTACTTGGATCCACGGGGCATGTCATTGGCCCGAGGAAGGCCAATGGAGATACTGTTATCACTTCTCCAGGCTCAATGAACCAGTCATCATAGTTGTAGAGTGGTTGCAAAGACAAAAGAAGAAGCATCTCAGAGAGCACCATCATCAGCAACAACAGAGGGTAACGTACTTGCGCATGACAAAGGTAAGAGAAAGGTTGTTGACAGCACAGAGGCAGAACAGAGCTGCAAGTTCAAATTAGATCCACTTGTGATGAAAGCATGTTTGGAGATTTAGGCTAAAAGGAAAAAATGCGACAAGAGGATCGTGCAAAGGCTAAGAGAGAAACAAATGATGGAGGAAAAATAAAAGGAGTTGCAGGAGTTGAAGTCGCAACTCCAGGAATAACAGGAGTTGCCTAGAAGAGAGAAGGAAGCATAGCATAGACAGGCATAATAGGGGACACAACATGCACAGATTGATGAAACTCCACCCATACAGGTTATAAAATCATCCAATCAGCTGTCACAGAGAAGGCAGGGTGAGAAGTCACAGGAGGAGGACATATTTCAAGAGATTGAAAAGATGATATAAGAGATGGATATAGATAGGGACCAGCGAGAGTTAGATGAGGATACTAACCTCATGCCTCAGAACCAAGGGGTCACCCAACCAGCTTCACCAGATCTGGAAGTTGAGAAAGTCCCAAGCGATCAAGGAGACACAAAGATCCTTCAAGACAATCCAGAAGCGGAGATGCACAACATATCTTTCGATGAGTCACAACACAGAGTTGTGTAGTCACGTAGAGTGCCCACTTTGGATGTTCACATATCTCCTATGCAGTTTGAAGAACGAGTGATCATATCCAATGTGCACAAGCATCCAACAGCATTGGCCGATGCTACCAGATCATATGCCGAAGCCACCAGCTCGAGTGTTCGATTCTTGATAGAAGAGAATGAGTGCATGGCTAAGGAGTTACAAGCGTCCAAGGAGGGAGGAGAACATGTTACATCATCCGCCAGAGGAGAGTTGAAGAGAGCGATTCTAGATGAAGTATCATCCCTCGAGATAGTCATGTCGATGTTGTATTCCAGATTTAGTACCGTGCATAAGTCAATTTCCCATCTCAATGGTTGGTAGCAGTGTTGTGCTAGGAGAGCACGCGTCTTGTCAAATCTATAGACTACTGTCAACCACATGCAAACATGGAAAATGAGGTACAAAGGATCCAAATTACATTTACCAAATATGATGAAGCCTAAGGCAATAGAGTTGAAGGCAAGCATCCAAAGTCAGATTTGGAACTATGAGGAACTCCTGCAACTCATCACCAATTTGCAAGCCTCACATGTATGGGTGTTCATAAGCATGGATGTCATTGTGCACATGCATGTGATCCCATCTATTGACACACTCACCAAGGCGAAGTCAAAGAACCAAGTCTGACTGGAGCTGGACATGTACTTTGATGAGTTGATGTGCATAGCCACCAGCGCAGACTTGGAGATCAATGTAGACACTATGCATCAGTATGTTGTTGGTCCAACTGCACTCAAGACTATGTTGTACATGTTATCAGACGAGTTGGAAAGAGGTGCCAAATCAATGTACCTGGATTCAATAGAGGCAAGAGTGTGCTTTCAGTAAGATGTCACCACTGAGCACGCGGATACCATAACGAACTACGAAGATTGGCATCAGTTCACCACCGTCGATCATGATGAGGATGTCGAAGAGTTGATCTTCCCATGGCTGTGCGAGTCTTATTACTATCTTGCATGGCTTACTCAAGGCTATTTTGTCTCACATGGGTACATTTGCAGATTGTAATGTAACATCTTGTAAAAGTGAAAGACCAAGTGTCGATAGTAGAGTATAATATTCATGTAGTAGTTTAAGAGTCATGAGGGTAGGTGAAGAGTCACAAAGGGGAATTTCAAGGGTCACCCCACCCTTTGCTATTTATAGAACCTCATAACTCATTGTACAGGATTTTGGGAGCCAAGCTTCCTATAGGTGTATGTTAGAGAAAGCTTGGAGTGTATTGTAACGAGCTTTCGCTTCTCCATAGTGTAGAGCTAGTATATCACTTTGGAGGAACAGGAGGCAGTGAGTGTAACATTCCATTGTCGAGACTAGTGTTTGGTCATAGTTGTATGTATGATTGGAGCTTTCACTTTCTTAATATAACAGAGCCAGCAAATTGCATGCATACGTTGTTATTGTATTTCAGCTATCTTGGTTACTCTAATGATATATGTATTTGTTTTACACATGTATGTATGGATTTTTCTATATGTATTTGTATGAATCTTATCGAGATTTGTTCTTTGTTTAACCATCACTTTGGATCGTTGGTTAACCTTCTTTCCAGCATGTGATGTATCTCTCTCGTGTGTTCCCTTCCAAGCCGCGTGCTGTCATAGGTTTCCAAGGGGTGCACTCATACCCCTGTTACATTTGTTAGACCCATTCATGCACCTTCCTTGACTTGTTGAGCATGTCAAAGCCTTCCTACCAACAGGGGCATCTTACTCACCTCTACGTGCAACCGCGGTGAAGGTGATACTGTACTACCCCACTGCTGGGAATCCTACACCAAACGATATGAGGATTAGTTGGGACTTCTTATTGGGGCAATCCCCTGACATGTTGGCGGGTCCAACACCGTAAACAGAGGGTTTGATAGTATTCAAATTTGATGCATAGTCGTGGCCACTATTTTTCTAGTTTGGAGAGCATACTACTTGTGGTGTTTATATTCGATTTTATGATGATAGCTTGCTTCTGAGAGCATGTATGCATAGTTGATTTCTTGTTGAGCAGAGTGTCTTGGATCCAATTTGAAAATTGATAAAATGAGATCCACATAGAGTAGAGGAGCAATGAATTCATGGATGTGGAGCAGTGATTACAAAGTTTCAGCGAAAGGAACAGTTCTCAATCCAATGGTAGTTGAATATTCCAATCAGAGTTGGGAGAGGATCAATTGATCGTGATGGTTTTCAACGGATGGTGGTCCGTAGATCCTTGCAGAACATAGTCTTCCAAGACGATCAATAGAATCGAGTCTCTAGGATGATTGGAGTCAGCTGATTGTATATGAGGTCGAGTCTCCATGTTGATGGGAGTCAACAAATCTATGTAAAAGACATTTTTTTCTTAATAGAAGATTCAAAGTAGCCCGACAACAATAAGGGTGATTTTTTCCTGGTGAAAGGATTTCCACCAAATATCCTGTGTCTCTTGTGTGGATGTGTTTTTGATGTGTTGATTATTGTTTCTCTCATGGTTATATTGTTTTAGCTTCTTATATGGTTTATATGCATGAGATAATCTAATGTGTTGTTGGTTTATGGT
This sequence comes from Pinus tabuliformis, assembly GCA_031772625.1. NCBI lineage: Eukaryota > Viridiplantae > Streptophyta > Pinopsida > Pinales > Pinaceae > Pinus > Pinus tabuliformis. Next base: position 914,443,048 of record CM062813.1, on the reverse strand, counting down.
GGATGATTTAGCAAGTAAAGTAAATACTTGGTAAAATTGTTAAATAAGTCACAATACTAATTCACCCCCCCCCCCACCTAAGTAGTTCTCAAAGGTTTCCAACATCTCTCTTCTACTTCTTGCTTCTCTTCAGTCTCCTATGTTCTTAGAATGAGATGAAAGCAAGTAGAAAAATATTTTTATCCAAACCCATCTAACACTCTTTTGGTGCTTAATATTTGCCTCCACCTTACTAATAGGTGGCATGAATTTATCAACTAATTAATGAGCTCTTGTCTCCCACTCTTGAAGATAACTCTCTATCTTCTAGGAAACAATTAATTGGTCGGCATCATAATTCCTCAATTAAAAATAATCATCAGATTAGATGCCTAGGACTTATTGATGGGTAATAAATTGTCTGCAATAATTTGTAGCCTCATCTCTTTCAATCATTTGTACTCAACAATTAATTTTCCATATTTTGTTTATTTACAGAAAAAAAAACCTCATAATTACAAATTTACAATCAATTATTATCAATAATACATTGCTAATAATTAAAATTTCCAATTTTTTTTCAAGCTAACATGCTTTAGCCACAAATATACATATGCGCATTTAAAAAAAAAAGTTATATATATAGCAAGCCAAGGGATATCACATTTTCTTTCCATACCTGATAGTTTGCATCATTAAGCATAAGTACACTTTGATGATCCACGAATTGTTCTACATCTATTTGTCCTTTTCCCACAACTATTGATACTACCACTACCACTTCATCTAATACATTACTGGCATAGTCATAGTACTTCATATGGATTTTATTCTTCTTTTGAGATGTCTACTTCTTGCGCTTCTTTTTATTTTCCATAATTCCTTGGATCTCCTCCCATATGTTAAGTTGATCCTGAAGTACCTTCTCTGATACCAATTGTTAGAAACATTGAAAGGGGGGTGAATACCTATTTTAGAAATTATTACAAATTTATATTTTTAGTTTCATTCACCATTCAATTATATACACATCATCAACAAACACATAAACAAGTCATAAACATCATACACAATAACACAAAGATTTTATGTGGAAACCCATAAAGGGAGAAATCCACCATTATTCTTCTTCTCTTCTTAAATATTTTTTTAAAATCTATTCACTGGAACTGACCAATGCGAAGTTCCCACTTGCAATGTTTTATTGGCTCCTACCAATAGAAAGAACCCACTCCCTTCATTGTTTTACTGGCACCCACTAGTAGGAAGCACTGACTCCCTTCATTGTTTCACTGACACACACTAGAAGGAAGCACCTACTCCTTCAGATCAAATTACTGGCACCAACTAGATGGAGGCATCCACCCCCTTAGTCAAAGTGGACCTCTCTTTCATCCATTTTCAAATCGGATCTGCTCCTTCAATACAAAAACACTCTCACTCTTCCATCATCAATAATAAATAATAATTATGAACATCTGAAAATGAGTCTCATCATGCCTCTATCTTAGTGGCAGATATTGATCACTACAACAATTACCTTCATAAACATATCATACTAACAGTAGCCTCTGTCATCAACAACATCTCACCAACTTACAATAATTGTTGTTTATCTGAATCAGTAAGCAGACACTAAAAAACACTATCAAGAAATAAGTAGGGCAAATAACCTCAAACCTACTGCAACCTATTTTACAATAACTCTGTCAATTAGCAACATATCATGAGTATCAACCTTACCCAACATATCTTGAGAATTGAAAGTCTCAACAAACAAAGAAAACCCTAATTCTAGTCTTTGACATCAGCAATATAATAAAGATCTAACTCATAGCAACATGTCATTTGTACATGGTTATACAAGTATTATTGATTATCAAGCCTAGCAACTATACCTTCACTAGCTCACCAATCCAAGGTCTTCATGACATCTCCCTGCAACATAAATCCTAGTTCTGAGAAACATATCAACAAGCATCTCTTAGTCTCATCTCAACAACACAAACCCTAGATTCCTTGGACTTTTATGAAACACTCCAGATTCAGTAGAAAGAACACTTATCTATGCAACATATATCCTCATTAGCAGGTAATACCAACTCTAGTTGAGATATAAGTCAATTTTGGACTTCAAGAAATTGTGCTACATACACTGTCATGAATCATACACTGGCTCAACCATTAGTAGCAACAATACATTATAGTATCAAGGTCGTCACCAAAACCTCTAAACCATAAATATAAACCTTTGATGTTAGTTTCAGCAGCACTATGAGCTTAGCGCCTCATTCTCAACAATTTATATAAATAAGTTGGTTATGCCATCGATATTTTCATAAAACATGCGCTAATTCTCATCACGCTCTATATCAACAATCCCTGTAGTACAAGCTCTAAATACACCCTCAATCTTCAAGAACTAGTAGCCTTGATTTACAAATCATTAAAACAATAGATTCAACAACCATATGTTCACCAAGTAGTCCAAATTCATATTTATATCATGATTATCAATAGCAGAAAGTATCTCATCAAGCTTCATAGCCAAAAATACTCAACAATAATCATATTGTTACTCATAGCATTAACAGTGGAGAACTCCACAATATCTAGTATATCAGCAACAACTTAACATCAAATGATCATTAAGCATAGAGTTAAATCAATCAACAACCATTTTACATTCATAATTATAGGTAATCAAAGAATAGTAGCATAAGTTCCAACTTTGTTCTGAGTGCTGACTACTGGTTCTTGAACTCTGAATAGAAGCCCTACTAATCCATGTCTTTGACAATAAAATCATATTTTTGTAGCCTCATGAAGGTCCTAATCTTGAGTTTCAAACACCAGGACCTTATAACATGGTGAGAAGTTGTTTAATACACCATAGCCAAATCTGACAGGGATTTTATTCCACAACCTCACACTTATGCCCTTCAATAAGTAAAACAGCTCAATCCAGTGTAATAGATCACACAACTCATGATCACAACCAGATGAACATTGAACTGATCACATCACTAAAGGTTCAGACCCGATCACATTACACTCAAACTCATAAATGTATCTTATCAAAGTCTTAGAAGTAATTCACCCCAATCGTAGTTTCATAATGATATAATCACTTCTCTTATTTTGGAGCCTAATAAATTGAGCACTTTGACCACTCTAATCCTCACGTACCCATTCATCAAGTGATGCAAATGCTGTATCAAATAGTGATATTGTAAAACATAAATGTAATGCTCAAAAAAGATGCTGCCAAACAATTGCGCACATCAAAGTAGTGGAAAAATCATAATTATATACCAGAAGCACCTTGCACCTATAACCCACTCACTATGTTCTTTATCACACTATATCAAAGGTAAATGCGCCAAAACACTAAATTTTGACTCTTGTGTACCACATCAATTAGTCTCATGCATTAGATCAGTTCTTCACATGTGCTAAACCACAATTTTGACAAATCTATTGACACTCTGAATCGATTCACTAAGCAAGAAAGATATCATTTGTCACAAGGCATGAAATCAACATCACTTGATTGGTCTAGAGAAAGAGATATGATTACAACACAAATTTGCACAAACTCATCACACCACTACCCGATCATGTGCCTTTGCACTTGGTCAGAAACATGACCATCACACTAGCTTTGTGATTATTGCATCAAGCGGTGGACACACAACTCTTCACACTGAATTGCATCATTTCTATACATAGATCAAATAGACACCTAGGCTAGAACATAAAATAAATAGAAACCAATACTAATTGAACTCTGACATAGTCTCTGAGCATTTAATCACACAACCACTAGATTTCCCTTCAGTTTATTTGCCAAATTGATCATCATAAAGGTCAATTTCGTCCATTCGAACTAGATCACACTACCAAAGGAGATCGATGTGTTAAGTACCAATCGACATCTATTTGTATAACCTTCATTCTACTTAGACCAAATTAAGGCAACGCAAAATACCTTGGCCATTTACCATGGGACGTTTCAATGGTAAAATTAAATGGAAATCAAGTCGACGCAAAACATGATAATTTGGTTTCCTTGCCTTCCAACATTTACGTAGGCTCATAACTAACAGAGTGCTTAAATTACGCATTCTTGGAAACACTAGCAGCATAAAAGAAGTTGTCTTCAAACACTTCAGTAACAAGTGTTGCATGTAGCCGGTAGTCCCTGCTGGGGTCTGCCACAACAACACAATACAAATGCTCTGTGCAACATGTCTACACACTCAATATAATTACCATATGTCCAATTATTCTAGTAATTCATGCTCATAAGTTCACTCTATTACTGAGCAAGGTGAAAACATTTGAATGACATGTGGGCTTGCATTTATGGCCAAAACATTTGAATGACATGTGGGCACCCTGCATGAAAAACCACCTTTTTAAACAATAAATATATGCCCAAGCAAGAAACATTTGGATGACATATGGGCTTCATTGCTAGAATGAAGTGAATTTTCTGCATTATTTCATGTATTTTATGCATTTTAGAGATATTCATAATGTTTAAAATAATAGAATGGATTTGGTAATACATTAATCTTTGGCAACAGTGCACAGTTAAAAAAGCATTAGTCATCATAGCATTGAAGGTAAATAGTAAAAGAAATACACTGCGTTCAATTCAATACAGTTTTCATATCAGAATCTGCAACAGATGGTTGCGATCTCTATTTGTATGCACCACGATCGAGGGCCATGGTTGGATTGTCCAATCAAATGGCCTGCTGGATGCCCTGACACCTGGATAGTTTTCCTACAAATAAAACCAAATGATAAAAGCTTTAGCATATGCTTATTTTCTGTAAAAACATTAACGAATACCAACGTAATAGCATTTCTATTTAATTCTTTTCTATAGAACAGTATCTTTATTAAAGGCCAACCATGAAGCTACCATTAAAATCAAACTCTGTTTGAGGACCCATTTCATGCATAAATGGAGCTTCCATCGAGAACAACCTGATGCCAGTGGCGTTGAAATCAAAGACAATATTGTTAAACTATAGAATATATTGATCAATAGTCACATTCCATGATAATCTGTTCCCAAGTAGACAAATTTTGTCTGGCTTTATTGTTATCTGTTTGTAAATGGACTCCATCAACGCCCGTCACCTTCCCGAGGTCGGCTTATGGTGGCTACAGAGGCCGAAGTTAGAGAGGTTGCATATCCAGTTTACCGAGTGAAGGAAGAAGGCATAAGGAGGGGCGTGACGGTTAACCCACCACCGCAGAGACAGGGACAGATATAAAAAATCTATCACCTCATAAACTCTTCCTAATTTCTTAATGGATGTGTGTGTCCTCTCCTGTTAGTCGAGCGGCTGGCGTGTTGTAGACTCCCAGGCTTGCATGCAAGCCACGTGTCCCCTTTTCTTCTTTTGTAAATGACATTTGACCATCCTTCTTATCTTAGCGTGTTGGCCCCAATCAATTGACATTACATCGTCTTCTGGATTTGTTCTCAGTTTCTTTGGCTATGCGAGTTTCTGGATGTTGATTTAAATTGCTAAATCTGAAAACCTCTAGCTCAGTGGCAGATCATTTGAATGCAGATCAAGAGGTCACTGGTTTGAACTGGGTTGGGCCCTCTTCCATTTCGGCTTTGGCTTTGGCTATGCGAGTTCATAGGTTCAAACCTGGTTGGGTTCTCAAGTTTCTGGATGTTAATTTAAATTGCTAAATATGAGAACCTGCGGGTTGGGCCCTCTTCCAAACACGCTAGCAACGTTGGGCACTAAATCCTCTAGCACACGACACAATCCAGTGTGGCAATCAAATTATTAAATCAATCTCTCTGAAGGCAACGCAGTACAAGATGGTTGATGTAATTTGTTTGCGGGAGGAGGAAACAAGTAGCTGCAGTGGAGCGCCTGCTTATATGGATAATAATAACAAAGCTGGAAGTGGAAGTGGAAGCAGGGTTATAAATGTAGTGCTCAAGGCATTATGTGTGGCTGGAGGGGTTTACCTGATTAGGAAATTCTCCAAGTTCACCACTCGGCAGGATCAGACGTGAATTGTTGCAGAAGCCCTTTGCGGAGAGAAGGTTTCTATATCCACTTTTCCTATTGATTTCATTAGTGGCAAATGCTTGGTTTAATTCAGGGTTAAAATACAAATGAAATTGAATTTGTTATTTGCTTCTATCAGTCATCAAGCGAGCAAGCAATAGGGCATCCTATGACCTATTTCAATCTCAGGTATGGTGTTCATCTCAGCCTTTTATTCTCTATTTGTTTGGATTCCTCGTAGCAAGAAAATAGTACTGGGGTCTCTGTTGTCAAGTGATTACATACGAGTAAGCGTTATGATAAGGGGTTTGCTATTGTAACTCCATGGATGGAGGCACTTTGAATTCCGATAATGACTCAGAGAAAAAAATTGGGACGCAGCAGTTGAAAATTATACAAAATGCATTGACGCCACTCACCTTCAGCTCAAGGAGAGCGTGTTGAATGACCATCAGAATATCAGTACCAGTCTTCTGCACGTGGCTTCCACAGAGGTGATTTATCATTAATTTCCGGCAGCACTGCAGCAGGTTAGCATTCTAGCAATTTGATTAGGGAAATTTATTTTTTTGTTACTGATTACTTGTAATCATTTTTATAATGAAAACAATTTTGAAGAAGCATAACCAAATTCTCTGATGAGCAACGAAAACATTTACTAGCTCATGGTTCTGTTCTAGTAATTCAATATGATAACACTTCAGGAAATTAAAAGAAGAAAGATCAAGAAATCAAATACCTGTTGAAACTGCTTCACAGGGGTGAAGCTCTGAAGCATCTGGGCACCTGCATCTATCAGGTGGGATCCCACGGTGCGTGGCTTCCCTAGCACATCTTCTGGGGTTGAAGCTATGTAACCAGAAGGTGGTCTCTCGCTCGATGTCATGTTGATGGATAAACACACACTAATATCTTCCTCAGCTGAAAATTCAATTACAGAGACAAGGAATAGAAGAACACAATAAGGAACAAGCATAGAAGGTAGGCTGCCAGAGTCAATTTAGCTTGAAAGCTCAGCCACAGCTACATGACATGCATGAAACACTTGGCTTCCTCTCTAACTTTGCTAACCCAACACGTGGTTTCATCTTAATAAAAAGTGGCCCCAACTGGACTTTGGATAAAATGAACTTTGGATAAAATGAAGGCACGAAAAAATCACTGCTGCCCGAACTTTGGATAAGATGATATTGCGTCAATCTTTTTGCATCAGGCGACGTGAAGGCTGTAATAAGACCTCAATTGTTTTCCGAACCAAAAACTTTTCTTAAAAGTTTGTTGAATGAAATTGGGAGCATTAAACTTAGGTTAAAATGCCAAAACACTGAAAAAAAATCGGTCAAAGTATAAACTAATGCTCGGTCAACGATCGATCGATCGCTAATAGTCCCAGGCAGGGACTAATAACAACATAAACTTTTGATTAGTTGTTAGATTACTCCAATATGTATGTTACTGTATCAGATCCATTGTAGAGATCAATGTCAACACTATACCAACATCTTTGTCTTTCTTCATTTACAACTTATAATGTATTTATATTTTCATTTAATATATAATTTATAGGCTATATATGTACAACTTATAATTATATCATCACATACATACATATACATTAGTAATATCATGATCAAAACTAAAATAATATAATTTAAAACATCATTTTAATTAATTGGATATCTAAAGGGAAGAGTGTCAATTTACATCATTAAGTATGTTAAAAATTATTATAAGATATTGGGAAGATAAATTTGATTTTCATTTTTTTGTGATTAGGTAGAGCCTAGGTTAGGGCTAAGTCATCTATTGGATGGAAGAGTGACTTACCCATAACTAGATGCTATAACCAGGATTGTTCGATGCTTACTCGAGCTCGAATGCCCTTTGGTATAGTTTAATTCCCCCAAGTGGTTTTCATCCTTACCCTCTCTATGAGATTTGAACTTTTGCTTGGCGAAGACTAAACCCCTACTCACCCCTACTCAAACCAACTGATTTACACCTCATAAGTAAGTTTTTATTTTCATCATAATTTATTTCATTCAAATATCAAATTATATTTAAAAATAAAATAATGAAATCTAGTGAAAATCTTAAATGATAGAATAAATATCCTTTAAACTCAACATTTCAATTAAAAGAAAGTCACATTATGTCATGAAGCCCCAAGTTGACACATTTTTAAGAACACTTCTAATGAGGAAAGAAACCCACAACAATATATTTTTGTAAAAACAATTTTAACGAAGAGAAGGAAAAAAAAAAATTGTCCAACTATTACATGTTTTGTAGAGTTTTGTTAGAATTTGGGTAAACAATTGTTAGTCAAATCATGATCTTTTGTTGTTTAAAATGCATTTTTGATTAGATATATAGATTCCACACCCTAAAAAATATTTAGACACTTGAATTGTGGAGAGTTTGCAATTTAAGCTTGTAATTCCAACAAATCTCTATTAAATTTTAAACAATTTTAACTAGAAAATATACTAAAAACACTCCACATAAACCTATAATAAATAAACTATAACCAACATTAAAAATAAAACCATACCTATCTTATATAAAAGGCATGGTTCATAAAACCATGCATATCTTATATAAAAGACATTGTACCCTTTATTAGATTGAAAAGGCATTGTACCCTTTATTGAAATCTTGGTCATTGTCGACATTGAACCTATTCCATGTGTACCTATGATGAATTCATAGAAACTATGCAAAGCATCTACATGGCGTGGCAATCACGTGGCAATCTACGAACTATTACAAAAAAAAATTGCGCTTTGTGGACGCTTGAGTTGCGTTATTTGGAAATGGATCAAGATATAGTTATGTTTTGAAGTTTTCGAAAAGTTAAAATAAAATTACAAGGAAATATATAAATATATAAATATATATATATATATATATTATATTATATTATATTATAGTATAGTATGTAATATAATTTAATTGTATATTAATAATATAAAATTTTAGATATTTAAATTATTTTTATAAATTTAGAAATGGAAATGGTTATGGGAAATTATATTTTTATTGTTTAAATTGAAGATAAATTATTTGATAATTAAAAAACTTTTTTTTAAGTTTTATAGATATATTTATATTATTGAAAATTTGATATTACATCAATAATTTTTATCTCTTAAAAACTTTTTGGGATTTTTTATTTTAGTAGAGAGACAAAGTTCACTATTTTTATTACTAATAATTTTAGATTTTTTTTTTAGCCATTTGAGATCCCTCGGTTAAATTTCTAGATTGTTCAAAAATACATACAAAACTTATTAAAGAACAAGTGAGATAGAGAAGACATTGCCCACAAATGATTACATGCATAAGTGTGTTGAGGGTAGCCAAACAAAATCAATGTTCACATATAGCATACTGAGACATCTTGAAAGCGATATAAGCATAGGAAAGCTAGGCATAGCCTATTGAAAAATAGAAAGTCGATAGCCATGAAAAACTACTAATCTAATATGATAACTAGAGAGAGGGAGTTGGAGTTACCTTGGGGTGGATTCTTTGTTAGAGAATTGATAACAACTTGTGTGTGAGGCTGTGAATCTAATCCTGGTTCAGAATCAGAAACCACGCAGCACTCCACCTGTGTTAATATGGCCGCAATATCATCCATATTGTATCTAATGTCCTGGAAAATTCACTTAATCTCCTCTTGTCCTCTAAATAATTGATAGTTGTTGACTTGCTTTTCATAGATTACCATGTGAAGTAAGGTTTCTAGCTAATGGTGCACATCTACTGAGTGAAGAAAATTAAGCCTCCTTTTTCAAAATTTGCCAAGATTTGAAGTCCACCTGAAGGTGTTGTCACTAATTTCAAAGTCAAAAAAGTAGGTCTGGTCCCTAAATTCCTTATCTTCCGAGTGAAGAATCTCATTCATCACTTCAGGGGGTACGAAATCGAAATGATAAGCCACATAGTGCCAACCAAGGAGACATTGACGATGAGAGGAGGATGCCACCCTGATGACTAGGTAGACATTGTCTGGGAGCCATGAAATAGTAGGGATAATGTGTATAAACAAGTGAAGGTGTGTCGACCAGGAGACAATGATGATGGATAAGAAATATTACAAAAGTGTGAAGACTGAACAAAATGAGGGCATCATCAACCATAGAAAGGAAGAATGACCCAAAATGACTTACTAGGTAAGCCTCCCTTTCAAACTGAATTTGCAGAAGAGATTGAAAAATGGGAACTAGGAGACACAGATTAGCCAAGGCCCAACCCGTGAAACTACCAAAACAATATAAAAAATGTGCCAGAATACTAAACATCACATACCAACATAGGAAAACTTAATGATATACCCATAGAGTAAACAATTTGGGAGGAAGCAGTGAGTAACACATCAACCAACTCAAAGGAGGGACCCGTCATTATGTTATGGAGAAACAGAACAAAGAACATGGGCACCTGCAATAACCAAATATACTTCCAAGGCGAAATGATACACAATAACTAGTGAATTGACAGTAAGAAACGAATCGTAAAGGTGGGAAATACGTAGATAGAACTTCGCATAAATTGTTGAGCTCCAATGTTGGTAACTAGGAGCAAAAGGAGAGTTGGAAATCTTCTACGGTCCTAACAATATTGAAAATCCACCACCCTCAGACAAGGTCCATATGTTTATAAAGGAAAACCAATGAGAGAGGATCGAATGGGCAGGAGAGAAGGCTTGAGCGAGCAAAAACCAAATAAGGACAAGTGTGCATCATGGCATGCATGTTAACACCCACATTAAAAACCCAATTCACATGCAATCTTCCCTGAGATGAATCCATGATTAGCTACGATGGCGGGAAACAAAAAACAAGGGTAATGTCGGACTGAGACCCCTCTTCCACCACATGCATGTATTTAAACTCATTTGGCGATGGTAGATGCCTTTAAGCCTGAAGGAAATGTGGACGCCATCTGAAGATTGGAGACCTTCACTCTCGTCCCCATGCACACCTTCCTTTTCACCACTATCATTTCTTGCATGATAATCATTGTAACTGGCATGCCTTTGAAACAATAATATCAACCCCATGAGGGAAAAAATTAGAACTTATTGATTTGGCATTCCAACAAGTTAGAAATAAATGTTGAACAAAACCTTTAATCTTTTCACATCAAAAATATATCCTAAATAAACCTAAATTCATAAAGACATGGATTTTGAAATTTCCGTAGGTGTATCTGTAACAAGTAAGAGAATTAGTAGCTATATACAACATTTTTGTGAATTTTTATATATAGTTATTTGATTATGAAGACAGTGAAATATTAAGACTATTAAGTCAATTTGGGTATGGTATTAGCCATACAATTTAACAAAAATGTCTCATTTCTTGGTAAGCAGTGGATGCTCAACCCTTATATTTAGGAATTTATGAGTACATGAACAAACAGTGCCATAAAAAGGAGTATGGCATTTAGAAGCGTGCGAAAAAACGTATGAGAACGAACGCATAATGAGCATAACAAGGAATACCACAAACAACATGAAGAAATCCAAACAAACATAGATGATATAAATTAAGCAAAGAGTGAAGGGTTGATCTAAACATTCACAAAAGATGACAAAAAGACAACCATAAAGTGAAAATTGTAATAGCCATTGGACAATCTACCAACAAAATTAACAAAGGATAAATAAAATGTTGGTCATGCGAGCTATTTAACTAACAATTATATTAGAGTCACAACACGGAGTTAGAATATTGGCTACACTCAGCAAGGTATTAGAGCATGATAGAGCCCAAACTGATTGTAATATATATACATTAATAACATTGAATAGACGTAAACATGTTTTTTTTTTTTTTTTTTTTCTTTTCAAAAGGTGGAAAAACCTATCAAACTCAGTTTGTCAAACCAACAGTGAGGACAACCATCTCTGGCTGCTATCCGCGAATGTCAGTTGACACATCACTGTTATCAAGGAAAACCACGCCACCTGAAATAACCCGCTGGTGGTCCGTAAGGGAGCAGGCTTTCACTCCTGCCAGATGCCTCTGGGTCTTGGGCCGTTAACCTGTTTCCTTACGTCCGAGGAAGACGAGCTCTTAGCCAAGCAGAAGCAGTTTTAGGGCATACTCCAGGCCCGAGACGTAAACATGTTTTATCAATATCACAAATTTTGAATATTTTGAAATATTAGTTTTTTTTGCACTCAGAAAATCTAAATATTTTATCACTTATGATAAGAGATACCGTGAAACTCATTGCTCCTATTGTATATGTAACAAGGCTAGCCTAATTACAAGAAAACAACTTTTGGGTGAAATATTAGTATATCTAAAAAGAATGTAATACGACTAATCTGTTGTAGTATTTTTTGGTTTTGGTAAGTTAGCATCAATTAGTCAAAAACTGAAAATCATTCCAAAAAATGTTAAGTTGGGATATGGACAAAAAGAATATTGAATCAAAAAATGTTAGGCATATTTTGATAAATAAGTCCATATCAAATAAAATGTTAGAATAGATGCCCTAAAAAAAGAAGGCAAAAATAAAAAATGTTAGATTAGAGAGAAAAGAAAAAAATAATAAATTCTGAAAGTGTTGCAAATCCAAATGCCGCTACTCTCAGTCAAAGTTTATTTTTGTAGATATAAAGTTGTGTGTAGATTGTTTAAATGCCACACTAGTTCATCCAATCCAATTGTACAGTTTAATCATGATTGGATTTGATTTAAATTGTTTGTTAATAGGTAGCAAATAAAATTGGCTCAATAGCTTAATCTGAGCCAATGGAAGCAATAAGTGGATAGAAGTAGATTAAAAATTAAAAGAAAAATGTTGAGTTGCTAATCTAAATGCACTCGGGTGACTAAGATTAAAAAATAATGTTATGAAAGTAAGGGTAGGTAGAGAAATGAAATTGCAACATGATAGGATTTTTATCCTAAGTTAGAACATAGAATACATTTGTATATGTTGATTGGTTTTAATTAACCATAAATTGTAAATATCAATGTTATTTGTAATATTCAAACTTTATTCATTCATTCACCATACCCCATACCCTTCGCATGTCACATCCGCTATAACTCTGCACCCCACCATCAATTTCTGCCATGTCACATTAAAACTCATTCACATATTTTTCATCCCGCACACTCCCCCGAGATCTCAGAGTCTACCTCGATCCTCGACCCTCCTTTGCCATCCAAATTTTATCGACCGGGGGGGCAGGGGGGGGTCTGAAGTCAGCAGTTTTAGAAACAACCCTCTAAAACTGCTTTCCTCCATCCTAGCCTTTCGAGACTTAAAATCCCGAAACAACTTACCACCTGCACTTACTCCCGAACACGGTTTTCATTCGACCATTTACCATCGCTCCTACTTCATCATCCACGTCTACCCCATGTCACTTCCTCATATTATAGACATATTTGGGCACTGCAACCCCAATCTCATATGTCCATAAACCAAGGGCTTCTAAGCCTCTAAAAGTGTTGTTTCATACCCTAAAGGAACAAGGTCAGTTGATTACATCATCTTCCAGAATTTCTCCCTGAAAAACTACTCAAAACTGGTCAAAACTAGACCATACAGACTGCTCAGTGCTAAGGGTGCGATGCATTTCACCTGCTACATACAAAAAGTGCGATGCATACTGGAAAGCCCTTCTGTAGGGTGAGATGAGCGAGAGCAGACAAATGGCAGAAGTAGTTTGCTAGGTGGAAACCCAGAGAATCTTCTAGAAACTGCTCATTTGACACTTGCCTCTCTGAATTCGCCCAGGGATGAGTAAGAGATCATGAAATCTCTAAGTGGAACCAGGAACTATCAGAGAAATGACACTAATCAGAATCCCAGAAGCTGACTCACCCACCTGCAAATATCTATATATGGATCCCTCATCCTAGAGATCCAAAGGCAGGAATTTTGTATTTTGTAAGGAAGTGTTGTTGGTTTCTCTGTGAAACATTGTACTGTTGGGTGATCTAAGCTTTTCATGAGGTGAAGAGGGCTTTCATGTTGGGAGGATGGCATTGGATCAGACAGCTTGGTTGTAATCCTCTCTTCTACTACTTTTATCAATAAAGTTATTTGATTTCTTCCATATACTTGTATATCTCTGAATCTTGTATTTGTGTATGCATTTGTATGGTTAATATACATCTGATCCTATATTTTTTATGGTTATAGATCTTTATGCTTTGATGGTATTTTGTTTCTTTGACTCTACAGGTGTTCTTTAAAGTGGGACAAGTGAGGAAGGAGTGGCGAAAGCTCTATCAACGGAGAGAGGAAACAAGCAAGGAGCCAAGCGAAAGACTGAGGTTGGTACTTGATGAGCCCCAATTTTTGGTACAATTTGGGCTCATATTGGCCTACTTACCTTGCTCAGCCATTCAACTTTTATCACTTATGCATTCAATTCTTAGTATATTCGTGTTGTTTGTAGGAAGAAGGGCAGGCATTATATCTATGTGGCTAATACATGATGATTTCAGGTTTTTGGCATTAAAGAGAGCAAAAGACCACGCAGAAGGAGACAAGGAGACAGCAAAGGTGGCATTGCAGGTTTATAGGGAGGTTGTCTACAGCCTTAAATGACTTCCCTCGTGATTTTCACCTTAACTCCGAGCTCCAACAGCTCTCCCCACCGAGCTTAAAGGCAGCCAACACGTTCTACAGGATCAGCAGTTTTATAGCAGTTTGACTTTCAGTTGGATAGCCAAGCTCCACAAATGGAGGAAGCCAGCTTGATCTTCATTATGTATAAATATGAAGGCCGTAGCCTTTGTTAGGAGCTTTTTGACCTTTTGAATTACTATTGTAATTTCTGAGCACGAGTTACAACTCGGTGTTTGTTTGTTTTGTAAGCCAGTTTTGGCATGACATTAGACTTTTGATTATGAATAAAGGCAAGCAGATTTGGATCTAATTCTGAGCTTTTAAGGGAGCTATAGCTCTCAGGTTAGGGCCCAACCTGAGAGCAATAGATCTCCTCTTCTTGTAGTGTTATTTGCCTTTCTTTCCAGCACTTTGTTTCTTTGTTTGATATGCATTTCAAGAACACAGTCTGCTGATTTGATTTCGTTAATAAGATTGAGTAGGATTAGCTTATGGTTAAATCCCTTTCAGTTGCTTAGATCAAAATAGGAGGTTTGTAATTCACTGGAGCTCCAAGAAAAAGGTTGATAGTGCCTACACTGCCATCTCTGTTTAGAGATTGGGGTGCAGTCTATCCCAACCACCAAAAAAACGCAGTCTTTTACTTTCATGCAAGCTGCAACACAGTCATTTTAATCGTAGATCCATCCATGCACTTTGATCTTGAACCATACTTCTTCATTTCAACTCCATGCACAACTTCTTTTCACGGTTTACATTGCTGTTTATAGGTTTAATAGCACAGGTAACACAGGTTAATGGATTCTCGTTTTTGGTGCAAGACATAAGCAATTTGTTTTATTTACACTGCTCAGTATCACTCCACTTCCTTCTTCTTCTTCTCAACCACGCCTAAAAGCCATCTACTCGACCTCTGTTCAGTTCGTTTACCTTCCAACTCTTCCATTGTTCACGTAGCTCCATTTTCTTGACCTTTCGTTGCTTCCATCCTTCTATCCACCAACCAACTTCATGCACTATTTCTCCATCTTATTTCTCTGTCCCTGAGCCACCACAGCTCCATCTCCACCTTACCTATCCACCCATACCGCTCCATCACTTCACCATCACCCAAAACTCCCACGGTAGACCATCCTGTAGAAGTTAGCAGACTTCCTGTAGAACCCCTGAGTTTCCTGTAGGATCCCCTGCAGACATCCTGTAGGAGCCTGCAAACTTGGTTGCCGAGCATCTGAATGTTGTGGACTTCTGTGGACTGATGCTAGGGATCCCCTGGGACCTCTCCTAGCCCCCCTGACCTTTCCCAAGCTTTCCTTCCCTTCGCACCACCTCTGCACAGCCAAACCCTAATAAGAAACAAAATCATAATCACTCCAACCACTTAAGCAAAAATATAAAAACATGTTCTTTTCAATAGAAATAGTTTGAGTTCATGCATTTCACATCATTAGAAGTAATGGCATCATTCTTAGACATTTGCACTCCCACCATTGCATCATAGAGATTAAGCTAGTCAGATTAGGGTTTACTAGGGTTTCCATGTTTTGGTTGGTTTTCAGTTCATTTTTGCAAAGTAGATTAATTTCCTTTGAGATAGCCTTCGTCCATTATTTAGAAAGCTTCTTCTGAGAACATATAGAAGTTGGCTTGAGCCCTAGCGGACTTGTGCCAGCTGACCAAGTGACAGCTGCGACAAGAGCTAGTACTTGCGCATACAGCACCGTCGCTTCCAAGTTTGTTACGAACTACCGGGTTGATAAAATTAGAGATAGGAAGCTCCAGGAGTTGTAGCATTATTGCTACAATACTGGAGCCCACCATCTTTTTGGCGCCGTTGCTGGGGAAGCGTTAGAGTATTAGTAATTGTTGCTTTTCTTCCATTTTCTTACTCTTACCTTCTACTCAGTAGTTTACTTCATTTCCATTCTGCAAAAGTAGTATAGACATTTCTTGCTTTCATAGATTAGCATTTCCTGCTTTCCTAGATTAGCATTTCCTGCTTTCATAGATTAGCATTTCCTGCTTTCATAGATTAGCATTTCCTGCTTTCATAGATTAGCCTTTCAATTCCGCAATTTCAATTCTACAAGCGTAGATTAGCATTTCCATTCCTGCAATTTCATTTTAGCAAAGTAGACTAGTTCTTTCCTGCATTCAATTCAATTCCGCATCTTTATTTCAGTAAGATAGTTAGTTGTAGATCAATCTGTTTCAGTTTTGCAGGTACCAAGAAAAAAGAAAAAGCAATCAAAAAGAAGTTTTCTCCATTTCATGCCTCGTAGGAACCGAGATAAATCAGGCAAATTCCTACCCAACACCCCCACCACATCACTGAGTCACCCTTCTCTCTTATTTGGTGACAGTGATCCAGAAGAACCTATAGGTGAACATCCTGAGATAGACAAAGATCCTATAGAAGAAGAAGAGTTAGAGACCACTCCATCTGAAGCTATGGCTGACAATAGAAGAGAAGATGAGAGAATAGAAGGTGCCTTCCCCATCCGAGAGACCAATGGAGAGATGAAAATGAATAACATTAGCCCCTCCGCCTTACCTCACTTCCATGGACTGACTACTGAAGATCCTGATACCTTCCTGTTTGAGTTTGCTGTCCTCTGTAGAACCTATGACTATACTGAAGATGAGCAAAAGCTGAAACTCTTCCCTTCAACTCTTAAGGATGCAGCATTACGCTGGTTCATGGGCTTACCTGGGAATAGTATCACCACTTGGGCTCAGATGCAGCAAGCTTTCAATACCAAGTACAGGGATTACTATAGGTCCAAGGAAACCAAGGGAGAAATCTTTCGGATGACCATGGGAAATGATGAGTCCTTAGAAGATTATGAGGAGAGGTTCCAACTTAGCTATAAGCGGGCCAGGTGCACACTTGACCCTGAATCCCTCAAGTTGGTCCTGCTCCGAGGAGTCCCTGAAGACCTCTTAGATACCCTTCACATGTTAGCTGGGGGGGACATTTACCAACTGCCTTATGAGGACATCAAGACTGTGTTTAGAAACCACTCCAGGGCAGCTCGGAAACGAGGTAGAGGAAACCTCCTCTCAACTAGTGTCCCTTTCTCCAAACATGAGCTTGCAAATCAATTAGAAGATCTCAAGAGTGAGGTGAGACAGACCATTGCCATGCAGCTGGACACATTCAGGATCCAGCAGAAGAAAGAAGAAGCTGAGAGAGCCTTGGCTATCTTCTGCCCTAGGTGCACAAGGAGACACCCTAAGAACGAATGCCCATTGCATTCGATCGAAGTGTGTTTCGTTTGTGAGGAGGACCATCCCACAAATCAGTGTCAAACCTTACCTGGGTTTAAAGCCATGTACCAAGGGACAGAAGCCCCCACCGAACCTCTCTATTTCATCAACCAAAGGAGGCCACAAGGATCTAGACCTTATCAGCAGGGAATGCAAGGGGCACCTCAATCTTATTACAGCCCCAACCAATCGACTCCTATGCCTTCCTGGGGTCCCCCTGCTCATCCTTCCTAGTCCATGCCTCCTCCATGGTCTTATCCACCTCAGTACCCTACTCAACCTACTTCTCATTCATATCATTCACACGCCCAGCCACAGCCTCAGTGGAATGCACCTCAGTCGGGGTGGAGGCCCCAATACAACACTCCTCCTACCATTTTGCCTCCACCACCAGATCAACCTCAACCTTTACCTCCTTCTCCTCCAAGGAAACCTCAAATGCCTGCTCAACCGAACCCGAACCCCAACAATAGACAGGCTCAGCAGGTATACATTGGGGAAACCTCATGCCCTACCTATGCTGTGGAGATCCAGGAGATCAATCTTCGATCTGGCAAGACTCTACCAGATCGCCAACCTCCTCCCCCAGAGGATGAGGAAGATAAACAGGAAAGTGAACCAAAGGCTATTCCACCCTTTCCTGAGAGACTAACAGCCACCACACAACCCAACCCAGAGGAGGATGAGGTTCTGGGTGAGCTAAAGCAGTTGTGTGTGAAAATACCACTTCTCCAAGCCATCAAGGATGTGCCAATATACAACAAACTGGTTAAGGAAAAGTGCTTCAAACATCCAGGCAGGCGGAAGAAAGATGCTTCAACCATTAATGTCATAGGACAACTGTCTGACCTTATGCTAGGACAAGTCATCTGCCCAAAGTACTTAGATCCTGGAAGTCCTGTAGTAGATGTCCACATCAATGGCACCATCATACCTCACACCTTGATTGATCTGGGGGCCGCCATTAATGTGATGACCAGGGATACCATGCTCAAACTCAATCTTCAGGGTTCCTTGAGGAAGACCTCGACAGTACTGCAACTAGCAGATCGCTCCACCGTGACTCCCAAAGGGATTGTGGAGGATGTCTTGGTCTCTATTGACTCTTGGGAATACCCTGCAGACTTCCTAGTTCTGCAACCAAAGGCAAAGCTTACTGGATATCCTCTCATTTTGGGAAGGCCTTGGTTAGCTACTGCAGATGCTTACATAAGTTGTCGTGCAGGGAACATGACCATCAAAAATGGTCCCATGTCCAAGCAGCTAGTCCTATACCCTCCTGCCCAACCCTCCTTAGAGCATGACTTACCACTCTGGTTGGAAGAAGGAGAGGAAGACGAGGTGTACTCAGCACCTCTGTGCACCCTAGATACCACTAGAAGAGACCCCCCAACCGAGGATGACTTGATCGAGACCTTGATCCAGAATCCGCCTTCCAGTGCACTACCCTTAGAGAAATTGGTGGAGGATGCCCAAGCTAGCACCTTAGTGGATCTTTGTACAACCAACCCGGTTACTCCCAGAGTCAAGAATGTGGAGTTTGGCCCTGAGAGAGCATTGAAGATTAGCTCCTCCCTATCTCCTTCCCAGGAAAAGGAGCTGTGTAGCTTGTTGGCCAGCCACCTAGATGCTTTTGCTTGGAGCTATAAGTAGATGAAAGGAGTCCATCCTTCGGTCTGTACCCATCATATATAAATCAAAGAAGATTGTAAACCGGTTAGGCAGCCTCAGAGGAGAATGAATCCAGCCCTTAAGGACATCGTCAAGGAAGAATTGCAAAAACTGTTGGATGCCGGATTCATCTACCCCATCTCAGATAGTGAATGGGTGTCCCCTCTGGTGTTGGTTCCCAAGAAAAATGGGAAATGGAGAATCTGTGTGGACTACCGAGAACTGAACAAAGCTACCAAGAAAGACCATTTCCCTCTACCTTTCATAGATCAAGTGTTGGATGGACTGGCAGGAAAGAAGTTCTTCTCTTTCCTGGATGGGTTTAGCGGGTACAACCAAATCCAAATCAGCCCGGAAGACCAAGATAAGACCACCTTCACTTGTCCTTGGGGTACCTTTGCCTACCGAGTTCTTCCCTTTGGGCTATGCAATGCCCCTGCTACCTTCCAGAGAACTGTCTTGAGCATCTTCTCGGAGCTGGTCCATGATGCAGTGGAAATCTATATGGATGACTTTACTCCTTATGGGGCCAACTTCCAGGAAGCATTGTCCAATCTGGGAAAAGTCCTAACCAAATGCGTTGAGATGAATTTGTCCCTTAGTCCTGAAAAATGTGAATTCCTAATGACTGAAGGGACCGTGCTAGGCCATACCATTTCTTGCCAAGGGTTACAGGTGGATCCTAACAAAATTGCTCTCATCAAGAAGGTTCCACCTCCTCAAAAGGTAAGGGATGTTCGGAGTTTCTTGGGATTAGCAGGATATTACCGGAGATTCATTAAAGACTTCAGCAAGCTAGCCTCGCCATTGTTTGGCCTGTTGGCAAAAGATGTGGAGTTTAAATGGACTGACGATTGTCAGAAGAGTTTGAATGAATTAAAGGACAAGTTGGTGTCAGCCCCAATCCTGAGAGGTCCAAACTGGGCCCTACCTTTCCACATCCACACTGATGCCTCGAACAAAGCCATAGGTGCAGCTTTAGGACAAGTTGAGCAAAAACTTCCATATGCCATTTACTTTGTTAGCAAAAACTTGTCCAAAGCTGAGCTGAATTACACTGTAACCGAGAAAGAATTCTTGGCTGTGGTCCATGCACTGAACAAGTTCCGACATTATATCACTGGCTATCAAACATTTTTACATACAGACCATGCTGCAATTAGATATTTAATGAATAAACCAGATGTGAATGCTCGTATTATTAGATGGTTACTTTTATTGCAGCAGTTTGATTTGACCATTGTTGACAAACCAGGTAGAGAAAATGTTGTTGCTGACTTTTTATCTAGATTGGATTTGTCTGCAGATGAGGATGGAACAGTGGATGACCAGATGCCCGATGAACATCTGTTTGCTATTTCAGTACTCTCTCCATGGTTTGCTGATATAGCAAACTACCTTGTTTCAGCACAATTCCCTCCGCACCTATCTTCAAGAGAGAAGAGCAGAATCATCAGAAAAAGTGCCTCATTTACTTGGATCGGGGGCAATCTGTTCAAGCTTGGCCCCGATCAGATCTTAAGGCGTTGTGTAAGGGAGGAGGAAGTCTTTGATATCCTCCTCACCTGTCATGATGGGCCTTGTGGAGGACATTTTGCAGCAAAGAGAACTGCCTTCAAAATCCTGCAGGCAGGCTACTATTGGCCCACACTTCATCAAGATGTCAGAAGATATGTCAGCCAGTGTGACCAATGCCAAAGAATGGGGAAACCGACCCAAAGGGATGAGATGCCTCTCCAACCTCAGGTGACTCTTGAGCCATTTGAGAAGTGGGGTATGGACTTTGTGGGCCCAATCAACCCTCCTCCGAGGCAAAGGTCTTACATCATTGTGTGCACTGACTACCTAACAAAGTGGGCAGAGACCAAAGCAATCAAAGCAGCAACAGAAGAAAAGGTGGCCGAGTTCCTAAGAGAAAACATCTTCTATAAGTTTGGCTATCCAAGAGAGCTGGTCACTGATTAAGGGAGCCAGTTCACCTCCAACCTGGTTGAAGATCTACTAGCTCATCACAAGATCAAGCATAGGACTTCCACCCCCTATCACCCTCAAGCGAATGGGCAGGTGGAAGTCACCAATAGAGCATTAGAAGGGATCTTGACTAAGGTGGTGAGCAGCAGCAGAAAGGACTGGGCAGATCGCCTGGTTGAAGCCACATGGGCTTACAACACCACTTGGAAGACCACCACCGGCTTCACACCTTATGAGCTGGTCTATGGGAAGAAAGCTTTGCTGTCCATTGAATTTGAATACAACACTTTGAGAATGGCAGCTCAGCTGGACCTAGATCTCAGCCATGCACAACAAGAGAGGTTATTGCAGCTGAATGGACTGGATGAGCACCGAATGCAGGCCCTCCTTCACTCAGAAGTGGTTCAACTTCAGAGAAAGGTGTGGCATGACCAACATCTCCATGACAAGCAATTTCAGCTGGGAGATTGGGCTTTGTTGTATGACTCCAGATACAAAGATTTCAAGGGGAAGCTGAGAACCAGATGGCTAGGGCCATATTCAGTGGAAAAATGTCATGACAATGGATCTGTTCTTATTCGGACCATTGATGAGGAAGCCATCCCCATGCTTGTCAATGGGCATCGATTGAAGATCTACAGGTTGCCCCTCTCGAGACAAGAGTTCATCAAGACTATGGAGAAGGCAGTGTTGGTCATAGAGAAGGGTTCTGCCCCTACTTTGGGCATACCCTGAAAAATCTAAAAAAATCTAAAAAAAAAAAAGAAAAGAAAATAAAATAAAAAAAAGAAATAATAAAGATCCTTGGGTGAAAACCTTTCTGAGGCACCCAAGGCAGGTGGTAGGGGTGAAAACCTCATTGAGGCGCCCTTATTGTCTTTTCAAAAAAAAACAAAAAAAAAAAAAGGAGATTGGAAAAAGATCCTTGAGTGAAAACCTCTTTGAGGCGCTTAAGGTAGATGGCAAGGGTGAAAACCTCAATGAGGCGCCCCTGTTATCTTTAAAAAAAAAAAGAAAAAACACAAGAAAAAAACAAGGTCAGCAGATTCATTATGTAAAATTGCATGCAGGTGTTCTATGGAGGAGAGGAAGCCTCTCAACTCAAAGCCAAGGGTCCTCATCATGCAGTCAGGACACCTCACCAGCACCCCCTCCAAGAATACTCATTTTTTCCAAGGTATGTGCAATTTTATTATAGCTTGAGTCTTCTACAGGAAGACGCAGATTTTCTACAGGAAGATGCAGAGTTTCTACAGGAAGATGCAGATTTTCTACAGGAAGCTCTGTATTTCTACAAGAAACTTCCTGTAGAAGCCCATAACGGCCCAGAATTCATTTCATGAAGAGATCTAACGGCTAGGGATCGGTTTGGACGCATGCAAGCCACTGTTGTCACCCTTGCACATTGCTGTTATCTTGTTCCACCATCCTTGTCGACATGCAACAGAGTTACCTGCACCAGCAAAGCAGATCGATGAGTTCTCAAGAAAAAGCAAATTGTAAATAAAAAAAACGCTAGAGATCTCACACCATATTCATCACAGTCATCCAGAAGCTTCGGGAGCGTGATCGTGAGGCCATCCATCGTCGTGCAACATGCACCCAAGGAGGAAGAACTGTTCCAAGACATCCTACGGGAGTCCTGTAATAGTTAAGCCTGCTAGAGTGGATACCATTCACAGTGCAGGCCATATGCAATGAAACGTGGGCGCATGCAACTAAAGCATCCCATCCATCGTCGGCAGCTTGTGAACATGGATCTCCGGGCCTGTGTAAGTTTGCCAGCAGCAGGTAAATCGACTCATCAACGTCCAAAGAACCGAAACATCGTGTGCAGCCGCGCAGGTAAGTGTCTTGACCCTTCCTTCCATCAGATTGCATGAATGTTACTTTGATTGATTGCTAAGTGTAAAGGTGAATGGGTTGAGCGGCCGTATGGCCATTTGGCCAGCCATGTCGGCCAGTTAATGGTCTAGTTGGATGTGTGGGTGGCAGCCATGACAAAAAGAATGGGCAGCACGCACGTGAGGGCAATCCCGTCGAAAAAACGAGTTTAACCGAAGAGGCGGCGACAGATCTGCGGGAATTGATGCGGCAGCAAGTGAACGCGTAGTTGAATGATGGGATGACATCACCCAACGGTCCGGCGGGGACAGCTCACCCCCCGCGCCACGGATTCCGCCGAATTCAAAATCTAATCGGCTAGATTGCACTCATGCATTTATCAACCATCGTTTTGAACTCGAGCGACTATCCTGATCTTTCTGCAGTTCGATACGCTGAGCCTTTGGCCATCAGAACGATTGTAAAGCACACCCAAGGCGCAGACCGACTGCAGTCATCCCGAAAATCGCGTGTTGCATTCTACAGGAACACTGTCATTCTACAGGAACGCTGTCATCCTACAGGAACGCAGTTTCTACAGGAAAGCGGGTGCCTCACGTAAAAAGGTGGCAAATTAAAAAGGTAACCCTGAACTCTTCATGCAACTGGTTATTAAAGGTGGCAGAATTGTCGTCCACAGTCTGGTTATAGAAAAATGGTGAAATTGTTGTCTGCTGTGCCTATACTGTCATTCTACAGGATGTCAGGGTAATTAAAACTGTGTTAAGTTCCTCAGGGATAAACTTTGTGGATTATGTGCATGACAATAGCGTAATTCTACGCTCTACCTCAGTAGACCAAATTCCTCCCACAATCACCATCTCTGGTTAAGGAAACTGTTTTATCATGCCAGGTGGGTTTATTAGACGAGAACCCACTGATTCAACCAAGTTAAGGGAAAATCAGGAGGTGGTGGAGCTCTTCACACGAGCACAATGGATATCCTTTTGTGATAAGCTGCAGGGTTACGACGATGAAGTGGCCGAAGAATTCTTGCAGGCTCTGAGGCCGAAATCCAAGACACTGGCCACAGTAAATTTCAGGGGCCTAAGCCTCAAGCTCACCCCGCAATATATCAGCCGAATCACTGAACTTCCAATGGGTCTGTCGTGGGATAAGGAAGAACGGAAGTTGAGCCAGCAGGCCAAGAAAGAATTCTTTCCACCTGAGGAGGAATTCTCGGAGGACAAAAATGGGGTGCGAAGAACAAGTTTGTTGCCACCATGGAACGAAGTTAGCCTGCAAATCATGAAGTATATAACCTGTGAAGGTCGTTATAGCATCGTGTACGGGTATCACTTTCGGTTGCTCACTGAATTGAGGCACCGGATTGATCTTCCTGTAGAAAAGAAACTGAGCATTCCTTATTTCCTGCTACAGTCTTTGATTGAGTGTGCTACAAAGCTAAAAGAAGGCATACCAGATCAGGTAGCCCACCATGGGTTGATCAAAATTCTTGTGGAGGATGCACTTCATTCATATAAGGTTCCCCTCTCATGGGAATCATTCAGGAATTTAACAAGAGATGGAGACATAAGGATGCTGACTGAAGAAAGTGGTTCCTCCAGCAGTGAGGAAAAAGGATCAGTGGCCGAGGGAAAGAGAGAAACATGCCAGAAGACCCCGACCACAGTGCAGAAGAAAGAACAAAAGAAGAAGCATGAGAAAAAGGATGACAAAGAAGAAGGTGACACACCCATCTTGTCAGCAAGAGAAAAGAGGTTGAAGAGCAGAACGGACAAAGCTGAGGTGGTCCACATCAGCCCAAGTACCTCATCAGCACCCGCAACCAAACCAAAAAGCAAAACCCAGGCAGCAAAGCAAGCCAAGGTGGAGACACCTGTGTCTACAGGAAAGCAGAAAGGGTCTTCTACAGGAAGCCCGAAATTGGTGAAGGAAGGGTCTTCTACAGGAGGCCCGAAAGTGGTTAAACCAGGGTCTTCTACAGGAAGCCCGAAATCAGAAAGGAAGGGGCCCTCTACAGGGAGCCCTGGGAAAGCGAAACACAAGGAAGGGAAGGCTGGCATTCTCGAAAGGGAGGCAGCAGCTGCGCTGGCCGCCCTCAGTACACCACCAAAGCCAAAGGAGAAGAGAGAGAGGGAGAGCCCTCTACCTTTTGAAGCTAGGAGAAGTAAGAGAATAAAAACGGGCAAGCCGCAGCCTCCACCCAGTAGCCAAACCATCTTAGGGGGTGTCCCTACTTCACCCAGTGAGAGATCCCCCTCCAAAACATCGGCCACCCCCGAGAAGGGAAGCCCAAAAATAACTTCCTGGACACGAAGGATAGGCCAATCGGCTTCCGAAACCCGGCTCAAGGAAACGGAAAAGAGGGAAGAAGCGCCACCCTCGTCACCACCGGGGGCAGAAAAGGCAGGGCCACCAAAAACAGGAAAGGAAGAGCATGCTCCGGGCCCTAGTTCTCGGCCAAGGACAAGGAGCAGGAGCAAAGTTGCTCAAGGATGAGCAAATGTTTTAGCTGGGGGGTGATGATGAGCCCCAATTTTTGGTACAATTTGGGCTCATATTGGCCTACTTACCTTGCTCAGCCATTCATCTGTTATCACTTATGCATTCATTTCTTAGTATATTCGTGTTGTTTGTAGGAAGAAGGGTAGGCATTATATCTATGTGGCTAATACATGATGATTTCAGGTTTTTGGCATTAAAGAGAGCAAAAGACCACGTAGAAGGAGACAAGGAGACAACAAAGGTGGCATTGCAGGTTTATAGGGAGGTTGTCTACAGCCTTAAATGACTTCCCTCGTGATTTTCACCTTAACTCCGAGCTCCAACAGCTCTCCCCACTGAGCTTAAAGGCAGCCAACATGTTCTACAGGATCAACAATTTTACAGCAGTTTGACTTTCAGTTGGACAGCCAAGCTCCACAAATGGAGGAAGCCAGCTTGATCTTCATTATGTATAAATATGAAGGCCGTAGCCTTTGTTAGGAGCTTTTTGACCTTTTGAATTACTATTGTAATTTCTGAGCACGAGTTACAGCTCGGTGTTTGTTTGTTTTATAAGCCAGTTTTGGCATGACATTAGACTTTTGATTATGAATAAAGGCAAGCAGATTTGGATCTAATTCTGAGCTTTTAAGGGAGCTATAGCTCTCAGGTTAGGGCCCAACCTGAGAGCAATAGATCTCCTCTTCTTATAGTGTTATTTGCCTTTCTTTCCAGCACTTTGTTTCTTTGTTTGATATGCATTTCAAGAACACAGTCTGCTGATTTGATTTCGTTAATAAGATTGAGTAGGATTAGCTTATGGTTAAATCCCTTTCAGTTGCTTAGATCAGAATAGGAGGTTTGTAATTCACTGGAGCTCCAAGAAAAAGGTTGATAGTGCCTACACTGCCATCTCTGTTTAGAGATTGGGGTGCAGTCTATCCCAACCACCAAAAAAACGCAGTCTTTTACTTTCATGCAAGCTGCAACACAGTCATTTTAATCGTAGATCCATCCATGCACTTTGATCTTGAACCATACTTCTTCATTTCAACTCCATGCACAACTTCTTTTCACGGTTTACATTGTTGTTTATAGGTTTAATAGCACAGGTAACACAGGTTAATGGATTCGCGTTTTTGGTGCAAGACATAAGCAATTTGTTTTATTTACACTGCTCAGTATCACTCCACTTCCTTCTTCTTCTTCTCAACCATGCCTAAAAGCAATCTACTCGACCTCTGTTCAGTTCGTTTACCTTCCAACTATTCCATTGTCCACGTAGCTCCATTTTCTTGACCTTTCGTTGCTTCCATCCTTCTATCCACCAACCAACTTCATGCACTCTTTCTCCATCTTATTTCTCTGTCCCTGAGCCACCACAGCTCCATCTCCACCTTACCTATCCACCCATACCGCTCCATCACTTCACCATCACCCAAAACTCCCACGGTAGAGCATCCTGTAGAAGTTAGCAGACTTCCTGTAGAACCCCTGAGTTTCCTATAGGATCCCCTGCAGACATCCTGTAGGAGCCTGTAAACTTGGTTGCCGAGCATCTGGATGTTGTGGACTTCTGTGGACTGATGCTAGGGATCCCCTGGGACCTCTCCTAGCCCCCCTGACCTTTCCCAAGCTTTCCTTCCCTTCGCACCACCTCTGCACAGCCAAACCCTAATAAGAAACAAAATCATAATCACTCCAACCACTTAAGCAAAAATATAAAAACATGTTCTTTTCAATAGAAATAGTTTGAGTTCATGCATTTCACATCATTAGAAGTAATGGCATCATTCTTAGACATTTGCACTCCCACCATTGCATCATAGAGATTAAGCTAGTCAGATTAGGGTTTACTAGGGTTTCCATGTTTTGGTTGGTTTTCAGTTCATTTTTGCAAAGCAGATTAATTTCCTTTGAGATAGCCTTCGTCCATTATTTAGAAAGCTTCTTCTGAGAACATATAGAAGTTGGCTTGAGCCCTAGCGGACTTGTGCCAGCTGACCAAGTGACAGCTGCGACAAGAGCTAGTACTTGTGCATACAACACCGTCGCTTCCAAGTTTGTTACGAACTACCGGGTTGATAAAATTAGAGATAGGAAGCTCCAGGAGTTGTAGCATTATTGCTACAATACTGGAGCCCACCAGTACTCTCTGCTTCTCTCTCATCTATCTCTCATAAAGGAAAACACAAGTGACTTTAAATTGTTTGTTTCTAAGATAGCTACCTGTCTTAGTGGGACTAGCAGCTCTGAATGGACACTAGTTTTCCCGATAGCAAAATGGCGACTCCGCTGGGGAGAAAATAGTTTGTTTGTTTGTTTCTATTTGTTTACTTCATAAACTACAGACGGAGCCTAAAGTTAAGCCACCTAGCCTTCTAACTGCTTTTGCTATGCAACTGCAAAGTAGATCAACACTGCTTCAGTCAATCTTTGGGTTTGTTTATGAATTGAACAATTAACTTACAAACATCCTAAGTGCCCTGGTGGTAGCTCTAGTAACCTCATTATATCAGCCCTTGTACTTTGTGTTTACTTCCTATCATAAGCTCAGCCTAAATCCCTGAACTAAGCTGCAAACTGTGAGCAAAAAACAAACTCAGTCTTGTCCCTGGACCATCGTACTGTCTCTCATTGGCATTCTAGATGCATTGCACCTCCCATGTGTTGCAAGTGAGATGCATCCCTGTTTCCCTGTGTTACAGGTGCGATGATTAGGTGAGACTGTTTGTGCCTCCAGATTTTGGTTTTCTCTGCATTGTCTTTAGCTTTATTCAGTAGTTTTTCTGTCTATGATCAGTATATCACTATTGAAACTCCCTTCCTTTACATTATTCAGCCTCCATTGATAATGGATTGTGAATGTTTTTTTATTTATTTTTCATTTACAGTTCTCCTTTGCAAACAGTAGCTTAATCAAACTGTCGTCTTTTGATTTGAAAGTGTCGCAAGTGTCGTTTTCAGTGAAGAAAAAGAGTGTTGCAAAGCATTCCTCTTTTAGATAGTCGATTTCACTTTTGCCATTGTATTTGATTTAAAATTATTAGTATTTCAAGTGTCAAAAGTAGTTTTAATTCAAAATCACAAAGTGTCGTCGTAGTCTTCCTTTCGTTTTTTGAAGAGAAAATTGTTAGTACTGTCGCTTTGAAAGAAAATAATTCAGATCTGTACTTAGTCTTCTTTTTGTCATTCTCACATTAAGGAAATTGAAAAACAATACATGCATGTGCATTTGCATTTAGACTGCATGCGGAAATTGATTTAGGACAGTGCATCTAGTGTGTGCTCTCTGCTCTATGTTGAAAGAATTTTACTTCTCTTTCCTTAGTAGCTAGGATTTTCATTGCAAAAAGAAAGTAAACAATTGTTTATCATCTTAGATTGCATATTTAGGAATTGTATATCTACATCACATGGTGAACCTTAAAGGAAAACATCTTAAGAAAGATCAATTATAAAATAAATCTCAATGAACATAAAAAGTCTTTGGAACCTAACGCACAACATATAGAAGTCTAGGCTAGAGACATATTCTGGCATCATAAAGCCTGGTAACTATCATTTTAATCGTAGGTTGGGTGATTCCTCCTCTTTGATACGACAAGTGCCGGTACGGACTTGTGCTCCCATGTACCATCAAGTATATATTGGGAGACCACAATAGGCTATATCCTTTATCTTTAGAAATCCATGTCTGTCGCCCTATCAATCGTAATGCACTGAACACAGCATTCAGGAAGATTGACTGTTGTACCTTAAAAAGTATTCTGCAGTTTTACGATTGGTTTGGTAATCCCTCTGTCTAGATTTCCAGAGTAGTCACTTTCGTTCCTTTTTAGACTCCTTAAAAGAAAAGGTCCATCTGAGCACTTGCCACTTCAGGCTCATTAAAAATCGAAGGCGACTAGAGTCATCTTTAGCTTTTTCTCGATTCTTAAAAAGTAAAAAAGAAAGTTGTGTCAAAGCATCATAAAATTTATTTTATTCGGAATAACGTCACTATTCCCTCATTGGTCTTAGGTTGAGAAAATGGAGTCCACCAATCAAGGATCTCCCCTTGGGGGGGATCCTAGTCCCTTCTCCTCTTGGGGAGATGTTGGTGCACCTCATATGGCTACTTTGTCCCTTCCAGGACTTACAATTGGCCTGCCAGTATGGCTTTTCTCGACCTCTGTCATTAAAAACACCGTGATTCCTGAGCAATCAAATCAGCAACCAGATGATACTAGAGTTACCCCACAACCTTCTACATTGTTTATTTCTCCCTCTCCTTCTTCCTCTTTGCTTGGTGAAGCTAGTAATGCTAAAAACCAAGTAACTGAGAAGAAGAAGAAATGGAAGGAGAAGAAGAAGAAGAATCCAACGGCAAAATGGGGCAACCATGCATCATCTGGAGAAAATCCACACACTGCACCATCCAAACCTAAATCTCCATGTGTCATTTGCAAGGGAGACCACTATCATCGAGATTGTCCTTGCATCCCACAAATCTTAAGGGACTGGTCTCCTCGCTTGCACAATCCGGTGTCTTGAACCTCTGACGATCATGTTGAAAGTACACCATCAACTAGTGAAAATGAAGTCAATGGACAAAAAGGAAGATCTAAATTTCCTTGTAGACTGTGAAGGCGATCATGCCCTCCACCGTTGTCCCTTTCTAGACGAAACTAAAAGAGTCTTGGAGAACCGTCCTGCTTCACCGCTGCGGCTTCCTCCTGGATACAAGAAACCCTTGCCGAGTCCATTGCTAGTTGGAAATTCAACTGACACATCTTTTTTGTCAGTCGAAGCACCTATCATTGAAGATAAACCCTCTGAGTCCACACCAGACCAAAGTCAACAGGTTGAGATGGAAGTCGACCCAGTCTTATCTTTAGAAGGTCCATCTTCGGATGATATAGTCTCCAAAGAGAATGAGAACGACCTCGTTCAAATTCATTTTGTTAACATAGTCTGATGAACCTGGGAAAATCTGCCCATTCCTTTACCGCAGGAAGGAAGTTCATCAGAGATTCATCCGGTCGTTTATTCGTTCCCTCCTCCAAGCAATCTAGTTTTTTCCTTCAATTAGAATCTACTAAGAAGACCCTGCCTACCATCTAATATACCATTCTGAATCACAGTACAAGTTACATAATGATCATGGTTGGTACTATCATAGATGGAGGAGCTTCCATGAGTATCCTTTCCTCCACTGCTTGGAAAGTGCTTGGTTCGCCATCGCTTCTACCTGAGATTCAAAATCGGTTAGGCTTCAACAAAGGAACCGATCAACCGTTAGGGATCCTTCCAAATTTTCCTATAACTTTGAGAAACAAAATTGTTCATCTGAACGTGATGGTAGTCCAAGGGCCTCTAGATTACAATCTACTCCTTGGGCATGACTAAATTTATAGCATGGGAGCTATTGTTTCCTCACTCTTTCGAGTAATGTGTTTCCCACATGAAGTCAAAGTGGTCCACTTAGTTGACCAACTTTCATTCCCTGGTTCAAACATAGCTACTAGTCAAATGCCATCCCTAACTAGTCCTTTTGCACAAGGAATGTCTCATCGATCTCCAGTCTGTCCACCTGATGAGCGCGAGTGATTCGGTGAGTGTGACTGAAACCCAGGAGGCATGCGCCCTGGTCTGCTTCGGCAGAAAACCCCAAATATAAGGTAGGTTTCCGCGTAGGAATATGACTAGTCTGACTATCCTGTCCGTTTAGGAAAATGGATCAGACTGGAAAAGGATTCCTCCGTCAAAGATTATGTGATTGGCACTGACAACGGTCACCTTTGTCCATTTCGATGGACATCGCCAAGGAAGCGTTTTGTCTGCTACGTGGATGAAACAATCTTGCATGCAAGAACTTCCATATGGTAACCTGGAAACTCTACTTCATTATACTTGGGGGCATGCAAACCTTTTGCATTCAAGTGAAAAGCGACCTTTTATTTTCGTAGTTTGTAAGCTTATTTTCTTAGTTTGTAGGCTCTCGACCCTTTAAACTCGTAGGTAGGTCGTTCCTAGCTTGCATAAAAAAGGCTTCGGAGCAAAGTTTCGAATGGCACAAGCTCCCTAAAAAATGAACCTATCAATGAGACATCCTTATTATACGACTGGAAACGAGCAGTTTTACGCGAAGTTCAAGCTCGTTAAAAAATAAACCTAGCAATGAGCAAATGTTCCCCCAAAGTTTAAGCTCATTAAAAAATGAACCCACCTTCGGTAAATAACCATTGTGATCACATAATTATCAGCTTTTGAACCTTGGTCGTGTTCTTACCATCACCTCCACTATTTTTTAGTTGATCATATGCCTCCATTTGATTGTTTTCCCTTTTGAGGAATAGCTGCAATGAGTGATTCTATTAGCCACCTTCCTTACATTGTCGTAATTGAAAAAGTTCCAAACCTTACCTAGAACTAGCTGCTATCTAAAAAACATCACTCGCTCCTCAAAAAATGAGTCTCCTTTAAGCTCTTTTCATCTGACTCGTAAAATATGAAAAGGTTGCCAAGAAATTGGCCTCTCCAGCTCATTAAAGTCATTGGAAGTGCCATCCCTCCTCTATATTTTAATCCTTTTGGACCTGAGGGATCATTACACAAAAAGATCGAGCGTTTGTCTTGTTTGGCTCGTTAAAACTATCGAAAATTCATCCCTTTCATATTATTTTATACTTTTTCGGACTTAAGGGATTATACTACAAAAAGGGATTACCGGAGTTACCTTTCCGTCTCTTTTTAGACTCTCTAAAATTGAAAAGAAATGAGTTATCTTTGTTGTTAAACTCATTAAAACAATAGCAACAAATTTGTCCATGAAGACAAGAGCGAGTTTCACTATTGCTAGGCTCATTAAAACATAGTGACAGGATTGCCCGAAGGGAAAAGTATAGAACAAGCATATGTTATCCTCCTCAAACTTGACAAAAATAAAGAGGTGTTGGTCAGCAATGACTGGGGAAAAATTGGGAAGAAAACTTGAAGAACTTCATTGGTAGCAGGTCACTCTTGAACATGACACTTTCACTCCATCACCATGATTGAGTCGGGTTGGGTTATTCCGTTCACCGATCATATCACCATTGGTCCTCCGTACCATCCATTTTTGGGGTTAACGCTACCAATCCATTTCAGTGTCACCGATATGTTCAAGAGAAGTCGCTCAGAGAATTCACCAACCCAGCTAACATCTCATCTGCTGCAATACCTTCATGCTTCATTCTTTCATGACTGCCACCCTGAACCTTGTATCATCAAATCATTTTCACCTCCACAAAATCATTTGCTCTATTTCGTGTCGTAGATGTGGGATTCATTAAGGCCCTCCTGCGACAAGTCACTTCTTGTCGACATCAGCTCATTATCCAAGAAGTTGACCTAGGAACACTCCTTTTAGTACTTTGAAGCTTGCATGCCTCAATGGAAAGTTTCTCACTTCCGGCGACAAGTTTACATCAATGGCCTTCGCCCGAAAGATTTTTCGTGGTGTTTGACATCGACTCATGTATTCACACCACATGAATTGTACTATAGTACCTTGAGGGTCATTATAATTATCGGTGATTCCTCTCGTGCCTGTTAACAGCTTACATCATTGGCCGGTAATCAGGTGATGTCTTTCCATGTTCGACACCAGAACATATTTTCACATGGATCGACTTGTACTGCGGGTGAATATTGAACGAGTTTGAAGATCCCAGATCTAGTTTCATCCATCTGGGCTGCGATATATTCAGGAAAATAAAGACATCAAATGTACATCATAGCAGCATAGATAATCATCCAATCCAAAGGATTATGGCTCTACCAGAATCATCAGTCTGTCACACAGACGGTTGTCTGTCCTGTGTACATGAAAATGAATTTATAAAGTTGAGCATGGGAATGCCCACCTCAACTAGATCATGAAATATTATGAAGATAATGTGTTGTATTGTATCTTATTACAAGTCACTTTCCAGTTTGAAAAACCTCGGATCCTCATGATAAATCATTTCACCCGACATCAGAAGATTTACGACCTCATGCTTTAGGGGGCAACTATTATAGACATATTTGGGCACTACAACCCCAATCTCATATGTCCATAAACCAAGGGCTTCTAAGCCCCTAAAAGTCTTGTTTCATACCCTAAAGGAACAAGGTCAGCTGATTATATCATCTCCCAGAAGTTCTCCCTGAAAAACTACTCAGAACTGGTCAAAACTGGACCATACAGACTGCTGAGTGCTAAGGGTGTGATGCATCTCACCTGCTACATACAAAAAGTGTGATGCATACTAGAAATCCCTTCTATAGGGTGCGATGAGCGAGAGTAGACAAATGGTAGAAGCAGTTTGCTAAGTGGAAACCCAAAGAATCTTCTAGAAACTGCTCATTTGACACTTGCCTCTCTGAATTCACCTAGGGATCAGTAAGAGACATGAAATATCCAAGTGGAACCAAGAACTATCAGAGAAATGACACTAATCAGAATCCTAGAAGCTGACTCACCCACCTGCAAATATCTATATATGGATCCCTCATCCTAGAGATCCAAAGGCTGGAATTTTGTATTTTGTAAGGAAGTGCTATTTGTTTCTCTATGAAACATTGTATTGTTGGGTGATCTAAGCTTTTCATGAGGTGAAGAGGGCTTTCATGCTGGGAGAATGGCGCTGGATCAGACAGCTTGGTTGTAATCCTCTCTTCTACTATTTCTATCAATAAAGCTATTTGAGTTTTCCTCCATATACTTGTATATCTCTGAATCTTGTATTTATGTATGCATTTGTATGGTTAATATCCATCTGATCCTATATTGTTTATGGTTATAGATCTCTATGCTTTGAGTGGCGAAATCTCTATCAAGGGAGAGAGGAAACAAGAAAGGAGCCAAGCGAAACACTGAGGTTGGTACTCTCTGCTTCTCTCTCATCTATCTCTCATAAAGGAAAACACAAGTGACTTTAAATTGTTTGTTTCTAAGATAGTTACCCATCTTAGTGGGACTAGCAGCTCTGAATGGACACTAGTTTTCTCGATAACACCTCTGTCCAATCAGTTGTCGCCTATTCGCCCATTATTCATTTAATTCCCCATCCCCGCTCATACATCAATATTCCATTGATTCGTTAATCAGCCCCATTGGAGAATTAATGACAATTTAACCGTTGATTAATGGACCCACTCCATGTTTTTCATTATAATCCCTGTTTTTCACAAAAAATGTAACACAGTGAATTCTCATAATTTGTTGGATATTTGAAGCTTGTAGTCAAAATGATAGATTCATCATTCTACTAAATTTTCAATTCTGTTCAGAACCAAGCCGACATCTAGGTCCACTTAATCCATTTTTAGTTATATGGTTTTTCTGTTATTACTGTGTTTCAGACCAATTCTTCCCATTTCTGTCAAGTTCAGCTTGCAATTCACTTAACAAAATGCCTCCTAAGGGAAAGGAAATTGTAGAAATCTCGAATCCTCTCCTTCATCCACAATGTGACTTCCATCATACTCCCCTGGTCGACAGAGACTGTAAAATCATTGAGTCTTCCTCTCAATTTGATTTATATGAAATATACTGTTGGATGGAGGATCAGCTAGTTGATCAAATAGATGAAATATGACTTTAGGAATCGCACCTTCTTGACTACATTTTCCCTCAGATACACAGAGCACCTGAATTTGTTAGGAAATGCCATGAATCCTATGATCCCAGTCAAAGAGCTATCATTTCACCTACATGAGAAATCCTCTGTTTCATCAATGCTCAATCTATTGAATAGATGTTGCAGGCCCCAACTATTGCACCAACAAATCCTTTTTCCTATGAAAGCCTGATAGAAGCCTCTCAAAAGTTAGATTTCACTGAAAGATCTCAAACTCTTGAACTTTTCCTAGCCGTAGATAGCCCTCTGCCTAAGAGAAATCCTCCCTATCATTCCTCCATGTTCCCAAACAGAACCAAGCAAATTACCACTATTCTTTCTTATCTGCTTGGTTACAATTATGATAAATATGTAAATGAAGCCATCATAGGTTTCTTGTCTATCCTTTCTACTAATTCCAAACCCATTGTTCTCTATAATTTTAGCAAATTTCTAGTTGAGGCCATCCATGAACAATTTGTCCAATTTAATATTGAAGAAGTATTCAAGTATGCTTCAGTACTTGTATATATGTTTATATATTTTTAGGGAGACAAGTTTCCATTAACCTTGCAGAAGTTAGATGAAGAAGGCAATCAACAACCAGTGATATTTTAGACTTCTATGGGAATGAAGGAGAAGGAAGAATTTACATATAAATAGTTCATAGAATTGTTTGTTCATCGAGCTATTAATCTTATGAGCAGCACTCTAGTACCAAGAATCAATGATTAAATTGTGAAAGTATTGCAGCTGGTTGATCACGCCACAATAGGAGATTGGTATCTTTACCAAAACTATACAAAAATCAGAGTCTATGGTTGTGAGCTTCCACCCTACAAACTTCCTAAGTACCTCCCTATCATAATTTTTGCATTGCAATATTAGCAGAGGTTAAATGTAGATGAATTAAATGTTGTAGCTCCAAAGAAGAAATCACAATTCAAGCTAAAAGCTCAGGTTGGTCCTTTCATCTGTAACACTAGAGCAGTTGGAGAAGAAGCTGACAAGTTATTGAAGGAAATGAATTTTGGTCTCAACTTCGCATTGTCTTATGACCCAATGGGAGTAATTTCAAAACTCAGGATTGAAAATAAGTTTACTGCATACCACCACACAGCCAGGCCTGAAATAGAGTAGTACAAAAATCAGTTAGAATGGAAGGAGAACACCCTTCAAGAAGCTGAAGAATAGGGAGTCTCTACTTCAAATGTACAAACTCCACTTGCACAACAAAAGATAACTAAATGAGAGAGGGAATAACATTCATCCCCTACAGCTGAAGCATCAAGCCAGGGCTATAGAATTGTACATAGAAAGAAGAGACCTAGGATCTCTGTGAAGGTTATTGCAACAAATTAGCCACAAAAAACAACATTTGATGGACTTGGAAAGACTTTTCTTTTTACATAGTCTGGTGGACAATCTACTCAGTCCCCCACTCATTCCACTACTTCTCAAGAACAACAAGTGATTTAGACCAGTAGAACTAGTCATAAGGACAAAGAATATGATATCTTTCATGTCTTCAGTGAAATTAAAATAAGAATGAGGAATTGAAGTTGAACACTACACTCAATTCTAGAAACACTCTTCGAGTTCTCAAGCTAGACTTCTTTCAGTCTTTGATTCTGAAAAGGGTAAGATGCATATGGCTTTCTTACAAGATCAAATTCCATAGCCTAGGACTCTTGCACATTATCAGAAGCAAACCTCCTTTGAGTTTAATGTAAAAGATGTACATCCAATTGACCAAATTGAGATGCACAAACAAACTGGCCCAATGATTTCTTCCACTTTAACTCACACTTCCATGAGTTTTTCAAAGTTGCAAGTCACCTTGGCTAATACACAATCACAGCTCAAGTTGGAAAAAGTTTCTTCATTGGCAAAGGGCACCAAGATCAAATCTTTGGAAGATCTGGTGTTGAAGATGGGATATGATCCCTCAAATATAAATGATGCAGAAGAACTTGTGAGGAAGAAAAATGCTGAGCTCTCAGCATTAAAGAAGCAACTGAAACTGCCAGCTTCTGAGGACCCAATGACCAAGGAGATTGAAGAAACCGAGACTCAGAAATCTGACATGATGAAGCTCATCATGGAACAAAATCTGCAAATAAAATAGATGGAGGAGAAAATGGAGAAATTGGTCAAAGAGAAAGAGGAAGTTGTGAAAAGGGCTCAAATTCCAATGGATGTAGTTCCTCTTTCAGCAATCTCTATAACCATAGTTTCTACTTCAGGCACAACAACAACTACAGGTACAACAGAAGGAGCTAAACAGCTTGCAGAAGCTGTTTAGAACCTATCCACTCAAATAGTAGAAATCAAGAAGTTGTAAGATGAACTAAAGGATTTACAACATATGAAAGTAGTTGCAGACAGTTCACATGTAGGTGAGTTGCAGAGGGAAAATAGTCAAATTAAAGTTTTGCATAAAGAAATCAAAGAATCTTACCTTGGAAACGAACTAGGTTTGGCAAAGGATATTTTATGGGAAGAGATTACTGAATCAGTCAAGGATATCTAGCCTTATGTCAAGATAATATTTTATCAAAAAGACTTGTTGGAGAGAGCTCAGGAACCTATTGAAACTATCTCCAAGGAAATTGAGGACATGCCAGAAGTTTCCACTGAGGTAATCAAGTTTCTGAATTCTAAAGACAGCTATGAGTTTGAAGAATCAAGTATAAATGACAGGACAACAACCATACTTGAAGTGAAGAAAATAATTACAAAGAAAAACCTCATTCTTTAGTTGGAGGAAAAATGCAACAACGTTAATGTCATAGTTCAACGATTTTTCAGTAGGTTAGAACCCTTGACCAGCAAGGGTTTGCCCTCTATGCTTGTGATAAATGACAAATTAATGCCCATTGAAGATTATGTTCGAAATATTACAGAGGTAGGTACCAATGCAGCTTCAGTTTCAAACATAAGAGGTGCAACAACACCAAGGGTTGTGTTGAATGCACTCAGAGATTCCTTTTTCATTCTAAATGAAATCAAACATATATTTCCAGTAAAACCCACTTTTACTAAATATACAGAAATGGATGAAGTTTACTGAAGGGTAACTAAGTTATGTATCCCAGATAAGAAGCACTGGGAATAGTTAACTGATTTTCTTGACTGAAAAGAGGATCAAATAACATTCAATATTTCCAGGAACAATCATCAACGGTTCAACAATTTCAGCTTTTCAAGGAACAATCATCAACAACTCAACAACAAAATAGTGACAAATCAACTATCAGTTTATATTCCTCATTTTGTATTGATCTATTTTTGTAAATTTCTTTAAGATATTTTCTTGGCTCTAAGATTGTATAAATAACTCCCTTCCACCAGTTATTTAGGGTTGCACCCTTGAAAGAAACATTTGTAAGCATTAAATGTACTTGGCTTTTTCTGAATCATTAATACAAAAGAAAAGGATTCTGAGTTTTGATTCATACTGTTTTTTTTCCCTGTAAGTTTTCCAATTTTCATTTACTATGTTCTTTCATCATATTCTTAAGTTTTACAAAGACAAACATGTAGGAATAGTTGTGCTTCAATTTACTCCTACAAGCTTCTGAAGTGATCACCTTTAAAGAGAATTAATTATATAAACTGTTTGTTTAACTAATTCCCTCTAAATCATAAAATCATCAACATCTTTTGTAATCTTAGGCATATTCTATTAACCTTTCTAAACATTGTTTGAAGGTTTTCTTACTTATTATTATTTAATTCTTTATTTGAAAATTGTAATAGTCATATAATCTTTCGGCTTCTGCTCATCACTAAACAAGCTATATCACTGTGTGGATTTTAATAGCAGCCCTATGTTTAAATATTAATACTATTCAAAAAGGTTAAGCATGACTATTTTAAATATGTTTCATACATTGGTCCTCCAAAATTAAAACAAACTCCCCAAAACAAATATCTTAGATGCCCTGGCATCATAGCTAACCATTATCATTTGAGAGATACAACATCAATCTGGCGTCGTTGCTAGCGACTTGAATTTCATTAAGTTTTCCTGGGTCAGCGATATAATTCAAATTCCTTTAAGTGACTAAAGGTCTAGATAGGTCAAACTCCTTCACCTGGCGACTCCACTATACCAAATTGGCACCTTTTAAGCACACTACATCCCATTTTGAATCAGAAACAATTAGTCCTTTGTCAAATCCAGAAAGACTTGTGAGAAAGGCTAGTTCTAGAAGAATACATCAACCATCCTCTTCTACTTTAGCCTTGCATTCTGAAGATATATTACAATTTGATCCCTATAATAACATTCCATCCAATCCAGAGTACACTCACTTATCACCAAGGGTTGCTAAACTCTTAGATAGGGGAGTTGATTTCAAATCAACTTTCCTTATTCATTCACTTGAATCTCATCCAGAAACCCCACTTCCACCAGGATCACCTAAATCTGAGTCTGACCTGGGTGTTCATTTACTTGAATACAAACCTACAAACTTTATAATATATATCCCCCACTATTTATTCATTTCATTCCACTTCTAAACAACCTGAATCTTCTACTTATAAACAACTTGAAGGAACCTTTGCTATATATTCAAATCCACTCTTTTAAACTAAAGAGGATATTCATTCTCAGGTCCACAAGTTAGTTATTAAGACTCCTTTAAAATCATTCAGGACGTCTCCACCTTCTTTATCTCCTCCTTCACCCCCACATAGTAATTCACCCCTTCTATCACCATCTTCCTCTTCTCTATCATCATCTTCACAAACATCTCACACATCATCTTCTACTATGGCATCCCAGCCCATTGTATAGGCAAGATATGCATCTTTAGTTTTACCTCGAGTCCTTGATGCTTTCCCTAATGGATATTTAAAACACCTTCCTACATATAATGAAGAAATTGGTCCCTCAACTCAGGACCATCTTGAAGCATTTCTAGACTTTGCAGATAACATGAACAAAAAACAATAAAATGTTTACATGAGGTTGTTTATTCAATATCTTGAGGAAAATGTGAGGACTTGGTTTAGCTAGTTACCTGAAAATTCCATTAGAAACTCGGAAGAGGTAACAAATATATTCAAAAATCAATGGGGAGTGAAGAAATATTCTCTTTACTTTTTGATTTAGTTTGGAAAACTTAAAAGAAACTTTGGTGAACCTATCTCTGATTTTATCAAAAGGTTCAAAAAACTTTATCATAAGATGCCCCCAGATTGCAAACCCCCTGTAGCAATAGCCAAGTCTAGGTTTTCAAAATATTTTGAAGATGATTTTTCTGTGATGTTAAGAGAAAGAACTTCAAGGACTCTTGAATATATGAAAACTAATGTTATATAGGTGGAAGAAAATAGGGCTACCTCAACCAATTTAAAAGCTAAAGAGGAAAAGGCCCAAAGAAAACTTAAATTGAGTCAAGAGACCTCTACTTCCTCTAAGACTAAAATTGAACATTCTAAAATAGATGAGATAACTTCACTTCTTAGAAATCTATCTAATAGAATTTCCAAGATTGGGAATCAACCTAGAATAGTTCAACAAACGGTCACTCGACCCCAAAATCAAAATCAAGGTCAATACAAAAGAAATCCACCATTACAAATTCTTCAGAGGCCTCGTAAATATCAACAGGTTCCAACTCCTTTACTGATAGATGATCAGCAACCTAATGACAATACTATGACTATCACTGAAGACATTAACAATATAGATACCTCTTCTGGTAAGACTACTATTATTCCTCTCTCTCAACAAAAGCAGTGTTATCGGGAAATCTAGTGTCCACTCGGAGCTGTTAGTCCCATTAAGACTGGTAGCTATCTTAGAAACAAACAAACTAAAACTACTTTCGTTTTCCTTTATGAGAAGTAGATGAGAGTGGAATCAAGGACACCAACCTCAGTCTTGCACTTGGTTCCTTGCTTGGTTCCTCTCCCTTCTGACAGATCCTTGCCGCTTCTCCTTCGTCTACCCAGCTTCAAAGAGAATCTGTGGAATCAAAGCAGCATAATACTATCGAAGAACAGAGACCTACAATCATAAACAATATAGGACCAGATATATATTGACCACACAAATGCATATATCATCAAACATACAAGAATGTGGAGGAAAACTTGAATAGCTTTATTAATAATCAAGAATAGCAAAGAGGATTACAACCAATTGTTCTAACCCAGCGTCATCCTCTAGCATGAAAGCCCTTCTTTCACCTCATGAAAAGCTTAGATCACCCAACACTATGATATTCCAACAAGAAACCAATAGCACTTCCTTACAAGATACAAAATTCCAGCCTCTGGATCTCTGGGATGAGGGATCCATATATAGATGATTGCAAGGGGGTGAGTCAGCTTCTGGGACTCTACTTAGTGTTCTCTCTCTGATAGTTCTTGCTTCCACTTGGAGATTGATGATCTCTTACTCATCCCTGGGTGAATTCAGAGAGGCAAGTGTCACAGGAGAAGTTTCTGGAAGATTCCATGATCATCCACCTCGCTAACTGTCTCTGCCATTTGTCCACTCTCACTCATTTCACCCCATATATGGGCTTTTCAGTATGCATCGCACCTCTCATGTGCATTAGGTGGGATGCATTGCACTTTGACCATGGAGCAGGTGAGATGGTCCAGTTTTGACCAGTTCTAAGCAGTTTTTCATGGAGAACTTCTGGGAGATGATGTAATCAGCTGACCTTGTTCTTTTAGGGTATGGAACAACACTTTTAGGGACTTAGGATCCCTTGGTTTACGGACATGTTTGATTGGGGTTGCAGTGCCCAAAAATGTCTATAACAGTTGCCCCCTAAAGCATGAGGTCGTTAATCTTTGATGTCGGGTGAAATACTTTATCATGAGGATTCGAAGTTTTTTCGAGCTGGAAGGTGACCTGTAATAAGATACAGTACAATACATTATCTTCATAATATTTTTCATGATCTAGCTAAGGAAGGCATTCCCATTCTCAACTTTATAAATTCATTTTCATGTACATAAGACAGACAACCGTCTGTGCGGGAGACTGATGATTCTGATAGAGCCATCATCCTTTGATTCGGATGATCATCTGTGCAGCAACAATATACATTTGATGTCTTTATTTTCCTGAATATATCGCAGTCCGGATGGATGGAACTAGATTCAGGGCCTTCAAACTCGTTCAATCTTCACTTGAAGTACAAGTCGATCCATGTGAAATATGTTCTAGAGTCGAACATGGACAGACATCGCCTGATTACCAGCCAATGATGTAAGCTGTTAATAGGCGCGAGAGGAATCACCAATAATGATGATGACCCTCAAGGTACTACAGTACAATTCACGTGGTGTGAATAAGGGACTTGGCGTCGAACAACACGCAAAATCTTTCGGTCGAAGGCCATTGATGTAAACCTATTGCCGAAAGTGAGAAACTTGCCATTATGGCATGCAAGCTTCAAAGTACTGAAAGGGTTGTTCCTAAGTTGACTTCTTGGATAATGAGCTGATGTCGACAAGAAGTGACTTGCCATAGGAGGGCCTTAATGAATCCCACATCTACAACACGGAACAGAGTAAATGATTTTGGAGGTGCAAACAATGTGATGATATAGGTTTCAGGGTGGCGGTCATGAAAGAATGGAGCATGAATGTATTACAACGAATGAGACACAGGTGAATTTTCTGAGTGACTTCTCTTGAACATACCGGTGACACTGACATGATGGATTGGTAGTGTTAACCCCAAATGTGGATGGTGTGATGGACCAATGGTGATATGACCAGTGAACGGAACAACCCAACCCAGCTCGGATGCGGAGTGAAAGTGTCATGTTCAAGAGCGACTTGCTACCAATAAAGTTTCTTCAAGTTTTCTTCCCAATTTTTCCCCAGTCATTGCTAACCAGTACCTCTTTATTTTTGTCAATATTGAGGAGGATAACATATGCTTGTTCTATAATTTTCCCTTCGGGCAAACCCGTTGCTATATTTTAACGAGCCTAGCGATAGTGAAACTTGTTCTTGTCTGTATGGACAAGTTTGTCGCTATTCGGTTTTAACAAGTTTAACGACAAAGATAACTCGGTCCTTTTCAATTTTAAAGAGTTTGAAAGGGATGTAAAGAAAACTCCAATAATCATTTTTCGTCATGTAATCCCTTAAGTCCAAAAAAGTAT
Source organism: Pinus tabuliformis (assembly GCA_031772625.1). Lineage (NCBI taxonomy): Eukaryota > Viridiplantae > Streptophyta > Pinopsida > Pinales > Pinaceae > Pinus > Pinus tabuliformis. The sequence continues at coordinate 914,399,377 of CM062813.1, read as the reverse complement.
AAAATAATACGAAAGGGATGAATTTTCGGTAATTTTAATGAGCCGAACAAGACAAGCACTCGATCTTTTTGCATAATAATCCCTCAAGTCTGAAAAGATTAAAATCTAGAGGAGGGATAGCACTTCCGGTCACTGTCGTGGCGGAAAAAGTCGTTTGTGCGGACACAACTGACCTCCCTAGGAGTCTAAACTCTCTAGCGACAAACAAGACAAAATGGAGCGATCTTTCTCTAAATACACCTTTTAAAACATGAAAACTACAAGTGTTTAGGCTTACCTTATTCCAAAACGCTGTTGTTGTAGTCCGTCCTTGCCGATCCGGATGAGCTCCTCCTTCACATCAATTCCTGCAACCACAAACAATCAAACAATTACCAAGCACTTGCATCTCATATAATAAAACATATATTCAACATGCAGACCAAGGAACACATGAAATAACTCATTAACACAAGCTATTGAGAAAAATGAACCAGTTTGTATTAATAACGAAACAAAGAAACTCTTACAACCTGGCCTTGGTGTTGTGCAAGTTCCTCCTAGGGTCCATCAAGGGTTTTCCTCTACTTTGACAAAGCTCACCCACTTCCAAGTAGAATCAAGCAAAGACAATCTCTCCTCACAAGGTTCTAAATGGGAGTCCTAATTCCTGCAGCATTTACCCAAAGAAAATGTATAGCTTCAACCTCTCCTCCCTCTGGCTTAATGCCTTTATTTATAGTGCTGTAAAGAGGTTATTCAGGTCCACCATCAATGGGATAATCCCCCTCTTTGGGTGGGATAGCTCCCTTATTGATGGGATAAGTTCCTCCTTAATAGGGATACATGAACCAACTGGAGGCGCATCCATTTCATCAAACCGACCTCTAGAAAGTTCTAGAAGTAACCACAAGTAACTTTTTTAAGATGAAACTTGCGCATTTTTCCTTTTACAGAAGGACGCACCTGTCCCTTAACATACAGAGCGTCCAAAGACGCAGTCTTTGTGAACATTGTGAGCGTCCCCGCAGGTAAGGCTTGAGAGAACCTGCGTCCCCAGAGATAAACACATTTTTTACAAGACTTTCTCTCTTCTTTGAGTTTGAGATGGATAGCAGAGGCATAAGACTTGCCTAAGAGGGTAGCATGACTGTTGATTGAGCCATACTAACTGTAAATAGTCATGGTGACATTTTTTAGTGTAATAGATTGCCCCCTAAAGTGCGAAGCCTGGAATAGATTAGGGTTTTGTAATTCTAGGAAGGGTGAAGCGCTTTATCATTTCAAGGATTGTCTTTTGGATGACCTGGTTGGAACCTGCAATTTTCAACACAAAATAAATGTATAAGATTATATCATCACTGAGGTAGGCATTCCCATACTCAGATTCAAAACTTTAACTAATGGACTAACTACTCTGATACAGGAATGATCTTGCAGTACATCATTTTTATAGACTTTTGTAGACACAGTATGGATGCAGCCATCTGTTTATGATTAGTCTACATAGATAATGAATACAAAACTCCTCGCAGCCTGGATGGTAGAAACTAGATCCAGGGTCTTCACTTCTACTTCCCGAATTGGTACGATTCTAGCCATGTGATTAAATGATTTGATGTCGAACATGTTAGAAACCACTTGATTACCAGTCGATGATGTAAACTGTTAACAAGCGTGAGAGAGACCACCAGTAATGTCAATGGTTCTCAAAGTACCAAGCACAACCCGTGAAATGTGAATAGATGTTTTGATGTCGAACACTTCACGGAATCCTTTGATCGAAAGTCAATGATGTAAACTGACGTCAAAGGCGAGAAACCTGCCATTGATGCATGCAGACTTCAAGGTACTGTCGATTCCTAAGTCATCTTTCTAGATAATGTGTCGATGTCGATAGAAAGCGACCCGTTGCAGGCAAGCCCGCAACACGAAATCATTGTTCAAGTTGAAGAAATGTTGCGGTAAGGACTGACTCAGCGATGGTCAAATGGATGACAAGTATTTTGCAGATGAAAGTTTTGCTTGCAGACCTCTTGAACACATAACGACACGACAGATGGCTTGGTGACGAATAACTCAAAGTTAATCCCCGGAACCCGGTTAAAGACTTTCAAAGTGGTTTGATCAACTGTGAGGTAAAAGATTTCCCAACCCAGGTGAATGAAACAGTGTTGTGTTCAAGAGTGGTAATAAAGTTTCTTTCGAGACAAAAGGTAACAAACAGGTTCATTCTTCTCTCTTTTCCCCCACCATTTCTGGCAAGTACCTCTTTATTTTTAACAAGCTTGAGGAGGATAACATATGCTTGATTATAAGCTCATCCTTCGGACGAGTCCAACCTAGTTTAAATTCGAACCCTAGGAAGGAGTGGTTCGTTCCTGTTTGTAATTGAACAGGTCCTCTACTGTAAAAGTTTAACGAGCCCAGTATAGGAGAAACTCGGCGTTTTTCAATTTTAGAGAGTCTGAAAAAACTAAAGCAGACTCCACGTTGAACTTTTTCGTACATTTGTGTCCCTCAAGCCCGAAAAAGTATAAAATAATACCTGGGGGAACCGCTTGATCTTGCGACCAAGGAGTACTTTCATAATAGTGTCGTTGACCTGAAAAGTAAAAAGCGATCAAGGACACGTCGTTTTATTTCCTTATCGAGTTTGAAACGACAAAAACCCGGCAATCTTTTCCTGATTTTGCGGTCAGAAAAGAGCTAAAAGGGGACCGTCTTTTAATTCCGTTTTAACGAGTGTAAAAGAAACGCTCGGCGATCTTTTCATGTTTTAGGAGTCAGAAAAGGGCTTAAAAGATGACTCTGATATTTTTGTTTGTGAAAAATGACAATTTCCCTCGAAATCCCTTTGTCCTGCACAAAAGCAACACATTACTCATACCTGTTTAAAATAGGCAAAAATACATCGAAAAACATCTTTTCATGGTAAAAAATGAACTAATTCATCCAAAAAACCTATAAAAAGACCTTTTACCATGTCATTTTTACCGTTTGACTGTTGAGGTTGAAAAAGGAGCTTTTGACAAGAAACTTCCCGTGGTCGTTGCGGAAAATCCGACCGTCGGAATCGAACGCCGTCTTATCCAGGTATTTTACACATCCTACTCTGCATTTCTATCCGTTTAGAATTAATTTTTAGGTCTTAGTTTCATTTTTTGGGGGGGTTTTGGTTTTGGAATGCGCCTCTCGGCGGACGCGGGTGCCCTTCGGGTGACCCGCGTCCCCCGACTTTTTCCTATACAGGAAAATGGTCGGAAGACGCAGTCCGCCTTCAGGCCAGCCGCGTCCGGGCGCCCTGTGTTGTAAAGGCGGGGTGCGTCTTCCGTGAAACGCGCATTTCAAAACCCCAACCCCCTCAAATAACTATCTAAAAATTCCCAAATCAATTTCTAATGACTATTTCTGGTGTGCAGGGCATTAACCATGTTAGATTGGAGAGAAAGAGAGCATGTAGAGGATGATGAAGCTGCAATAAATCATCAACCTTCCCTGGATGCCCTAAGAGCATGCGGGTTATACAAATACTGGACCATACCGGGCATGAGGGGCCAGGTAAGATTCTTGGAATGGCTGGTTGAGCGATGGAACGTTCAAGAACAATGCTTTTACATAGGAGGGCACCAGCTCGAGATAGAGCCCTCGGATGTATACTTTCTCACTGGCTTGCCGAACAGAGGCGAGCAACTCAGTCTTGCGGGAACTAGGCCGGGTGGCCAATCCCTTGATAGTCTCCGCGACGAGTGGTGCACACCTGGGGCTCACCATTCGAAAGGCATAGAGATAAAACACATCACTCTGCGTGAACTCAAAGTCATAGCGTTCACGGTTACCAGAATTTGCGGCGCGGCCGCTTTACACATTGCTTCCGGATCCCAAATGCGGATGGCAATTGACTGTTACCAAGGCACCATTTTCAACTGGTGTGAAGCTGTGTCGGCTCATATGAAGAGCCAACTGACAAAGGCAAAGAACGGACGACTAAAGACTTTTGGATATGGGCCTTTAGTCGTGAGCTTTGCCTTGGAGAGAGTTCCAATGCTGATCCCTCAGCAACTCACTGTTGATATCTTGGGTCCTCGGGAGCCAAAGCTGATACGATGGGTTGCGGTGATGGCCCGGCATCCTGACGAGGGCACGGCGGTGGTTCGATTCTCAGATAGTTACTTTCACTGGTTAGAGGACCAGGTTTTTTCGATACAGGACTTTCCGTATGCCGGAGTGGATTTTAGAGGTGATCCGGACATGGTTCTTCCACCGGGAGAACAATGGGATGACAGAGGTACTTTATTTTTCACAAGTTTTCTAATTATGTATTTTTCTATTTTTCATATATATCGTCTCAAAATTAACAGTAAATTTTTCAAAATGCAGATGTTGGTCCACAGCGTCCAGCCAACCTCCGGCCTTTTGATAGACTACATCCAGCTGCACCGGTACCGGCCCCACAGGACGCGGCTGCAGAAGTACTAGCTGAGTTGGAGCATGATCTAGAGCGTCTCACGGCAGATATACCTGAGACTACTATGGACGACATTCCTACCAGGCTTCAGCGCTTCGTAGTCGCGGTCCCTGGACCGTTTAGGAGATTTTTGCGTAAGGTAGCCCGCGCAGTGGTGTCATACAGAGAGCACCACCAGTGATTGACTAGTCACTTTTGTAGTCACATGTGACATTTTGACTTTTTGTACTATCATTTTGCCGATCATAAGGTGTTTTCAACCTATGATCGAAGACGATGTATATATTTTTTGACACACTTCTATCTATATATATATCACTATTACCGGCTTATCTTGTTTAACATATGTGATGAAATGTTTTTAAATTTACTTGCATGATTATTGTAAATGTCTGTCCAACATTCGAGAAGCAATTGCATCTGCTAATGTATTTAAAGACCTTGGAATATGCTGATATTCAATGTAATCAAATTCACGTTCCAAGAGACGCACTCTCAAAAACAACCTTAATAACACAGGATTTCTAATGGCATAAACTCTATTAAGCTGTAATACAACAAGTTCAGAATCTAACCTCACTATCAAACGTCGAATTCCAAATGAAATAGATTCGGATAATAATTCAACCACTGCACTGTATTCTGCAATGTTGTTCGTTGTTTGACCGAGGCTTACCCCATGCATAGAAACTAACTCGTCAGAGGGCGAATAGATAACCCAAGCTGCGGAAGAGATATTCCGTGTACTACGACAAGCACCATCAGCAAATCCAATGTATGTTTGGAGAGGCGTCGACATCTGCAATATCAAGAGTAAAACCAAGATAAGCCAGAATAACGACGAAAACACACTCTCTAAGCTAAGCACACTGACTAAACTAACAAACACGCTAGCTAGAAAGAAAATCTATCCTATCTAAAAATTTCTCCATACCCACCATTTAAGCATAATACCTCTTTAGGTAAAGTCCATTTCTGGGTTTACCCAAAGAGTCCCCATCAAAATCAACCAGCTCATAAGCCCCTTTTGCTAGCTTTCGCTTTACAATGTAGGGTCCATGCCACATAGGAACGAATTTTCCAGCACCTAGCTTATCGTTAGCTTGATCATATAATAGCACTAGGTCTCCTTCCGAAAAACTTCGAGGTGTTACATTTCTATCATACTGAGCTTTCATTCGTTTCGCGTGAGTCTCGATTGCCAATGTAGCGTCACGTCGAGTCTCATCTAATTTAGCCAAGTACAATAAACGTTTCTCCTCTTCGGAAGTAGCTGGAAGTAATTCGACAGCCATTTGAAGTGATGGGATTTCGCATTCAATGGGTAACACAGCTTCCAAGCCATAAACTAGCTGGAAAGGAGTGAACCCTGTTGAATTTTTCACTGAAGTTCGGTATGCCCATAGCGCTGAAAATAACATGTTGTGCCAATTCGACCGATGAACACCAATGGTTCGTCGGATCATGATAACCAGAACTTTGTTGATAGACTCAACCAAACCGTTGGCTTGCGGATAATAAGGAGTAGAGCTATCGTGGCGCAAACCAAGCTGGCTTGTAAGCTCAGTCATCATGATGTTTCGAAAATGGCTCCCATGGTCAGTAATGATTGCTTGTGGGACACCAAACCTAGTTATGATATGATTGAATACGAAAACTGCAGCTGTTTTGCCGCTTGCGTCGAATGTAGGCATCGCCTCGGCCCACTTAGTAAAATAATCAACCGCAAGGATGATATACGCATGCCCCCCGGCCGAGTGAGGGTTACAAGTAATAAAGTCGATACCCCATTTGGCGAATGGACCAGCGGCAATTATAGGGTGGAGAGGAGCAGGTGGAGCGCGCATCTTGCGATCAAACACTTGACAGTTGTGGCATTTCCTGACGGCAATGATACAATCCTTAAACATAGACGGCCAGAAATAGCCAGCGCGCAACACCTTCTGAGCTGTGGCATACCCAGACATATGACCGCCACATGCTCCAGAGTGACAATCATTCAAAACTCTCTCAGCCTCTTCGTGAGTTAAACAACGTCGAAAAACTAAGTCTGCCCCCGGCGATAAAGTGTATCTCCAATAATTTTGTATGGCTGGGATTGAAACCGAATTTTTCGACGTTCCGCTTTGGAAGCTTCAGGCCGAAAGGTTTGGGTTTGGAGATAGATGATTATATCCCCGTACCACGGATCTACAGTACTAATAAGAAACAAAGATTCGTCCGCAATGGACTCTTCTGCCACAGTCTCTGTGTCAGCACTCGGGAAATCACACATCAATTCCGCGAAAACTAAGGATTTCTTAGACTTGGACTTCTCGAACTCCAAGTCGAACTCTTGCAGGATAACGATCCATTTAGAGTACTTGCCCCCTAGCAATTGTTTTGTCAAAATATAAATCATAGGGTTGCAATCCGAAATAACTGTAGTTTTACGGAGAAGAATGTAGTGACGAAAACGCTGGACAGCTTGAACGGCTGCCAGGGCCAATTTCTCCACATGCGAATATTTTAGCTCAGTGGGATTCAAGGTCCTACTAAGATAATATATCACATGCTCCGTTCCGAATTCATCTTCTTGAACTAACACCATTCCAATGGTGGAATGCGAAGCTGCGAGGTATAAGAAGTAGTCCTGGTTGTAGTTGGGAGGATGCAATAACGGTGCATGGGTCAACGCGTGTTTAAGTGCATCAAAAGATTGTTGGGCAATCTCGTCCCAAAAGAATTGTGCGTTCTGTTTCAACAACCGTGTAAAACCTTTAGTGACCTCGGCGTAGTTTGGGATGAATCGGCGTAAAAAGTTCGCTTTCCCTTGCAAACTTTGGAGTTGGCGCAAACTCGAAGGAGGAGGCAATTTGATGATAGCCTCGACTTTCGAGGGATCGACGCGAATGCCGGCTTTTGAAACAACAAATCCCAGCAATCGACCTGTTTCTATACAGAAAACACACTTGTGGGGATTCAACCGAATTCGATAATGCCTACACCTCATAAAGATTGCTCGTAAATGGACAAGGTGATCAGCTCGATGTAAAGAATGAGCAGGCAAATCATCGAGATATGGTTGCACAATGTGCTTGATGTCATGAAATGCATAAGACATCGCCCGTTGAAAAGTAGCCCCGGCATTCTTAAGCCCAAAAGGTAATTTGCAATAAGCAAATGTCCCCCATGGACAAATGAATGCCGTTTTTGGTTGGTCGGCAGGTAGAATATTGATTTGATTATAGCCCGAAAAACCATCCATGAAGGAAAACATTTCACTTCCGGCACAATCATCAATAATTTGATCGATATAAGGCGTAGGATAGTTGTCTTTTGGACAAGCTCGATTTATATCCCTATAGTCGATACAGATTCTTATTGTTCCTTGTTTCTTGTTGACTGGAACAATATTCGATACCCAATCCGTTAACGGGATCGGATAAATGAAACCTGCTTTCAACAGCTTTTCGACTTCTGCTTTAATCGCAGCCGCTTTTCGAGGGTGAATTTGACGCAACCGTTGCCGGACGGGTTTAGCATCCGGGTAGGTCTTTATTTCATGAACAACAATGGCAGGATCGATTCCCGCATTTCCTCGTAAGACCAGGCAAACACATCGCGGAATTCTTGGAATAGGGCCTTGTAAGTTTGGATTTCATCTTCTGTACAAGCGGCACCTATATGAATGTTTTCCTCGATTCCGGGCTTCACTGAAATATCAATGGGAATAGTACGAGAAATATTCCCTAAATTCAACTCTGAATCAGAATGTTTCGTTGGATCCTGAGCGTCTTTGACATATTCAGCGGTAAAGATAGATGAAAAATCATTTTCAAATGCATCATCCTTAGGTAAAAACGAAGATCTGTGATGGAGATCCTCCCATGGTAGATTGTCTACACTTAGGATTTCGCGAAGTTGTTCGTCAGATGACACGACTTCGGGAAACGCTATCCGTTCTAAGGGTGAGGTGAAAAGTGATTCTTCACTGACCACATTCATTTGGTCGATTTCGGTTGAATGCGAGTCGGTAAAAGACATGACAGCTTCATAAGCAATTTCATATGGACTCAAAGGCATAGCATCACCGAATGAGTCTATCTCAGAGTCAGATGGGACAATCCAAGGATCGTCATAAATAATGTTTTCTGATGTAATCATATGAATTGTCGCAAATGAAGGGTCTACGTTGAGTGGAGGGAGAGGAAAAGTTCCCAGTAAACCGGAATCCTTAACTAAACCTACACCAACGTCCCTATAAGGGATTGTCGTCTTACCGACATGCTGGATACTCTCTGAAGAGGCTGGGTCGGATGAAAAGTATGTCAGCTGATCAATAGTCACGATCTTACCGTTATGTGGAAACTTAATTATTCTGAAGACCGATGAAACGACCGCTGTCATAGCATATGACCAACTTCGACCCAAAAGAAGGTTGTAGTCTAGAGGGGCATCAACCACTTCCACATCCAGACTAACGGTTTTACCTTCTACCCCTATAGGCAATTCTTGTAGAATACCAAACGGACGGAACCCACGGCCATCAAAGGCCTTAAGGATGGTGGGGGATTGGTTCAACGAAGGAGAACCAAGGGATCTCCAACATTGAATCGACATAATACACGTAGAAGCTCCCTCATCAATCACAGTCCGATGAATAGGCCTGTTTTTGACTATCACTGGAATTTGGAAAGCCATTTGATGGGGGAGACGCGGTGTACTATTTTCTAGATCGAAGATCATTAGATTCGGATCCTGAACATCAACAGCTCCGATAGCCGACAAAAGCAATTTTCGTTGTGCTGGGCATGATTGCAGCACTTCTAACGCCGACATTGCTGAGGGTGAAACAGCTAAGTCCTCAACAATGTTGTAATTCTGGGCTGCTCTCGCATGTGGATTGAAAGCAGACCTTCGAAGTACACCCTTGGCGGGCGGCTTAATCACTAAGTCTGGGTTAGGTTTTTCGATCTGTAGTGGATCGGAACCAGGAGCTGAGGTTGATGGGTTAGAGTGAGAAGATTCTGCTTCCTTACCATCAACAGGATTCTTACTACCATAATCTTGCGATCGAGTCGCAATCCTCACATGAGACATCATCAAAATGGGTTCTTCACTGGCATTCGAAGAAGAACCTATCATCTTATTCTCCTGCTCCGGAAATGGATTTTTTAACACAGCAGGAGTGGGAGAACCTTTGACTATTTTCACAACCTCGGCCCGATGAGGGCAATCTCTCGTAAAATGATCCTCTTCACAAATAAGACAAGGATATCGAGGTTTGCGTTTTTCGTCATTGGTTTTCGACTTTTCAGTTTTCTCCTTTGGAGCCTTGTCTGCTTTAGCCTTCTTCTTTCCTTTCTTCTTCCCACCGTTTTTTGATTTGGCCGTAGATGACTCTACAGCGTGAATGTCGGCGGTAAGTTCAGGAGAAGACTCCCTGTCGGAGAATCAGGCAAAGTGATAATTGGAGTAGTTGAAGCCTTGGAAGACTTCTTCTTGCTCTTTGTATTCACGATACCAATCATACCATCAGCGGCATGAGATCCCGAAGGAGCAGCAGCGATTTGATTCGACTTTGGAAGATCCGGAATCTTCTCGTGTAACGTACCCGACTGAGTGTAAACTAAGTCAAGGTATTGTGCCTGAGCAATGACTTGCTCCTCAGTAACTACTCCGGCCTTAGCTACATCTTCAGTAATCTTCGGTAATAATGATTTGACAAACCATTCAGCTAAGATTTGGTCCGGGATAAAAACTTTCACTAACCTCCTACGACGTCTCCACTCATGGATGTGATCAGAAATGTACGTGGACGTCGATTGTTTTAGTGAAGTTAATAACTCTGTGCCGTTATCGTATCTGACCGGCAACTGAAAGTGAGTTAAGAACGAGGTAGCTAACTGGCTAAAGTTGTAAAAAGAGGCCCGTGGTAACTCAATGTACCACTTGGCCGCGAGACCAATGAGTGTACGCTGGAAAAGACGTAAGCGGATCGAATCATCCGAGATAGAATTTGAAGCACACCAGAGGTGGTAAGTCATCACGTGATTGGACGGATCCTCTCCAGACTTACCTTCAAACTTGGGTATATCACTGGGCAACTTATTTGGCATTGGCGGCCAGAACGGAAGATATTGAATTGGATCGTTCGTTAGGCGCGTCAAGTCTGGTAAATCCAAAGTTGCGATAAATGGTAACTGCCGGTTAGGATCTCTAAAACTCTGGGTCACAATACCAGCCCCAGGAGGAGGATATCCAGGATAACTAGGAACAGGAGTCGCATTTGGGATATTATATCCTCCTGGAAAACCAGGATTAACCAGACCGTACTGGGGTTGTTGAGGTTGTTGATAAGTGTACCCAGGATACGGTTGATACTGGTAAACCGGTTGTTGGACAGCTTGCCCATGTTGGTACTGTCCCTGGTACGGAGGTTGAACAAATTGAGGTTGAGTAGTAACAACCGTACTTATACCAGGCTGACCTATAGGCATCTGGACCGTGGTTTGAATCGTAGATCCAGACAACGGTAAAGATGTCTGAGGTGTGGTAACAGGGACAGTAGAAACTGGAGCCGTCGATACTCCAGAAGTAAGTATGGTAGATGTAGCGGTAGTTGCAGCAGCCGTTTGAGATGGAGTACTAGGTGCAATTGACGGCTGAGTAACTACCGAAGTTACAGAAGTTTGAACATTTGGCTGGACAGGTTGCGGTTGCTGGGTTGGACCAGAAACTACGGGTTGTCCAGCTTGGGGAACCATCTGTATACTTGGCTGCAACACCTGTTGACCCTGTGATGGATCCCACACTAACATTCCAGGGTATTGACCCGTAACATGTTGAGGATACTGAGATCCATAACCGGATTGAGGGTAGGATTGATAATTGTAAGGTGCAGTTCCCATACTTGGAACATATGACTGACCTTGAGGCGGTTGATAACCTTGACTCGAGTATTGACCTTGAGGTTGATAACCTTGAGGTAAACACTGATACTGGGGTTGACCTTGACCTTGAGGTTGGTACCCTTGAGGTTGATAACCTTGGGGTTGATACCCTTAAGGTTGCCATCCTTGAGGTTGCCATTGATACTGAGGTTGACCCTGGGGTACATATTGAGGCTGAGGTTGACCTTGAGGCGTGTATTGCACCATAGGTGCATACTGACTTTGAGGTTGCCCCCCAGACACGATTTGTGTACCTTGAGGTTGCCCCCCAGGCGTTAACTACGGTTGCCCCCCAGGCGGTAATTGGCCACCTTGAGGTTGAGAAACGGGAACTGAACCTGACATCATGTAAATGTCTCCTACACCCAATGGTATATTACCACTGTTTCCAATTAATAACCCACGATCAACGGGTTGAGGAGATGCTCCCGCAAAGGTACCAGAAAGAGATTGATACCCAGTGGGGACAGAAGGACCGTCGTGTAAGAAAGATTCAGGACTTTGAGTAAACACGGACGACTGACCAGTCATATTTATAGGAGTATAAATACCTCCAGGTGGAAAAGGAGTACGAGGTGGAGAAAAACCTACCCCTGAGTTGTCTAAATAATTGGTTAACGAAAGGTACCAAGTAGTACTTCTAGGAGGACTGTAAAAGATGGATTCACGCTCCCTTAGATCAATAGTAAGTTGACCTTCAAGGTGAGAGACACCTATATCCTCCTCTGGAGCAAGTTCTTCTATAGCAATCAAACCAGTAGGAAGATTTTCGGTGATAACTCTTTCTATTCTTGGTGAATCTGGAACACTAGAAGTTGGAGTAACAGGTTCAGATATTTCAGGTTCTTCGCCTGTATCACTAGCAGACGAAAAATTACCAGTAAGTTCAGAAACTGAAACAGCTTCGGGATTATAACCTGTCTCTAAACTTTGGTAATCTGGATGGACTACCAAGGAAGATTCTCCTTCTTCAGGTGAACCTACTCTACTATCACTAGGAGGAGCTACAAGGACCTTTAACCCTTCGTACTGACCCGTAATATCTTCAGGAGGTTCACCCCGCGATTTATGGAGTTTTCTTAACAAATCTACTCCGGTAACAATCTCAGGAGACTTGCCCCGAAGTCGACGGGACTGTCTCGGTAATTCCGCCACAATTAAAGATTTTAACTACAACACACGAAAACAAAGTAAAAATTTCAAATCAAACCACCTAAAGTCTTCTAAAGAAGCAAACAAATTTGAAGCACACGCCTAAAGAATCTAGAGCGTCAAACCAAACACAAACAGTAGTCTTCCGGACCAAAAGCGCTAGTTGGTGATTAGGCCCAACCTCGCTGGATTCAGTACAGAAATGGCGGGTGGAACAGTTACCCCGACAACCTACTTAATGAATAGACCGGCACAATTTCCTCCACTTTAACCGTCTCGAAGTGAAGTGAACCCCCCGGAAAATCCAAGTGAGTATAACCGACGTCTGCTCCAGGTACAGTGGGACCTTCCCTCCACCGTCACCTCGGTAGAACCCTAAAGATTATGGTCACTAAAGTTACCAATCACAACAATTACACCTGGGGGAACAGTCTAAACTCCGACAGCACGCAAGGGCAGAGTAACAAGCTCAATCCCCTTACCGGCTCCTTGACAGTAATCCAAGGTTTACCGATAAGTGACCCCTGGCTCCTCGACAATGGTTAATCCGAGGTTTACCGTTTGTAATACGTACTGTCTGGCGTCGTTCCCAACGAGGGGGGAATGATCCCCTCACTGGTTCGGACACGAGCTCGTGCTTCTCCTTTAAGAGGAGCTTTCCCAGAGTGCAATTGAAACAATTGGATTTATTCTACTCAAGATAAACTATCTGTTTGGTTTTGTAGTCTTGGAGAGTTAAGTACTCACCTACTCCAAGACCCTAGCCTAAGCTATGTTGGTGTTTCAGAGCCCCAGAAAAATAAAAATTACTAGATTGATTTTAATTTAAGCGTTACTTTTAAGGTTGTTTCTTAAGTCAAAAGGTGATGGAAGTGAAACCAGTTGTGTGTTGACTCGACTCGAAACCACTACAAAATGCACCTAGGATGATTTACCCACTACTTTACTTTTTCGATGAATTGCTTAACTAAAAAGTTGAGAGAATGCAATTTTTATAAAAGCAACTTCTTAATTAAAGACAATCAAAGAAACAATTCGTTTGTCTTTTCCAAGCATAAAAACATGACCGCTCTTTACTTGCACGAAAAAACTCTTTTTCTTCCAAAAACTTTAAATGCTACTTGAAACAAAACTTTTAAAAGGAGATGTTTTTGTATTTTTCTTATTTAACGAAAAACATAAATCTATTTTAATAAAAATCAATTGCAAACTATGAAATCTATGAAAATTCACTCAAAAAATAAAAACAAACAAATCAAAAGGAAATTACCCTAATTAAACCTAATGAGGCAAAGCCAACAATGATTATTCTAAGGTGTTTTACTTGATCACAATCAAATCAAGGACTAGCTTATTGCAGAACCAAAAACTAGTCAAAACAAAACTCTAATCTTTTTGTTCTTTCGTAAAATGGAAATCAACACTTTATAAACAAGTAATTCGAAATTTGACCCAAAAGACAACTTAAATGGCAAGCTGCTCACACAAGGAGACTTTACGACAGGCCCGACTTCTAAGAAGGCTGACAAACCAGAGAGATCTAAGGCTGGACAACTTTCTACCGTCAAAGTCACTACAGGACCTATTCAAAAATCAAACCCTAGGCCTAAACTTCGTTGAAATCCACTAAAACACTCAAAGCTCACAAAACAAGTTCAGGTGAAAATTTTTGACAGGGTACTAAAGGATCTGGGCAGAAAACACTAAGAAAAAACAAAATCTAAAAGCAATTAAAGCAAAAATGGAGTTTTCCTAAATTTTTACAGGAAGACGCAGGCAACCCGTTAGAACAGGCGCGGGCCCGCTCTGTGCAAACGGCAACAGCGCGTCCAAAGACGCACTGTGCAGTACTCAGAGGGTGCGTCCTTCTGGAAAAGTTAAGAAAAACCAAATCTAACTAAATCTAAAGCTAAGCCACCCAAATACTAATTCTCACAGTCAAAAACCAGAAAATAAAAATGATTTTCTCAGAGCAAAGTTCACACAAAGGAAAAGACTTTCACATTAATGGAATCCCCAGCGGAGTCGCCAATTTGTCGTGGCGGAAAAAGTCGTTTGTGCGGACACAACTGACCTCCCTAGGAGTCTAAACTCTCTAGCGACAAACAAGACAAAATGGAGCGATCTTTCTCTAAATACACCTTTTAAAACATGAAAACTACAAGTGTTTAGGCTTACCTTATTCCAAAACACTGTTGTTGTAGTCCGTCCTTGCCGATCCGGATGAGCTCCTCCTTCACATCAATTCCTGCAACCACAAACAATCAAACAATTACCAAGCACTTGCATCTCATATAATAAAACATATATTCAACATGCAGACCAAGGAACACATGAAATAACTCATTAACACAAGCTATTGAGAAAAATGAACCAGTTTGTATTAATAACGAAACAAAGAAACTCTTACAACCTGGCCTTGGTGTTGTGCAAGTTCCTCCCAGGGTCCATCAAGGGTTTTCCTCTACTTTGACAAAGCTCACCCACTTCCAAGTAGAATCAAGCAAAGACAATCTCTCCTCACAAGGTTCTAAATGGGAGTCCTAATTCCTGCAGCATTTATCCAAAGAAAATGTATAGCTTCAACCTCTCCTCCCTCTGGCTTAATGCCTTTATTTATAGTGTTGTAAAGAGGTTATTCAGGTCCACCATCAATGGGATAATCCCCCTCTTTGGGTGGGATAGCTCCCTTATTGATGGGATAAGTTCCTCCTTAATAGGGATACATGAACCAA
The DNA here is from genome assembly GCA_031772625.1 of Pinus tabuliformis. Lineage (NCBI taxonomy): Eukaryota > Viridiplantae > Streptophyta > Pinopsida > Pinales > Pinaceae > Pinus > Pinus tabuliformis. The sequence continues at coordinate 914,384,108 of CM062813.1, read as the reverse complement.
CTGGAGGCGCATCCATTTCATCAAACCGACCTCTAGAAAGTTCTAGAAGTAACCACAAGTAACTTTTTTAAGATGAAACTTGCGCATTTTGCCTTTTACAGAAGGACGCACCTGTCCCTTAACATACAGAGCGTCCAAAGATGCAGTCTTTGTGAACATTGTGAGCGTCCCCGCAGGTAAGGCTTGAGAGAACCTACGTCCCCAGAGATAAACACATTTTTTACAAGACTTTCTCTCTTCTTTGAGTTTGAGATGGATAGCAGAGGCATAATACTTGCCTAAGAGGGTAGCATGACTGTTCATTGAGCCATACTAACTGTAAATAGTCATGGTGACATTTTTTAGTGCAACAGTCACTTTAACGAGCTGGAGAGGCCAATCGCTCGACAATCTTTTCATGTTTTACGAGTCAGGTGAAAAGAGCTTAAAGGAGACTCATTCTTTAAGGAACGAGTGATAATTTCGGGTAGCAGCTAATTCCAGGTAAGGATTGGAATTTTCCAGTCACGGCAGTGTCACAAGGATGGCTAACAGGATCACTCTTCACAGTTTTTCCTCAAAAGGGGTAAACAATCAAATGGAGGTGAATGATCGGCTAAAATAGAGTGGAGGTGATGATGAGAACACGACCAGGGCTCAAAAGTTGATGATAATGCATTCACAATGGTTATTTACTGGAAATTGTTTCATTTTTTAATGAGCTTAAACTCTGGGGGAACGTTTTCTCATTGCGTATGTTTAATTTTTAACGAGCTTGAACTCCACATAAAAACTGCTCGTGATAATGGTCATTGATTTAATTTCACCATTAATCACTTTGTTCCTTCAAAGGTTGTACTGCCTGTTCAATTGCTTCATCAAACCGATTAGAAATAGACAATATATGTTTCAAAATGAGTTAAAACACTAACATTTTACTTGAATTACGTGAAAAGTAATTTAAAAGTGGTTTTTTACCCCTCATTTTACCATTTCATTTGAACTTTGGTTTGTTGGAGCTCTGGAGGTGCTTTTCCCCCTCGATTTTCACCAGCTGATTTCAGGAGATTCTGTGGATGATTCTCAGTGTCGTTCAGACCAGGTAGGAGCTAAACGTGAGCTCTTCAGTTGCATTCCTTCCTTTTTGAATTCTGTGCATGTTTCCCTATTTTTCTAAGCCTCTGGGGTTTGAAAAATTCACCCTGGATCCATCGCACCCTTTCTATCTCAAAAGGTGCGATGCATACTAGCTTGGCCATTGGCTAGTGAGGATGCATCCCACCCAGTACACTGTTTTCTCATGGAATTTTTTGCCTATTTTTTGCCAAATCAGGATCCTGAATCTTCTCTTGCTTTTTTTGCAAATATTTATTGAATAAAAATGGTTGTTACATGGCGAGAACGCGAGCATGAAGACGAGGACATGCTTGCTCTACATGATTTGGTTATGGTAATTGCACTGCAAAACTATGGCCTGTTCAAGTTTTTTCGCATTTCTAGCATGAGGCAACAAATCAACTTGTTGCAATATTTTCTCAATGCATGGGATCCTACCAACCAGGTGTTTCAGATTAGAGGCAAATCTATCCCCTTGATTGTCGTGGACATCTATTTTTTGATCGGTTTATCAAGGCGTGGTGCCCCTCTTTCACTATCAGGTTCCACCCATGGGGGCGAATCCGTGAGAGATTATATTCGCCAGTTTTGCAAAGAGGGATCTCAGCCGAGTAGGGACAGAAAGATCAACATCGAAGATGTCGATGACCGGTCCTTGAGGACCTTTTGTTCACTTTTACTAGATTGGCTGGTAGTGCGGCTCCTCACATGGCTAACAGGTCCTATATGCAGTACTCCTTAGAATTCCTGGAACCAAAGGTGTTCAACTGGTGTGACGCAGTACTCCCTGTGATGAAAGAAAAACTAACCAAGGTAAAAAATGAAAAATTGAATAACTTTGGCTATGGTTCTATTTTGACCGCTTTAGCTTTGAAAAAGATCCCACTGATGCAACCGCAGTACATCTCACTTGGCTTACCTCTACCGACTGAGCCACGGATGCATAGATGGGTCGACCTTATGGCCTGACATGCTGGTCGGTCCCAGGTTTCCTTTTCTGATACCTTTTTTGAGTGGTTCAACTATCAGGAGATGGTTTTTTCCAAGTATCCATATGCTGGTATGGATTTCCAGGGTGACTTGGATTTGGTGCTGCCGGCTGGTGAGCAGTGGGGTGTTATCAGTAAATTCTCTGACCATATCTCTGTTCATTGTTTCTTTTTATAATGTTCTTGTGCTTTCTTCTATCAGGACTAATCAAAACTCATGTGCTCATGCAGATGTTGGACCAGTTCAGCCAGTAGTACGTCTAAGAGTACCAGCTGCCCCTCCAGCAAGAGAGGCTGTGGGGAGGGTTATCCTTCGCGACCTTGATGTGGCCAAGACTCTTTTAGCATTGCAGGATCTAGTCGAGGGCCTCACTCTTGGTATTCTGGACGTGAGGATCGACAAGCTGCCCCTGAGGTTGCAACGACATACTACTGGCGTGCCGAGACGATGGACTAGGCTTTTACGCATGATTGCACAGGCGGTGACTTGTTATCACCAGCATCATTAGACTAGGGTGCCCCCTAGCATTCTGAGTTTTGGGTCATTTGACCAATTTTGTCCTAGTTACAGAACATTATGTATGAACCATAAATAGTTATATATATATTTTTGATTTTTGAAGCTTTATTTTGGTTGAGTTACGTGATCTTGATGCAAATATTTGATGAAATGCTTCTTTTATAAATGTTGCAAATTTCTATCTAACACATAATTCGCCAATCAGTCTATTAATGTGTTTAAGTTTCTGGAGATATGCTAATATTGAATAGAATCAAACTGCCTTTCCAAAATCTTGACCCTTAGGAACATGCGATAGATAGCTGGATTCCGTACGGAGTAGATACCAGTGAGCTATAGGATGACGAGTTGTGAGTCTAGCCTGACGACTAGTCGGCATATGCCACGCGTAATGGCATCAGAGAGGAGCTCTATCAACGTGCTGTATTCAGCAATATTGTTCATTGACCGACGAATACATACCCCTCTAAAACTTACTAACTCGCCGCTTGGATCGAAGATGGCCCAAGCCACAGAAGATAGGTTTTGCGAACTATGACTCACTCCGTCGGCATATCCAACAAATGATTCCAATAGGTCCGACATCTGCAACAAATGTAAAAGCGGATCACTTAACCAAAACAATTACCCTTAGTGAAAACAAAAATGTAACAAAAGCATAGGGGTTACTATCTTGAGTCAAGCATAGTAACGCTTAAGGTACAACCCGTTGCAAGGTTGCGCCAGTGGAATCCCATCATAATCTACTAACTCGTAGGCTCCTTTTGCTAATACATGTTTAACAATATAGGGGCCCATCCATAAGGATTTGAACTTACCTGCTCCCAATTTGTCGGATTCCTGGTCGTAAAGTAAGACCAGGTCACCTTCTGAGAAGACACGGGGTTTGACATTCTTGTCAAACTGCGCCTTGACTCATTTCTTATGGGCTTCATTAGCCAAAGCGGCATCATGACGAGTTTCATCCAATTGGATTAGTTCCAAGAAACGAGCTTCTTCTTTAGAAGTTCCAGGGAGAAGGTCGACTACGAGTTTGAGGAACGAGATTTCACACTAAACTGGTAAGATTGCTTCCAGGCCATACACCAATTGAAAGGGTGTAAACCCGGTGGCATTCCTCACCGATGTCCGGTATGCCCACAAGGCAGAGTACAGGATTAGGTGCCAACTCCTTTTGTGGACTCCAATCATCCTTTGCAGCATCCACTTCAGGACCTTGTTGATTGCCTCAACTTGTCTGTTAGCCTGCGGATAATACGGAGTAGAATTGTCGTGGGACAACCCTAACTTGGCAGCCAACCCAACCATCATGTGATTGCGAAAATGAAATCCATGATCTGTGACTATGGCCTGTGGAATGCCGAATCTGGAAACTACATGATTGAAAAAGAAGAGGGCAGTCGTTTCGCCACTGTTGTTTAATGTAGGCATCGCCTCGGCCCATTTGGTAAAATAGTCTACTGTGACTATGATATACCCATGGCCCCCGGCCGAGGTGGGCTTACATGTCATGAAATCTATGCCCCATTTGGAAAATGGCCCAACAACAACTACTGGTTGCAGAGGTGCGGGTGGTATTCTAGTTTTTCGATCAAATATTTGACATACATGGCAAATTTTGACTGCGGTTATGCAATCTTTAAACATTGTTGGCCAGAAGTATCCTGCTCGTAAAATATTTTGCGTCGTAGCATAACCAGATTGATGCCCCCCACATGCACCTGAATGGCAATCATTAAGGAATTTTTCGGCCTCCTCGTGGGTGAGGCACCTCCTCAGAACTGTATCGACACCATGACGGTAGAATGTATCGACGACGATCATGTAGTCTTTTTCTTGGTATCGAATGCATCGTTGTTTCGAGCGGGAGGTATTAGACCTATATGTTTGGGTTTGGAGATAGATTATTATGTCTCCATACCACGGATTGCTTGAAGATATCAGAAACAAAGATTCGTCCACGATTGTTTCTTCTGAGGTTACATCGTTGGATGACGATGGGAGATCGCATAGTAACTCTGCAGAAACCAGAGATTTCTTCGATTTGGATTTTATGAATTCCAGATCAAACTCTTGTAGAATTGCTATCCATTTTGAATATTTGCCCCCCAGCAACTGTCGTGACAATATATAAGTCATGGGGTTGCAATCTGACAGAATGGTAGTTTTTCGAAAGAGGATATAGTGTCAAAATCTCTGTATCGCTTGAACAGCTGCGAGAGCTAGCTTTTCAACGTAGGAGTACTTGCTTTCTGTATCATTTAAGTTTTTACTTAAATAATATATAGGATGTTCGATTCCATTGTCTTCTTGAACTAAAACCATTGCGATGGTTGTATCTGCTGCAGCTAGATACAGGTTAAAGTCTTTTTGATAATCAGGAGCGTACATTAATGATGCTTTTATTAGGGATTCTTTTAAAGCATCAAAGGAAGCTTGCGCAACCTGATCCCAGACGAAGGGTACTTCTTTTTTCAATAGACGAGTATAACCTTTAGCAAGTTCGGCGTAATTTGGAATGAACCTCCTCAGAAAGTTTTCTTTTACCTTGGAGTTTCTGAATCTGAAGAAAATTTGAAGGTGGAGGCAAATCAATGATTGCCTGAACCTTACATGGGTCGAGATGAATATCGTCCTTTGAGACCACAAAGCCAAGTAAATGACCAGAACTGACACAGAATACACATTTTTGTGGATTGAGTTGTATCTTGTAGTGTCGACAACGTAGAAATATCGCTCTCAAATGTTGTGGATGACGGTCCGTTTTCGTGAATGAGCCAGAAGATCATCGAGATATGGTTGAATGATGTTTTTGATGTCATGGAAGGCATAATTCATTGCCCTCTGAAATGTTGCCCTTGCATTATTTAAACCAAAGGGTAGCTTGCGATATGAAAATGTGCCCCACGGACAAATAATGCAGTCTTTGACTGGTCCTGTGGGTGGATATTTATTTAATTATACTCGGAAAATCCATCCATAAATGAGAAGATTTCACATCTGCGGTATTCATCAATTATCTAGTCAATGAAGGGTGTAGGGTAGTTGTCTTTCGGACAAGCTTGATTTACATCCCGATAATCGACACACACTCTAATCGTTTCTTGTTTTTCATTACAGGAACAATATTCGATACGCAATCAGTTAGAGGAACTGGGTAAATAAAACTAGCATGGAGAAGTTTTTCAACTTCTGCCTTGATGGCAGCGGCTTTCTTGGGGTGCACCTACCGTAGCCGTTGTCGTACCAGTTTGACATCTGGATACATCTTAATTTCATGTTCAACTATGCTCAAGTCAATGCCTAGCATTTCATCATACGACCAAGAAAAGACATCTCTGAATTCGTGAAAAAGAGCGTTATATATTTCCAGTTCTGAAGGAGAACAAGATTTTCCGATATGAATATTCTTTACAACATCTGTTTTGGTCGAGATATTTATGGCGATAGTCTCTTCAATATTGGACAAGTTTCACTCGGAATCCACCATGTTTACAGTATTTGATAGAAAATCAAAAACTGAGGGATGATGAAGGTCACTTGGAGTATCTTCTTTGTAATCCAGAAGATGGGCATGATGGTGGTAATCTTCCCATGGCGCCCCGTCAATCATCATTGACTGAACAATTCCTTCGTCTGTATAATGTACTTGCGACCAAGGATCTGAAGGGGTACCATATTCTTTAGACCTATCTATCCAAATTCTTGATGAGCATTGCTTTGGGCTTGGAGGCAATACTTGCAGATGATTCGTTTTAATATCATTTTCAAAGATCTTTTGAATAGAAGATATCATATTGCAAGTTCCCACTGTTGCCACTTCCGCCAGATTGATTGGAGGTGGTAGGGAAAAAGTCCCCATTAATATAGGGTCTTTTAGTAGGCCTACTCCGATATTTTGAAGTGAGTGAGGGCTTCCGTGCATCATCAGAATGCTTCCCGTAACTTATGAACTGTTGGGGAGAAATGTTTGTTGGTCGACGATTGTAATTCCTCCTTGAAAGGGAAATGCAATCTTCCTGAAGTAGGTCGACACAATGGCTGCCATATCATATATCCAGGGCCTTCCCAGTAGGATGTTGTAATCGAGGTTTCCATCAATTACTTCAACATCTATTTCTACTATTTTTCCCCCAGTTCGACTTGCAAGTTACTTAAAATCCCATATGGGGTGTATGTTTTCCCATCAAATGCTTTTAATGTTGTTGAAGATCGCGACAAGGGTGGAGATCCTAAAGTTTTCCAGCAACTCATTGACATAATACATGTAGATGCCCCCTCATCAATAATTGTTCAATGAACAGTTTTGTTGAGGGCTTTCACTTGAATGAGGAAAGCTAGTTGAGCTGGTAACTGAGGGTCATATCCTTTGTGATTAAAGGACACAAGATTGGAATCCGTTAGGTCAATCCCACCTATTGTTGATAATAAAGCCTGCTTTTGTGAGGGGCAACTTTTCAGTACCTCAAGTGTCGACATAGCGGATGGCGATTGGGCCATATCCTCCACTATATTATAATGCTATGCTGCTCTGGCACGAGGATTAAATGTCGATTTGTGTACTATTCCCTTTCGCGGCGTTATCGTTAGTTTAGGAATGATGGGTGGCACAACTTCGATCGAAGTTGTTGTCGAACTACTGGGTTGATCATTGGCTTTGTTGTCCAACAGTTGTGGATTCCCATAATCTTTATTCCTTGTTGATATCAAAGCATCATTTTGCTGCTTTGAAACCGACAACATTAGCACTTGGGACGGGGAAGCATTGTCACTAGCAACAAAATTTGTTCCTGGATTTGGAAACGGAGCAGTCAATACTACCGAGGTTTTTGAATTCTTGAAGAATGTTCTAAGCTCAGCTTTATACAGAAGCTCTCTTGTCCAATGATCCTCATCACATATTAGGCATGGACGATTTGGTTTCCTTTCTCCAGACAGGTTTACAGAAGATTTTTCAGGGGATGACTCTTCCTGTTTTTTCTTCTTCACTTTCTTTTTCTTCTTGCCTCCTAGTTGCTTGGTTTCTTTGCCTTTGTTAGTCGACACGACATTACTTCCGAGGCGAGAAGTTCTTCATTTGCATTTTGACCTGAAACCGTATGGGCCTTTTTCGACTTAGCCTTTACGGTTTTCTTACTGATGGTTCCTATCACGCTGTCCCTGGCGTGAGAGTCTTTGTTTGATTTAGGAGATGGAGGAATGAAAAATTCTGGTCTAGGAGCATCAGGGATTTTATCGTAGAGCGTGCCAGACTGAGTATAGATCAAGTCTAGATATTGCGCCGGAGAAATTACTTGCTCTTCAGTGACGACTCCTCCCTTTGCCACATCTTCTGTAATAGAAGGTAACAAGGACTTAATAAACCATTCAGCCAATAGCTGATCAGGAACATATATTTTTACCATTCTACGACGACGTCACCACTCATGAATATGATCGGATATGTGAGTGGCCGTCATTTGCTTGAAATTGGTAAGAAGCTCTGTTCCCGTTTCGTACCTTATGGGTAACTGAAAATGGGTTAAAAAGGTTGTGGCTAGGGCACTAAAGTTATCAAACGAAGCTCTAAGCAATTCAATATACCATTTTGCTACTGGACCAATTAATGTTCGCTGAAAAAGGTGAAGCCTAATCGAATCATCATTTAGAGTGTTTGATGAACACCACAGGTGAAAGGTCATCACATGATTCGACGGGTCTTCACCCAGATTTCCATTAAATTTAGGAATATCTGACGGAAGTTTATGAGGAATCACTAGCCACCAAGGGGCGTAAGCGATTAGATCGTTTGTTAGTTGGTTTAGATCTGGTAACTCTAAAGTTGCCACGAAGGGAAACTGTTGATTCAGGTTTGGCGAAGCATACCCAGGATAAGATGGGATCGCCTGAGCAGTGGGTCTTTGCATACCAGCATAGTGCATTTGATGTTGATAACTTTGATAAGGTTGATGGGCATAACCATTATGAAATGGTTGATGTTGTCCGTTTTGAATATACGGCTGCCCATTACTTGCAAAGTCTTGGTGCTCAGATCCTTGGTAAGCTTGTTGGAATTGTGGTTGTTGATATTGCACCAGCCATGGTTGTGAGACCATGTGTTGTTGCCCAATACTAGCTGTTTGACCGAGATGAGGGGTAATGGTACCCGTTTGAGCCTGGGTCACTCCAGTTAAGGAGCCACTAACTGATGATTGTGGTGGCGTCGTAGGGACAAGGGGCTGTTGGATTGTGACATGAGAGACTTGAGGTTGGAATACAATAGGTAACGCTTGTACTTGCGACACCGTCACAATAGCCAGTGTAGTGGGGATATTTGACATTGGCAAACTTTGTTGCATTGAGTATACAACTCTTGGTTGTTGAGGCAGTATTGGCATCCAACCACTGGATGTAATTCCAGAATAACCTGAATTCTGTTGGGGACTCTCGTATGTTTGACCTCTTGGAGGAGACAATGAAGGGGCATATTGCCCCCCATATGGTGATAATCTGGTGCTTAAGGGAATTATTTTCCTTTGAGGTCCGGACTGCCCAAATTGACATTGTAAAGGATCAATTTGTTGAGACTCAACATAAGAGATTCCAGACATTATTCCGGACGAACAAACGGGAACAGACCATACAGTCGAAACAGCCCCTAGATGGATCCCATCCAGTGATTGTGAGCTAGTTGCGACAAATGGTACGCCGGTGAACATTGTCAGAGTAGCAACAGGAAGTTCTGCTGCTGCTGTGTCAGATGATACAGTCCTAGATGTCGATGGTTTTTCAGACATATCTAGTCTATCCAAAAGGTTTCCTAGCGATTCTACAGGAACTTCCGATAACGATAGACTAATTTCTGATGAAGAAGGATATAGAGTGACCCCTACTCCAAATTGTGATGGAGTACTAGATGGTGGATCCTCCACAATCTCTTCTATAGCATCAAACCAGGTGGAAGAGGTAGACTGTCAGGTCCGTAAAAGATTTCGGGTGTCGAAGAAGGTATAGATTCTGCAGCGACTGATGTTTGGGGAACAACACCTTCCGAATCAGCTATGGATGGAGTTGGTTTAGATATAGAAGTGTTTACCTTCACACTAGGATCAGTTCTACTGTCCTCTTGTGGCTGCAGAACTTTTCCCATAAAGGTAGGGGCACCGGAAATGTTTGGAGTGACCAGAGTCTCCGAGTGTCACGCCCCTACACCTGCAGTAGTCTTCCAACTGCTTGTAGCAAGGTGCGGCACCACCGAACGCATTCTTTTCACCAATACTAACATTCGTGGACTACGCCTACTTTCACATTAACATACTTAGCATGTGTTTCGCAACTAAGTAAAAGCAATTATCCTTTATACTTAATGAATCCCATACTCATTCATTATCATCATGCAATTAAACCGAGAACAACAATAGCAACAAGTATAAAGGGGAGGGGAAACTCCCCATAATGTGACTCTGCCCGACAATATATTATATCATTTTTTCAATAATACAATCATCAAGTATACTTGGCAAAACTCCAAGTCTATACTTAGAATATTTTACAACCAAGGCATAGAACAACCTTTTACAATCATGTGCACCCTTGCACAAAGAGAAGTGCTCACCCGAGCCACTTATACCTCTCTACCAAGTCCTGCACAAACAACATGAACCTCGGCACGCTTGCCTACACTCCAACCGGCATAAGAAACTCCAAATCTGCACTTGGGTAGAGTGCATGAGCTATGTGCAGCTCCTCCTCTTCCTTGCGCAGATTTTACCCCTTCCTCATGCGCATAAGTGAATGAGAGTTCGAATGGATGATGAACAAATGAGCTCAAAGCTCTTTACACTTATACCATTCATGTGTATGCTTTAAGGGGGTGTGCAGCCCCATGGCCGACCCCACAAGTTAGCACATACGCCCACATGTAACTCTATTACAAGTCGGCTTTACATTCTTTTAACCATTGCATATATGTATATGCTCAACACTTAGTCGAATTAAGTGTTGTTGCCTCATCGTCGCATTTTATGTCGCATTTCCTCCGCACAAGTGTCGCACCCGTCGCACATTTTGTCCACGTGCCCGCTCTCGTGCACGAGTCGCCGATGCACGTCGCACTTCGCTCACGAAGGCCTTACACCGAGGGTGTCAGAACACTTGTTCCAACCCAACTAGGGGACTTTGAGCCAGTTAAACAAGTTCGCTTTGTCTGGAACAGTTTTGATACTGGGGACAAGGACGGTTGACTCGTAAGTCTCCATGAACGACAGGGTTTCAATTGACTTTATTCCATGATTGCGGATTACTCGATCAACTAAAAGTAAAGGGGAAAATGTTTCCAAATTAAATGAATTTTAGACACTTTGACACAACTTATTTTTTCAATTTTTAAGAGTCGAGAAAAAACAAAGATGACTCTAGTCGCCTTCGATTTTTAATGAGCCTGAAGTGACAAGTGTTCAAATGAACCTTTTCCTTTAATGAGTCTGAAAAGGAACGAAAGAGACTAATCTAGAAATATAGACAGAGGGATTACCAAACCAATCGCAAAACTGCAGAATACTTTTTACGGTATGACAGTCAATCTTCCTGAATGTTGTGTTCAGTGAATTGCAATCGATAGGGCGGCAGACACGGCTTCCTATGGATAAAGGATATAGCGTATTGTGGTCTCCCAATATATACTCAACGATAAATGGGAGCACAATTCCGTACTGATACTTGTTGTCTCAAAGAGGAGGAATCACCCAACCAACAGTGAAAGCGACAGTTACCAAGCTTTACGACGCCAGAATACGTCTCTAGCCTAGACTTCTAGATGTTGTGTGATAGGTTCCAAAGCGTTTTTAGGTTCATTACATTTATTTTACAGTTGATCTTTCTTAAGAAATTTTCCTTTCAGGTTCACCGCGTGATGTAGATGTACAATTCCTGAAATGCAATCTAAGATGATAAACAATCGTTTAATCTTCTTTTTGCAATGAAAATCCTAGCTACTAAAGAAAGAGAGATGATATTCTTTCAACATACAGTAGAAAGCACACACTATATGCACTGTCCTAAATCAAACCAACAAGCAGTCTAAATGCAAATGCACATGCATGTATTTGTTTTCAGCGTTCGTAATGTGTGAATGACAAGAAGAATGCTAAGTACAAATCCGAATTATCTTTTCAAAGCGAAAGTACTAACAGATTTCTCTTCAAAAACGAAAGGAAGATAATAACGACACTTTACTATTTTGAATTGAAAACTGCTTTCGACACTTGAAAAACTACTAATTCAAATCAAATACAAGAGTAACTGTATAAACGACCATCAAAAACAATAGAATTATTTTATTTTACTAAAAAAGACACTTGCAACACTTTCAAATCAAAAGACGACAGTATGACTATGCTACTACTTTGCAAAAGAGAACTGAAAATGGCGAAAAATACATAAAAGCATTCACAGTTATTTGCACAATGGAGGTGGAATGATGGAAAGGAAGGGGGTTTCCAAAGTGGTATACTAATCACAGACAACAAAACTCCATAATAGAGCTGAAAAGAGTGAAGAAAAACCAAGACCTGGAGGAAAAATTAGCCTTTTTTCTAATCATCGCACCTGTAACACAGGGAAACAGGGATGCATCCCACCTACTGCACATGGGAGGTACGATGCATACTGGTTTCCTTGAAGAGAGGGTGTGATGGTACCAGGACGAGACTTTACTTGGCTCTTGGTCACAATTTGCAGCCCAGTTCAGCGATTTAGGCCGAGCCAATGATGTACAACAAATAGAAATCATAGGGGCTGATCTAATGAGGTTACTAGAGCCACAACTAGGGCAATTAGAAAGTTTGCAAATCGATTGTTCAGTTTATAAACAAAACCCAGAGATAGACTGAAGTAGCATTGATCTACTTTGCATTTGAATAGAAAATGAAGTTCGAAGGCTAGCTGGCTTGACTTCAAGCTCTGTTTGTAAGTTATAAAACAAAAAAATATGGACAAACAAACAATCTATTCGCTCCCCAGTGGAGTCGCCATTTTGTTATCGGGAAATCTAGTGTCCACTCAAAGCTGCTAGTCCCACTAAGACTGGTAGCTATCTTAGAAAAAAACAAACTAAAACTACTTTCGTTTTCCTTTATGAGAAGTAGATGAGAGTGGAATGAAGGACACCAACCTTAGTCTTGCACTTGGTTCCTTGCTCGGTTCCTCTCCCTTCTGACAGATCCTTGTCACTTCTCCTTCGTCTACCCAGCTTCAAAGAGCACCTGTGGAATCAAAGCAGCATAATACTATCGAAGAACAGAGATCTACAATCATAAAAAATATAGGACCAGATATATATTGACCACACAAATGCATATATCATCAAACATACAAGAATGTGGAGGAAAACTTGAATAGCTTTATTAATAATCAAGAATAGCAAAGAGGATTACAACCAATTGTTCTGACCCAGCGTCATCCTCTAGCATGAAAGCCCTTCTTTCACCTCATGAAAAGCTTAGATCACCCAACACTATGATATTCCAACAAGAAACCAACAACACTTCCTTACAAGATACAAAATTCCAGCCTCTGGATCTCTGGGATGAGGGATCCATATATAGATGATTGCAGGGGGGTGAGTCAGCTTCTAGGACTCTGATTAGTGTCCTCTCTCTGATAGTTATTGATTCCACTTGGAGATTGATGATCTATTACTCATCCCTGGGTGAATTCAGAGAGGCAAGTGTCACAAGAAAAGTTTCTGGAAGATTCCATGATCATCCACCTCGCGAACTGTCTCTGCCATTTGTCCACTCTCACCCATCGCACCCTATAGAAGGGCTTTTTAGTATGCATCACAACTCCCGTGTGCATTAGGTGGGATGCATCGCACTTTGACCATGGAGCAGGTGAGATGGTCCAGTTTTGACAAGTTTTGAGCAGTTTTTCATGGAGAACCTCTGGGAGATGATGTAATCAGCTGACCTTGTTCTTTTAGGGTATGGAACAACACTTTTAGGGACTTAGGAGCCCTTGGTTTATGAACATGTTTGATTGGGGTTGCAGTGCCCAAAAATGTCTATAACAAGCAGGTTCAAGAAGATCAAGACTCGTCACAGGCTTCCAAATACCATGCCTTCTCTGAATTCCTAATTGCAGAGCTGAAAAAAAGATATGATCTGAGGCCTAGACCTAGTCCTGGAAGACCTACTAAGGAACCTCCAACAATTAAACCTCGTACCAAAGCCATTGAAACTCAGAAAACTATTATTCGACCATTAAATCAGTCAACTGATACTACGCAAATTGAAAAAAGTGTTTTAACTACATTTAATGTTGAAAAGGAGTTAGAAAGAGTTAAAATCCCTATACCACTTTCAAAACTTTCCAAAAGCCTTGGATATAAAAATCAAGTCTCCAAATGGATACAAAACACCTCGGTTGATGCTAAAAGTGATATTATTAGTCTTCAAGATGAAAAACCATCAGTCGTCTTTGGTCCTAGCCCAGATATGATAGATGAAATAGTACCCATTTCTATGTGACTCTTAAAACAAATGATTCCATGTTGTACAATTGTATGCTTGATTCTGGAGCATCACATAATCTCATGCCAAGAACTATCATGAGTCATTTAAATCTCAACATAACTAGATCCTATTATGATTTGTACACCTTTGATTCCAAAAGGGTGCTTTCTAGGACTAATTAAGGATTGAGTAGTCACTCTCGCCCAAATCCTAGTAAAAAGTGTAGTGTTAGATATAGTTGTCACAGATATCCCTCCCAAGTTTGGAATGCTCCTTTCAAGGTCTTGTTGTGCCAAATCAGGGGGAACTCTTCAGATGGACATGTCTTATGCCACTATTCCATTTTATGGGGAGAAAAACTAAGGTTGTATATAGAAGTAAGATTTGTGCACACTGTTTGCAAAACACATCAACCAAGGAACCATCCCATTTATGAAATTAATCAAGATTTTGGTTTCTTTCAACTCTCTTCAAACGAAACACATGAAACTCAAGTAAAAATTGAAGATGTAATTGAAAGTCCTGTACCAAATTACATTGATGGTTCTTGTACAAAGGATGGAGCAGGAGAGGGGGTAGTATTAACCTCACTAGAAAAGGAAAAAAAAAACATTACACAATCATGTAAACTTGATTTTGAAATTACAAATAATGTAGTTGAATATGAGGCTTTTCTTTTAGGACTATAGTTAGCCAAGAGCTTAAAAGTACAAAACCTGAGTATTTTCACTGACTCAAAGCTCATTGTTAAACAAGTTAGAAATGTTTTCCAAACAAAACATCCTAGGCTTAGATCTTATCAAAATGAGGTTTGGGATTTAGTTGAAAATTTCTTTAATGCTTTTAATTTGACTTATATCCCAAGGGATCAGAATATTCATGCAAATTCCCTAACTGTTTCTGCTAGTTTATTTAAAATTCCTGATCAAACTAATGTGCTCTATCAAATAAAAGTCAAATACAGGCCATCCATCCCAGATAATCTAAAATACTGGCAGATATTCGAAGATGATGAAGAGTTAAGATCTTTTCTGCAGGTTATAAATGAACTCTCAATTCTACAAATTGATGAAAATGGAATAGAAACAAATGAAAATGATAATTTAGATTTCAATTCAAAAATTTCCAATCATGATATCATTCAGTTGTCTAACAATTTTATTCCCAAAGGTATCATTCCTTTAGAGAAATTGTTTGATCAAAACGATGTCCTCAGAAACCCATAGTCAATTTCTCCACAAGATGACATATAGGAAGTAAATATTGGAACAAATGATGACATTAGGAACATCAGAATCTATTCATCCTTAGATCTTGAAATCAAAGCTCAATATCTTAAGTTATCTGAAAAATACAAGGATGTTTTTGCGTGGACCTATGTTAATCTAAAGACTTATGATACATCACTAATACAGCATAAGATTCCTTTAAAACCAGAAGCAAAACCTTGTCAACAGAAACTTAAGAGGATTAATCCATCACTTCTATTAATAGTAGAAAAGGAAATTAAGAAAATTCTAGATGCCCAAATTATTCTCCCTCTTAGATACTCTAATTGGGTTGCTAATTTAGTTCCTGTTAGAAAGAAGAACGGGGAAATCAGACTTTGTGTGGACTTTAGGAATTTGAATAAAGCATCATTAAAAGATAACTATCCTTTACCCAAAATGGATCAGTTACTTCATATGGTTTCAGGAGCACAAAGACTTTCCATGCTTGATGGTTTTTCAGGTTACAATCAAATAAATGTTGATCCAGCAGATAGAGAGAAGACAAGTTTTACTACACCCTGTGGTACATTTATGTATTTTAGAATTCCCTTTGGCTTGTCCAATGCTAGAGCACCTTTTCAGAGAGCTATGGACATAGCTTTTTTGTGACAAGTAAACAAATTTGTAGTCATTTATCTTGATGACATAACTGTTTTTTCTAATTCTGATCAAAAACATCTAAAGCACTTGATGAAGGTTTTTGATAGGTGTAGGAAATTCAGAATATCCCTCAATCCTAAAAAGTCTATGTTTGCTATCAAAGAAGGAAAGCTGCTAGGCCACATAATCTGAAAAGAAGGAGTGGTGATTGATCCCAAACATGTTTCTGTTATAAAAACATTGTCATTACCTAGAAATAAGAAGGAGATTCAAGCTTTTCTGGGCAATATTAATTTTTTAAGGAGGTTTATCCCGAATTATGTTGAAATTGTGAAATACATAATTGATATGCTCCAAAAGGATCATGAAGTTAAATGGACTGTCTCTTCCAGGTATGCATTTGATCAAATCAAGAAGGATATTTCTAAAGCCCCAACCTTGTCCATTCCTGATTATACCAAGTGTTGAGTCTTGAAAATGTCATTCATTTCCATTACACTTTCACTATTATGTCCATTATATCACCTCCATTTCACCTCCATTTCACTACTATGTCACCACATTCATCCCACTTTCATTATCATTGGGCCACTTTTATGTTTTTCCAATCTTTATTATTTCTAAGCCTTTTAAGTGAATTTGTGGTTAAACATTAGAAAATAATGTGCATATGATTATACCTAACAAATGGGTTGAGATTGTTGACATGTGTAGGTTGAAAGGAGGCTTCTAGAAGTCCCTTATGTGGCACCCCAAGGCCAAATTCGAATTTGAGTGGAAAGAATCATGGGATCATGAGGATATGTGTCACATCTCTTAATTGTATTGTAACTCTAAGAAGACATGTGTCTTATCAGTTCCTATTTTGATTAGGACTCTAGAGGTAGAGGGAGAGATTCATGGATTCTCATTAATGAGATGGCTCTCATCTTTTTGTATAAATAGGAGATCTCTCTCCTTCATTAGTTAGTCCTTTTTAGTCTTAAGTCCCTAGTTCTTAAGTTTGTAGTTCTTCCTTGATGGCTTTTGGAAGCTTTGGAGAGCTTTGTTGTACTTTGTACTTTTGAAGAATTTGAATAAAGCTTTGATGTTCTCAACATGGAAGGAGATGTGAAGTAGATTTCATGGAGCATATTAGGATGTAAGGTAGAGTAGATTTCATTTTGTAAATATTGCTTTGTAGAATGTAAGGTAGAGTAGATTTCATTTTGTAAATATTGCTTTGTAGAATGTAAGGTAGATTAGATTTTTCATTCATGCAATTTTAATTCATGCAAGTGTGTTCAATTTTGCTTTGATTTCATGACTAGTGGCATGTGTGATCATCTTGTCTATGTTGCTGACCTTTATTTTTCTGCAATTTGATTTTCATTAGTATCATTTCTTTGACTTGTACTTTACTTTCTGCTCTTAGATATCAAGTTGTTCATCTATTGATGGTTCTTTTTCCATAATCAAATAACTTTATTGGAGCCAAAATATCACTTAGTACAGCTTGGTTCAGTTTGCTTTAAGACTCACATTGCTGACTTGCATAACTGTTCTCACATGATAAATCTAGCTGAAAGGCAAAAAGGTTAAGAAAAGGTTAAAGTAGTGTGATTTGTCTCCTTTATGTAGTGTCACTTAGATTTCACATTGCTTAGATTAAGTTGAAGAGTTAGATAGTTGTTCTCACTTTTAATTGAATTTAATATAGATTTCATTTTCATTTTAAATCAGCAGCAGAGATATTGGGCCGATGTCATTAGTCCTTTAATTGATGTCTTTATTTTTCCTTTAAGCATTTGATTTCATAGGTAGTAGGGGGCCCCTGCCTTGTATAGTTGTCATTTTATTTTTGCATTTTATTTCACCATGTATATTAGCTGTACATAAATTGCTTTCAAGTTGATTGTAGATTAGTGATGCACATAGCCTTTTAATGAACTAATGACATGATAGAATCATCTTGTCCTTTTGCTGAAACAGCAAGGATACTGGGTCTCATAGTCATTCTCTCATTATTTGATTATTGCATTTTATTTCGCTTGAACTAGTTGCATTAAACACTTTAGAGAAGCAACAAGAACAAAACCCCAAAAACAACATAAACTATAAAACAACGAAGTAAGAGAAAGGTTAATTAAGCACATATAATGCACCACACTTCATCAGTTTACGATACCCGGATTGATAATTTATGTAGAGCAATTTAAGACATTAAATTGACTAGACATTTTGGCGCCGTTGCCGGGGAAGTGTAATTAGGAGACCTTATTTCTTACATCTGAAAAAAAAAGTTAATAATTCTTGAGTATGCTCTCCTCTTGCACTTTGTGTGATCTAGAGGATCAGAAAAAGGATTGTTAAGTAAAAAAAATAAAATAATAAATAATAATAATTCTGGAGTATGCTCTCCTCCTGCACTTTGTGTGATCTGGAGGATCAGAAAAAGAATTGTTAAGAAAAAACAGGAGACAAAATAAACTTCATCACTTCAATTGATTCAAGAAAAAAAAAAAAGAGAAAAAAAGGGAGAAGAAAAAAATAAACTTCATTTCATTTCCATTTTCACTCCATGCCATCCATTTCATCAATAAAAGTTATTTCCCCATGATCATTTCCATTAAGATTGCCTAACTATCTCTATTTAGCTAAGTGGTTGCTGTGACACTGGTTTCCGCAGCTGATACCGGTTTCCGCAGCTGACACCGGTTTCCGCAGCCACCACTCTGTTTTTCAAACTTACAGTCAAGATGTTAGTGCAATAAAATGAAAATACAAGAATGACTAAGCAATATAAAAATTCACAATTTCAGAGAAAAAAGAGAAGAAAAACAATCTATGGCTATCTCCATTCCTAGTTTTCGCTGTGGCTTCGTGACTCTTCAAATAGTGTGTTCTTTATTGGTGTGTCTTTCCTATGGTTGGATTGGAATTTCTTGTCTCCCACATAGATCTCTGATAAGGATCAACAGTGTGAAACTACCACCATTAAACAATGGCGTACTGTCTTACTTATGGTATTGATATAGTGTTTAACACATCCCTTGTAGTCCTGGTCATAAGATTATTGTCGGAAGCCGACAGTGAGGAAGATGATATTTAGCGTCAAATTAATCAAATAATTCATCTTCAGCAAATAAGAGAAGAGGTTTCACTAAAATGTGCTTATAACCATTGCAACAATGGAATAGATAAGCACTTCATTTTCAGCAGTTAAAAACCACTGTCTCTCTATGCTCTAGGTCAGCTCATATAAGTCATCTGTATGCGTCCTATTTAGATACCCTACCCTCTAAGATCATAGCAAATACTGTCTCTTCTTATTGGAATGATGTTCTCTGTCTCAAGGCAATAACTTCTAGCTGCACCGACAAGAGCTAATTGCTGCACTAAAAGGAGCTTCATTCTTTCATTCACGGGCAGACCAGAGCTTCATTCATGTTGACCAGAGGTTCACGCACTTAACTGAGTGTCTAATGAGTCTTTCCATGGACTAGACCTAATTCCTGATTGACAAGAACTTAATGCACTGCCTAGCTGCATCTACCTTCTAGCTAATACTTCCAACGGTAACTACGACTAGGTACTATCGGCAATGGAGAAAAGCCAATGACTAGGGACAATGATTGAACCTGTGTAATACACCTGCAAAACAGTAGATCAAGCAAGAAAAACGAATGCAACAATGCAGAACAGTGAGAACAGTTAACTCAGGAAAAACGTAACAGCAGAAAAAACGTCAAACTTCAAACGTTCGATTTGACCAAACAGAGACGAATTTAGAAAAACTAAAACATGGGTTTTTTTGCCAGGTGGGTTAATTAGATAACCCAGAAACTGTTTGAAGAAATTTGTGGCGGTCTGGGAGAAATTCACGGTTCTTTGGAGCCCATTTTTGACTGCCGCGCGTGAAAAAAAACAGAGCTTTCAATTAAATGAGCAGACAGTGATTTAATTCGGCTGTGTGCTGGCACCACCACGTCTTCCACCCTTTGCCACCAGGTCTTCTGCCCTTATGCCACCCGTTTGTAATCGAACACCTGTTTAATAACAATCCGAATTGAAGACGGCACTGTGTAACTCCATTTCGTGAACCAATTACATACGGCTCTTCTCCACCGTATAACTCTTATTTCCGTTGTTTATCTTCTACTCCCTCGTACTCATACCATTTCTACTCTCCATTCCCGCTGCAAACTCCACGGCTGTGCTTCAAACCTTGATTACAGTCACCAATACGCCTTGCAATTCGATTACGGCCACTCCACTAAGGCCTCAGAAGTTCCTGGTACAAGCTGTTTATCGGGTACAAAGGAGTTGAAGGTTCCAAGATTGAAGACTCAACAAAACATGGCAGTTTTCCAAACAAAGCTTGGCAGAGCTAAACTGTGAATTACATTAGTTAAGGGGGCACTTACACTGTTTCAAAAGATTAGCAGTCAGTAGCATTAATCATGGGAATAATTTTCCATCTGCCATTGTAGTCTCCAGCAATACATAATTGTGTAAATTTCCATCATTTGCAATTGTGTTCTTGCTACAATAGTCTTTTACTGTAGTGAGTTTTGAAGCAGAAGAAACATTGCATTTTACAATCTTCACGTGTATGGACTTTGAGTCAAGCACAACATCCTTTAGGTTCACCACTTCTGCAATCAAAAAGGGTGGTTCCTTTGCTATTTCCATGGAAAAGGCTATCATATGGAAGATCAGTTCGTTTACACCTTAACTTTCTTTTGGCTGATGCTATAAACTATTAATGTCACACAGCGTTTCCGCAGCTCACACAGGGTTTCCGCAGCTGATCCCAGTTTCCGCAGCCAATCCCGGATTCCGCAGCTGTTTTCTTAAATGCTATGTTCCAGGTGTCCTCCGGGTAGAAGAGCCACATGGGCAAGTTTGTGGGATCAAGGACATGGTGTGTGTCCTTCCAGCTCATCCAAACCGGTCATCAAAACCCGTGGTCAACGAGGAGGCAAATACGGTCAAATTGAACTAAAGGCAGAACCGGAAGGGCTTAAGTCTATGAAAGGGTCAAATAGTCATGATAATGGTTATAGACTGTTTTTTCATCAATAAAACTATTTTGCTCTGCAGATAATAATAAAAAAAAAAACAAATAAATTTTTTTTGATGATCAAACTGCACTTTCCGCAGCCAGCCCAAACTTTCCGCAGTTGTTTTGTTAAACTCTAGGTTGCAGGTGTCATCAAGCAAAACAAGTCACATGGGTAGCTGGGGCAATGTCAGTACATGGATGGTGTCCTATTCATTCGGTCAAATTTGATGAAAAAGACCCCGGTCAAAAGGAAGTCAAATTGTGTGTTATCACAAAGTCGCCACACTGAGTCGCCACACTGAGTCGCTGCATGTCAAGAAAAAAATAATAATTTTGAATCAATGAAATGAACAAGTTATTTTCTCACTTTTCTGAAGGTATTGATTAATTTTGGACTGATAATGAAAAATGAATGGCTAACTTTGTATCCAAGATTTTTAGCTACAGAACTGTGCACATTCTGCAGCTAAAGTCCAATTCCACAGCCAGAAAAACCTCATTGTTCAAATCAGCCTATCTTTCTCATACAAAATCAGATTTTGATGATTTAAGTATCGTTGGAAAGATCTCAACAAGATCTATATAATGAGAAATCTATCATTAGAGTTTGAAATGGCAAATAATGAAATAAATTGCTGAAAAGAAGCAACATCAACTTGAGGCACCAATTTCAAAGCAGGTATAAATTCTTTTGATTTTTCCTTTGAGAACTTGTTTCATTAATACAAATTCTTAGTTTTGTGTGTAAATATCATAACTAGAGAGATTGATCACCTCTCTCCTTTGATAATCTTACATTCCATTGCAGAAGAAGTATTAGTTTTTTTTTTGCAGGTTCTAGGAGGAAGGACAAATGACTACAAGAGAATGGTGTCTCTCTAAGAGACCAATTTGTTTCATAAGAGGATGATCAACAACAAAGAGGAAATATGCTGATGCAAAATCAGATCCAAACACTTGAAAAACTTTTAGATACTATTGTCTCCATCATATCCATCCATCATATCCAGACCTCATCTCATTTTCCTCCATATTTTCCATTTTCATTCACATACACTTTCCATCTCTTTTTGTCCATTCATAATCCACAAATAAAAGCAAGAGGCTCATTCACATGCTTATTTCCCATTGTCATTTCTGCTCTCCATTGCCATTTCCCATTTTCATTCTCCATTCCTTGTCATTTTCATTCAGCAAATAAGCCCTGCTTCAATGCAAATTATTGAGTCCATAGTCCTTTGAGTCTAAGTTCTTTGTAAAAGCACCTTGAGGCTTGCATGCCTTAATGGCAAGTCCTCATGCTGACAAACAATGGGAATACATTAATGTCCCTTGTTCGTTAGATCTTCTAGGTGACTCGACATCAACAAATTCATTCGTACCTAGCAAGATGTGTTTGGGCATCTTGACTCTCATTGTCATCAATGGTGAGAGTTCTCGTGTTGACTAGTGGCATCCATTAATGGCCACTAAGCCAACAATTTCCTACTATGTTCGACATCAGAACATCTTTTCACATAGTAGGAATTGTGCCAATGAGTTTTGAAGACATAAAGACTATTATTTTCAGCATTTTGGAGCAGATTCAGCAAGTTTTAGTAGAAGCAATAAAAAGTCATCTTATCTCTCTATCCATGACTCCTCTTGTTCAGCCACTTGAAGAAGAATATGATCAGAAATTTTCAGCCACTACACATACAACTCATCCATTCCAAAGGGTAAGTGAAGGTACGTCATTTTCTAACTTTTGACCATAGAATTCCATAAAAAGCTAGAATGATAATTGTTGGAAAAACATTTCTCTTCCTCATTTCATAAAATTGCCAATACCGTCAGTTGGGGGGGGGGGGAATACATTCATATTCATATCTTGCCATGTCCATATGATATTCAGGAGCTCACATACTTCCAACATATATTAATTATTACATTGCTATTATGAGCATACAATGGCTTTTGAAAAAGTGCTTAAAGGATAAATTGGATACAAACAAAATCATGGTTGTCACACAAGAACCAACCATCATGCAATCCAATAAAGATATACTTTGCAACAATAATCAAAATATCATTATGCAAAGTTCAAAGATCAAAATAGAAGGCAACAATAAAAAAAATTGGTTGTAACACAAGAACCAACCATGTTGCAATTCAAGTGAAACACTTTGCAGAAATATGAAGTTATCAAATGATATCATGCAAAGTTAAGCCAAAGCTCAAGGATCAAAAGAGTTAATGTAATATATATTGCATGAGGACATGCAATATCTTCAGTTGGGGGGTATGTTGAGTCTTGAAAATGTCATTCATTTCCATTACACTTTCACTATTATGTCCATTATATCACCTCCATTTCACCTCCATTTCACTACTATGTCACCACATTCATCCCA
Organism: Pinus tabuliformis; assembly: GCA_031772625.1. Taxonomy (NCBI): domain Eukaryota; kingdom Viridiplantae; phylum Streptophyta; class Pinopsida; order Pinales; family Pinaceae; genus Pinus; species Pinus tabuliformis. The sequence continues at coordinate 914,360,701 of CM062813.1, read as the reverse complement.
CTTTCATTATCATTGGGCCACCTTTATGTTTTTCCAATCTTTATTATTTCTAAGCCTTTTAAGTGAATTTGTGGTTAAACATTAGAAAATAATGTGCATATGCTTATACCTAACAAATGGGTTGAGATTGTTGACATGTGTAGGTTGAAAGGAGGCTTCTAGAAGTCCCTTATGTGGCACCCCAAGGCCAAATTCGAATTTGAGTGGAAAGAATCATGGGATCATGAGGATATGTGTCACATCTCTTAATTGTATTGTAACTCTAAGAAGACATGTGTCTTATCAGTTCCTATTTTGATTAGGACTCTAGAGGTAGAGGGAGAGATTCATGGATTCTCATTAATGAGATGGCTCTCATCTTTTTGTATAAATAGGAGATCTCTCTCCTTTATTAGTTAGTCATTTTTAGTCTTAAGTCCCTAGTTCTTAAGTTTGTAGTTCTTCCTTGATGGCTTTTGGAAGCTTTGGAGAGCTTTGTTGTACTTTGTACTTTTGAAGAATTTGAATAAAGCTTTGATGTTCTCAACATGGAAGGAGATGTGAAGTAGATTTCATGGAGCATATTAGGATGTAAGGTAGAGTAGATTTCATTTTGTAAATATTGCTTTGTAGAATGTAAGGTAGAGTAGATTTCATTTTGTAAATATTGCTTTGTAGAATGTAAGGTAGAGTAGATTTCATTTTGTAAATATTGCTTTGTAGATTGTAAGGTAGATTAGATTTTTCATTCATGCAATTTTAATTCATGCAAGTGTGTTCAATTTTGCTTTGATTTCATGACTAGTGGCATGTGTGATCATCTTGTCTATGTTGCTGACCTTTATTTTTCTGCAATTTGATTTTCATTAGTATCATTTCTTTGACTTGTACTTTACTTTCTGCTCTTAGATATCAAGTTGTTCATCTATTGATGGTCCTTTTTCCATAATCAAATAACTTTATTGGAGCCAAAATATCACTTAGTACAGCTTGGTTCAGTTTGCTTTAAGACTCACATTGCTGACTTGTTCATAACTGTTCTCACATGATAAATCTAGCTGAAAGGCAAAAAGGTTAAGAAGAGGTTAAAGTAGTGTGATTTGTCTCCTTTATGTAGTGTCACTTAGATTTCACATTGCTTAGATTAAGTTGAAGAGTTAGATAGTTGTTCTCACTTTTAATTGAATTTAATATAGATTTCATTTTCATTTTAAATCAGCAGCAGAGATACTGGGCCGATGTCATTAGTCCTTTATTTGATGTCTTTATTTTTCCTTTAAGCATTTGATTTCATAGGTAGTAGGGGGCCCCTGCCTTGTATAGTTGTCATTTTATTTTTGCATTTTATTTCACCATGTATATTAGCTGTACATAAATTGCTTTCAAGTTGATTGTAGATTAGTGATGCACATAGCCTTTTAATGAACTAATGACGTGATAGAATCATCTTGTCCTTTTGCTGAAATAGCAAGGATACTGGGTCTCATAGTCATTCTCTCATTATTTGATTATTGCATTTTATTTCGATTGAACTAGTTGCATTAAACACTTTAGAGAAGCAACAAGAACAAAACCCCAAAAACAACATAAACTATAAAACAACGAAGTAAGAGAAAGGTTAACTAAGCACATATAGTGCACCACACTTCATCAGTTTATGATACCCGGATTGATAATTTATGTAGAGCAATTTAAGACATTAAATTGACTAGACACCAAGCCATTCAGTATATTTTCCTTTGCCCCTGAAACAACCCTTGCTGGTGTTTTATTACAAAAGAATGAAGATTACCATGACCAACCTATAGCCTTTTTCAGTAAGGTTATGAGAGATGTCGAGCTTAAGAATGATATAATTGAGAAGCAAGCCTATGCCCTAATACAAGCTCTGAAATCATTCAGGATGTATGTCCTACATTCACCTATTACTGCTTATGTTCCTAACAATGCTGTAAAAATTGTTTTAACCCAACTAGACACTAATGGGAAGAGAGGATCACTGAAATACTGGAGTTTGATCTAACTATCAAAACCACAAATCTAGTAAAGGGTCAAGGATTATCTAAGCTTCTAGCTAAATCCAACTGTAAAGAGTTGGGCATCAACTCTGTTTTGGAAATACGAGGGGAGAATCCACAAGAACCTGCTCAAATTTCAAATAAGAAGAATTCACAAGAACCTTCTATTCATGTAGAAGGGGAGAATCCACAAGAACCTTCCCAAAATTTGAATGAAGAGAATCCACAAGAACCTTCTCACCATCCTGAAGAAAAGAATCCACAAGAACCTTTACCTTCAGATCAGACCATCTCTCTACACATTGATGAGAAATTTCTTTTGTCAAATTGGTATCAAGATATTGTAAATTTCTTGATCCATTTTGAATGTCCAACATCATTCTCCAAAAGTCAATGTAAAACTCTCAAATTGAAAGCAGTCAAATACTATATCATAAATGCAAATCTATACTGGAAGGACCCACTAAATATCTTGTTATTATGTTTAACAGAATCATAAACTGAAGGAATCATTGATTAGTTTCATACATGATTTTGTGGAGGACATTATTCTTGGAGAGCAACAACATATAAGATATTAAGGGCAATATTTTATTGGTCCACACTATTATTACAAGTAGGAGCAAAGGTCAGAAGTTGTGTCCCTTGTCAGATGTTTGCTGGTAAGAAGAAACTAGCAGCTCTTCCACTGATCCCAACAATAGTCTCAACACCTTTTCTCCAATGGGGATTAGAGTTTATTGGACAAATTCATCCCACTTTGGTGCAGGGCTACACATGACATAAACCATACTTAGCAAACTGATGCTAGGGTAATATCGCAGATACCCACAGTATGCATTCCTTAATGATAATGCATCCACAATTGTTGTCCAAGGATATTTAACTCAACGAAGGAGTTAAATCTTCAAACCTTTAATGGTCACAGCCCGTTCATCAGTTCCTGTGTAATGGAACCCAATCACCCCGCCAATACTTCCTCTATCGGGACTATATATGAAATCCCATATATCGATGCTTTTATTCCATTCGTAATCCTTATACAAAGGATTAACACACAATACACATACTTTCCGCTTTCATTATGGTTCAGCACATATTTTGAGGATAAAACCTCTATTGCAATTGCTATCGGCAATCATCAATGGTCATATACATATGGGCCATCACCCTTCTCCAACTCCGATCTCCGATATCGGAGTGATAACACATGTTTTCGTGTTAAAAGCCCGCGCCATATAAACTATCGGAAATACTAATATTTGGGAATACAAAGGAAATTCCCCTCCGAACCGATACGCTGGATTTCAAATTCTATAGAACCACGACTATAATATCGTTGGGTCCGTTCACCACTGTTCCAACACGAATTCTCCAATTTCCGCTAGATCCGATGCCCGCACGCCGATAAGCCTTGACGTTGATCACTGATATATTGCTATCAGCGATATTGCAACAGTCATACGTTGCTTACCCTTGGCACCTCCGATCGTCGATATGCGATTTAATCGTGGCCGTTGATCTGGCCACGATCCAATGGCCCGCGATTAATCGCTATTTGCTCCACGCAAATCTCCAAGGCTTATTCCGATAACATAAAAAGGTTCTCTGCCGATGCGACACGATCTCAGTCGTTGATCTAACTGATCCAACGGCTGTTGAGTGCCAATACTTCGCTTCTCTGCAATTCCTTTTACTTAGAAAATTTACGTTGTTTCTTCAGTTCTTCAGTGATTTGGTTCTTCTGAAGGTTCTGCCTTCACTACTTCTGCTGCGCCACTCTAATGCTTCAATTGGATTCAATGATCCCTTCGATTCTTCTGAATCATTCTCCTCTCTCTACTGTCCACTTGGGTTCTGTCTCGCCCAATTTCACTTCGCTGTTCTGATCGAACAGTCCTCAATGTCTCCTCTGCATGTTCCGCAGAACTCTGCCTGCACACCTTATGTAACAGAACCTACGAATTCAATTCCTAATTCATCATAAACACACAATTCACACTCTATTGAGACATTCAGAATAACTTTGTATATATATATATATATATATATATTAATGTAAAAGACAAACTACATTCAAGACTCCTCGATCTCGCTCAATCACACAGGCCTGATTCTACTATTAGTGGCCTCTTCATCTGCCCGTAGGCTTACATATTTTTATATGGAAACTGGGATTGGATTACTGATCCCATCCTTTCCTTAAATCACTCAAATAAAGCCCTAAAGCTCTACATGCATGCATATATATATGGAAAACTTTATCCACTCTAGTTTTTCCTTTGTTTTAAAGAAGAAAAGTATCCTTATCAGCTCAATGGTCCATATCTACTCTAATTAATTCCTAAAAGCTCTCTCTTGCTCCTAGAGAATTGGATTTGAATTCTACCACTCATGTTCTCATTTATTTATTTTGAGAGCATTTACATATTTTCCCATTATCTAATTAAATCACACTTAAAGACCTAAATATTGCCTTAACTTGATACTTAAGAAAAATATTTCCTAAAATGCATGACCCCCTATGTCTACTATTTACAATGATTTTCCTTGGGTTGAATTCTCCTGCATCACATTTCAAGCAATCGACATAGACGGATCTTCACTGCAACAAACTACTTTACCAAATGGGTGGAAGAAATTCCAGTAAGAAATGCTACTGATTCAGTAGTAATCAAATTCATTGAAGAAAACATTTTATCTAGATTTGGTTGCCCAACCCAGATTGTTACTGACAATGCCACAACATTTTCCAGTGTTAAAATGATTGAGTTTTTCCAAAAATATCATATTTTGTTACATCATTCAACTCCATATTATCCTCAAGGTAATGGTCTTGCAGAATCATCAAATAAAAGTCTGATAAAGGTGATCAAAAATACTTTAGCAGATCATAAAAAGAGCTAGGACTCTCATCTAATTTATGCAGTTTGGGCAAACAGGATTACTCCAAAGAGATCTATTGGAAAATCTCCTTTTTAGTTAGTCTATGGGAAAGATGCACTTTTCCCTACCAACTTGGCCTTCCATGTTTTAAAGTTTCTGTAGGATTCAACTGATGAACCTGATGATTTTTCAAGGAGAATAAACCAAATTATTGAACTAAATGAAAATATAGATGAAGTTCAATACAAATTTAAAAATTATGAGAATAAGATGAAGACCCTGTTTGATAGAAGAGCGAGGGAAAGGGACTTCAAGGAGGGTGATCTAGTTCTAAGATGGGATTCCAGAAGAGAAGACAAGGGAAAACATGGCAAGTTTGATAACCTATGGTTTGGACCTTTAACTATTGCTGAAGTAAAGGGAAACAATAATTTGGTGCTACAAAATCTTGAGGGACTATATTCCAGTTATTCTTTTAATGGAAGGTTTCTCAAACAATATATTCAGTATTGAGAAGTTGAAGTAGATTTCATTACCACCATTGTAAAAAGTCCGGTTTATTTTATTTTTCAAACTATTAGTGTGAGTTTTTATAGCAAAGATTCCTTAGCTCGAGGAGAAGGCACATGGATTTGCAAGTTCTCTGCATTCTACAGGAGAAAGCAGTCCCCAGTGGGAGCCGATGTTGTAGCATTTTTTGGTTCTCGTAAGTTAGCATCAATTAGTCAAAAAATTAAAATCATTCCAAAAAATGTTAAGTTAGGATATGGACAAAACGAACATTGAATAAAAAAAATGTTAGGGATATTTTGATAAATAAGTCCATATCAAATAAAATGTTAGAATAGATGCCCTAAAAAAGGAAGGCAAAAATAAAAAAATGTTAGATTAGAGAGAAAATAAAATAATAATAAATTCTAAAAGTGTTGCAAATCCAAATGCCACTACTCTCAGTCAAAGTTTATTTTTGCAAATAAAAAGTTGTGTGCAGATTGTTTAAATGCCACACTAGTTTATACAATCCAATTGTATAGTTTAATCATGATTGGATTTGATTTAAATTGTCTGTCACTAGGTAGCAAATAAAATTGGCTCAATAGTTTAATCTGAGCCAATGGAAGCAATAAGTGGATAGAAGTAGATTAAAAATTAAAAGAAAAATGGTGAGTTTCTATTCTAAATGCACTCGGGTAACAAAGATTAAAAAAAAATGTTATGAAAGTAAGGGTAGGTAGAGAAATGAAATTGGAGCATGATAGGATTTTTATCCTAAGTCGGAACATAGAATACGTTTGTATATGTTGATTGGTTTTAATTAACCATAAATTGTAAATACCAATTTTATTTGAGATATTCGAACTTTATTCATTCATTCACCATACCCCATACCCTTCGCATGTCACATCTGCTATAACTCTGCACCCCACCATCACTTTCCATCCTGTCACATTAAAACTCGTTCACATATTTTTCATCCCGCACACTCCCCCAAGATATGACAGTCTACCTCTCTCCCCGGCCCTCCTTTGTTGTCCGAACTTTATCGGCGGGAGGTGGGGGAGGGGTCCGAAGTTAGCAGTTTTGGAAAGCGCCCTTCGAAACTGCTTTTACTCCATCCTAGTCTTTTGGGACTTAAAATCCCGAAACAACTTACCAACTGCACTTACTCTCGAACGTGGTTTTTATTCGACCATTGACCATTGCTCATGCGTCATCACCCATGTCAGCCCCATGTTACTTCCTTCATCCAGTCAATCACTGCCTATTCATCCGTTATTCATTTAATTACCCATTCCCACTCATACATCAATATTCCATTGATCCATTAATAAGCCCCATTCGAGAATTAATGAAAATTTGACTGTTGATTAACAGACTCACTCCATTTTTTAATTATAAGCCTTGTTTTTTACAAAAACTGTTACAGAGTGCATTCTCATAGTTTGCTGGATATTTGAAGCTTGCTGTCAAAATGACAGATTCATCATTCAACATAATTTTCAATTCTGTTCAGAACCAATCCGACATCCAAGTCCACCTAATCCATTTTCAGTTATATTGTTTTTCTATTATTACTGTGTTTCAGACCAATTCTTCCCATTTTCGTCAAGTTCAGCTTGCAATTCACTTAACAAAATGCCTCCTAAGGGAAAGGAAATTGCAGAAATCCCAAATCCCCTCATTCATCCACAAGTTGACTTCCATCATACTCCCCTAGTCGACAGAGACTATAAAATCATTGAGTCTTCCTCTCAATTTGATTTATATGAAATCTACTATTGGATGGAGGATCAGCTAGTTGATCAAACAGATGAAATAGGACTTTGGGACTCCCACCTTCCTCACTACATTTTCCCTCAGATACATAGAGCACCTGAATTTGTTAGGAAATGCCATGAATCCTATGATCCCAATTAAAGATCTACCATTTCACATACATGAGAAATTCGATGTTTCATCACTGCTCAGTCTATTGAACAGATGTTGCAGGCCCCAACTATTGCACCAACCCATCCTTTTTCTCATGAAAGCCTAATAGAAGCCTATCAAAAGCTAGATTTCACTAAAAGATCTCAAACTCTTGAACTTTTCCTAGTTGTAGATAGCCCTCTACCTAAAAGAAACCCTCCCTATGATTCATTCATGTTTCAAGACAGAACCAAGCAAATTACCGTTGTTCTTTCTTATCTTCTTGGTTACAATTCTGATCTATATGTAAATGAAGCCATCATAGGTTTCTTGTCTATCCTTTCTACTAATTCCAAACCCACTGTTCTCTATAATTTTAGCCAATTTCTAGCTGAGGCCATCCATGAACAATTTGTCTAGTTTAACACTGAAGAAGTATTCAAGTATGCTTCAATACTTGTATATATTTTTATATATTTTCAAGGAGAAAAGTTTCCATTCAACGTGCAGAAGTTAGATGAAGAAGGCAATCAACAACCAGTGATATTTTGGACTTTTATGGGAATGAAGGAGAAGGAAGAATTTACATATAAATAGTTCATAGAATTGTTTGTTCATATAGCTGTTAATCTTATAAGCAGCACTCCAGTACCAAGAATCAATGATGAAATTGTGAAAGTATTGCAGCTGGTTAATCAAGCCACAACACGAGATTGGTATCTTTACCAAAACTATACAGAAATCAGGGTCTATGGTCATGAGCTTCCACCCTACAAACTTCCTAAGTACCTCCCTATCATAATTTTTACATTGGAATATATTATGAAAATGTTAAATGCAGATGAAGTACATTTTGTAGCTCCAAAGAAGAAATCACAATTCAAGCTAAAAGCTGAGGTTGGTCCTTTCATCTGTAACACTAGAGCAGTCGGAGAAGAAGTTGACAAGTTATTGAAGGAAATGAAGTTTGGTCTCAACTTCACTTGGTATTATGGCACAATGGGAGTAATTTCAAAACTCAGGGTTGAAAATAAGTTTACTGCATACCACCACATAGCCAGGCCTAAAATAGAGCAGTACAAAAATAAGTTAGAATGGAAGGAGAACACCCTTCAAGAAGCTAAAGAACAGGCAGTCTCTACTTCAAATGTACAAACTCCACTTGCACAACAAAAGACAACTAAATGAGGAAGGGAAGAACAGTCATCCCCTACAGCTGAAGCATCAAGCCAGGGCTTTAGAATTGTACATAGGAAGAAGAGACCTAGGATCCCTATGAAGGTTAGTGCAACAAATGAGCCACAGAAAACAACATTTGATGGACTTGGAGAGACTTTCCTTTTTACACAGTGTGGTGGATAGTCTAATCAGTCCCCCACTCATTCCACTACTTCTCAAGAATAGCAGGTGATTCAGACAAGTGGAACCAGTCCGAAGGACAAAGAAGGTGATATATTTCATGTCTTAAGTGAAATTAAAAAGAAGAATGAGGAATTGAAGTTGAACACTTATACTCAATTTTGGAAACACTCTTCCAGTTCTCAAGCTAGACTTCTTTTAGTCTTTGACTCTGAAAAGGGTAAGATGCATATGGCTTTCTTACAAGCTCAAATTCCACAGCCCAAGACTCCTGCACATTATCAGAAGCAAACCTCCTTTGAGTTTAATGTAAAATATGTACATCCAATTGACCAAATTGAGATGCACAAACAGACTGGCCAAATGATTTCTTCCACTTTAACTCACACTGCCATGAGTTTGTCAAAGTTGCAGGTCACCTTGGCCAATACACAGTCACAACTCAAGTTGGAAAAAGTTTCCTCACTGGCAAAGGACACCAAGATCAAATCTTTGGAAGATCTGGTGCTGAAGATGGGATATGATCCCTCAAATATAAATGTTGTAGAAGAACTTGTCAGGAAGAAAAATGTTGAGCTCTCAGCATTAAGGAAGTAGCTCAAACTGCCAGCTTCTGAGGACCCAATTACCAAGGACATTGAAGAAACCGAGACTCAAAAATCTGACATGATGAAGCTCATCATGGAACAAAATTTGCAAATAAAACAAACGGAAGAGAAAATGGAGAAATTGGTCAAAGATAAAGAGGAAGCTGTGAAAAGGGCTCAAATTCTAATGGATGTAGTTCCTCTTTTAGCAGTCTCTATAACCAGAGTTTCTACTTTAGGCACAACAACAACTACAGGTACAGGAGGAGTTGAAGAGCTTGCAGAAGCTGTTAAGAACCTGTCCATTCAGATAGTAGAAATCAAGAAGTTGCAGGATGATCTGAAGGATTTACAACATATGAAAGTAGTTGTAGATGGTTCACATGCACCTGAGTTTCATAGGGCAAAAAGTCAAATTGAAGTTTTGCAGAAAGAAATCAAAGAATTTTACCTTGGAAACAAACTAGGTTTGGCAAAGGAGATTTTATGGGAAGAGATTAGTGAATCATTTAAGGATATCTCGCCTTATAACAAGATAATCTTTGATAAAAAAGACTTGTTGGAAAAATCTCACGAAGCTATTGAAACTATCTCCAAGGAAATTGAGGACATACGAGAAGTTGCCACTGAGGTAATCAAGTTTATGAATTTTAAAGACATCTATGAGCTTCAAGAATTAGGTATAAATGACACAACAACAACCATACTTGAAGTGAAAAAAATCATTACAAAGAAAAACCTCATTCTTTAGTTGGAGGAAAAATGCAACAACATTAATGTCATAGTTCAACGATTTTTCAGTAGGTTAGAACCCTTGACCAACAAGGGTTTGCCCTCTATGCTGGTGATAAATGACAAATTAATGCCCATTGAAGATTATGTTCGAAAGCTTACACATGTAGGTACCAATGAAACTTCAGTTTCAAACATAAGAGGTGCAACAACGCCAAGGGTTGTGCTGAATGCACTCAGAGATGCCTTTTTCATTGTAAACTTTTACAAAATATAGTGAAATGGATGAAATTTACCTAAGGGTATGTTATAGACATATTTGGGCACTGCAACCCCGATCTCATATGTCCATAAACCAAGGGCTTCTAAGTCCCTAAAAGTGTTGTTTCATACCCTAAAGGAACAAGGTGAGCTGATTACATCATCTCTTAGAAGTTCTCAATGAAAAACTACTCAAAACTGGTCAAAACTGGACCATACAGACTGCTCAGTGCTAAGGGTGTGATGCATCTCACGTGCCACATGCAAAAAGTGCGATGCATACTGAAAAGCCCTTCTGTAGGGTGCGATGAGCAAGAGCAGACAAATGGCAGAGGAAGTTGGCTAGGTGGAAACCCAGAGAATCTTCTAGAAACTACCCATTTGACACTTGCCTCTCTGAATTCGCCCAGGGATGAGTAAAAGATCATGAAATCTCTAAGTGGAACCAAGAACTATCAGAGAGATGACATTAATCAAAATCCCAGAAGCTGACTCACCCCCCTGCAAACATCTATATATGGATCCCTCATCCTAGAGATCCAAAGGCTGGAATTTTGTATTTTGTAAGGAAGTGTTGTTGGTTTCTTTGTGCAACATTGTATTGTTGGGTGATCTAAGCTTTTCATGAGGTGAAGAGGGTTTTCATGCTGGGAGGATGGTGCTGGGTCAGACCAATGGGTTGTAATCCTCTCTTCTACTACTTCTATCAATAAAGCTATTTGAGTTTTCCTCCATATGCTTGTGTATCTCTGGATCTTGTATTTGTGTATGCATTTGTATGGTTAATATATATCTGATCCTATATTGTTTATGGTTATAGATCTCTATGCTTTGATGGTATTATGTTGCTTTAACTCTATAGGTCTTCTTTGAAGCGGGACAAGTGAGGAAAGAGTGGTGAAGTTTTGTCAAAGGGGAAAGGAAACGAGCAAGGAGCCAAGCGAAAGACTAAGGTTGGTACTCTCTTCTTCGCTCTCATCTATCTCTCATAAAGGAAAACACAAGTGACTTTAGTTTGTTTGTTTCTAAGATAGCTACTCGTCTTAGTGGGACTAGTAGCTCTGAATGGACACTAGTTTTCCCGATAACAGAGTAAATAAGTTATATATCCCAGATAAGAGGTGCTCGGAACATTTAACTGATTTACTTGACTGAAAAGAGGATCAAACAACATTCAGTTTTTCCAGGAATAGTCATCAACAATTCAGCAGTTTTCATCTTTTTGAGGAAGAGTCATCAACAGCTCAACACTAAAATAGTGACAGATGGAATATGAGTTTATATTCCTGATTTTGTATTGATCTATTTTTGTAAATTTCTTTAAGATATTTTTTTAGCTCTAAGATTGTATAAATAACTCCTTTCCACGAGTTATTAAGGGTTTCACCCTTGAAAGAAACATTTGTAAGCATTAAATGTACTTGGCTTTTTCTTAATCATTAATACAAAATCAAAGGATTCTGAGTTTTGATTCAAACAATTTTGTGTTCCATGTAAGTTTTCCAGTTTTCATTTAGTGTGTTCTTTCTTCATATTCTTAAGTTTTACAAAGATAAACAAGTAGGAATAGTTGTGCTTCAATTTACTCCTATAAGCTTCTGAAGTGATCACCTTTAAAGAGAATGAATTATATAAACTGTTTGTTTAACTAATTCCCTCTAAATCATAAAATCATGACCATCTTCTGAATTGTAATAGTCATATCATTTTTCAGCTTCTACTCATCACTAAACAAGCTATATCACTGTGTGGATTTTAATAACAGCGCTCTGTTTAAATATTAATACTATTCAAAAAGGTTACACATCACTGTTTTAAATCTGTTTCATACATTGGTCCTCCAAAATTAAAACAAAACCCCCCAAAACAAATATCTTAGATGCCTCAGAGATACAACATAGTCTAAGTACAAGAAAGTCTACTAAAAAAAACAGTTCTTATATAATTCAAAAAAAATTAAAAAATATAAATATCAAAATAAAATTTAACATTTCACATAATATAATATATTTTTTTATTGGTTTGATTCAAAGAAAATTGAACATTAAATCTAGATAGTTTACCTAAGACACAACCATCACCAATGTAGCTACCTCTATAGACTTTCTCATAATATATTTATTCCGAAAAGAATATAAATAAATAAATAAACTGATATAAAATTACCTAAAGTAAATAAATAAATAAACTGATATAAATTTCTCTCTGATCTGAACTGTTTAAACATCTAAACATGAGCAATTAAATTGTTTACCTAATACTGAGTTAGAATAAATCTGAACTACTCATAGTCATTTAAAAATCTAAGCAATGTACACAACATGCCTTGCTAAAGAAATCTGGAGTCTTAGGCTTCTTTATGTAAATTTTATGGACTATTAGATTTTTTATATAGATTGTATAGACTGCACTATATTGTTGATACATGCTCGTGAGTTTCTAAGTGTTTTCTTCGGAAGCTAGACGACAGCTACATATAGGTAGCACTAGCATTGGCCTTTAGAAACATCAATTTGCACTTCACACTTTAACTTACCTGAGTTGCAGAGACACAACTGTTTGACAACATCCATACAATGTTTGCGAAGAAAGGAAAATAAAGCGCAGAGGCAATAGTACAGAAGGGGTCTTGTGCAAAACACTATTCAATGGTTGTTCACAATTTACAAAGGTTCTCCGGAGCTCCATTGCTTGAACATCACAAATGATTGCCGAGGCTTGTATTCTGGAGCTGTATGGCCACCTCCCTGCAAAATGTTCAGCTCATTATTAGCTACTGCATAACCAAGATAGATCAATCATCCTCCATTTAACTTTTATAACATGAAGTAAAGCGGAGAAAACTAATTGATCAGACTTTTTAAAACATCAAAGGGTATAACTAGGATTGGAATTTCAACCTTGACTGTTGCAAACGTCAGGTTGTTGTCATATAATCTTGTGTATCTGCACACAAAATGGATACAGCATCAATGTTTCTTACCTCAAACAAATGGCCCTTTCACGGAAGGATAAGGAAAAAAACTTAATTGTTCATGACCTGATTGAATCACTAACCACAATGTCTTTTTTCATGGTTCAATTGTTTAACAAAACCTTATTCTTGTAAGACCTGATTAAGACACTATAATATCTGTTTTCATTGTGTTAGGAGAGTTTGGGTAGATTTGACTTATTCATAGAGTCAATTTACAGTAGGCCATTTATAAGCTAGTAGTTTTGGTAAATTCTAAGTTTTTCCGTAGTATTAACAAGCTATGTAGCTTATTTACAAGCATCAGAAATCTATTGTAATGATGCCTTTGGGCTAAGAATAGTAAATTTATTATTCACAGCCGATTTTACTTGCAGAGATTTCAAAATAAAATAAGGTTGTATTATTCTAGTTGTGTTTATCATGTATTTATTTCTTTCTATTTTTTTAAAAACACGCTGTTCAATTTCTCACATAACCTGAAGGGACCAATCACAATGCCATCTGTTTTCATTGTTCAATTGTTTGAGAACATGAAACTATGCAACAAAAAGCTCTACTCTATCTCTATAGACGAGTAAAAGAGGGTAGACAGGGTAGAGGACGGTTCTCTGCAGTAGAATCATCTATAGTGCACTTTCCTTTTCAAACACCAAATAAAGGTTACTGAATCTGAGCATTAAGTCTTACCCTGCAATTTGTCGATCCACGAACCAAGGCCTCCAATCATCAACTATGGTATAGTTCAATGATCTGATCCATGCCTGAGTTCCAATGAATGGTACAATGAGATCATGATCACCACTGTCATGACAAAAAAGCTAGTCAAATCCAATGGTGAACACTTGAGAGCTTATGCATAGTAATTCTACTAACCTAAAGCCTAATTCGTAATCACAATAAAAATGAACATAAACACATTCTTTTAACTATATTGGTATGAATGGACCTGTATATTAAAGCGCGGTAGCCTTTCCTCGTAAGATTGCGATGATATTCAACTACACTAAGAACATTACGATTATATTTAAAGCGAGGTGTGCATCTCTTCCACTCTCCAGTTATCTCCTCCTACAGAAGAAATAAAATTTAGATGAACAAAAAAACTTTTTCAGTTGTTCTAAAACAAACAAATATACACATTAACCTTCGAGAGCAATCACAGTTAGAGGGATGATGGAATAACAGGGATGAAGATGTTTAGTAATTAGAAAAGTCATACTTTGGTACTTTAAATTTCGATCAGTAAACCTGCCAGAATTGGTGTCTATGTGAGTAATGAGCATATAGGCAGACTATTTCACTCTCTTAAGGACACCCTAGTAGCTTAGGAACTGCTGGAACTTATTTACAAAGGTTTAAAAATTGGTTTGTGCTCTATAATCTCATTTTAAAGAGTGCTATGTTCTCTACAATGGGTCAATATGGTATGAGCCATGTGGACCTGCATATCCAGAGGACCTGGGCATGCACTACGAAGGAAGGATCCCAGTGGGTCTTGATTCCTAAAGAGCCATGTTCCTTCATAGGGAAGGAACTTCGGATGTTATCACCCAGCATGGCTTGTGGCCTGTTCCAATCATATAAATGAAAGTCAGGAGCAGCATTCCTTACTTCCATTATTCATCAGATTAGGTTCTGCTACCAACATTCTCCAACAGAGCACTAGCTGATCAACAGAAGGTTATCCTCTGACTTTGCACACAGAGCTCAAGAAGGTAAGACTTTTCGATCACGGATACCATGTTCGTTTGGTACCCTTATGGAGTCAGGATGAATGAATATCTGCCCAGGAATATACGAGAACCCTCAAATACATAGTGATTTGCAATGAAAAAAATAGAATTGTATGGTATCAATTGTTTGACACTGGTCTATACTAGTACACATGTGTAGATCAATATTATTTTAGTTCATTCATGAGATCGCTCTGTAAATGGATCAGAATAAAATAAATAAAAAAAGTGGCCTTTGGATCAAAACAATAAACGTTTAAATGTTGGGAGTTGTAGCGCAATAACTTCAGTCCAGAGAAACCATAAATGACATTATTCAAACTGCATCAGTTCCCTGCCATAAACATGTTGAAATCACAAAAGGAGAAGTAATAGTAACTGCCCAAGGGTCAACCAGCAGGGTCTAGGGTAAAGTGGATACCGACTGCGCATGAATTTCTTTTCTGACATAGAGATTCTTCGCCCAAATGTAGGAAAGCTGATATTTGTCCTGTTTTACAGTATGAACCATTCTATTAGTAGAATATATACAGAACGATCAACTGTAAGAACTGCAACTATGAAATAAGGTGAATGAAAACTGCAACTTTACACAAATACATCAATTGCAAGAACTGCAGCTATGAAAGAAGTCGAATGAAAATGGCCAACTGTACAAAACCAAAATCCAGAACCTCAATTGTCCTTCACCAAAAAAAAACCAAAAAGCTATGAATTTAATAATTTCATTGTTAAATCCTAGCTGGAGCAGTTGAAACGATTTATGCATTGAGATATAAAGTACATATGAAGAGAATCATCTTCTTTTATTGGATATGTCGGTTGTCAAAAGCCTAAACGAAAATGTTCAATAAATTTGCTATACTGCATATCCAACAGGTTTTAAACTCATAGCATGAGGAGCAGAGGACCTATTGCATTTACCACAGTAGGGCATGGTCTATCTTGGTAACCAAGTTGTAGTTGAACTGTCAGACATTCGTCCTCAGAGGATCTTGTGAACCAACCATGACTAAACATCCTCCTCCTTGATCCAAGCAGCTGATCAAATACTTCTAATTTCTCGTACCTCTTGGTTATGAACTTTTGACTGCTTTGACATTCTTGCTTCTTAGAAATGGGGAAACAAATCGGATCAAGAACATGAGCTGTGTTGATTCCGATCAAATCCTGTTTTTCAAAATACCAAATCAGGACTAAATTTGCAAGGAATAATGTTAAGCCCTGCATTGACCAAAAGCAACTGGAGTGACAGAAGTTGAGGGTCTACAAGAATCACCTTCCACACTGCCAATAGGTTCGATTGACATGAAGGATCGGTGGAATACCAATAGCTACTATTGCAAGTCTCCTTTACTGCCTGCAGCAAAAAAAGGTATGAAGAATTTCATATAGAAACAGCTGCTGAAATGACAACTGATTTAAATCCTTGAAACATAACAGTAAATAACTCGTAAATTAATATCATATTAGACTACGATTTAAATGACATCCTTGCAACTACCATCTGTGCATGAAGACTATATAAATTGTGCCCAAGATTCCATGGTAGCTCATGTTATTGTTGGATGACACACACCTGGTATAATTCATCTGAAATAAGTCCTTTTCCGTGTGCAAAAGGCACTTGTGCACTGTCAAATACTTCATCTGTATTCCCATTTCCGACCAGATAACCCTGAAAAACTAGCCATTCAAGAAGTCAGACCAAGAGACCATCTAGTAAAAATCGTAATGAAGAACATAACGTTGTTCGTAGTCGTCAACATATTTGCAGAGGCCTGAATGAAAAAAGCCACGAGTTTCAATTGTATTAGCAAAGAGTTTTGACCTTAAGGTTCAAGGTTGGTTTAATGCCAGCTTCATTTCCTGTCACAGACAAGAGAGAGAAATTGTAACAGTCAAACATCAGAGTATCAATCTTAAAATAAATTGGATCTACAGATGCAATGTTACAAATAGAAATACAATGTTTTCCTGAAATTCAAGCTCAGATCAACTTACAGTAGTACTACTACCATAAAGAAGTTCCAGCCTACTCCAAAAACAGAAGAACAAAGAAGTCAATTAAATAAAAAAACAATAATCGTGTGTGCTATACCATTTTCTATTTCATGTACCACCAGTGGAACAACCAAACCAGAATAAGAATCCCCTCCGATATATATTGGATTAGATAGAAACTCAGGGAATGCCTCAAACCACTGCATCCACGATTATAAACTCTACTGAGATTCACAAAACTCTGTACATTTATAAAATATTTTTGTACTGGGATATAACTGAAAACCTTTATGAGGAAAGTGTGTATATCTGAGACAGTCTTAAAATCTCCAGTCACGTAATCTGTAGATGTATTGGAGTAAGAAAAACCAGTCCCAGCTGGAGAATCAAGAAAAATAATGTTGGAGACCTACATGTGCAAAACTATTCAAAGTTAAGTCCATTACAGTAAAAGTTTTATGTTCCAGAATATTCAATGGCATCCAAGTTAAGTCCAAGTTGAACGCCAATTTAACAATGCCAAATTCCAAAGTGACAAAATCAACAGAACAGGAAAATTGATAACAGAGATACGATATCAAAGACATAATCAGGCCTTAGGAAACACTAGTATGCCCACTTGACCTTAACAAATATTAAAAGAGGAAAAAGATTTATTATCTTAATTGAAAACATTTCATTAGAACCATACTAGAAGAACCAGGAGCCTTGAATGCCCACCTTAGTCCAAGAGTGAGGATTGGAGACGAGCTTGGGCAAATTCCCAGAATTGTTATTAATATCAAAAGTCATTGGACCTGCAATAGGAGAAATCATTGTGATTAACATTAACAATATCAAATAAAGTAGATAGCTATAAATTTCCTCTCCATTTCTTATAAACAGTACCATTATGCTCCCTTTTGCCCCAAAGCTATGATCACAACTAAATAGCATCCCACTCTGCCTAGAGGCATAAGATGAAGCTTTGACAATTAGCTTTTCACAATCTATCCTTAAGGCAATCAGATGAGCTGAACACTGAATAGCTAAAGACTCAGGAGTATAAAATCCATAATTTATGGATTTTCGGTATTCTTTGGGTTACAATTATATCTTAGTATCATATAAACCAAATTATAATAACAGTTGACTAGGTTTTAGTTACCAATTCCAAAAACATGGGCAAAAATGAAACTTGAGACCTACAGTTAACCATTTGAACAAGTCTTTCACATGCCCATTTCCCAGATTACTCAATTTCAAAATTAAATATATACAAGAACATAATTCATTGAGCAAATAGCAATTTTGAGCATTGAAGCAGACACCAAGGGACAAGTAAGGGTTCCCAGATGGCGAACCAAGCTCATAGGCAAATCCAGTGAAACTAGAGCAACCAGGACCTCCCGTAAGCCAAAGAAGCAGTGGATCCTTTGCTGGGTTTCTTTCTGACTTCACAAAATAGTAGAAAAGTTCTCTTCCATTAACCTCACTAACTGTCACATACCTGCATGAATATGAAGAAAGCACAAAAGCTTTCAAGTAGTTACTCAATTGGTCATCCAGTACATTATAAGCATGTAGAATCACATGTTCAAGCACTCCATATAACAATTTTCACTGCAACTTGTTAACATCTTTCAACGATCCATATAACAATTTTGACTCCAATAGTCAGGTTTTAGCTTCAATTGCTACCAAATTTCATCAAGTATCCATAGGTATTTTTCAAACATATGTCAAACTTCACACTGTGTGTGCATAAAAATGTAAATTAATATAAATGTAAATTATTGCTTCTATGTATGGTGTGCATATAAATGTAAATTTTTGCTTTTATGTGTATACATAGAAATCTGTATCACTTTATCACTTATAAGGGGAGATCCATCAACTCTTTGGTTATGTTGTCCATCTTTACATAAACACTGCTGATTCCTTATTTACAATCTAGAGCATATCCATCTCAACATGGAACCTGCCATGTTGGGATGCCAAATTCAATGTTTTCTGCCCCATTTGGTGTCATTATATAGTCTTTAATAAATTATGGACGTTAGAAACATTGAAATCTTAAGCTCCTCTAGGAATGTTGTAATTTTAACTGGTTAATAAATAAATTTGACCTGAAACTTGAATTTGATGATTTTAATTAATGTTATATATTTGAATATGGACTGTATTCGCTATCAGATATACTTCACTGTGGACAGATATGACACTTACCCAGAATATATCTCTGAATTAAGATTTCCATGATAGCCTGGAAAATACTTTACTCTTGCACTTGCAGGTGCTGCCTTGCAATCCAGTTCAATTGGACTGATCAGAGATATAATTATATGGGCAATGAGTAAATTAACCATAAATTTCATGGCCTTCATCTGGGAAGACATTGTTATGGAATAGACCAAAGCTCACTTCAAACTGTATATATAATTCTCCAGTGCACTTTTGATAGGTTTCGAAATGCCTTGATATATGGACAGCTAATTAAAGACAGCAATAATTCTTATTTAAAATAATTCAGCTAATTCATGACTTGTTTCAACACTTTGAGATTCTGTGAAATCCCACCTATCTCCAACACCGTGAAAATGTTTCCAACCCAATTGCTCTAGAAGATCATTCTGGTAAAGCTAAGTCAATAGAAGATTTTGTCTGCATTGATCACCGAACCTTGTCTTCTCTGTGTGCCACTCATTTCAGCCAGCCAGCCAGCAAGCAAAAATATCTCTTATACTATGAGATTCTAAGTTACGTATATAAATTGTGAACTTGAACTGTCGTGAATTTTTAGCATAGTAAACTTTGTTATAATTTTGTTACAGGCCAGGTTTGTTCATGTGTTTAAAAGGGGAAACAGTTATTTAATAGCTAGAAGACAAGGAGTCATTATGATCTCACATTCTTCATAAATTTTATAACATCCTTCAATAATGAAAGGGGTTTTCTGTTTGTGTCTCGAAAATATGTTGAGGTGGAGATTTCAGAAGATCCGTGATCGCCTCTACTACCTTTATATCAAAAGTGATCGATTGAAGCCCCACGATCTTAGAAGAGCAGTACCACAACCAGGTCTCTCATGTGTAAAGACAAGCATGAGGACAAGGAATGAATTGCGTTTCTTTCTTTTTTTTCATGTGTCAAGACAGGCATGAGGACAAGGAATCAATTGCGATTCTCTTTTTTCTTTTTCAAGGAACATTGACAATTTTGCTTCGGTTGGCTTATTAGTTGTATCGATGTTAAATTTGCTCACCCCAAACCTTGATTGGGTCTAGTTCGGTTGGGTTACAGAGTGTTTAAATTCTCATTTATTGAAATATTGTAAGTATTTTTATTAATCATGGTTAAAGTAAGATTACTCAATTATTGAAGTATTATAACTATTTTTATTAATTTTTGTTAAAGTAGGATTATGGGAATATAATTGTCTTTCAAATTTAATTATTATTAATTTAATTTTGATTTATACACTTTAAATTTTAAGAATAAATGATATATTTGTAATATAATTAAAAAAATTGTTTTTTTTGTTTTTTTGTTTTTGTTTTGTTTTGTTTTGTTTTGTTTTTTTATTGGTTATTAATTTTAGAGTTTTGTTGCAACTTTCATTTAACAGATTAGCTCTATAATTAACAATGAATTGTGGGTGCATACAAGTGTTGATTAACTAGTTATTGAACTAATGGCACCTATGTAGTTGAAAGTTGGTATACATGTTCCATGATTGTGAATTATTGATTAGCTCGGTATTGAATTGAGGGTAGGCAGACTTGGAATATGTGTCCAGTGGTTGTTGCAACAATGAGATAGATGTGCTATGGACTTGAACAAAACATTATGAAAGTCGACACAATAATAGTGCTTGGAAGTTTTTGTTGTTAGTTGAAATTATTTGAGACTCTTATTGAAGCTCTTGTTGCTTTCCATATGCAAGAGGAAGAAAGAGAAAATGTCAAAGAAATCAACAAATGCATAGTGCTTGGAATCTTTTGTTGTTCCTTGAAATTATTTGAGAATGTTATTGAAGCTCTCATTGAGTTCCATCTGGAAGAGAGAGAAAGAGAAGATGTCAAAGAAATTAACAAAGACAAATTCCTAGAGGATTTTGTATTGAGAGTTGCGACTCCCACTTATCAAGTAAGCCTTTATTCTATTTTGGAGGCTTAAAATCTGCTAAAATGTCACTTTCTTGGAAAATTATAATCTTACATGTGAATACCATTGCTAGTAGAGTCTCGTCTTTGAAATCTAGAAATATATATTTTTGTTACATGTCATATTTTACTTTCATTCACATATTATGTGAATTTTTAGACTTAAATTTATCAAAATATTTTTTTCCCTAAAAATTTTGTTCCATTAAAGGCTTGAAAATTTCTTGATAATATGTTATTATAGGCAATTGCTCATAGTTAATTGGCAATTTATGATAGTTATAAACCTATGCAAGAAGTTCATGGTATTTTGAAAGTACAAGAAGTAATATGAATGACTATAACACTAAAGAACTTCATGGTATTTTGAAAGTGCAATAAGTAATATGAATGACTATAAGAGTGATCCAAGAGGATGTGAGTGAATCACCATGGTTACTAATTGTTTTTTGTTGTTGGTGGTTTACAAGCTCATGGTTTGGGTAAAACATGGTATCCAATCATGTTATTTGAAAGGTGGAAGAAAACAAATAAAAATCTAACCACATAATTAGGTTTTATCTTATAGGACCATTCGATGGTTTTTACCATAGTGATTTATGGTATTCGTCCATGGTTTTTTGTAATGGGTAATGGTTTTTGAAATATAATGAAAGTGCATGACTCTAGGTGGAAAGACACTATGAATAATATAAATATGAGCCTTCACCATTGTAAAAGCCATGAAGTTTCTCAATTTGTAGTCGTGTGACACTTATTACCATTTAATAGAAATAAATTAAGATATTTTCATGTTATTTTTTCCCTCTACATTATTTCTTTTTTGTGCTTGTGACCTTTTCTATTGTTAATATTTAGTCTCATTCCCTAGAGAACATAGATTAGTGTTATTAGAGAAATTTTCTCCTTATTATTTCCTAACAAATGTCCCTTATGAGGTTAGGGTATAGGGAGTTGAATCTCAAGGTAGTTTCACTTGAGGACAACCACTCTTACTAGCCCAAGAAACCTCCCATGGCAGAAGAAAAGAGAAATAACAAAGTAGGATATCCTATCAAGCTAGTTGCTTGAGGAAGCGCTCACACGACAAAGGAACGAGATGATAGCCAATTTTGTTGAGATCCTTCAACGACTGCCAATAACCTCTGAGGTACCTTCAATATGCACCCATTTTGGAGGTGTGACACTCTTAAGGTACAAGTTAACTTTGATATCCCTTTATGTGAAGGAGAAATAGATGCAAATGATATTTATAAATGGTTAAATCTCTTAGAGGGTTATTGCTTTGTCTAAATATTTTCTAAAAATGAGAAGGTCACATTCACACTATTGAAAGCCCTTCCCCATGTTAAATATTGGTGGGAAGGTTTTTGGGAGAGACACATAAAAGACAAATCTATGATGCTCAATGCAAGACCCACTTGGGCCACTTTTTTTTATTCCCTCAAGGTGAAATTATACCCCATTGGGAATTATGATGACCCATACACAAGATGGAAAACTTTGTGAAAAGAGAGAGACTAGAGAATGCTAGAGTACACAAAAAATTTCCATACCTCACGCTCAAAGTTACATATCAAAGACTTCAAGTGACACATGGTTTTTATAGATCTTAGTGGCCTACATAGATACATCCAAATGGAGATGGATTTCTTGGACATCTCCTCACTAGAATTCGCTTATTGATATGTTGTCAAACTAGAGAATAAATTGAAGCTAAAAAATAAATGGGAGTTTGGGTCTACAAATCCACTGCAACATAAGCCTAGAAAATGAAACCCTAACTTATAGAAGAAGGGACCAAGCAATGAAATCCAACCTCAAGATAAGCATCCCAAGTCATACAAAAATAAGGGTAATGGGAAGTTTGAGAATGACACTATAAAGTGGTGTATGTTCCAGAAAAGGCTCTAGCACAACACTAATGAATGTCACTTGAAAAAATCATTATTGGTTGAGCCTAAAGGGAAAAAAATGGACTCTAGTTCATATTTTGATTTAGAACGACATAAAAGAATGTTGATCATTGATACAAAACCCAATGCTACCATCACAACTATGAAGATCCAACTAGAAGAATCAGACAATCCTTAGGAGGTGATGTAGGAGAATCCTATCATGAAGTCAAAATCCATTTTGACTGGACTTATGGGTCTTTCAATTAC
This sequence comes from Pinus tabuliformis, assembly GCA_031772625.1. Lineage (NCBI taxonomy): Eukaryota > Viridiplantae > Streptophyta > Pinopsida > Pinales > Pinaceae > Pinus > Pinus tabuliformis. The sequence goes on along the minus strand of CM062813.1, from coordinate 914,337,446 downwards.
AAAGTGATTTGGTTCCCTAATTGAGTGTAATTGTTCAATTATTTGTGTTTCCTATGTTTATAAGACAATATAGAAAATAGGTGTAAAAAGGATTTGGACTGAGGAATATTGTAATTAGATCCACTTCTTAGAAGATATCTCAAAAATGTATCAAGGTTAGAGAGATTTTAGGGTGGATTAGGTCCCTTCAGAGATATATGGATCTAAAGAATCATAGAGTTAGGGATAGTTAAGGATTTAGTGGATCTGAACTGATTATAGTTTAGAATCCTATTTGAGTAATTGTAGGCCTAAGAGAGAAAAGGTAAGTAGGAAATGTGTTAAAAGAGAGGAGAGTTCAGAGTTTAAGTGTGGAGGCCAAGACTCACCAAGGCTAAATGAGAGGTCGGTTATATGTAAATGAGGCACAATGGCCTTATATGTAATCATTGTATATAGTTGTGTGAATAATAAGTAATATAGGAGGAGACACTCTATTTTGAGTGTTTTGAACTCAAATCATTTGAATTTGAGTTTCTATTACATTCTAAAATTGAACCTTTATAATTTGTGTTAAATCCTAGTATAATATAGATGTGTTGTAGGCTGTTATATTTAAATTCAGAAGGAATTACACTTGGAGGGAGTACGTAAAGAAGGAGCATAGAGGGTTGCAGAGTTGTTCCTAGAGTTCTAGAGAAAGTGTGACTTAGAGGAGTAGTGCAAGAACCAGAGTACGTAGAAAAGTTCAAAGCTTTTCTTTGTAAGTCAAATCGATGAAATATAATGATGGTTGATCAACATATTAGATCAACGACCGAATTCAGTTAGAGGAGAATGTGAAGTGGAAGCAAGGATCCAATAAGATTGTAAAGGATCAAGGGAGAGAGTAACAATGTTTAGAGGCTTACCATAAAGAGAACCTTTTTAATTTCATTCTAGAGCATGGAGTTCAACAAGCAGGTGAGAGACATAATTTTATTAATGTTTCATTGAATCTAGTTTACTATAATGTAGATGCATTGCAAGTTGTTATATTTAAATTCAGAAGGAATTACACTTGGAGAGAGTATGTAAAGAAGAAGCATAGAGGGTTGCAGAGTTGTTCCTGGATTTCTAGAGAAAGTGTGACTTAGAGGAGTAGTGCAAGAACCAGAGTACGTAGAAAAGTTCAAAGCTTTCCTTTGTAAGTCAAATCGATGAAGATAATGATGGTTGATCAACATATTAGATCAACAACCGAATTCAACTAGAGGAGAATGTGCAGTGGAAGCAATCATCCAATAGAGATTGTAAAGGATCACGGAAGAAAGTAACAATGTTTAGAGGCTTACTATAAAGAGAACCTTTTTAATTTCATTCTAGAGCATGGAGTTCAACAAGCGGGTGAGAGACATAATTTTATTAATGTTTCGTTGAATCTAGTTTGCAATTGACCCCAACAAAGTTTGGACAAGACAAACTAAATGAAGTGAGATCCTGACCTTAGTTGGCAAAGTCAAGAACTATTAAAAGTTGTGTAGGTGGTTTTATATATTCAGCCTTGACCTTAGTTGGGCACGTAGAACAAAAATATTGAGACCTTCTTAACCCTGACCTCAAAGCAAAACCTAAACCTCTGACCTCGCTAATGTGTATAACAATTAACCTATGACCTTAATAAAGTGTATAATGGTTAAAATATGACATAGTGAAATTTTAGAACAAGTCAACTTTTTTGCATAATGATTAATGAAAAATGGGTTTTCATGGTTTTATTTGTTTTTTGATAAAGTGGGTTTACTGATGATTGCATTTGGAGGAAAAGTACTGAGAAAGGGATTTGGAAAGGTCAGATTGGCATCAGGAAGGTTAGTGCCTCTTCTATTCATAGATGTGGGTGAAGGGGACACCACTATATTTTGTTGTTGATGGTGGGAGCTAGAAGAACTTGATCTCAACTGAGGTCAAACATCCACATACATGGGATCACAACCTTCCATATGATCAACATGGCTACAATAGAAATCTTCACAACTCTATAGGCCATATCTCTTTTTAAATGTGTTCAGAGTTTCAGCTAGAAACCCTTATGGATGTCACTCTTCGGACTACTTCTTCAATATAAAAGTTCTCCCATGCTTATGTGACAATCTTTTTTCTGCCTCTCTTGTAAATGTCACTATGAATTGTAATTCATGTAAAATATGGTTAAGTTGGAGGAGTGGATACAGATTCAGAGACTAAGGAGGATGATTTTCTTGTGATAAGTGAAAAACCATGCCACTTCATTTATTCCCACCTAGATTCCTAACAAATTAAATGGTCTATTGCTCCAGACATTGAAGTTGCATATGGGTAGCTTGTGGCAGAGGGTGTGCCCATAATGTTTATAATCTCAAGGAACATGTTGAGAAAGACAACACACAAAAGTGGGACAAGAAAAAAGGATGTGAAAAGCGAGGGGGGAGAAAAGTGGAAAAGGAGGAGTTGTTGACTTAACAAATGAGGGACAATACGGTTTTGCCAAGGATTTCCCATGATTGTTTTCTAGTTTCCCCACATGAAACAAGTGGGAGAAGAAAGGCCATCGAATGAGAAGGCACAATGGAGCATAGTGCAAGATAAAATGAATAATACCTTGGTGGTGAGATTGGGATATCGTTTCCTATGTTTACGGTGAGACCACTTTGTGTATTGGTGTTAATTTTGACAAGAAGGCTTAGGAAAATATCATTTTGTTTAGCACTTGCCTTGGGGCTGAGAAAACACCCTTTAGAGTGAGGTTGAGTTCCTGGAATAAGATAATCCTTCCCGAATCTTGGTTCATTCACTGTGATTGATTTGTGAGAGTTTGAGTGAATCATTCTGGTATTCTCTACTTGGGAATAGTCAATAAAACACCTGAACATGGACTCCTCCTCTTGAATACATGTCTAACTGATTATTGGTGTGAAATACCTTTAGCACTTAAATTGTGAGACTCTGAATTAGGCTCGGGGGTGGTAAGTTGTAAGAAAGACTATAATGCAACTAGCCCATGGTTGGGTGGAGTGTTGAAGTCCCTCCCTCAGTTGCCAATCATTCAAGTTAATAAGATAAGTATATTTACTTGTATATATATATATATATATATATATATATGTTACATAGTGAATGATGAATGGTATGTTATGTGTTATTTTAATGAACGTATCTACATTGTGAATGGAGGAAGCATTCTGTTTTTTTACTTGATATGAGTGTTTTCATGGTTGAAAGGATTGTAGAACTTGTGTTGATGTTATGATCGTGAACTACAGAACAATTTACATGCTTATGTATAATTTTTTGACATGTTTAGTTGACTGTCACTGTATGTGTGAGTTCCATTGCTCATATTCTATGTGTGTCATGGGTCATTGTACTTAGAAGTTGTTTAATCTTACCCTTCCTAGTAAAGGACTCATGATGTAGAAATGTATAATTTATGAAGTGGATACGGTAGTATTTTTTGGGATCCAGTATGTGGCAAGATATGTTGTTATTATGGTGGATTTACAAAGTGGTATTAGCCATGGTTTTGACTTGTTCCTATGCCTTTTGGTGGGCATGTTGATATCTTTGCTTACTATATTATCATGATTATGAAAGAATTCATGAAATTTTGACGTGGAATGAGGGTTTCCTTCTTGTTAATAGTAGTGCTATGAGTTGCACTAGGCCTAAGGAAGCCACAACTAAGTCCCTAGAAATATCTTATAGTTCTAAGTTTGAAGTGTTAGAGGAACTATACTTGTATCAAGGGCTAGATAAGTTCATGGTACCTATTTGCATCCCGACCAAATACATTGTAGACTTGGCGGATGTCTCTAGGAGTTCAAGCATCCAAGATGTTTGTTCTTACACTTTTTGTGAAGGACACTATATTTGGAAATGAACTGGATAAATTGTGGGAAAATAAAGTAAAAAGGGTTATATCGAGGGTGGGGCCTGTTGGGTGAAACTATGTTCGTTTAATTCTGTTGTAGTACTTACCCAAATATTTAATTTGTCAATCCGAGGTTCGTAAACTTATGAGGCACATGCACTATATATGCAGGACCGAAGTGGAACTAATTTAATCTAAATTACTGAAATCAAATTAATCTAGGAAGGCATTGAAACATTAACTATGAAAGCAAGAAATTGCATAAAGGAAAAGCAATACAACATGTGAAGAATTGAATGACAAACAACATATGTGAGCTCACAACAATAAAAATATCTTAAATTATATTACAAGAACCAAATTACAAATCATGAAAGCATAACAATAAAAGAATATGAATCAATGTTAATCTCCATTCTCTATTATTCATTATCCATTCTTCCTTATTAAAATGGATAGAGAGCACTCTCTTATATACATGAGGAAGATAACCTTCTCATAATTACATATCCAATATTCTCTCAAGCACTCTCAACTAATTTCCCATTATTACAAGATATGATCCCACAAATCTCTCAAGCATTTTTAACTACTTTCCCATTATTACAAAATATGATCCCTTTGAATCCTCCATAAATCTCTCACATATCTTGGATAAGATATGCCAACCAAATCCTCCATGATTTTCACCTTAGGAATTGGCTTGCATAATTATCTCCTTAATATGGTGGAGGAGATATTAATTCTTCACATATTTCCTACACATCACAAAACTCACATATTCTTGAGATATATATAAAAATATGTATATTTTCTAATATTTAATCATAAATTCACTTGTAATACAAAAATGAATAACATGGAAAATAAGAAGGTGAAACCCAAATGTATGTATGAAAATGATATGATAAAAGGTTAATGGGATGATGAAATGTAAGGAATAGCGAAGAAAAAGGTGGATGAAAATATGACATTTCTGAGTCCCAACATCCTCCCCAACTGAACTTGTTGCATGTCCTCATGCAACCATGCATGGGTCTCTTTAAGAACATTTGGCATTTTGAACTTTGGCTTTACATGATGATGTCTTTTAATAATGAATGTTTCGAGGATATGTGAAAGACATGAGTAACAATTTACATTTTCTTATGGTTGGTTCTTGTGTGACAACCATGAATACAAAGAATGTTGGTTCTTGTGCTAACAACATTCATTTCATTTTCTGTTCTCTTTTCTTCAATAATAATGTAAACACTCACTCAAAATCATAATGTGCATAAGAAATCCCTTTTGTAATATTAATGAAGCATGCCAATATTGCATATGAAGCAAAGTGCAACAAAGTATCATTGGAAAATAAATGTTGGTGAATGGTAAATGGAGTGATAGTGGTGAAGAAATGGAATCATGGAAGTGAATATGTAGTGAATATAGTTCTCCCCCCCTCAACTGAATTGGTTGCATGTCCTCATGCAACTTGACATGGCTCATGAAAGGAAATGTAGCATGGTGAGGGAATTTTCCAAAATATTCAAGTTAGCATATAAGGAATTGCATGATTAAAGATTAGAAAACAACATACCTCTACTTACCCAAGAATGATGAATTATGCAATAAGAATGTAACTGCTGCTGCTGCTGGATGAGGAAAATGTGACTGATGTTGTTGTAACTGGATCCTGGGAAATGAAGGAATCTGAACTGCTGATGCTGAAACATGGAAAAGATAAATGCTGAAAGTGGAACTGTGGTACTCTCATAGATCAGAATTCATGCTGCTGTAACTGTTGAGGGAGTCGTGAAAAAGTGTATAGTCTTCAACCGCTACAAACCCAATGGTACAATTCTAAACATGCGAATGAATATGTCGATGTCGAGCGTGAATAGAAATCATTGGATTACCGACCATTGATGGATGTCGTTAACCAATGCGAGGCAACTCACCATTGATGTCAATGAGTGCCAAGGTACCAGAGTACATCTTGCAAAGTGCTAATGGATGTGTCGAGGTCGAGCCAATTGCAAGATCTGAAGATCAAGGGACATTGATGTATTCCCATGATCGTCAGCGAGAGAACTTGCCATTAAGGCATGCAAGCCTCTAGGTACTCAAAAGGAACTCTAGTCTATTTCCCAGATAAGGTGCTGATGTCGATGGGGCAAGACTTGCTAAAAGGTGGGCCTTAAGGAATCCCACATCAGTCAATGCGAGTTTGTACAAAAAGATGTGGTAGGACTATAGATGGAAAGAACTCATGGACAAGCAGTGTGGATCAGCATGGCTAGGAAATCAAGGCAATGTAATCATGGAAAGGGAATGAGTTTTATTCAGAAGGCAAACTAGAAGGCAAAAATAAATTGAAAAGGATAAAGGGATGTATGCGATTCAGAAAAATAGGCGTGCATGAAGTCGTGAAAGATAAGGAAATGGAAGATGGGCTGCAACACAAGGATGGTCTAGGCGTTTGGAAGGAAAAAGGGGAGTAATCATGACGCAAAAAGATTTTTTTGTAGTGGAAAATGTCATGATATGTGCAGTGAAGAATTAGTTCCTTCAAGCATCCAATGATGCATGTTTCATTGTGATTTCAAAAAACCACTTTTGCATTAGATTGTCTTCAATGCTTAGCACCATTCCTGCATAAAAATTGTCACCTTTGTGTGTTATCTCCATCGATCATTCCTGTATGAAGTGACTCAAAAACAAATTAGCTCATTTTCAAGAATTTATGAAATGTCCATTTTTTTTTTTTTAGTTATTTTTCGAAGTTACACTAATCATGGATGAAAAGGGTGTCGTATTGTAATGTTGAGCTTTCTGCATAAGCTTCTCGTTGACCTACACATAACACCAATCTCATTTCACTTGTTAGTATATGCATCCTAACTTTTGCCCACAAATTCACAAAAATATCCAACATACTTTTATTTCCCCCAACTTAGAAATATTGCATGCCCCATGCAATGTACTCATTGATTGTGCAATACATTTTCAAAATGTTGTTATTGGTTTGCAGGAAAAGTGATTTAAAACATTTGAAAAGGTGTTGTATTTGTTAGGGAACAAGTAGTCAGTATATGAATGAATGAGGGCAAATTTTTTTTTTTTTTAAATCATATTTGTGAATAAATAACAAATTAAAAGAGACAAAAGTTGTTAAGTTATATTGATGTCGATTTATTTATTTTAATTAAAAACAAAACTGTACAATTTAATTCAACACTCACCATAAATCTTCTGATATAAAACCGATTGCATACGTATGTGAAAACGCAGATGTGTATTACCTGTGGGTTCCATCTATCCGTGCACCAAATGTGCATTACCAAAAGCATTCTCTGGGTTCCTCCGCACTTCATGGCATGGGCAAGTTGTAGTTATTGATGACAGAAAGTGCGTCAATGTGATCGAGCAATTCAAGCATGGAGGTGAGCGAGTAATTTAGCTACAGTTTGGATGCACACAGCGACTGCATAAATTCGTGAGCTCAAGCTCCCATTGTTGTTTTGCCAGCGCTAGGCGTGACAAGGTCGTCGGAATGGTGTTACTGAATTGGCAGTCTCGGGCCTGCAAGAGGTAGTGCGTTGTGGTCTCTCGGGCCTGCAACTTATCAACTTTCATAACAACTATTTAAAAAAATAGATATTAAATCGAGGGAGGGTAGAGGTTGATGGCCCATAGTGAAGAGGTAGTTCCATTACAAAATTAGAAAAATGCAGCAAACAAGAGTGAATTATCAGAGTGCAAACCCAATTACTCCCACCGCCTCATAGTGGATGCCAACATCTTCAGAACGCAACCCCTTAAAAATGTCAGTTTTGAAAAGAAGTTTGTGATCAAACCAGGACAAATCTAGACAAACGAAGACATGGGTTTTTTCCACAATAGAATAAATTACATAACCCATAAATCGTTTGCCTAAATTCGTAACGGTCTAAGAAGGAATCATGGTTCTTCGAGACCTGGTTTAGATGACTGCGTGAAGAAAAAAATGGTTTTTACAATTAATGTGCAGAGAATTACGAGTTTTGTTGGCTGTGAAGCAAATTTTGAGCGATTTTGTGTTCATTGACCATGGCCACTTGTCACGTATCAAGTGAACTGCACCTGTACATGTGGAAATGCTGTTATAGAGGGGAAGGTATATACTTGCCCAGAAGTCTAGACCAGCGGATGATAAGAGAGATTATATCAGAATCGAAATCAAACTTATCAGTCGAATCATTTGCTGCTGCCCCTGCTTCTTCTCCATGTGGGCAAGTTAGTTATCAAGAACAAGACACAAGATTGTGAATTAGATTGCATGGAGTTGCGATGGCGGACTTGAGGTCGAAGAGCTTTGGGGATCTGAATAAGGAGGTTGTGCAGTCTCAGTCTTATCTTTTTGCTTTTGCTCACAGCCACTCGTACTCTGAGCCCGGGCCAAATCACATGCCGAATCTAAATCAGAGTGCCAACAGTGCACGCAGTTTCAATGGTATGAAGAATTCAAAAAGCAAATTTGCGAAATCTTGGAGTTTAAGTGACCTTGAAGTGAAGCGAAGGAAGAGGGTTGCAAGCTACAAGGTGTATGCGGTGGAGGGTAGAGTGAAGGCCTCGTTCCTTAAGAGCATTCGTTGGTAGTAGGTTGAACACTCGGCCTTATGCATTTGTCTTTACGCGTAATTTTTTTTTTAATTTTATGATTGGTTTTATTGTTGGTCCTGAAATTTATTTATTTATTATTATTTTAATATTATTTTTTTTAAATGAAAAACTAAAATTTAGAAAGAAACTAAACTTTCTCTAGATTTAGTTTTTTTTTTTTTTTTAACAAATGGACACAATGATTTGCATATTGAAAGATGTTTTGATCAAGCATATTGCAAAACATTTATTTATTCTTGAAATTAGTCTAAATCATCCCTATTTTCTGATCCTCGCGATCGCACTAAGCGCGGAGGAGAGCATACTTATTCTAAGCAAAACTGAAAATGAAAGCAAAAACTACAAATGAAAGCCTACCTACTCTATACTAATTAGAAAAAAAAATTAGTTACGTGTAATTAAACTTCCAATGAAGCCATTCACATAGCAGTAACAACAATATATCCAATAGCATTTTTTTACATGATGGATGAAAATATTCGAAAGTGAATGAGTCTAGTTTCTGTAACTGCAAATCAACTAAAAATAAATAAAAAGACGAATATAATCTAATACTTACCTGAAACCATTGTTCGATAGAGCTTTGATAAGCACAATTTCTCTCACTTAGATTACATTGTAACTCCTGTTCTTCTACTCCGATCTGCTATTCTTCTTCCTCGATCTCCTATTTGAATGATTGTTCGCCATCAGATATGCAGGATTCTTCATATGTTGAATCTTCGTTTATTTCTTGGGGAGTAGTTGAATCTTTAATTCTTGTCAAGATCTCCTCTTCCAAGGAAGAAGAGATCCCGACTTCTGCTAGGATCTGAGTGAGTAGTTCCAAGCTGACACTCATTATAAAACCATGTTGAAAGAGATTCTAAAAACAAAAAAAATCAGCACACTAAAAAAAAATTGAATTAAAAACAAAAGGACCACAGAAATAATCTTGAATTCAATACTCAATTAAACCCTCTTACAAGGACTGCTCATTAATTGAGTAATTGAATTCTTCAATTACAACCATGAACCATGAATTCATCAAACACTCTTCACAGTTGCAAAAATCAAACACACTTGCAGAAATTGAAATTCACACTTGCATAAATGTAAACACACCCTACATGCCCTGATCCATAAGAGGTTGAGCCCGTTACGGTATCTCGAATGCGATGCGTAGGCTGTTCCCCACGTCTTACCGCCTTAACACCTCGGAGTTAGGAACATGTCTAAACACACTTGCATGAAAAATCAAACTAAACTTCAATCCATCGTGCCTCCCCGGCAACGGCGCCAAAATGTTGGGTGAAACTATGTTCGTTTAATTATGTTGTAGTACTTACCCAACTATTTAATTTGTCAATCCAAGGTTCGTAAACTTACGAGGCACATGAACTATATATGCAGGACCGAAGTGGAACTAATTTAATCTAAATTACTGAAATCAAATTAATCTAGGAAGAAATTGAAACATTAACTATGAAAGCAAGAAATTGCATAAAGGAAAAGAAATACAACATGTGAAGAATTGAATGACAAACAACATATGTGAGCTCACAACAATAAAAATATCTTAAATTATATTACAAGAACCAAATTACAAATCATGAAAGCATAACAATAAAAGAATATGAATCAAAGTTAATCTCCATTCTCTATTATTCATTATCCATTCTTCCTTATTAAAATGAAGAGAGAGCACTCTCTTATATACATGAGGAAAATAACCTTCTCATAATTACATATCCAATATTCTCTCAAGCACTCTCAACTAATTTCCCATTATTATAAGATATGATCCCACAAATCTCTCAAGCATTTTTAACTACTTTCCCATTATTACAAAATATGATCCCTTTGAATCCTCCATAAATCTCTCACATATCTTGGATAAGATATGCCAACCAAATCCTCCATGATTTTCTCCTTAGGAATTGGATAAGATATGCCAACCAAATCCTCCATGATTTTCTCCTCAGGAATAGGCTTGCATAATTATCTCCTTAATATGGTGGATGAGATATTAATTCTTCACATATTTCCTACACATCACAAAACTCACATATTCTTGAGATATATATAAAAATATGTATATTTTCTAATATTTAATCATAAATTCACTTGTAATACAAAAATGAATAAAATGGAAAATAAGAAGGTGAAACCCAAATGTATGTATGAAAATGATATGATAAAAGGTTAATGGGATGATGAAATGTAAGGAATAGTGAAGAAAAAGGTGGATGAAAATATGACATTTCTGAGTCCCAACAGGGCCATTTGGGTCTTCAAAGGCATGAAGTTGGATCAACACTAGAATCTAGCCAATGTTGCCATGGATGTCAAGCAAAAGAAGAGCATAGCCAAAATTCAGTTTCCATGGAAAAAACTTAAGAATTTCCCAATCAACAAGTTATCACCCTTGACATGGAGAGATTCAGATGCACAGTGATGGTATTCCAGCCCTCTCTCATTGGACTTGAGGTACCCAACATTTATGAGGCTACTTTCATTCCTATCATGAAATGCAATGTTGATATCAGTAATGACTAGACTTGGTGCTCACCCAAAAGGAAAATGAACTCGAGACAACGGAGGAGTGCACATTTTTGTTATCGATGTAGATTTTGATGACCCTAGAGGACTTTCTCTCTTTCAAATAGAAAATAAATTGTTGGGTGGGTGGGTGCTAGAAAAGTTATGTTTAAGGCAAAACTCTGATATCTCACATGGAAAGCATCTCCTACTCATCATTCTAACGTCAATGGAAATTGTGTGTCGATTTCACATGTATGAGAAGATATGGTTGTTTCTTATACACAACAAATGTGTGGGACAATTAGATCACCAATGCCCATGGATTGGCTAATCCATTGGACAATGTAGCTATCCCTACCTTTTGTGTTCACATTTCAACAATGCTATTGTGCATATATGTATCTATCTCATGTTTGGTCTATATTGAGAAAATCATCAAAGATAGCACTACAAAGTTGTCAAGAGAATTGTTTGCAACACTAGAGGCTCAAACCTCTGCAATTCTAGAAGGCTCCAAGTGGAGTTTCGAAACATTGAATTGAATAAAAAGGATGTGAGAAATATTGGTTAGATTATGTTTGTTAGGGTTGGATTAGGGCAAGCAAAGACACCATTGTAGTCTTTAAAGATTCATTGGGACTCAAAAAGTGTCATAGAATGGGTAGAGGGATTTTGTCAATTTAATCCATTCATTCTTACTACATGGATGAGGCACATTCTGATTTTGGAGCAGATCTTTCATCAGTTCACATATAGGCATGTGTACCTTGAACAGAATATTGTCAAAAAGAGGAATTGCACCAGAAACATGTATGATTCACTTCTTGCATATCAACAAGGTTCAATAGTAAATAAAAAACTATAGAAATCCTGTAGCATAACATATACCTAATATGCATTTTGTATAGGTTATAATGATTCTTATTGAAATTATGACAAAGATAACGAGAGTTTATACTAATAAATATTCAAGTGGAATCATAAGTAGATTTCAGAGATATAACATGTACTTAAAATTTTGTATTAAGCTAATGATAGATCTGTTATATAAATGTTTATTTGAGAAGGAAACAACTCAGAAATAAGCTATTGTAATTACTTTTATGAAAAGAACTAAAGACACCACTTTGAACCATCCAAAATCATATGAGCATTTGTTTATTATTCCTACTTCAAAATGGCCTGACAGTATTAATCATAGAGGTTTAGTTGTGGACGTCAAGTGTAAGTGTCAAGACTCAGGTAAGGAGCCCGAGCTTCATGACGCGTTAATGATAGGGTCAAGCATTATAGAAGCCATTGCGGATGGGCTTTAGTATAACTAAGGAGAAAGCCGTCAAAACGGAACTTACCAGCCTTTGGTTATAAGAAGCAACATTGATGCTCAATCATTTTAAATGATAAAAAAGGGGTCATAACGCCGAAAACATGCATTTACCATAGGAAAACTCATCGAGGTTCCTTTTACATACGGAAGGTGAAATAATATTTCAGGCATTCTAAGCAATAAACTTTCAGAAAATCCAGATTTTTTTTTGACAATGGGAATAGGGTCAAGCTCAAATATATTGGTTGGATGGAACATGCAACGGTGTGTTACACCATATAAACTCCTTCACGCTTCTCAATTTCATTATGGTATCATTCAAGCGTAACTATGCATTCGAGTAGTCTGATGTACAGGCTTGCTTGGGAACGCTAGTCCTGAAATCAAACTATATTTCCAAGGATCCACATCCTCTACCTAATTTAAAAGGATACCAAGCAGGAGGAGTTGAATACGAGAATTGGGACCATTGAATTATTCGTTGTCACGATCATACGAGTTAAATATGAAAATATGCCATTTCACACCAATATGATTGACCTAGCCTGGACCATGTCGATTGATAAGTCACAATCACATAGGAAAGTAACTGGTCGCTATCATCAACTATAATCTATGTGATGTAAACAATTGTCATCAGGCTATTATTTAACGTGGGCGTGCCAGTATACATCTTTGAGCGATTTAGACAGAGTACTAGACACGGAGGAGTGTTTATATGCTAATAGCTGAATAAATATATATTTAACAATGTAAATTGGGCAGAGATATATATGCAAAATAATAGAAGTTAGATATCAAACGTATAAAGTAAACTCCGAACAATTGCCCAGCATTCAAATAATTGCCAAATTGTTGAGTAGTTCAACCACCGAAGACTATCCAATGACTGAACCTATCTCTCAAGAAAAATCTGGATTACTCAGCAATGGCCATAGATCTATAAAAGGAGACAGATATATAGTAAAAAGGATTCCCAACCTCTGCACCCAGATGGTACCCAAATTTGAGTGAGGGCTCGACCATTTGTGAGATTTTTCTTAATAGTTTTCCTATTTCCTTTTCATGCATTGATCTCTGTAGCTAGATAACGGTTGCTGTTCTGCAGGCCTCCTTTCAAGTGTACCGAGGATCGTGAAGAGAGCTCCTTGAGGCTTGAACCAATAGTGTCGTAAAGGTATCGTTTTTATTTTCTGCATGATTTGCACAAAATTCTTATCATTTAACTTGTATTAATCTAGTGATGGTTGAGCCAGATGTGATTCTCCTTCAGGTTATTGATTTGTTTAAATTTGACTCTGTCCACCTTCTTTCATATGCATATACCATTATGCAGAGCCATGTTTGAGTTTTGTGAAGTAATAATAAATTTCTTTTGCTAGTATATAATCTACTCTCTGTTTGGCATCACATTTGATATATATATATATATATATATATATGAATTCCTCTGTGTACAATCATTCCCATGTTTTAGAATACGAAATGTGTATGGATAACTTTTATTCGACATCTTTTATAAAATACATTAAAATTTAAGTACATATTTCATGCCTGAATTAAACTATCACTCATGATCATATTTACACTATATATTTAGGCTTTTCATCAATTATATATTTTACATGATTAAAAGAGGTTATTTGGTTTTCTAGTGTAAATATTAGGATATTAGTTATGTCTTGTATCATTTTTTTTCCCTTCATGAGGATTGTTGGAAACATGATTAGTCCTTGTGGGCTATGATCTTTTTAGTCAAGAACACTGGTGGGACTATTACAAATTGATTCCAAACACCAAAATTCAACACCAAAACAAGCCTGAGTTGGTGATGGGACTTGCATTTAAGCCTCTAGAGATTTGAACACTGGTGGTGGGACTACTGCAAATTCATTCAAAACACTAAAACTTGGTAGGGCAGAGTTGGTGATGGGACTTGCATTTATTTTGCTTGTATCCTCCTACACTACGAGCTTATGGGTGACGCAGGTGGGACTATTGCAAATTGATTCCAAACACCAAACTCCAGAGGTAAGAGTTGGTGATGGGACTTGCATTTATTTTGCTTGTATCCTCCTACACTACGGGCAAATGGGTGACAACTTCCAAATATTTGAACACCCTTTGGTGATGGGAATTGCATTTATTTTTCTTGTATCCTCCTACACTACAACCGTATGGGTGAGGCCTCCACAGATTTGAAGGCAAGTGGATAGAGTTGCATGAGACTTGGCATGAACTTAGTTCTACTTGTGTACTAGAAAACATTGGGCAAGTACTTATGTTGTCTGCTAGGCTCTACCAGGTTCAAAGTGTTGGTGTCTAGAGTGCCCCATTTGAAAAATAAACATATCTTGTGGCGACCATACTAGGGAGTGATTGGTTCTAGTCCGTTTTTATTTGACTTTTATAACATGGCCATGTTCTTAAATTCATTGATTTTTGTCAATATGGAGGAGTTTCTCACATTTGTATTGCTTCTAGCCCATTCCTCCTTAACCTTTTAGGAGTGGCAGAAGATTGATATCCTAACATTGTGGGGCTAACCCTCTTTGATATATTTATCTATGTTTCCCCCCTTTATTTGTGCATCTACAACCTGAGTTTTGGTGTAACTTTTGTGAAAGTCTTCATGACCCTTTAACTTGCCAATTTTTTTAGAGGCTAAAAGACTGTGAAAGTCTTCATGACCCTTTAACCTACCAAATATTTTTAGAGGCTAAAAGGCACTATAAGCTTGAAAGGAAGAACCATGTTACCTCATATAGACGAAAATTTGCCTAACATTGAAACCTTTACATATGTTGAACCTGTGTCCCCAACCCATATAAAGATGTTATTACTAATCTCTACTCGATTGAAAAATAAACCTTATCTCGTGCGCGTTCTTACTTGATAAATTTCTCTTTCAAACAAATCCAAAATTTCATACATTAAATGACAATCATGATCCTAAAAGTGACCTCAACCTTCTTTGAATCATGGTGATGAGAATACCTTTCCTAATTTGCATTTGCATGACCAATCTTTCATAGGATACTAATAAACAGGTTTTCAGTTTTGATTATGAAAAT
Source organism: Pinus tabuliformis (assembly GCA_031772625.1). Classification (NCBI taxonomy): domain Eukaryota; kingdom Viridiplantae; phylum Streptophyta; class Pinopsida; order Pinales; family Pinaceae; genus Pinus; species Pinus tabuliformis. Next base: position 914,322,007 of record CM062813.1, on the reverse strand, counting down.
GCCTCAAACTTTCTTCTCGATATTAATGATCATACATTCTTTCATGATCTAGAGGAAGAAGTTTCCACTTTTATTCTTGGAAATTCCTCCTTCTTTCTTGATATGGACGATGAGACATTATTTGATGGACTTCAGAAGCAAGTCACTATTTTTTTTTATCTAGGGGATGCTTGTCCACTAGTTCGATTGAACTTGAAATTTTTTAATTTGCAATACCTAAGACACTTTGTAACGTGAATAATGTTCAGGATCACGTTGATGAATTTCTTAAAGTGAACCTTGGTTGTATTACACATTAATCACTTTGTGTTTCTAGTATGGTACGTGAATGCAAGTACACCCTTGTTGGTTGGAACATCATGTGGCATGCCCACTAGTACTTTTGGATTCCTTTTAAGTCATTTCCAATGCTACATAGGCTTGTTGGTTGGCCCGACGATTGTCATTGCTTACCACCTAACAAGCCATGAATCTTGCAAATGAGACTTAAGAATCATTTCTTTACATTATGTATCATCTTGTATGAATGTTATGCCTCGAAGTCTTAACTCATGTACATAAATATAACTTTTTTAAAATAAAAAATTGAAAAACTATACTTAAAAACACAACGAAATTCCGCTTTCTTTTGCTTTCCATGTTTATGAGCTTCACCTTCGTCATTGTCTACATTACTTTTCCGTTTCCATTACCATGGTGCTCATATTTCAACAATGCTATTGTGCATATGTTTGGTCTATATTGAGAAAATCATCAAAGATAGCACTACAAAGTTGTCAAGAGAATTGTTTGCAACAGGAGAGGCTCAAACCTGCAATTCTAAAAGGCTCCAAGTGGAGTTTCGAAGAATAAAAAAGGATGCGAGAAATATTGGTTAGATTATGTTTGTTAGGATTGGATTAGGGGAAGCATAGACACCATTGTAGCTTTAAAGATTCATCTGTACTCAAAAAGTGTCATTGAATGGGTACAGATTTTTTCAATTTAATCTATTCATTCTTACTGCATGGACAAGGTTCATTCTGATTTTGGAGCAGAGCTTTTATCAAATCACATACAGGCATGTGTATCATGAACAAAATAGGGTTGCATACATATTGTGAAAAAGAGGAATTGCAGCAGAAACATGTATGATTCACTTTTATATATATCAACATGGTTCAATATTAAATGAAGGAACTATAGAGATCTTACAGCATAGAATATACCTAATATGCATTTTGTACAAATTGTAATGATTTTTATTGAGACTATGACAAAGATATAGAGGGTTTATATATGTACCTAATTTTTTCATTAAGCTTTAAATAGAGATATAATGATAGATCTGTGACATAAATGTTTATTTGAGAAAGAAACAAGTCAGAAATAAGCTATTGTATTTTATCAAAAAATTGATTTTTTTTCGACTGAAAAAAAACAAAGACACCACTATGAACTATCCAAAATCTTATGAGCATTTGTTTATTATTCCACTTTAAAATGGCCTGACAGTATTAACCATAGAGGTTTAGTTGTGGACGTCAAGTGTAAGTGTCAAGACTCTGGTATGGAGCCCGAGCTTCATGACGCGTTAATGATAGGGTCGAGCATTAGAGAAGCCATTGCGGATGGGCTTTAGTATAACTAAGGAGAAAGCCGCCAAAACGGAACATACCAGCCTTTGGTTATAAGAAGCAACATTGATGCTCAATTATTTTAAATGATACAAAGGTGCCCATAACGTCGAAAACATGCATTTACCATAGGAAAACTCATTGAGGTTCCTTTTATATACGGAAGGTGAAATAATATTTCAGGCATTCTTAGCAATAAGCCTTCAGAGAATCCAGATTCTTTTTACAATTGGAATCGGGTCAAACTCCAATATATGGGTGGTACGAAACATGCAACGGTGTGTTTCACTATATCAACACCTCCAGTATTCTCAATTTCATTATGGTATCATTCAGGCATAACTATGCAATCGAGTAGTCTGATGTACGAGCTTGAGAACACTATGTCTTGAAATCGAACTATATTTCCAATGATGCAACTCCTCTGGCTAATTTAAAAAGATACCAAGGAGGGGGAGTTCAATGCGAGAATTGGGAGCACTGAATAATTCGTGACCACGACCATACGAGTTAAAGATGAAAATATGCCATTTCACACCAATATGATTGACCTAGCCCGGACCATGTCGATTGATAAGTCACAATCACATAGGAAAGTAACTCGTCGCTATCATCAACTATAGTCTAAAGTGATGTAAACAATTCTCATCACGCTATTATTTAACGTGGGTGTGCCAGCATGCATCTTTGAGCGATTTAGACAGTGTACTAGAGATGGAGGAGTGTTTATATGCCAATAGCTGAATAAATATATATTTAACAATGTAAATTGGGCAGAGATATATATATGCAAAATAATAGAAGGAAGATATCAAATGTATGAAGTAAACTCAGAACAATTACCCAACATTCAAACAATTGCCAAAATGTTGAGTAGTTCAACCACCCAAGACTATCCAATGACTGAACCTATCTCTAAAGAAAAATCTGGATCACTCATAAGGAGACAGATATCTAGTAAAAAGGATTCCCAACCTCTGCACCCAGATGCTACCCAAATTTGAGTGGGTGCTCGACCAGTTGTGAGATTTTTCTTAATAGTTTGGTTATTTCCGTTTCGTGAATTGATATATGCAGCTAGATAATGATTGCTAGTTTGCAGGCATTCTTGAAGTGTGCCGAGGAAAGTGAAGAGAGCTCCATGATCCTATAGTGCGGTGAAGGTATCACTTTTATTTTCTACATGATTTCCACAAAATTCTTATCATTTAACTTGTATTAATCTAGTGATAGTTGTGCCGAATGTGATTCTCCTTCAGGTCATTTATTTGTTTAAATTCGTCTGTGTTCACCTTCTTCCATATGTATTGTATTGAGTTTTGTGAAGTAATAATAAAAATTTTTTGCTGGTCTATAACTTTCTAGATAAAATGTGAACAGAATTGAAAAAGAAGGAGATGTAGCTCACAGGTGAGGCCTGCACCTGGAGACTACATTCAAAACAGAGAAATCACTCTCGTACACTTTATTTCTCATCAATGAAAGATTACATCATTAAATACAATACTAGGAATTAGGAAGTTGCAACCAAGCCCCTAAACTCTAGGAACTAATCCTAAACTAGGGAGAACGTTACAACTATGTAACCATTTTCTCCATTAATACAAAATAATATTAATTATTTTCAACTCCCCCCTTAATGGAGAAAGGGTTCTCCTAGACTCCTAGCATCCTTCTAAACAATTCAAACTTCACACGTGCAAGTGGCTTTGTAAAAATATCAGCCAAATTGTCACAAGTTTTACAATATTCAACAGTAATTCTTTGAAAAATGGAACTGAGTGTCTATATGTTTGGTGTTTTTGTGAAACACTGGATTGTATGCCAATTTAATGGTGCTCTCTTTGTCGCTTTTGATGGAAGTGGAATTCTTCTGTTCTTTTTCTGCATCATTGAGAAGCCTTCTCAACCAGATTGCTTCACACTTCGCTGCACACAATGCTTGATACTCAGCTTCACATAATGACAAGGCTATAGTACTCTGCTTCTTGCTGCTCCATGCTATGACCCCGGATCCTATGCTGAATGCGTAACCTGTGATGGATCTTCGATCATCCAAGTTACCTGCCCAATCTGAATCTAAAAAACCTGCTAGAATAACATCAGTCAGTGTATAAAATGCCATAATTAACAGTACCACAAAGATACCCCAACACACTTTTTGCTGCTACCCAGTGACTTTCAAGCGGTTTTGACATGAATTGGCTGAACACACTAACAGAGTATGCTAAGTCAGGTCTGGTTGTTGTAAGATATATCAAGCTATCAACCAGTTGTCTATACATTGTAGCGTCAACCTCTTTAGTGCCATCATCACTGCAACTTCAGATTCTGCTGTAAAGGTGTCGCAGCTCATCTACACTGATCCATACCAAACTTTTTAAATAGATTTCATAATACTTCCCTTGGGTAAGAAAAGTTTGCCCAGTATCTCTGCATACTTATAATCCGAGACAGTAATGAAGTCTTCCAAGGTCTTTCATCTAGAAAACTTGTGCCATAAGCCTTTTGATTCCTCTGATTAAATCAGCTGCATCTCCTGTTATAATCATGTCATCTACATACAAATAAATCAGAATAATCTGCCCCTGCTTATTGTACTTGGTATACAAATTTGGGTCATTCAAACTTCTATGAAAGCCATACTCTAAAAAGAAAGAATCAACCTTTTCATACCAAGACGTGGGTGCTTGCTTTAAACCATATAAAGCCTTTTTCAATCTGCAAACAAGATGTTCCTGCCCCTGCTTTACAAACCCTTCTGGCTGTACTAAGTAAATTTCCTCTTTTAATTCACCATTTAAAAATGCAGATTTGACATCAAGCTGGTGTAGCTCCCAATTATATTTAGTAGCTAAAGAAATAAGCATTCTTATTGTATTTAATTTTGCTACAGGTGCAAAAGTATCATCAAAATCTAACCTTCCTGCTGTGAATATCCTTTTGCAACCAGCCTAGCTTTTAATTTCTCTATACTTCCATCTGCATTCATTTTTGGTTTAAACAGCCATTTACATCCTATGGGTGTTTTATTCTTAGGCAGTTCAACTAAATCTCAAGTGTCATTTCTAAGAATTGATTCCATCTCTTCATTCATTGCAGCTCTCCACTCCTTAAATTGACTAGCTTCTTTGTAATTAGTGGGCTCTACAATGTTCAAAACATTTGACATCAAAGCATAGTCTCTCAATTTTAATGGTAATTGAGTCTTCGTACCAGATCTTCTTGGTAGGGGACTTACCTCAAATTTGTCAGCTCTAAATGGGCTTGCTTTATCACCTTTTTCCTGTTCTTCTTTCTGCTCTTGCTCTCTTTCATCCTCGCTACCTTCATCCATCAACAATGGAATGTGCTAATCATCACCAATGTCGTCTTTCCCTTCCTGTACCTATTCATGAAACACTACATCCCTACTTGCAACTATCTTATGAGTCTCAAGATTGAACAATTTATATGCTTTCAATTCTGTGCCATAACCAACAAAGATGCATTTCACAGCTTTAGGATCTAATTTCTTCTTATCAGCTTTGGGTATATGGGCAAATTCTTTTGACCCAAATACTCTTAGATGATTTACTGCTGGTTTGAATCCATATAGAGATTCAAAAGGGGTTTTGAAGCTAAGATACCTGGTAGGACTTCTGTTCTTTAAATATACAGCAATGTTAATAGCCTCTGCCCAAAAGCTTTTAGATAGATCCTTACCTTGTAACATGCTCCTTGTGCACTCCACTAAGGTTCTCTTTTTGCGTTCTGCAACTCCATTCTGCTGTGGTGTGTGTGGCACTGTAAACTGCTGAACAATCCCATGAGATTTGTAGAATTTCATGAATTCCCTTAGCTTGTATTCTCCCCCTTGATCGGATCGGAAAAATTTTATACTCTTACCAAATTGTTTTTCCACCAAGGTTTTAAATTCTCTAAAGCACTGGAAAGTTTGATTTTGCTTACTCAAAAAATAAACCCATGAGTATCTAGTGCAATCATCAGTAAATAACAAAAAATAATATGCTCCACCTAGCGACCTTGTCTGCATGGGTCCGCATATATCAGTGTGCACTAGTTCTAAAATATCTGTTTCCTTCCTCCTATCATGCACAGGAAACTGTTCTCTATGCATTTTACCTAAGGCACATCCATCACAATTTAACTGAATATTACGAAAGATAGGGAGCCCCTCAACCATACCTTTTCTCTGCAATAGCATGAGGTCCTGCAAATTCAAGTGACCGAATCTCTGATGCCAGAGTTGTTCGGCTGTCGATCCTCCTACAACCATGGCTCGCTTTGATATACTCTTTACATCTAGTCTGTATAGGCTTCCAACACGCACGCCTGTTGCAACTATTTCTTTCCTGCAATCCTTTATCACACAGTGAGTCTTGAAGAACTCGACTTGCATATCTTGATCAGTTATCATGGATACAGATATCAATTTTTTCTTAATTCCAGGTACATATAAAACATTCTGAAAATGAATAATTTTTCCATTTGGTAACTTGACTGGAATAACCCCATAACCTTTAATCTCGTATCCACTATCATCTCCTAAATATATTTTTGATCCATATGTACTTTCTTCAAGACTATCAAAAAATTCCTTTTTACCTGTCATGTGAGAGGATGCTCCGGAATCAACATACCATATATCGTCCTCATCAGATGCTGAAAGGGCATGGTTGACTATGAACAGTCGAAATTCATGACTGAAATCTTTATCTTCTTCAACATCATCTTCAACAAAGTATCCTCTGTGCTTTGCCTGCTTCCTCTTTGCATCATCAGCCTGCTTCTTAAAGCATACACTCTGTATATGGTCGTTCTTTCCACAATAATAACATTTCTTTACGGAATTATTTGCAATCATACCTTTATGTGAACGCTTCTGCGATGTTCCTCCTTTCTGCTGTGATTGCTGCTGTGGCTGCTTCCCTCTGAATGGTCATCGTTTTGCCATCAGCGCAAGATCATCACTCTGGGGGTTCAAGTTCTGCCGCCGCTCCTCCTCTTGCAGCAAGATCCATGTCAGATCATCAAATGTGGGCTCTTTCTCCCTTGCCGCCAATCCAGTGATAAACATTTGAAATTCATCTTGCATCCCGTTCAGTGTGATTGAGACAAGATCAGAATCAGACACCGCCTCTCCGATGTTCCCCAATGCATCTTTTACATCTTTGATTGTTGGGTCCCTATAATACTAGTGATTACCCCATTACTATTGTAGTTATACCCCTTATTTATATTGTTGTGCCCCTATTACCCCCATATTGTTATTTCTGTGCCCCAAAGAATCCCTCTATTGTTATTTTTGTGGCTTTATATTATTATTGTTAGGTCGGCTGGATTATATTGTGACTCCTTAGACTCCTATATATAGAAAGGAGGTTTTGTCATTTGTATCATCCAAGAATTGTTCATTTATGTAATGTAAAGGAGGTTGCCCCCTCGAAGAGGCTGAATTCTAAGGCGTTGATCTTTCTTTTCTATCTTTTCTTGAGCTGGTTTCATAACATTTGGTATCAGAGCTTTGGATTCTAGGGTTTCGCTGCTCCAAACAGGTCATCGTGGCATTTTCGCTATAACTTTTTTTTCTGTGATGTTTCAGAAGTCACAAAAAAAACCCATTTGAGAAGAAATCGCGCTGAACCTTGGGTCCAAATTTCAGATCTTTTTGCGTGATATTTGCGGAGATATGCTCTAAGGAAGTTGGTCTTTTTGCAGACTCCTGAATTACATTCAAAACAGGTGACCTAGGGAAAATCGTCATAACTTTCTCTTTGGGGATCGGATTGAAATTTCGTAAGAAGGTACAGAAAGAGGACGGACTATAGTTTCTTGTATATCGTTTTCAGAACCAAAGGTCGAAAATTGTACACGTGGCACTTCATACAAGTTCACTCTTCTGGAAAGGTCTATAATCAGGTCATCTTGGGAGATTGTGCATAACTCTTTCTTGGAGAATCCAATTTGGAGCAGATTGGTGGCATTGGAAAGAGGACGCAGAGAGCTACTACAGGTCACATTTTCAGAACTAGATGATTGGAAAGTACAGAGATACATCAGAGGCAATATCAAGCTCCTACAAAGTGAAAAAAGGTGTGTAGATTTTTTTAAATTTTTGCTTAAGCTTGGTTTGAAAATTTATTTTGAAGGAATTCAAAGGGCATAGTAGAGCATTATTATCGGTAACTGATGCCCCGAGGAAAGAAAATGCAAACACCTAGTAAGGGACCTGAAAGCTCTAGCATGACTTATGAAGAAGAGGAAGAAATGAAACATGATATATCAAAATTACAAGACCAAGTGCAACAACTGTCCCTTGCACAAAAAGGAACAGAATCTAAGATGGATGGTTTAAAGAAAGATGTAGAAGCTAAGATGGATGGTTTAAAGAAAGGTGTAGAAGCTAAGATGGACTATTTAAAGAAAGGCGTAGAAGCTAAGATGGATGGCATGGAAGCTAAGGTGAATGGCATGGATGCTAAAATTGATGGCATGGATGATAAGATGGAAGAATTGAAGATAAATATGAATAAGTTGCTACAAGAAATGGTCACTAAGGGTGAAAGAGTACTAAAGGAAACTCATGATGAGAACAAAAGAAATGTTAATCATGATTCCATAGACTCTAATGTTGGATCGAAGACTCACCATGTTCCAAAAATCGATATGAGGAAGTTTGATGGCAAGGATCCCGCCACATGGATATTACAGATGGAGCAATTCTTCGATCTCAATAATGTGCAAAACACAAAAGGTACGTATGGCAACTTTATATTTGGAACCAAATCAGTTTGTATGGTATCAATGGCTTTGTTCTCGTAAACAATTTATCACTTGGGCAATTTTTACGGAAGAATTGATAGCACATTATGAGGATACAAAAAGCAACACTTTTTTTAGCCAATTGATAAGTCTCAAACAAAAGGGTTCAATAATGGAGCACATTGAGGAGTTCCAAAAATTGAACATAAGGGTAAAAGATATTCCAGAGGAGCATAGGATTGATGTGTTCATAGGGTCTTTAAAGGATAATATCCAACATGATGTGCGCCTTTGGGAACCTGATTCATTAGAGAAGGCATTCAGGTTAGCAAGAAAAATGGAAAGCAAAATTATGGCAACTAGGAAGCATACCATTCACAACTATAAAGACGGAAGTGTTGTTGCCCATAGTCTTCCACAACCTACAAGGTTGACACCACAACAATTGGAAGAAAAAAGAGCAAAAGGGCTTTGTTACAATTGTGATAGCAAATACACAAAAGGTCATAAGTGTGCTGAGAAGAAATTATTCTACATAGATTGTGAAGAGGAAGAAGAAAAGGAGCAAGAAAGGTCAAAAGAAGAGGATATATTCCAGGAACAAAGCCTAGATGAAGAACAAAAAAATCCGACCATATCTTGTAATGCATTGGCGGGAATTACCACTCCTCAAACCATCAAGATAGAAGGACAAATCAAGAAGAAAAAGGTAATAGTGTTGATTGATTCAGGAAGCACCCACAATTTTATTCATTGTAGGGTAGCAAAAGAATTGAATTGCTTCCTATATCCAGCACCAGAGTGTCAAGTGATGATTGCAAATGGAGGAACAATAAATTGTTCTGGAAAGTGCCATAATATCAAGCTATCCATGGGAGAATATGTATTGACTAGCCCAATGCTTTCCATTCCAATGGGAGGTGCTGATGTTGTACTAGGAGTCCAATGGCTACAATCCTTGGGTACAATAGCTTTTAATTTTCAAGAACTTTTCATGAAATTTTCTGTGGAAGGAAAGGAAGTTGAATTAAGGGGTATTGCAGGGAAACCAGGAAAGATAATCAGCTCTAATGGCATGACAAAGCTTCTAAAAAAGGAGCAAAGAGGTGTAATTGCACAATTATGTTCGCTAGATGTTTCCACATTGGAATCATCTATTTCTCCAGATCTCCAAAAAGTCCTGGACAATCATTCCAAGGTATTTGAGACTCCCAAAGGTCTCCCACCTATGCGTGATCATGATCATGCTATTCATCTGATTCCAGGAAGTGTTCCTCCAAACATCAGGCCGTACAGATATCCATATGTCCAAAAAAGTGAAATTGAACGTATGGTTGCAGAAATGCTAGAGGCTGGTATAATTCAACCGAGTCAAAGTTCTTTCTCAGCTCCAGTAGTATTGGTGCACAAGAAGGATGGATCATGGCGCATGTGTCCAGATTATAGGGAGCTCAACAAGCTCACTATTAAAGATAAGTTCCCCATTCCTGTCATTGATGAATTACTGGATGAATTGCATGGATCAATTTACTTCACCAAGTTGGATCTTCGTTCGAGATATCATCAAATCAGAATGAAGATTGAAGACATTCCGAAAACGGCATTTAGAACTCATGAGGGTCATTATGAATTTTTGGTCATGCCTTTTGGCCTTACCAATGCACCTTCAACATTTCAAGGTTTGATGAATTCAATTTTCAAACCATTCCTTAGAAAATTTGTGTTAGTATTTTTTGATGATATACTAATCTACAGCAAGTCTTGGAAGGATCATGTTGAACATGTTGACAAGGTGCTACAACTATTGGAGGAGAAACAATTATATGCAAAAAGATCCAAATGTTTCTTTGGAGTCCAGGAGGTGGAATATTTGGGTCATATTGTATCTCATGAAGGAGTTAAGGTAGACCCTAGCAAAATTAAAGCCATTAAGGAATGGAAAATCCCCACATCTTGGGTTGACAGGGTATTATTGCAAGTTCGTTAAGAATTATGGGAGAATAGCAGCACCTCTAACAACATTATTGAAGAAAGATTCATTTTCATGGACTCCGGAAGCAACAAAGGCCTTTAAACATCTTAAAGAGGCAATGTGCCAAGCACCGGTCTTAGCTACACCAGACTTCACAAAAACCTTTATTGTGGAATGTGATGCTTCAGGAAATGGAATTGGTGTTGTTCTAATGCAAGATGAAAGACCCATTGCTTTTGAAAGTCGTCCAATCAAGGGAAAGTTTTTAAGCAAAGCTATTTATGAGAAGGAAATGTTGGCAATACTCCATGCACTTAAGAAATGGCGACCCTACCTAATGGGAAGACACTTCAAGGTAAAAACGGATCATGATAGCCTTAAATACTTTTTAGAACAAAGATTATCCTCTGAAGAGCAACAAAAGTGGGTCACAAAGATGTTGGGTTATGACTTTGAAATCATCTACAAAAAAGGGAAAAAAAATGTGGTGGCAGATGCACTCTCAAGAAAGGATGAGGATATGGAAGCATTGTTGTGTGCCATTTCTATTATCCAACCAGATTGGATAAACGAAGCAAAGGAGGAATGGAAGAATGACGAAGAAGTGTGGGCACTTATTCGAAAGCTACAACAAGATTCCAGTACTTCTGATACATTTAGCTGGCAAAATGATTCGTTATGGTACAAAGATCGCTTATACCTCTGTAAGAATTCCCAGCTAAAACAAAAGATTCTTATGGAATTGCACACTTCTCCCTTAGGAGGGCACTCAGGATTTTTAAAAACTTACCACAGGGTTAAGAAGGAATTTTTTTGGGATGGCCTTAAATCAGATATTCAAAAGTTTGTGGCGGAATGTTTGGTTTGCCAACAAAATAAAGTTGAAACAATTAAGACACCGGGTCTATTACAACCTTTATCCATTCCAAGCCAACGTTGGGAGGAGGTTTCAATGGATTTTATCACAGGTTTACCCAAGTCTGAGGGAAAGAGTGTCATCATGGTGGTAGTTGACAGACTTACCAAGTATGCACACTTTTGTGCATTATCACATCCATTTAAAGCCAGTACAGTTTCTACTGCATTTATGGAAACAGTTCAAAAGCTACATGGAAACCAAAAGATTATTGTAAGTGACAGAGATCCCATTTTCACTGGAAATTTTTGGACAGAATTATTTTCTTGTCTTGGTACTCAGTTAGCTCATAGCTCATCTTATCATCCTCAATCTGATGGGCAAACTGAGATAGTAAACAAATGTTTGGAAGGATATCTTCGTTGCTTTGTATCTGATAAACAGACACAATGGGTCAAATGGTTGCCTCTGGCTGAATGGTGGTATAACACTTCCTTCCATACAACAACAAAAATGACCCCATTTATGGCACTTTATGGGTACCAACCACCATCAATCACATCATATTTAAGAGAAAATTCTAAGGTTCAGGCAGTGGAACATCACATCGAACATCAACAACAAGTCCTCCAACTCTTAAAGGATAACCTCGTGTTGGCACAAAATAGAATGAAACAACAGGCAGATCAACATCGCAGTGAAAGAAGTTTTGATGTAGGTGATTGGGTATTCCTACGGCTACAACCATATAAGCAAATGTCCCTAAAGCAAGCTAAGAAGGATAATAAATTATCACCAAAGTATTATGGTCCGTACAAGGTGTTGGAAAAGATTGGTACTATGGCATACAAATTGGAGCTTCCTGCAGCTTCTCGATTGCACCCAATTTTCCATGTTTCATGTTTAAAGAAGGTTATAGGCGACAAGCTCCCAGTTCAAACAATATTGCCAGAACTTGACGAGGAAGGAAAAATTATATTGGAACCGGAAGCAGTCACAGAAACAAGAACTCGACAGCTACGAAATCGATCAATTTCAGAGTATCTTATCAAGTGGAAGAACTTATCCGCTGAAGATTCCACATGGGAGGATGAGAATTTTATGCAGAAGTATCCAGAACTGCTCAAGCGTTGAGGACAACACTTTTTTGAAGGAGAGGGGCATGTTGGGTCCCTATAATACTAGTGATTACCCCATTACTATTGTAGTTATACCCCTTATTTATATTGTTGTGCCCCTATTACCCCCATATTGTTATTTCTGTGCCCCATAGAATCCCTCTATTTTTATTTTTGTGGCTTTATATTATTATTGTTAGGTCAGCTGGATTATATTGTGACTCCTTAGACTCCTATATATAGAAAGGAGGTTTTGTCATTTGTATCATCCAAGAGTTGTTAATTTATGTAATGTAAAGGAGGTTGCCCCCTCGAAGAGGCTGAATTCTAAGGCGTTGATCTTTCTTTTCTATCTTTTCTTGAGCTGGTTTCATAACATTGATTCACGCAACAAATGCAGCTGTAGTCTCATTTTCGTTCATCCTCATCGAAAATAGCTTGCTTTTAAGTGCCATAACTCAGCTTGTCTTCTGGGTTTGATACAGACTTTTGATGGTCGTCCAGATCTCCGCGGACGTTTTACAGTCTCTGATGTGCGGGATAACGTTGTCCTTCACGGACATTTTTAACAAAACTTTCGCCTTGTTCTCTCATTTATCCCAGTCTTGCTCCTACGCCCCTGCATTCACCCTCTTCTCATCACCTGTAACTATGGACCAAGCATTCGCACCCTCAAGCAAGGTCTGGATCTTAAACTTCTAGTTCGTGAAGTTAGATCCATCGAGTTTGCCAGACTCGTGGAGGTAAGATTCCATCGTATTACTCATTCTGATCAGGTCTACAAAAAATGAATCTACCCAACAGTAACAAAAAATCGATACCTTTGAAATCGATCTGTCACCGATTCAGATCTGCCAATATCTGATAACTCAGCAAAATCAGTCGCACTCCGATGAGCAAATCCGTTGTTTTTCAATATAGCCAAAAAGTTGATCTGATCAAAAAATGATCCGATATGCCTCTCTCAGATAGATCTTCAACTTCTCTGATCTGCTCCCTTCGCAAATCACCAAACGAAGATGAGGCTTCCTACAGATCTCCTTGAAGGTGGATTGGCGTGTCCCCGAGTGTATTGGCGTGTTCCCGAGCGAAAAATCCGCGCCAAGAAAAAATCGCTTAGAGTAAAATTTTCTAGCACGATTTTTCTGTGATTTTCTGTGCCAATCGGGTATTTTGGCGCTCTGGCGCGATTAACAGACGAATAGTCACGCCAATTCCACTCCTGGCGCTACTGTCAGCGCGAAAAGCATGCCAATCTCCTTTTTACTCAGAAAAAAAAAAACATCCAGTCTAAGCCAGGTGTTCTGCAGTCCACCTGCTCAATTGAGCACAAAGCTCCTTGTGTACATGCGGCCACAGAGGCACCTCACACCACACAGGCAATTCTGCCACAAGGCAAGCTGGCCACAAAGGCACTTCAGTCACAAGAGGTGATACAAGATCAAGCTCACCCAATCTGAGCTCTGATACCAAGATAAAATGTGAACATAATTGAAAAAGAAGGAGATGTAGCTCACAGGTGAGGCCTGCACCTGGAGAATACACTCAAAATAGAGAGATCACTCTCGTACACTCTATTTCTCATCAATGAAAGACTACATCATTAAATACAATACTAGGAATTAGGAAGTTACAACCAAACCCCTAAACTCTAGGAACTAATCCTAAACTAGGGAGAACGTTACAACTATGTAACCATTTTCTCCATTAATACAAAATAATATTAATTATTTTCAACTCTTCTGTCTATTTGGCATCACATTTGGTTCCAACATTTTCCTCATTCTTTTTTTTTTAAGATTCCTCTTTGTATAGTCATTCCCGCGTTTTTTTTTGTAAATGAATTTCTCTTTGTATAGTCATTCCCGTGTTTTCGAATAAGAATTGTATAGGGATAAATTTTATTCGACACCTTTTAAAACATACAATAAAATTTAAATACATATTTCATGCTTCACACACTACGGAGTTCTTACTTTTAATCAGATTCATTCACATATATATGTGAAGTTTGAAAGTATATAAACTGACTCTATTTCCATTTTTAGAATTTAATTCTGTGCTTCATTTAGATTTCGAGATTGCATTCTAGGTTTAATTATTTCCATTTGGTTTATTTCTCAAGGTTTAATATTATATTTTACATTTTTTTTATATCTTTTTTATTTTGATTATTATGTAAAATTCTAAATGGCTAAACAATCAACACGTCTAGAATATTTTAGCGTTTTAAATGAAATACAAGGGTTTTAAAATAAATGTAACCCATTATTTATATTATTAGATAAAAATAACACATGCCCATACAATAAGATTGGAACCCCTGAAAATGGCATGTACGGCTGCTCAATAATGACAAACCTTAGACACTGAACCCCACTTGTGAATTGTGGATGGATCCACCACACAAATGTCACCGCTAGGTTTTCGTCCCGTGATCAACCTAGAACTCGCCATGCCAAGTTCTCAACAAAACATAATAAAATAGACAAACTCTAGATGGTCCCAATGTCTAGCTCTTATCCCCTTTTATAGGCTTGATGGACTCTCTCGAAACTTTATTTTATGATTTTCCCTCGAAAAATGAAGGAAACTACCATGGGCAGATACCATGGGAAAGTAAATACCATGGGTAGATTCTGTCAATTTTGACCATATCGAGAAAAATAGAATATTACAAATCCTCCCGCCCAAAGACTGTTTGCCCTCAAGCAATCCACTGCTATCCACAACATAAGCATCTGGACATTGATACCATGATCTCATACAACCCAGTGTGTTATTCTATGTCTCCATGCTAAATGATACTCAATGTATCCTTCGATACCTAGATCCCAAACAATCCTCTAGCCAACCCTTCCCTCGATAGATTCATCGGTGTCGTGCCCCTACACTGGCGGTACTCTTCCAACCGCACTATAGTGAGGTGTGGCACTACCAACCGTTTTCTTTTCACCAATACATACGATTGTAGACTACACTAACATTCCATACTTAGTTTATTTTTCATTACCAAGTATTATTTTTGTCCTTTATACAGTGAAAGCCCATAACATTCACATAAACAACATTATACAAGAGAAATGCACAACAGTATAAAGGGAGGGGCAACTCCCTACAATATGAGTCTGCCCGAATCAATATATATAATCTTCTTTTATAAGTACAAGTTAAATCTTGGGAAACCCCAAATTTACACTTAGCCAAATTTCCAACTTCGGCAAACTTGGTTGCCCAGCTCGTCGGCGCCTCCACACGGTCGCCGCACAACTCACCAACCCTTCATTCACCTCGTCGCACGATCGTGTTGTTTGCCCAACTTGGGCGCGCTTTGTCATAACGAAGTCACCACATGTGGGCGCCTTTGCACGAGTCACACCTTCGTTCACAACTTCAACACTTCACCGTTTCCACCGTTTCATCGTGCATAGTGCGCCCTCACCTGGCCGCCTGTTCGCACGTCCACTCATTCACCCAAACTCATTCATGCAAACAACTTCACCCAAGTCGCCACACGACTTCACCTGGATTGCCACATGACTTCACCCGGGTTGCCCGAACGACCTCACTCGGGTCACCACATGACTTCACCCAGGTTGCCCGAACGACTTCACCCGGGTTGCCCAACGACCTCACCCGGGTCACCGAAACAACTTCACCCAGGTCGCCCGACGACCTCGCCCGGCTCGCCCGAACGACCTCACCCGGTTCACCTGAACGACCTCGCTCGAGTTTCCTGCCTGACAACCTCGCCCGAGTTCTGCCTGAATGACCTCGCCTAAGTTTTTCCTAAACGACCTCGCCCGAGTTCTACCTGAACAACCTCGCTCGAGTTTTACCTGATGACCTTGCCCAAGTTTTCTGCACGCGTTTTTCACCCAAGTTTCTCACCCGAGTTTTTTGCCCGAGTTTCTCACCCGAGTTTTTTGCATGAGTTTTTTCACTTGAGTTCTACCTGTCGTGCGGGCTCATCCACACACTACAGAACTCCTTTGATCGAACTCGTGATGATCGCATGATGCCTTTGCCTCCACAAATGCACGCCAATATATACGGGTGGGTGGCGGGTTATGTCACCCAGTGGACCCACACCCAACGCCCAAGCTGACGCATTCAACATGTTGCCTTCACCCGAGTGGAGGGTCAGCCTATGCAACTCATGGGACCACCCTCTCAACTCGCCCAACATTGTATAAACTCGCCCTTGGCTCGTTCACTTCACATTTCGCACAAAACTCCTCGTCCATCCTTTGCACGGTGAAGGTGACCCGGACCGCAGGTCCTTAAATCCTCCCCCACTTGAAGTCATTGTTGTCCTCGACAATATCTCATCCCAGCAACCACTTAAAACCAAGATATCCACACCAAGGGATACACCCCATCGGTATGTCATACATCGGAAATCATCTCAATCCATGATCATCAACCACTCTGTCACAATTTCCACATGCTGCTCGCCATCATGGAAGGCTGGCCCTTCCATCTCAAGCTACATGCTTCCTACAACATATCATGCCGACCTCATCATGTATCGTCATCGTGTGAATTGCTGCCATGATACTCCAACAAATTCTAACACATCTCTGCACACTTCGCGACCCCATGTTTGAACTAGTTGGGTAGCTAATCCAACTGTCACGCCTAAACCATGAGAGTGAACATCCTCATGACATCATCAGTCGTTTCTCAGAACATCCCATCACATCATCAACTCGATCAAGAATCCAAATCCCTACAAGTGTAAGCCATGCTCAGGGCCATGAAGTAGTCCTCATCTCGTCTGCAACATGCTGTCCATGATGTTTGGTGTCAATGTGTTGCATGAAATCAGCCACATCTATCCCAACATCATCATCCATTTGCAAAACATCCATCTCCTCAAGGTGAAGAGATCATCTCATCAAACTCTGACTCTCGATGTGCCACATCCAGGTCCATGAAGCAGCCTCCATCACATCTATATGTGCCATTCCTCAAGTCTGCCATAGAAACAAGTATACACCTGTCTCATCTCCCATGTGCTGCCCATGATCATAGATCAATCAACTCCCATGTGTCAAAGGTGGTTGAGTCCCGGCTCAACGCATGCCCAAGTGTTTCCACCAAGGCATCATCATCGTTGTAACTCCATTACTCCAAAGTCACAACAATCTCATGTCATCATTAGCTCCATGAGTCATCTCCAACTAGCACTCTAGCAAGCATACAAGTCTCGGCCCAAAGTTCTCTGCAAGATGCCTCAACTTTCCATGTGGTAGGAATGCTCCATAGTTTACTCACAACTCCATCCAAGTCCATGGTCTTGTTGTACAAGAGTGCACAACCTCTCCATTGGCTCATAAATAAACATCTCCATGTCACATCAGCAAATCTACCTGTACAACATCCCTGCCTTGGCACTCCTCATTGGATGCCCATAAAAGACACCTCTACAAGTGCTCCTGCATAATTCCCCTACATAAGACTGCCATGCTTCATGTCTCCAACCTGATGTCCATGACTAAGGTGCCCATGTAGTCCAACCAAGTAGACCCATCACAAAAATCGATCATCCTCATCCAAGTCTGCAATCTTCGGCTAGTGATGTCGGTCACCCAACCATATCATCATCACATGAGTCTCTCCATCATAGCTTCCCCACTAAAGGTTCCACCAAGACTATCTCTTGGTCTCGGCCATGAGAAGTCCACCCAATCATCATCATACCTCAAGTGTGTGCCCTCCTCCAATCTGTCCATGAGTCATGCTCCGGCACTTAGCCAATTATTCATGTGGCTAAAGCATGGCCCAATCCTCTGCAACGATCATCATGTTCCTCCCTTGTCATGGGCCTTTGTACCTTCTATCATAAGGTCACAAACAAGCCCAACAAGTCCTGCACCAGTCAATAATCCTTGCTTCTCCATACAAGGTCTCATCATAGACATCCATGGTAAAATGCTCCCCTGCATCGGCAAACTGATTTTGCCATTCCCTGCATACGGTTCATCTACCAAATGCTCAAGTGAAACACAAGTATTAATAGTACTTACGTCACAATCATGAGGCTCCTCCATGTGAGTATCCCCATCCATCCATGTCTGCAAACTGCACGATCCTGGTCCAACTTGATCAATCTCAAGTTCATCCTCCATCGTTGTCACATCTATAACATCCTCAATCATCACGGTTTCCTCTTCCTTGTCAGCACAATCTGCAACTTCATCCTGCTCCATTTTCCAACCAAGTTGAAGAAGTTCGTCTTCAACATTCTTTTCCAAGACTTCAAGTTCCTTTCGAATCTGGGGGTTCTCTTCTTTCAACCACTTCAACCTGTATAAGGTAAGCAAGAGCTTCCCTTCGCATTCTTCCAAACCTGCCATGCCTTGTCGTTCAGCTTGGCCTAAGCACTAAGCTTCACCTCTGCTAAACCTGTTTCACCATTCACCTGAATCACCCTGATATTCCACTTGCCACCTGCAAAACTTGAACTTCCTTTCAAGTCTTCGGTCTTCATAGAATCAGCTCCTTGATTCAGTTCACCAGCTCTGATACCACTTGTCACGATAGTGCAGTGGGATCAACACTTCATCGTCAACCCGATCAGCTTCCTGATCATCAGCTCTGATACCACCTGTCACGATAGTGCAGTGGGATCAACACTTCATCATCAACCCAATCAGCTTCCTGATCATCAGCTCTGATACCACTTGTCACACCCCTACACTGGCAGTACTCTTCCAACCGCACTATAGCAAGGTGCGGCACTACCAACCATTTTCTTTTCACCAATACTTACGATTGTAGACTATGTATAACATTCCATATTTAGTTTATTTTTCATTACCAAGTATTATCCTTGTCCTTTATACAGTGAAAGCCCATAACATTCACATAAACAACATTATACAAGAGAAATGCACAACAGTATAAAGGGAGGGGCAACTCCCTGCAATATGAGTCTACCCGAATCAATATATATAATCTTCTTTTATAAGTACAAGTTAAATCTTGGGAAACCCCAAATTTACACTAAGCCAAATTTCCAACTTTGGCAAACTCGATTGCCCAGCTTGTCGGCACCTCCACACGGTCATTGCACGACTCACCAACCCATCTTTCACCTCGTCGCATGATTGTGTTGATTGCCCAACTTGGGTGCACCTTGTCGTAACCAAGTTGCCACACGCGGGCGCCTTTGCACGAGTCACACCTCCGTTCACAACTTCAACACTTCACCATTTCCACCGTTTCATCGTGCACGACGCACCCTCAGTTGGCCACCCGTTCACCCAAACTCGTTCACCCGAACAACTTCACCCGAGTCGCCAAATGACTTCACCCGGATCGCCACACAACTTCACCCGGGTCGCCCGAACGACCTCACTCGGGTCGCCACATGACTTAACCCGGGTCGCCCAAACGACTTCACTCGGGTCGCCCAATGACCTCATCTGGGTTGCCCGAACGACTTCACTCAGGTCGCCTGACGACCTCACCCAGCTTTCCTGAATGACCTCACCTAGTTCGCCCGAAAAACCTCACCCGAGTTTCCTACCTGATGACCTCACCCGAGTTCTGCCTGAACGACCTTGCCCGAGTTCTACTTGAATGACCTCGCCCAAGTTCTGCCCGATGACCTCGCCCAAGTTTTCTGCACGATTCTTTCACCCGAGTTTCTCACCCGAGTTTCCTGCACGAGTTTTTCTCTCGAGTTTCTCACCCGACTTTTCTGCACTAGTTTTTTCACCCGAGTTCCGCCCATTGTGCGGGCTCATCCACGCACTGCAGAACTCCTTTGATCGAACTCATGATGATCGAATGATGCCTTTTCCTCCACAAACGCACGCCAATATATACGGGTGGGTGGCGGGTTATGTCACCCGGTAGACCCACGCCCAACGCCCAAGTCGACTCATTCAACATGTTGCCTTCGCATGAGTGGAGGGTCAGCCTGCCCAACTCGTGGGACCGCCCTCTCAACTCGCCCAACATCGTATAAACTCGCCCTTAGCTTGTTCACTTCACATTTTGCACGAGCTCCTAGCTCGTCCTTCGCACAGTGAAGGTGGCCTGGACCACAGGTCTTTACAACCGGGGTCCTAATGCCACCTAAGTCCTGTGTCCTCTGGGTTATGATACCATCTCATCCCTCTATCAGTGGCCATGTTTAAGGGCCCAAACTACAATATGCCCTTGGCTAAGAGTATCCCATCAATATAGTTGCAACTCATAATCTCTCACCAATCCATCTCATGGGAAGGATATAATGCATGAATGCCTACACATTACATAAGTCTACCATGATGATGTTGAGTGATGCTCAACTCATGTTGCTCTACTAGATCACCCAACATGATCCATTTGTATAACTCTGCTCTGTTATCCCCAATATATAAAGGCAGGTTGGTAGTGCTGCAAGTCTTATCTATGTACTCCTATAGAGGGCTGCTCTAGAACTCCCAATTGTATTCCTCTTGTTGCCTAGTGAGGGACTTGATACGTTCATCTACACTAGACAATTTGACTGCTAACTCAGCACATACCCCTATGAGCTCCTCAATTTTTCTATTCTCCTGTAAGATAGTGTCTTGAGTTGTCTTGACTCTTTGCTTTAACATCATAAGATATGTCTTGAAATGTGCGACCTTTCCCTGAAACTCCTCCACTGTTGATTCTGGTGCCCTGCTGAATATCTTTGTACCTACACTGGATGCCCTACAACCACCACTTCAACTTGAGCCTTTGAGTGGCTCTCTAAGAATGGTTCGTCTTGCGCATTATGTCTGTCATGCTCCCCTTCATGATCATGCTCAGCATGTTGGTTCACCATTACTGGTTCCTCATTTAAGTCTCCTTGAATGTCTTCTTCATGACCTTCTCCCCCTGTGGGGACAATTTTTTGTACATCCTCTCTGGTTTTCAAACATGGATGCACTGATGGACTCTTATTTATACTTGCTTACTCATACTCTTCATGGATGGACCTAGTTCTACAAGAGTCTACCATGTCATGAAGAATTATCTCTTTCCTTTCCTCATGTATTTTGTCAAGCTAACTGATCATCATTGGCTTGTCCTGCAAGTTTCTCTCAATAACATTATGTTGTTGCTCACCATCTGTACTTGACTTCTTGGATCCTTCAGATGAATCCTCATGGTCCGAAGGAATCTATTTTTGTTTTGTCCTTGTTTCATCCTTCCTTTCACCTGGACATGGATTTTTAAGTGCCCAAGATCCCTTGCAGATAAAGCATAATCCTCTCCTTCTTATTTCATTCTTGCTACAGGTTTTATTTTCTTTTATTCTTGCTTCCTTCTTCAATCCTTTTTAGCTCCTTCCTAGTCAACACTCTCATGAGCAGCTTAATGTTTTGCATGACCAACTTTTCAACTAGATCATAAGCGGTTGATGACACAATTAATTCCTTTCTCCAAATGATCAACAATTTGGATCTTAGTATCTTGCAGATGTCAACATCTCCTTTTAAAAACAATGACATAATCTTCTACATGCTTGTTTTGACAGGTTCTTGATGAGCTGATGTAATGCTAGTGGAAAAGTTTTGGAACATATGAAAGATTAAGTCCTCACATTCCATATTCAGCATGAATGTGCCAAAGCTGAATTCTACCACGAGTTCTAAAATTCTTCGCCACTCTTGAAAGGTAGTAAGCATGATGTTGTTCAACCCTTGAAGGGCTTCTACTACTAGCTACAATAGTTTTCTCTTGATATCATTATTGTAAGGCGATAGAGGAGATGTTAAAGCTATGATCCTGCTAAGACAAAAGGAAACTGTGATTCTGACCTCTTCACAAGGATGCTCCAAGAGTTTGGGTTGTACTAATGCAAGCATGGATGGCTTCAGAGCTCAACTAAGTTTCTTCCATTCTAGCTGCCACACCTTGGACACACATGTCTAGTTCCTCCAACTTACGAAGGTCTATGGCTAACTTTGTTTGCTGCAATTCAAATCCAAGTGCGAAGAGCTTAGCCCCTCTTCCCTGTCCATCCTTCATTTCCCATGGATGCTTTGACTGCATAATGACATGGACTCTTTTCGAGAATGGTTTGCTGCATTGACCATTAATTTGGTCTAAGGAGGCATTGTTACTCGTGATAATTATGAAGAATAAAGGTCGAATCATGGTGACGAGAATACCTTTCCTAATTCACATGACCAATCTTTCTTTTGGGATACTGATAAAGAGGTTTTCACTTTTTATCTTGAAAATGTCTCACACTTCCTGGATATTGATGATCAGACATTATTTTATGATCTAGAGGAATAAGTCTCTACTTTTATTCTTCGAAATTCCTCTTGCTTTCTTGATATGGATGATGAGACACTTTTTGATGAACTTGGGAAAGAATTCACTATTTTTTATCCTAGGGATGTCTTGTCAATTCGTTCGATCAAACTGGAAAGATTTTAATTTGAAATGCCTAAGGCACTTTGTAATGTGAATAATGTTTAGGATCACATTGATGAATTTCTTAATTTGAACCTTGGTCGTATTGTACATGAACCTTTTTATGCTTCTAGTATGGTATGTGAATTCAAGTGCACACTTATTGGTTGGCACATCATGCGGCATGGCCAATAGTACTTTTGGATTCTTTTTAAGACAATTCCATTGCTACGCACGCATGTTGGTTGGCAACACAATTGTCCTTGCTTGATTACCACCTAAAAAACCATGAATCTTGCAAATAAGACTTAAAACTCATTTTTTTACGTTCAGTATCATCCTGTATGAATGATATGTCTTGAAGTGTTAGCTCATGTACATAAATAAAACTTTTTTAAAATAAAAAATGAGAAAAATAATACTTAAAAACACAAAAAGAAATTTCAGTTTCTTTTGCTTTCCATGTTTTTGAGCTTCACTTTCATCGTTCTCTATCTTACTTTTCAATTTCCATTCCCTTTAGTTTTTTTTATGATTCACCGTTTTATGCTTTTCAATTTATGTTTCAATTGTTAGTCCAATCTATTGAATTTCACCTCACTTTTTTTCACAAAGTTCGAGGTCCCCTAGTCATGTTTGAATGAGTCAAAATTTAAAGGAGAACATATTTTTGTATGATTTATCATTGATGTACTGTGTTTTGATGAGCACAAGAGATGGAGGCAAACCATAAATACCCCTCGAGCTCATCCTTAGAGAGCTTTCTTAATATGAATTTAACCTACCTATGTGGAGGTTCTTTCTTTAAGGAAATATTCACCACACTTATAGACTTCTTTTCCTCCCCCTTCTCTCCTCTTCATTATAAGCATATTGGCTTGTCCATGTGTGGAACTTTGAAGACTTGTTTTCTTCTACATTGATAACCTTTTGTTCTCGTTTGTGAGATTGCATGTTTTGACCAACTTACTCCATGTTTTATACATTCTTGGTTCCTCAGTTCTGTGAAATCTTAGCTTGCACGCCATTGTAAGTGGCACGCTTTGTTGTTTGGTAGATGACGATTTTATTTTTGTCAATGTTACCTATTCATTCTTCATTATATCTCTCGCCCCACTGCATATAAATTTTGTACCTCAATCTTGCAATTGACACCTCCAACATTTCCATGACCAACTCTCTAAGTTGTGTTCGTATATCATACACTACTTATCTTCCATGTGATTTAGAAAAAAAAGGAAAAAATTCTCCTTAACTCCAAAGCAAGAAAAAGAAAGCAGCTCATTCTCTATTTTCTAAAGAAGACTTCATTATGTTTTCAAAAGAAGAAGATCTTCCTTAGTTGAAATAATAATATTTCAAATTATTTTGTCCAAAAAGAATGAAACACATAAATGTAGGTGTTTTGTTATAGAAATATTTGTATACTCAATTCTTGGCCCTAACAACATTATTATGTAAATCCTACAGTATTATCAAATTCAAATCCCAATGTGTATCGATGAGGCAGTGGTCTAGCATGCATATGATAACATTCAATTCAAGACCAACAAAAACATTTTATCATTGTCAAATGAAATGGTGGGTTGTAAAATTATTATCTCTCTCATAAAGTTATGGTGCCCATTATTATCACACATCTATAACATGGGATTATGCAATCCTTGAGTCAAGACTTGTAGACTACCAAATGGACCTCATTATCATCAATTATTAGAGCTCAACAATAGTGGCATATGATCCATATATTGTACCTACCCACTATGCATGTGGTACATACAATATTTATTGAAATCATCTTTAACGTTATGATTAATGTGAATAGAGAAAAATGTTTATGTTTCATGCATCTAAGCCCACTTGTCACATAATGGAGGCACATAAGAACACTAGCAGTAACACTAGAAGATGGCCTATGTTGCCATGGATTTCGAGTTCTTGGCATTGTAGTTATTCCATCGATGTCAACAAGTGTTCAGAACTATTTTCCTTGCAATCATGGTTCTCATGCCTTGTATTGATCTAATGTATGATTCTCTATGACTGTTACAATGTGTCAAGGTTGCATATTACCGTCCCGAATCTAAGGTACATATTTGGTAGCATGTTTCTTTTCTTCCCCTTGAGGGTTTCCCGTATATTCTTTTGTCTCCTTGTGCATGATTTTCTTAATATATACTATGGTGTTTATGTGTAGTTTTATGTTGAGTTTACATATTTAGATCTATTGTGATATGTTGGGTTATTGATCATTTAGCATTTTAGAAAGAAAAAAATCATATAAACCCTAATTGATCGGAACTTAAACAGAAACGCAACAAAATACAGATACAACCACAAATACATAGATGCAGCAAAAATAACACTTCATTTCAATAATACCAAAGAATTGAAATATGCTTACAAACACATTGGAAATAAACTAGCTCGGGCTATGGTAGCTTATCTCTAAGAAGAGATGTGGCAGCTACATGCCTATGAAATGAGTTACAATGAGGCTCGAAGAACTATTTATTATTGACAAAAAATGGAAAACCATAAACATCTAAAAAGCTAACCCTAGGAGATGAAGTGCCAAAACTATGGGCCCCATTTGGGTAAATTGATACATCGAATTCCCGAGGTGGTAACTTTGGAATACGGTCTCTATTTGACGTGTAAAATAGCTCGTTAGAACGATCTATTTGAGAACTACAAATTATGACTGCAAGTGTCAATCAATGTCTAATGTTTTCCCATTAAGAAAAAAAGGTTGTTTGAAGCCTGAAAACTGCTCTAGAAGTTTAGGACTCGAAAAACTACAAAAAATAGTAATTGTGCTACAATTAAGGAAACTAAAAAACTGAAAGAAACAGTGGTGGGGTTCGAAATGGAATAGGTGGGTGGTAACCATATCCACCAGGATCAGTCCTCCCCCCTTAGGAATAAATAGTCCCGATTGTGTTGAGTGCCTCCATGTGATGGGGAAACTTCTGTTGAACTTGGTCCTTGGTGAGCCACTTTCCTTGGTGCAGGAGTTCGCCAACTTTGACAACCCGATACAGTTGGATATTTTGTTGGTGAGTATTCTTGATCTGTGTGTCCATGATCTATTTAGTTGCGGCCTGTTCCAAGTAGTCTAGATTTAACTCTGTTGGTGTGAGCTGTTCTACAATGTCTGATGTCTTCAGTAATGGTGGAAAGTATGGTAGAATACGGTCCACATTGAACACAGGGTGCAGGTCAAGGAATGGTGGAATGCTGAGCTCAAAAGAATTGTTCCCTACAACCTTAGTGATGGTGTAAGGCCCATATCGGCTTGGATGAAGCTTGGAGTGGGGCCCAACAAGGCGCTCATTCCGCAAATTTAACCAAACTTTGTCGCCCACCTAGAACTTGTGTGGCACTTGATGCTGCTTATACTTAACATTGGCTTTGTCAAATATGTCATGGACATGTTGGTGGATGTGCTGAATGATTTTGTTAGCCTTGTTAGCTTTAGAGTAGACACGATATGAATATGTTTGTGTAGATGAAAATGGTATGGCCACATCAATGGGACATAGTGGCTAGAATCCCAACCCAACTTGAAAGGGGTTATGGCCACTTGAGCTATGGAGAGCTCTATTGTAGCTGCACTGGACATAGTGGAGGCTTTCATCCCATGTGTGTGGATTCTTCGAGTTGTACATGCATAGAATGTGCATGGATATCCTGTTGATGACCTCTATTTGGCCATCAATTTCGGGGTGGAAAGACATGGACTTAGTGAGCTTGGTATCCAACATCAATTTGAGACTTGACCAAAATGTACATAGGAACCTACTATCCCGATCTAAGATAATTTAATGTGGGATCCCAAAGTGTATCCACACTCATTCAAAAAGGAGCTTAGCAGTGGCTTCTGCTATAATACTCTTCTTGTAGGCTCCCATAATGGCCATCTTAGAGAATCTGTCGATGACCATAAAAGCACAATTGTTAGCATGCCTAGTAGAAGGAAGGGCTGAAATGTAATCCATGGAGATGGATTCTCAAGGTAGAATAGGAATATGAAGAGTAGTATATAAGCCTTTCTTATTGATGGTTGGTTTAGCAATGGCACAGGAAGTGCAAAATCTTATGTACTTCCCAACATCCTATCAAATGGTTGGCCAATAAAAATACTTTTGCAGCATTACCACTATTTTCTCTACTTCGAAATATCCAAAGACTCGACTTTAGTGCACTTCCAAAATCATCTTAGAATGCTCGCTTGAAGGAACATGAATGTGTCCTAGGTGGCATAACAGTGCATCATGGAGGTGAAAATTTGGAACTTTCTTTCCTTTTAGTAGTGTTTGGTATGGGTTTTCGAATTCTGGATCACTTTTGTAAAGGTACAGCCACCCTAAAGTCTCTTGCCCACAAGAGTTGAGCACAATGATCAACGCCATGACCAGTGATCAACTAAGGCAGTCTATAACATTATTGGTGTTGCCCTCCTTGTACTTAATGTTCAAATGAATTTTTTACAAGTATGTGGACTATTTTTTATGGCAATCATTCTGCAACTGCCCTTATGTCTATATGAACTATATGAGTCTGTGGTTTGTGTGGATGGTCATTTCCTTCCCCAAAATGTAATGCTTCCATTGTCGACTGGCCTGCACAATGGAATATATATATTTCTCATAGGTGGGATACTTTCAGACTGTGTCTAAAAGTGTCTCACTATGATATGCCACTAGATGCCCCTGTTGAGTAAGAACTGCAATAATAGCATAGTCGGAGGCATCTGTCTCAATCTAAAATGGTTGTTGCAGGTATGGTAAAGTGAGCAGTGGTGCAGAGCAGATTCTGTGCTTCAACTCAGCAAACAAATTCTCTTTGGATTCAGACCAAAATAACTTTTCTTTTTCTCCACCCTTGGTGACTTGACTTAAATGCCAAGTGATATGAGAGAACTCGAACACAAACCTATGGTAGAAATTGGCAAGACCCAGAAAGCTGTGGAGCTCTGTTAGAGTGGTGGGGGTTGGCTATTCTTGAATTAATTGTATCTTGGCTGAGTCCACATGCACACCCTGCTCATAATTGATGTACCCTAAATGTTGAACATGGGTCATATCGAAAGTGAATTTCTCCAAATTGGCACACAATTTATGTTGTCGCAGAGTTTGGAGGACCTGTCGAATATGGCAGAGGTTCTCTTCCCAACTTTGGCTAAATAGAAGGAATTCATCCAAGTACACCACCACGAATGAGTTGGTGAAGCATTTCAAGATGTCATCCATCAACCTCATGAAGGTTGCGAGGGCATTCGTCAATCCGAAATGCATGTACATCCATTCGAAAAGGCCCTCCTTGGATTTGAAGGCAATCTTCCACACATCATAGGGTTCGATAGGTGCTTGGTGATACCCAGACATGAAGTCAATCTTGCTGAAATATTTTACCCCCTTGACCTAGTCCAGAAGGTCATCAATCCATGGGATTGGATACCTATTCTGGGCAGTGATCTTGTTTAGCGCCTGATAGTCAATACAGAGTCTCCAAGTCCCATACTTCTTCTGTACCAACACGATCGGGCTCCCACAAGGTGATGGACTTGGTTTGATGTGCCCCCTCTACAAAAAATCTTGAATCTTCCTCTTGATTTCATCATTCTCTAGAACAAAGCGTCGATAGATTAGTGCATTGAGTAGTAGTGCACCTAGGGTCAGATCAATAGAGCGTTTCACTTGACAGTGTAGAGGTACCCCTATGGGTGAAGTTAAGATGTCCCTATACTCCTCCACGACCTGGTACATCTGCTACTGTTGTGTGGAGGGGCCATGTCTAGAGGCCATGACCATAATCTTCTTCTTGCACTAAGGGAAAATTAGAAGGGAAATAAATTTCCCGGCCTGGGAAATGATCTTACTACATTACTTCGTAGTGATCAAAGAGATGGTGGTAGGCGGTGCTACCTATGGTATCTGATGAGCCCCAATTTTTGGTAACAAATTGGGCTCATTTGGCCTACTTACCTTGCTCAACCCTTCATCTTTTATCACTTATGCATTCATTTCTTGGTATATTCGTGTTATTTGTAGGAAGAAGGGCAGGCATTATATCTATGTGGCTAATACATGATGATTTCAGGTTTTTTGGCATTAAAGGGAGCAAAGACCACGCAGAAGGAGACAAGGAGACAGCAAAGGTGGCATTGCAGGTTTATAGGGAGGTTGTCTACAGCCTTAATGACCTCCCTCATGATCTCCACCCTAACTCTGAGCTCCAACAGCTTTCCCCACCGAGCTTAAAGGCAGCCAACGGATTCTATAGGAACAGCAGTCTACAGCAGTTTACTTTTAGTTGGACAGCCGAGCTCCATTAATTGAGGAAGCCAGCTTGATCCTCATCATGTATAAATATTAAGGCCGTGGCCTTTGATAGGAGCTTTTTGAACTTTTGAACTACTGTTGCAATTTCTAAGCACGAGCTACAGCTCGGTTTTTGCTCTTTGTAAGCCAGTTTTGGCATGTTATTAGACTCATGATTATTCAATAAAGACAGGTATCTTTGGATTCAATTCTGAGTTTTTAAGGGAGCTATAGCTCTCAGGTTAGGGCCCAACCTGAGAGCAATAGACCTCCTCTTCCTTGTATTGTTACTTGTCTTTCTTTTCAGCACTTTATTCCTCTGTTTTGACATGCATTTAGAAATGACAGTCTGCTGATTTGATTTCTTTTATGTGATTGAGTAGGATTAGTTTACGGTTCAAGTGCTTTTAGTTGCTTAGATTAGAGTAGGAGGATCAGCATTCATTAGAGCTCCAAGAAAAAGGCTGACAGTGCACTCACTGCCATCTCTGTTTAGAGCTTAGGGATGTAGACCGTACCAGCCACCAAAAAACGCAGTCATACACTTTCATTCAAGCTGCAACATAGTGATTTCAATCGTAGATCCATCCATGCATTCTGATCTTGAGCAGTAGTCCTTCATTCCAACTCCATGCACGATTTTTCTCTGAAGTTTACCTTGCTGTTCGTTGATTTAATAACACAGTTCGATAGGTTGATGAATTCTTGGTTGTGTACAGATTTGTTTCCTTTACACTATGTTGCATCACTCTTTTATCTTATTCTTCTTCTCAACCACGCCTAAAGTCACCTACCCAACCTCTGTTCAGCTCGTTTTCCTTCCAACACTTCTACTGTTCATGTAGCTCCATCTTTTTGGACTTTTCATTGCTTCCACCCTTCTATCCACCAACCAACTGTACCCACTCTTTCCTCATCTCATATCTCTATCCCTGAGCCATCATAAGCTCCCTTTCCATCCTACTTATCCACCCATACAACTCCTCCACTCCTCCATCACCCAAACTCCAACCATAGCACATCCTGTAGAAGTTAGCAGACTTCCTGTAGAAATCCCGAGCTTCCTGTAGGATCCCCTGTAGACATCCTGTAGAAACCTGTAACCTCGATTGCCGAGCACCTGAACGTTGTGGACCTCTGTGGAATGATGTTTTGGATCCTCTGGAACCTCTCCTAGCCCTCCTGACCTTTCCCAAGCTTTCTTTCCCTTCAAACTACCCCTGCGCAGTCAAACCCTAATAAGAAACAAAATCATAATAACTCCAACCACTTAAACAAAAATACAAAAACAATGTTCTTTTCAGTAGAAGTAGCTTAAATTCATGCATCTCATATCACTTGAAGTAATGGCATCATTTCTAGAAGTTTGCACTCCCACCATTGCATCATAGAGGTTAGACTAGTCAGATTAGGGTTTACTAGGGTTTCCCTGTTTTGTTGGCTTTCAGTTCATTATTGCAAAGTAGGTTAATTTCCTTTGAGATAGCCTTCGTCCATCATTTAGAAAGCTTCTTCTGAGAGCATATAGAAGTTGGCTTGAGCCCTAGCGGACTTGTGCCAGCTGACCAAGTGACAGCTGCGACAAGAGCTAGTACTTGTGCATACAGCACCGTCGCTTCCAAGTTTGTTACGAACTACCGGGTTGATAAAATTAGAGATAGGAAGCTCCAGGAGTTGTAGCATTATTGCTACAATACTGGAGCCCACCATCTTTTTGGCGCCGTTGCCGGGGAAGCGTCAGAGTATTAGTAATTTTTGCTTTTCTTCTATTTTCTTACTCTTGCCTTCTGCTCAGTAGTTTATTTCATTTCCATTCTGCAAAAGTAGCATAGACATTTCCTGCTTTCATAGATTAGCATTTCCTGCTTTCATAGATTAGCATTTCCTGCTTTCATAGATTAGCATTTCAATTCTGCAACTTCATTTCTGCAAGCGTAGATTAGTGTTTCAATTCTGCAAGCGTAGACTAGCATTTCCATTCCTGCAATTTCATTTGAGCAAAGTAGATTAGTTCTTTCATGCTTTCAATTTAATTCTGCATCTTTATTTCAGTAAGATAGTTAGTTGTAGATCAATCTGTTTCAGTTTTGCAGGTACCAAAGAAAAAAAAACAAAAGCAATCAAAAAAGTCTTTCCATTTCATGCCTCGTAGGAATCGAGATAAAACAGGAAAATTCTTACCCAACACCCCTACCACATCACTGAGTCACCCTTCTCTCTTCTTCGGTGACAGTGATCCAGAAGAACCTATAGGTGAACCTCCTGAGATATACGAAGATCCTATAGCAGAAGAAGAATTAGAGACCATCCCATCTGAAGCTATGGCTGACAATAGGAGAGAAGATGAGAGAATAGAAGGTGCCTTCCCCATCTGAGAGACCAATGGAGAGATGAAAATGAAGAACATTAACCCCTCTGCTTTACCTCACTTCCATGGACTGACTACTGAAGATCCTGATACCTTCCTGTTTGAGTTTGCTGTCCTTTGTAGAACCTATGACTATACTGAAGATGAGCAGAAGCTGAAACTCTTCCCTTCCACTCTTAAGGATGCAGCATTACGCTGGTTCATGGGCTTACCTGGGAATAGTATCACTACTTGGGCTCAGATGCAGCAAGCTTTCAATACCAAGTACCGGGACTACTGTAGGTCCAAGGAAACCAAGGGAGAAATCTTTCGGATGACCATGGGAAATGATGAGTCCTTAGAGGATTATGAGGAGAGGTTCCAACTTAGCTATAAGCGGGCCAGGTGCACACTTGACCCTGAATCCCTTAAGTTGGTCCTGCTCCGAGGAGTCCCTGAAGACCTCTTAGATACCCTTCACATGTTAGCTGGGGGGGACATTTACCAACTGCCTTATGAAGACATCAAGACTGTGTTTAGAAACCACTCCAGGGCAGCTCGGAAACGAGGTAGAGGAAACTTGCTCTCAACTGGTGTCCCTTTCTCCAAACATGAGTTTGCAAATCAATTGGAAGATCTTAAGAGTGAGGTGAGACAGACCATTGCCATGCAGCTAGACACATTCAGAATCTAGCAGAAGAAGGAAGAAGCTGAGAGAGCCTTGGCTATCTTCTGCCCTAGATGTACCAGGAGACACCCTAAGAACGAATGTCCATTGCATTCGGTTGAAGTATGTTTCGTTTGTGAGGAGGACCATCCCACAAATCAATGTCCAACCTTACCTGGATTTAAAGCCATGTACCAAGGGACAGAAGCTCCCACTGAACCTCTCTATTACCTCAACCAAAGGAGGCCACAAGGACCTAGACCTTACCAGCAGGGGATGCAAGGGGCACCTCAAGCTTATTACAGCCCCAACCAATCGACTCCTATGCCTTCCTGGGGTCCCCCTGCTCATCCTTCTTGGTCCATGCCTCCTCCATGGTCTTACCCACCTCAGTACCCTACTCAACCCACTACTCATTCCTATCATTCACATGCCCAGCCACAGCCTCAGTGGAATGCACCTCAATCAGGGTGGAGGCCCCAATACAACACTCCTCTTGCCATTTTGCCTCCACCACCAGTTCAACCTCAACCATTACCTCCTGCTCCTCCAAGGCAACCTCAAATACCTGCTCAACCGAACCCGAACCCCAACAATAGACAGGCCCAGCAGGTATACACTGGGGAAACATCATGCCCTACTTATGCTGTGGAGATCCAGGAGATCAATCTTCGATCTGGCAAGACTCTTCCAGATCGCCAACCTCCTCCCCCAGAGGATGAGGAAGATAAACAGGAAAGTGAACCAAAGGCTATTCCACCCTTTCTTGAGAGACTAACAGCCACCACACAACCCAACCCAGAGGAGGATGAGCTTCTGGGTGAGCTCAAGCAGTTGTGTGTGAAAATACCACTTCTCCAAGCCATCAAGGATGTGCCAATATACAACAAACTGGTTAAGGAAAAGTGTTTCAAACACCCAGGCAGGCGAAAGAGAGATGCTTCAACCATCAATGTCTTAGGACAACTGTCTGACCTTATGTTAGGACAAGTCATCTGCCCAAAGTATCTAGATCCTGGGAGTCCTGTAGTAGATGTCCACATCAATGGCATCATCATACCTCACACTTTGATTGATTTGGGGGCTGCCATTAATGTGATGACCAGGGATACCATGCTCAAACTCAATCTTCAGGGTTCCTTGAGGAAGACCTCGACAGTTCTGCAACTAGCAGATCGCTCCACTGTGACTCCCGAAGGGATTGTGGAGGATGTCTTGGTCTCTGTCGACTCTTGGGAATACCCTGCAGATTTCTTGGTTCTGCAACCCAAGGCAAAGCTTACTGGATATCCTCTTATTTTGGGAAGGCCTTGGTTAGCCACTGCAGATGCTTACATAAGTTGTCGTGCAGGAAATATGACCATCAAAAATGGTCCTATGTCCAAGCAGCTAGTCCTATACCCTCCTGCCCAACCTTCCTTAGAGCATGACTTACCACTTTGGTTGGAGGAAGGAGAAGAGGATGAAGTATACTCAGCACCTTTGTGCACCCTAGATACCACTAGAAGAGACCCCCCAACCGAGGATGACTTGATTGAGACCTTGATCCAGAATCCACCTTCCAGTGCACTATCCTTAGAAAAATTGGTGGAGGATGCCCAAGCCAGCACCTTAGTGGATCTTTGTACGACCAACCCTGTCACTCCCAGAGTCAAAAATGTGGAGTTCGGCCTTGAGAGAACGTTAAAGATCAGCTCCTCCCTATCTCCTTCCCAGGAAAAGGAGCTGTGTAGCCTGTTGGCCAGTCACCTAGATGCTTTCGCTTGGAGCTATAAGGAGATGAAAGGAGTCCATCCCTCGGTCTGTACCCATCACATATACATCAAAGAGGGTTGTAAACCGGTTAGGCAACCTCAGAGGAGAATGAATCCAGCCCTTAAGGACATTGTCAAGGAAGAATTGCAAAAACTGTTGGATGCCGGATTCATTTACCCCATCTCAGATAGTGAATGGGTGTCCCCTCTGGTGTTGGTTCCCAAGAAGAATGGGAAATGGAGAATCTGTGTGGACTACCGAGAACTGAACAAAGCTACCAAGAAAGACCATTTCCCTCTACCTTTCATAGATCAAGTGTTGGATGGACTGGCAGGAAAGAAGTTCTTCTCTTTCCTGGATGGGTTTAGCGGGTACAACCAGATCCAAATCAGCCCGGAAGACCAAGATAAGACCACCTTCACTTGTCCTTGGGGTACCTTTGCCTACCGAGTTCTTCCCTTTGGGCTATGCAATGCTCTTGCTACCTTCCAGAGAGCTGTCTTGAGCATCTTCTCGGAGCTGGTCCATGATGCAGTGGAAATCTATATGGATGACTTCACTCCTTATGGGGCCAATTTCCAGGAAGCATTGTCCAATCTGGGAAAAGTCCTAACCAAATGCATTGAGATGAACCTGTCCCTTAGCCCTGAAAAATGTGAATTCCTGATGACTGAAGGGACCGTTTTAGGCCATACCATTTCTTGCCAAGGGTTACAGGTGGATCCTAACAAAATTTCTCTCATCAAGAAGGTTCCACCTCCTCAAAAGGTAAGGGATGTTCAGAGTTTCTTAGGATTAGCAGGGTATTACAGGAGATTCATTAAGGACTTCAGCAAGCTAGCCTCGCCATTGTTTGGCCTGTTGGCAAAAGATGTGGAGTTTAAGTGGACTGATGATTGTCAGAGGGCTTTGAATGAATTAAAGGACAAGTTGGTGTCAGCCCCAATCCTGAGAGGTCCAAACTGGGCCCTACCTTTCCACATCCACACTGATGCCTCGAACAAAGCCATAGGTGCAGCTTTAGGACAAGTCGAACAAAAACTTCCATATGCCATTTACTTTGTTAGTAAAAACTTGTCCAAAGCTGAGCTGAATTACACTGTAACTGAGAAAGAGTTTTTGGCTGTGGTCCATGCACTGAACAAGTTCCGACATTATATCACTGGCTATCAAACATTTGTACATACTGACCATGCTGCAATTAGATATTTAATGAATAAACCAGATGTGAATGCTCGTATTATTAGATGGTTACTTTTGTTGCAGCAGTTTGATTTGACCATTGTTGACAAACCAGGTAAAGAAAATGTTGTTGCTGACTTTTTATCTAGATTGGATTTGTCTGCAGATGAGGATGGAACAGTGGATGACCAGATGCCTGATGAACATCTGTTTGCTATCTCAGCACTCTCTCCATGGTTTGCTGATATAGCAAACTACCTTGTTTCAGCACAGTTCCCTCCGCACCTATCTTCAAGAGAGAAGAGCAGAATCATCAGAAAAAGTGCCTCATTTACTTGGATCGGGGGCAATCTGTTCAAGCTTGGCCCCGATCAGATCTTAAGGCGTTGTGTAAGGGAGGAGGAAGTCTTTGATATCCTCCTCACCTGTCATGATGGGCCTTGTGGAGGACATTTTGCAGCAAAGAGAACTGCCTTCAAGATCCTGCAGGCAGGCTACTATTGGCCCACACTTCATCAAGATGTCAGAAGATATATCAGCCAATGTGACCAATGCCAAAGAATGGGGAAACCGACTCAAAGGGATGAGATGCCTCTCCAACCTCAAGTGACTCTTGAGCCATTTGAGAAGTGGGGCATGGACTTTGTGGGTCCAATCAACCCTCCTTCGAGGCAAAGGTCTTACATCATTGTGTGTACTGACTACCTGACAAAGTGGGCAGAGACTAAAGCAATCAAAGCAGCAACAGAAGAAAAGGTGGCCGAGTTCTTAAGAGAAAACATCTTCTACAAGTTTGGCTACCCAAGAGAGCTAGTCACCGATCAAGGGAGCCAGTTCACATCCAACCTGGTTGAAGACTTACTAGCTCACCACAAGATCAAGCATAGGACTTCCACCCCCTATCACCCTCAAGCAAATGGGCAGGTGGAAGTCACCAATAGAGCATTAGAAGGGATCTTGACTAAGGTGGTGAGCAGCAGCAGAAAGGACTGGGCAGATCGCCTGGTTGAGGCCACATGGGCTTACAACACCACCTGGAAGACCACCACCGGCTTCACACCTTATGAGCTGGTCTATGGGAAGAAAGCTTTGCTGTCCATTGAATTTGAATACAACACTTTGAGGATGGCAGCTCAGCTGGACCTAGATCTCAGCCATGCACAACAAGAAAGGTTATTGCAGCTGAATGGACTGGATGAGCACCGAATGCAGGCCCTCCTTCACTCAAAAGTGGTTCAACTTCAGAGAAAGGTGTGGCATGACCAACATCTCCATGACAAGCAATTTCAGCCGGGAGATTGGGCCTTGTTGTATGACTCCAGATACAAAGATTTCAAGGGGAAGCTGAGAACCAGATGGCTAGGACCATATGCAGTGGAAAAATGTCATGACAATGGATCTGTTCTTATTCGGACCATTGATGAGGAAGCCATCCCCATGCTTGTCAATGGGCATCGATTGAAGATCTACAGGAAGCCTCTCTCAAGACAAGAGTTCATCAAAACTATGGAGAAATCAGTATTGGTCATAGAGAAGGGTTCTGCCTCTCCTTTGGGCATACCCTGAAAGATCTCAAAAATAATAATAATAATAATAATAATAATAATAAAGATCCTTGGGTGAAAACCTTTCTAAGGCGCCCAAGGCAGGTGGTAGGGGTGAAAACCTCATTGAGGCGCCCCTATTGTCTTTCAAAAAAAAAAAAAAAAAGAGATTTGAAAAAAGATCCTTGAGTGAAAACCTCTCTGAGGCGCTTAAGGCAGATGGCAAGGGTGAAAACCTCAATGAGGCGCCCCTGTTATCTTTCAAAAAAAAAGAAAAAAGAAAAAAAAAAAAAAAAACCAAGGTCAGCAAATTCATAATGTAAAATTGCATGCAGGTTGCAGGTGTTCTATGGAGGAGAGGAAGCCTCTCAACTCAAAGCTCAGGATCCTTATCATGCAGTCAGGAGACCTCACCAGCACCTCCTCCAAGAATACTCATTTTCTCCAAGGTATGTGCAATTTTATTACGGCTTGAGTCTTCTACAGGAAGACGCAGATTTTCTACAGGAAGACGCAGATTTTCTACAGGAAAATGCAGATTTTCTACAGGAAGGTGCAGACTCTCTACAGGAAACGCAACCTTTCTACAGGAAGCTCTGTATTTCTACAAGAAACTTCCTGTAGAAGTTCAGAACGGCCCAGAATCCATTTTGTGAGGAGATCTAACGACTAAGGATCGGTTTGGACGCATGCAAGCTATTGTTATCTCCCTTGCACATTGTTGTCACCTCGTCCTGCCCTCCTTGTCGACATGCAACGAAGTTACCTGCACCAGCAAAGCAGATCGATGAGTTAGCAAGAAAAAGCAATTTTCAAATGAAAAATCACTGAGATCTCATACCATATCCATCCCAGTCATCCAGAAGCCCTAGGAGCATGATCGGGAGGCCAGATCCTTCGTCGTGCAGCATGCACCCAAGGAGGAAGAACTGTTGCAAGACATCCCGTGGGAGTCCTGTAACAGTTAAGCCCGCTAGAGTGTATACTATTCACAGCGCTGGCCATATGCAATGAAAACGCGGACGCATGCAGCCAAGCATCAACTCCATCATCGGCAGCCTGTAACGTGAACCTCCGGGCCTGTGCAAATTCACCAGCAGTAGATAGATCCATTCATCATCGTCCAAAACCCGAAAAATCGTGTTGCAGCTGCGCAGGTAAGTGTCTCGACCCTTTCTTCCGTCAGATGGCATGAATTTTACTTTGAATTGTTTGCAAGGTGTGAAGTGAATGGGTTGAGTGGCTGTATGGCTAGTTGACTGGCCACGTCGACCGGTTAATGGTCCAGTCAGATGTTTGGGTGGCAGATGTGACAAAAGGAATGGGCAGCACACACGTGAGAACAATCCCCGTCGGGAAAAATGGATTTAGCAGAAGAAACGATGGCGGATCTGCTGGAGGGATGATGCAGTAGTAAGTGAACTCGCAGACAAATGATGGAACAACGTCATCCAACGGTCCGGCAAGGACAGCTCACCCCCGCGCCACGGATTCCACCGATTCAAATCAAATCGACTAGATTGCTCGCATGCATTTATCATCCACCGTTTGAAACTCGAGTGAACATTCAGATCCCTCTCCAGTTCGAAACTCCGAGCCTTTGGCTACCAGAACGGCTGTGAAGCAACCCCGAGAGCGCAGACCAACTGCAGTCTTCCCTAGGAATCACGCGTTGCTCCTACAGGAAAGTTGTTTCTACAGGAAGGCGGGTTCCTCATGTAAAAAGGTGGCAGATAAAAAGGTAACCCTGAACTCTCCATGCAATTGGTTTTTAAAGGTGGCAGAATCGTCGTCTACAGTCTGGTCGTAGGAAATGGTTGCAAGTATTGTCTGCTGTGCATAGACTGTCGTTCTACAGGATGACAGTGTAATTAAGCTGTGTTAAGGTCCTCAGGGATAAGTTTTGTGGATTATTTGCACAACAGAAGCGTAATTCTACGCTCTGTCTCAGTAGGCTAAATTTCTTCCGCATTCGCCACCTCTAGCAACAGTTTTTATCATGCCGGGTGGGTTTATTAGACGGGAACCCACTGATTCATCAAAGTTAAGAGAAAACCAGGAGGTGGTGGAGCTCTTCGCACGAGCACAATGGATATCCTTTTGTGACAAGTTGCAGGGTTATGACGACGAAGTGGCAGAAGAATTTTTACAAGCTTTGAGGCCGAAATCCAAAACATTGGCCACCGTGAACTTCAGGGGCCTAAGCCTCAAGCTCACCCCGCAATATATCAGTCGAATTACTGAACTTCCAATGGGTTTGCCATGGGATAAGGAAGAAAGGAAGTTGAGCCAGCAGGCAAAGAAAGAATTCTTTCCACCTGAGGAGGAATTCACGGAGGACAAAAATGGGGTGCGTAGAACCAGCTTGTTGCCACCATGGAATGAAGTTAGCCTACAGATCATGAAGTATATAACCTGTGAAGGCCGTTTTAGCATCGTGTACGGGTATCACTTTAGGTTGCTCACTGAATTGAGACACCAGATTGATCTTCCTGTAGAAAACAAACTGAGCATTCCTTATTTCTTGCTACAGTCTCTAATTGAGTGTACCACAAAGTTAAAAGAAGGCATACCTGATCAGGTAGCCCACCATGGATTGATCAAAATTCTCGTGGAGGATGCACTTCATTCATATAAGGTTCCCCTCTCATGGGAAGCATTCAGAAATTTGACAAGAGATGGAGACATAAGGTTGTTGACTGAGGAAACTGGTTCCTCCAGCAGTGAGGAAAAAGAAGCAGTGGCCGCGGGAAAGAAAGAAACAGGCCAGAAGACCCCGACCACAGTGAAGAAGAAAGAACAAAGGAGGAAGCACGAGAAAAAGGATGCTGAGGAAAAAGGTGACACACCCATCTTGTCAGCAAGAGAGAAAAGGTTGCAGAGCAGAATGGACAAAGCTGAGAAGGTCCACATCAGCACAAGTACCTCGTCAGCACCCGCAACCAAATCAAAAAGCAAAACCCATGCAGCGAAGCAAGCCAAGGTGGTGACACCTGTGTCTACAGGAAAGCAGAAACAGGCTTCTACAGGAAGCCCGAAAATTATTGGAAAAGGGTCTTCTACAGGAAGCCCGAAAACAGAAAAAGGGTCTTCTACAGGAAGCCCGAAATTGACCAAAACAGGGTCTTCTACAGGAAGCCCCGGAAAGGTGAAACCCAAGGAGAAGAAGGCGGACATTCTAGCAAGGGAGGCAGCAGCTGTACTAGCTGGCCTCAGCACGCCACCTAAGCCAAAATAAAAGAGAAAGAGGGAGACCCCTCTATACTTTAAAGCTCAAAGAAGTGTTAGGATAAAGACGGGCAAGCCACAACCTTCGTCCAGCAGCCCGATTGTCATTGAAGATACCCCTACTTCTCCCAAGGAAAAGTCCCCCTCAAGGATAACAGTCACCTATGAGAAGGGGAGCCCAAAGAAAAATACGTGGCAAGAAAGGTTAGACCTGTTGACTGAAAAAGCTCGGCTACAGGAGGCTGAAAATGTTCTACAGGACACTCTGGCCTGGCTACAGGAAACAGAGAAGAGGGAAGGAGAAGGACCCTCATCACCACCAGGGGAGGGTGAGGTAGAGCCACCTAAAGAGGCAGAAAAAGAACATATACCAGAGCCCAGCCCTCAGCCTAGTCTGAGTTCATACTACACCTTTTTAGAGGCGGGCAAAATCATACCGCAGAAATTTACTGTACCCCTGTTTTTTGCATTAGAGGAAGAAAGACTCCGTACCCACACATGGATGAAGATCGCCAAGTCAAAGGGTGTGGCGGACATAGGTCCCTTACAAGAGCAACTCAAGGAGGTCAGGAGTGAATTCGCCATGGCTAAACATGTGGCTAATTGCCAAAGAGTGTACCTACAGGAAGAAAACCAGAAGCTAAGATTGCAGCTACAGGAGCTGAGGGCAGGGGCAGGTACATCCTCCAAAGACACCACAGAAGAACAACAAGGCAAAAAGGAGCTGACCACCGGTCTTGAGGAGCCAATGACACTTCTACAGGAAGCAGAACAACAAGCACAAATTGAAGTGCAAGCTCTAAAAGAACAGCTGCAGCAAAAGGAAGCACAACTGGCCTGCATGGCCAGTTGGGCCATGGAGGCAATACAGTGCAGACAACCTGCAAAATCCTATGGTTTGTACTTGAAAGACCAATGG
The DNA here is from genome assembly GCA_031772625.1 of Pinus tabuliformis. NCBI lineage: Eukaryota > Viridiplantae > Streptophyta > Pinopsida > Pinales > Pinaceae > Pinus > Pinus tabuliformis. The sequence continues at coordinate 914,281,317 of CM062813.1, read as the reverse complement.
CTGCAGTTCCAAATAAATACCCTGGCACAAAGAGGTATTTCTCAGATCCAAGACCCACAGCAATTTTCTGAGTTGTGCAGTACTAGTTCGTCAGAAGATAAAGCCAAATTAGCAGAGTTCTACCTCCACAATTTGGCCTTGCCTAATGAAGTTTCCTGGGATCCCAATACTGCCTTGGGTGATATGCAATTGATGGCGTTCACTTCATGGTTGAACCATGAGGATCAAAGAGCAGCTGAAGCAAAATCGGTCATGAACCGAGAATTGAACGAGCCATTGTTCATTTGAGCAGAACCAGAGGATCCAGTTGCACTCATCTCAGCACACCAACACTTGTCTACTGATCCCAGAGCTTCCTTGAGATTTATGGACCAACAGGCCCAAGCCATAGCTCATTTTGAAGACATGGAAAGACTGTTAGGAGAAAATGCTGCCCAAGCATGCACACGCAGATGGAATACCTTGGCACACAGTTTGAAAATCCGAGAGTACCATACCCCAACTCGGATGAGGGAAGCTTTGGTAAGGGTAGACCTTTACAAGAAATCCATGCAGAGCCTCCAGGCCAGCTGGATTGGCCTTAAACTCAGCCCACCACTGCTGCTAGGATTGACTGAAGGCAGCACAAAGGAGGATAACAGTGAACAATGGGAAGAGGTGAACAGGAAAGCTGGGTTTCATATCAGCAAAGAGGACACTACCACAGAGGCTTGGGATGTAAGGAAAGCAGTAAAAGCAATGAAGGATGAAGATTTGGACTAAGTTGCTCAAGGATGAGCAAATATTTTAGCTGGGGGGTGATGATGAGCCCCAATTTTTGGTAACAAATTGGGCTCATTTGGCCTACTTACCTTGCTCAACCCTTCATCTTTTATCACTTATGCATTCATTTCTTGGTATATTTGTGTTATTTGTAGGAAGAAGGGTAGGCATTATATCTATGTGGCTAATACATGATGATTTCAGGTTTTTTGGCATTAAAGGGAGCAAAGACCACGCATAAGGAGACAAGGAGACAGCAAAGGTGGCATTGCAGGTTTATAGGGAGGTTGTCTACAGCCTTAATGACCTCCCTCGTGATCTCCACCCTAACTCCGAGCTCCAACAGCTTTCCCCACCGAGCTTAAAGGCAGCCAACGGATTCTACAGGAACAGCAGTCTACAACAGTTTACTTTTAGTTGGACAGCCGAGCTCCATTAATTGAGGAAGCCAGCTTGATCCTCATCATGTATAAATATTAAGGCCGTGGCCTTTGATAGGAGATTTTTGAACTTTTGAACTACTGTTGCAATTTCTAAGCACGAGCTACAGCTCGGTTTTTGCTCTTTGTAAGCCAGTTTTGGCATGTTATTAGACTCATGATTATTCAATAAAGACAGGCAGCTTTGGATTCAATTCTGAGTTTTTAAGGGAGCTATAGCTCTCAGGTTAGGGCCCAACCTGAGAGCAATAGACCTCCTCTTCCTTGTATTGTTACTTGTTTTTCTTTTCAGCACTTTATTCCTCTGTTTTGACATGCATTTAGAAATGACAGTCTGCTGATTTGATTTCTTTTATGTGATTGAGTAGGATTAGTTTACGGTTCAAGTGCTTTTAGTTGCTTAGATTAGAGTAGGAGGATCAGCATTCATTAGAGCTCCAAGAAAAAGGCTGACAGTGCACTCACTGCCATCTCTGTTTAGAGCTTGGGGGTGTAGACCGTACCAGCCACCAAAAAACGCAGTCATACACTTTCATTCAAGCTGCAACACAGTCATTTCAATCGTAGATCCATCCATGCATTCTGATCTTGAGTAGTAGTCCTTCATTCCAACTCCATGCACGATTTTTCTCTGAAGTTTACCTTGCTGTTCGTTGATTTAATAACACAGTTCGATAGGTTGATGAATTCTTGGTTGTGTGCAGAATTGTTTCCTTTACACTGCATTGCATCACTCTGTTATCTTCTTCTTCTTCTCAACCACGCCTAAAGTCACCTACCCAACCTCTATTCAGCTCGTTTTCCTTCCAACACTTCTACTGTTCACGTAGTTCCATCTTTTTGGACTTTTCATTGCTTCCACCCTTCTATCCACCAACCAACTGTACCCACTCTTTCCTCATCTCATATCTCTGTCCCTGAGCCATCATAAGCTCCCTTTCCATCCTACTTATCCACCCATACAACTCCTCCACTCCTCCATCACCCAAACTCCAACCATAGCACATCCTGTAGAAGTTAGCAGACTTCCTGTAGAAATCCTGAGCTTCCTGTAGGATCCCCTGCAGACATCCTGTAGAAACCTGTAACCTCGGTTGCCGAGCACCTGAACATTGTGGACCTCTGTGGAACGATGTTTTGGATCCTCTAGAACCTCTCCTAGCCCTCCTGACCTTTCCCAAGCTTTCTTTCCCTTCGAACTACCCCTGCGCAGTCAAACCCTAATAAGAAACAAAATCATAATAACTCCAACCACTTAAGCAAAAATACAAAAACAATGTTCTTTTCAGTAGAAGTAGCTTAAATTCATGCATCTCATATCACTTGAAGTAATGGCATCATTTCTAGAAGTTTGCACTCCCACCATTGCATCATAGAGGTTAGACTAGTCAGATTAGGGTTTACTAGGGTTTCCCTATTTTGTTGGCTTTCAGTTCATTATTGCAAAGTAGGTTAATTTCCTTTGAGATAGCCTTCGTCCATCATTTAGAAAGCTTCTTCTGAGAGCATATAGAAGTTGGCTTGAGCCCTAGCGGACTTGTGCCAGTTGACCAAGTGACAGCTGCGACAAGAGCTAGTACTTGTGCATACAGCACCGTCGCTTCCAAGTTTGTTACGAATTACCGGGTTGATAAAATTAGAGATAGGAAGCTCCAGGAGTTGTAGCATTATTGCTACAATACTGGAGCCCACCAGTATCCTGTAAAAATTATTTCCCAAAGTAATAATAACAGTGTGGGGTCTAGACACATACAGAACATGTCGCTTCCACAAGTATGGTTGTCCTAATAGTACATCACTGATTTAGATCTCTTCAGCTACCAGAATTATTTAAGATCTTTAATTCTATGATGTTAGCAAAATTTCATATAAAAGAGTATAAAGAACCATATGTGCATATTAAAAGAAGAGGAGACATAATGACGATAAAAAAAATCAAGAACATAACACATTGATAACGGATTTCACGCAGTGTGGGTTACGTCTCCGGGCCCTAGTGTCAAGAGTGGGGAGGCCACTTAATGCTACAAATGATGTTGATGTGCATGGCATAATCTTTTTCATTTCAAGGATGAATACCCTCAACTAGAATGTCTTATCTCTCCATGAAATGTTCTCGCTACCGGAACTCTCACTCAAATGGGTCCTCCTTTAACATGACAAGCTAAACAAATCTCACATTATGTGGCAAAAAGTATCCCTCAACATAATGTTAATCAGGGATCTCAACAATAAAGACATCATCTTAGCAAATCAAGAAGAAAGACATGGCATAACTGCATCATATACCTCCACTTTCAAAGATGGCTGAAAAATCCAAATCTTAGCTACTGAAATGGATTGCACCACTGTATTCCTAGCTATGAGTGGTGTAAAATCAACTATAAACTTGTCCAATTCTGACATCGTCAAAATTTTGATGCTCAAGCATCTTGAAAATTCCTACAAATATTCCTTCATGAAGATGGTTGAACGATTCTCTGTTCGGATGAAGATTATGAGCACACCACTACACTCCCTGTGAAATTCTGTGAAAAATGACTATAAAGTCAATATCATTACAACACTGTCAAAAATCAGCCTCCAAAGGAATCTAAAGATTCCTCTAGATTCTCTAAATATTCCTTTCTGTTGGACACTTGGATTTCTATCGGTCAGATGGAGATTCTGACTACAAAGTTAGATTCCTAGTGAGAAAATGTGCAAAAATGACTATAAGCATGTCAAATTTTGTCACCAACATCTCTGGCCCTAAAGGGAATATTTCTTGGCATCTTAAGGTTCTTGCTCATGGTTCCATTGTTGGGTCCATCCTCCACCGTCTCAGTTCCATCTGTGCGGTGCTCCTCCATCTAATAGAATGTCGTATGAGTGTTTTTATATAGTAGAGAGGGAAAACCTTTCAACATGGCTTGTTGGCCTATTGGAGTCATTGGAAAATAATACAGGGGTCACTTTAGTTCGAATCCCATCACCTGCATATGGAATAATTTTCTAGCACAGAGGTTATATTTAATTGGCGTGCGGTTAATTCTAATACCATGGTTTGAAGACAAACAGTTGGTGTAAAACATTTTTTTGGTTTAATGGTTTTGGTTGGTACCATATGGTATGACCATATGTAATGGAAATTTGTTATGCCATTTAATATGGCTTACCATCATTTCAACAAAACTTTGTTATAACATCCAACTTATATATCCGTTGAATGGTTTTGGACCATAAATTCGTTGGGTTTTTTAATAACCATTATAACCATGGCATATGGTTATATCATATGATTTTTTTATATATTTGGATTTTATAATATAGTTATTTTGATAACCATAAAATGATTTTTATTTATTTATTTTGTCTTTTAGGGACTTTGTCTTATATGAAATTTTTAATATTATGTTTTTTTTTTTTCTTTTGTGCAAGGTTAGGAGACCATTGTTGGAGTGCCACATGTGAGGAGCTTATTGGTTGATCAGTGACCACATATAGATAGTGGGTCTCATTTTCTTGTGTAACTTGCAAACTTCTAACGACGATAAGTTGTTCATATAGACTCAGATTTGAGTACCATTTGAGTCATCAGAAAGCTCTTGATGAGCTTTATGACTTAGTCTTGGTTTTGCTTCCATCTGATCACTTTGATTTTTGAGCTATTTTGAGCCCTCTTTGACCTCTGAGCACCTTTGGAGCCACCTAGATCATTCCTCCCCATTGAGGAGCTTTTGGTCCACCAAAAACATGAACATAACCTCCAAATATTGTGTACATTATCTGGACCATAACTGTTGTGACAGGTCATCATTCCTTCTCCTTCACCTTTGTTCTTCGGAGCCATAAGCGATGAGACGACACCTGCATCCTCTGCAAACCTGTAGTACAATCTTTGCAAATTACATGACCAACTATGATCTAGAATCCTCATACTTGCCAAGAGTTTATAAGACATACTCTTTAGTCAAGTTTACATCAGAATGGAAGTCAATGCCCTAGTTACCAATAAAAGGCCAAAAGCATAATTGTTTCTTTGATAAGCGATGGAAAACACATCATCAATTTTACAATTATATTTCTACACATGACTTACAAAGTGGCCATGAAAAGATACCATATGTAGTAAAACCATATTTTAGTCAACAAAGTGAACCAGCAGGAATGTGGCAGATTTTTTTGTTGAACATCTTCACCAAACGGTTTTTGCACGAGTGCTTTATCCTAAGATGTTTATCTTGATGGAGCCTCCAACACATGACTCTTTGATGTCCACCTCTATTGCAATTAATATAAAAAGTCTTCTTCTTCGAGACCTGATTTACCTTATTCCTTCCCTAATGTGGAGAAGGCCTTTCATGCCTCATCCTCTTTCTTGCTGCCATTATATTCCAACACTCAACAGACACATGGTTATGTAAACCACAAAAACTACATGTTTTTCTATGCCATGATTTATGTTCATCATGAACATGTTTGTAATCAAAATGAACTCTAGAATATTGAGATTGTTTATACCTCTTTTGGTTGTCTCTAGTGTGATTCTGACAATGAGAACTTTCCTTAACTCTTCATCTACAATGTGCATTGTCATGGGAGGATGGTGATGTGTCACAATCATCCTCTTTCCTTGGCGGTTTCAAAAATGTCTCGGAAGCTTCTGATACCTTGGACCACTCCCCTTTAGTATATCACAAACTTGTGAATCGAGGTCTTTGTACCACCTCCAATGGTTGAGTCATTCCTTGGCCATTAACACCAAGTCTTCCTCCTTTATACCCCATCTTGGTAAGGAGTATCATGCCAGTTCCTAAAATGGGCACCTCAAAGTTTCCAACAGAAATAGCGTCATGTGAAAAAGAAACTGAAGAATGATCAACACTGTTTACCTCAGTTGTGGATTCAGAAACAGGCGATGATGGCTTTACTAGTCCTTCATTGTGCTTGAATTATTCCAAGTCCTCTTCTGCGGCTCGTAACTGAAGTTACAATCTCTTCTTCTGATCTTTCTCTTCTCTTAAAAGTATCCTCAATTCATAATTCTTTGCTTGAAGGATTTGATTGATATCCTCATCTGAATGATGAGAAGACAATGAAGAAGATGAATGTGCACTCGAGTGGGTAGAAGGAGCATCGTCCTCTGCTCTTTCTTTCTCTCGTTCCTCTCTTATCATTTTCTTCTCATAAGACTCATACATTATGCATGGGGGATTCACTTAGTGAACCTCTGACATATCATGTGCTTTCATGGCATATTAAATAATACCCTTAATTTGACTACATATTGGAAAATCCCTCTAAAAATCACATTATTTAACCCCTACCAATATAAACCCAATATAGCTTCCCAATTTAAAAAACCCCTACTTTCACTAGATATTGTAGGTATCCATTTTTTCATTAACATTTTTTACACCCCTTTATATATTTTCATTAACTTTGAGCTCTATTTTTTTATATTTTCAAATATAAAAACCGTTTACCCCCTATATATCCCCCAATATATTATGTCATTTTTTCCTCAATATATATCCCCCAATATGAACCCATGTGGTATGATATTTCTCCCCCAGTGAAGCCCTCGTGACATTATGTCCACCATTTTTGGCATCCTCAGGAGGTTCTTGTACATATCTCTGTTATCCTCCATTTTCTTTCTTGTTGCACGTTCAATCATTCACACTCGTAATTCAGATCAGCGAAAAGACCGCTCTAATACCAAACTTGTTCCAAATCTCCTCAACTATGTTGACACCTAATCCTTGTGATTGGGTAAATATATGTAAATAAATAAATGAGAAATATGAACAGTCATCGGGAGATGAACTGAATAGTCTCTCCCTCATGTATATAATAGACCTACCTGATGGAATAGAACACACGAATCAGTTTTTTCTTAATGGAGTTACTGCCTGGCCTGACATGGTATCAGAGCCAGCTCCTTTTTTTAGCCTTTATGTCTTTGTAACTCCCTAGTCTGCTCCTCTGCTCTCCATATAATTCAGTGACTGTTTACCTGCGCTCTCTGTCTGACATTACCTGCGTTCTGTCTGCCTTACCTGCGCTCTCTGTACCTGTGCTCTCATTGTCTGCCATACTTGCGCTCTCATTGTCTGCCATACCTGCGCTCTCTGTACCTACGCTCTCATTGTCTGCCATACCTCCGCTCTCTGTACCTGCGCTCTCTCACTGTGCTCTCATTGTCTGACATTGCATACTTTGCGTTTCAATCACATCGCTTGGGTTTGGCTTTCCATTGACATCGCTTGGGTTTTGGCTTTTCATGAACGCTGTCACATTGAAGAACGTTGCCCCGGTGGAAAACACTGCTCCGTTGAATGCTGGAGGAAAAGAACGCTGTCACATTGAAGAACGTTACTCCAGGTGGAAAACACTGCTCCGTTGAACGCTGGAGGAAAAGAATGCTGTCACATTGAAGAACGTGGTATTGCTGTTACAGTTATTATTAATACGCATATAGTCACCATTCCGTTGAACGCTGTTACATTTATACGCATATAGTTTTTCAATGAAAACACATATAGATCTGTTAATACGCATATAGTTTTGCGGAAATGGTGTGATTTGAGGTCAAATAAATCAGAGTGGAGCAGCGAAAGCTTCCACTGCTCCATATGTTCTGCCGCTCCTGCGCGTGAATATTTGGGGAGACAGCATGGCTATGCGTGGATGTGGACGGGATACATGCTTTGCTTTGGCCATATTTCCGTAATTTTTCACCACAGTTTTTATGATTGTATCAGCGCAGAAGGTTAAAGGAGTAATAGTTTATTTTTGTGTGGTAGATGTTAAGACTGTGAAGGTGTTTAACTAGCCTTGGTATCACTAAAGAAAAAAAAAGGGGCGTTGAGCAGAAACAATTTTGCTCAAGATTTTCCTTATTTTATTCTGGATTTAAGGAATACAATATATTGATAATGGTGCAATGAGCAATTCCTTCTTGTCAAGGGCATGGATGCTTGATATATTGTATGAAATAAGGTTGAAATCACAACTGGTGATATTCTATATGGATAAAATATAGTTTTTCTCTTTGTTAGTAGAAGTATTTTTTTATAGTACACAGATTTTTTCTTGCTAGCAGAAGTATTTTTCTATCAGCAGAAATAATTTTTTACAGAATGCATTCAATCATATCCATGGTGGGAATAGTTCTCACTGGCAAGGAGAACTATCCTGAATGGTCCCGGATGATAAAACACACCATCATTTTCAATGGGTTGTGGAAATGAGTGTGTGTCGGAGAAGGAAACAATGACCCAGTACAGCCTACCTCAGACAAAGACCTCGTCATTTGGGAAAACAAGAACATCAAAGCTTATGCATTAATCGTAGCATTTGTAAATGAAGAGGTGAGTCGCCATATTTCGTCATATTCAACTTCCTTTGAAGCCTTACAAAAGCTGAAAGAACTCTATGACTCACATTTTGCACTTGAAGTTGTCCAACTCATGATTAAACTCTTCACTCTTGAACTGCAAAATAATGATCCTCTTGCTTTTGCATCTGAAGTAAAATCAATAATGCATGATATCAAATCCACTAAGGTTGAATTGGATATTCCTCTTATCACTTTTCTCAAGGCACTTTATCCTACTTACTCCAATTATCTTGAGTCATTGCAAGTAAATGGAAATCTCAAAGATATAACCTTTGACTCTCTTGTGAAAAAGTTTTCTGAAAGAGAGAAAGATTTTGGAAAGAAGATAGCCCCTGAATCTTCTGAAGAGGCTGTGTGCCTTGCTCATAAAGAAAAGAATCTTGCTCAAGATTCTACAAGAGGAAGAGGTGGATGAAGAGGAAGAGGAAGATATTTCAGAGGTGGGGGGGGCAGACATTCTCAAGGAGAAAAGGCAGATTTGCACTGCATTCACTGCAAAAGAAATGGATCACATGATGCCTCTACATGCAAGCTACCATGGGACAAAATTGAGCAGAAAAGAAACCAACAGAAAGGTAAAACTGATGATACAGACAAAGGTAAAGCACCTGAATCCGCTCACTATGTTGTGGCACAATGTAACATTGGAGTAAATGAAGATCTATTTAATGCTTCACTTGATTCTTGGAAAAATGATTGGCTGCTTGATTCAGGAGCAACCTGCCACATGACTCATAGAAAAGATTTTTTTGAAGATTTCACTGACAATGTTGATGGAGCAGTATACTTTGCAGATCAATCAAAAATCAAACCATCAGGGCTTGGCACAATCAGGCTTAAACTGCCTGGTCTTCCAGACTTTCTTTTGGATCATGTTCTATATCTCCCACAGCTCAAGAGAAACTCGCTGTCCTTGGTCCACATCCGCCAGCAAGGTCACTCCATTCATATGTTTGATGGCAAGCTTGAGGTAAGAAAAGCATCTGACCACTCACTTGTCATGAGGGGAATAGAAGAATAAAGGCTTCTCAAACTGCAAGGAACCTCTGCTCATGCACAACATTTCTCATACAATGCTCATCATGAAGAAGGTACACTTCCATCAAGTTTATTATGGCATGCTAGATTTGGACATTTGAACTATGACAATCTCCGCTTGTTGAAGAAAAATGGTGTTGCTGGTTTGCCTACAATTCCTAGGAAACTTAAGCAATGTGATGCTTGTATTCTAGGAAAGCATAGCAAACAGTCTTTTCATGATTCACATTCAAGAGCACATAGGAAATTTGAACTCATTCATTCATATTTATGTGGTCCAATGCATGTTCCTTCTGCAAATGGAAATAAACATATCATGACATTTATTGATGACTACACCAGAATGTGTTGGGTTTATTTATTGAAGAACAAATCTGATGCTTTTCAAACATTCAAGAATTTTCATAAATGGATTGAAAATGATGCACAATCTCATATTGGGTCTATTCGCACTGATAATGGAAAAGAATACACATCAAATGAATTTGAAAACTATCTTCGCCAACATGGGATCAAACATCAAACAACTGTGCCTTATAATCCCTAACAGAATGGTGTAGCTGAAAGAATGAATAGGACAATCTTAAATATGGTACGATCCATGCTCTTCTTCAAAAATGTAAAGATAATGTTTTGGGCTGATGCTGTTCTATGTGCTGCATATATAAAGAATAGATGTCCATCTAATGCTATATGAAACAAGACTCCATATGAAATGTGGTATGGACATGTTCCTTCGGTAAAGCATCTCAGGGTCTTTGGTTCCACCTGTTATGCCTTGATACCAAAGGTACATAGAAACAAACTTGGTGCTAGAAGTCGTAAGTGTATTTTCTTGGGGTACTCAAACACCTCCAAAGCATACCGTCTCTATGATGAAGTAAATAAGAAGTTTGTTGTATCTAGAGATGTAATTTTTTCTTGAATCATCCAAAACTGACAATGTTGTTGAGCGGCAACTTGATCACTTGGATAGATTCGCAAAATAAAAATCATTTCAAGAATTTGATAATCAGATTCCACATCTTTAAGGGGGGATTCCTATACTAGATCAACATGTGGAATCTTCTTTTGAAGAACACTCTCCCCTGCATGAAACTCCAACAACGAATGATGCTTTAAGTGACGTAATTGATAGAATCGGGAGACTCAATCTTGATTCAGTCCCAACTCAATCAACGGAGCAACCTGGACCATCTCAGAAAGGTCCCCCAAAGTGGCTGACAAAGACACTTGAAAGTGTTCATCCTGATGAAGTTGAAAAGACAGGAACCAAAAATTCAAACTGGCAAAATGAAGGTGATGTAGATGACTCTAATTCACCTGTTGATATGGATGTGTCTTATGATTGTGAATTGAACTTGTCTATAGATTTTAAACCAACTTCCTTCAAAGAACTTGATTCTCATGATGAATGGAAAGAAGTGATGCAAAAGGAGTATGATGCCCTCATAAAGAATGGCACTTGGAAGCTGGTTGATCCTCCATTAGGAACCAAACCAATTGGCTGCAAGTGGGTCTACAAGAACAAGTATAAAGCTGATGGCTCACTTGATAGCACAAAGCTAGGCTTGTGGCAAAAGGTTTTGCACAGAAGGAAGGGGTCGATTATGAGGAGACTTTTTCCCCCACAGCGAAATGGGATACCATCCGGACACTCTTTGCACTAGCAGCTCAAAACGGTTGGAAAGTCCATCAAATGGATGTAAAAACTGCTTTCTTGAATGGAGATCTAAAAGAAAATGTTTTTATGTCCTAGCTTGAAGGATTTTCTGTGGAAGGACATGAACATAAAGTATGCAAACTTGTGAAGTCCTTGTATGGCCTCAAACAAGCACCGCGAGCCTGGTATGAAAAACTAACTGAGCATCTTCTGAAACTCAATTTCAATCATTTTGATCTTGATGATGCAACTTTATTTGTCAAGAAAGTTGGCAAAACAATTGTATATCTTGTGGTATATGTAGATGATCTTTTAATGACAGGGAACAATGGGAGCTACATTGCATCCATAAAGAAGGAATTGGGGAAAAGTTTTGAAATCACTGATTTGGGCTATGTTCATTACTATCTTGGCATTGAAGTAACCCAAAATCCAAAGTCCATATTTCTTTCTCAAAAGAAATACATTGGAGATTTGTTGAACAGGTTTGGCATGACAGAGTGCAATCCTCTTACTACTCCAATGGAACAAAACTTAAAGCTCACATCTATTGAAGGAAAAGAATTTGAGGATGCAACAAAGTATAGACAACTTGTAGGAAGTCTCAACTACCTAACTACTACCAGACCAAACATTTCATTTGCTGTTGGAATCCTCTCCAGGTTTATGCAAAAGCCTTGTGAGGGACATTGGTTTGCTGCAAAAAAAGTTCTAAGGTACTTGAAGGGAACTCAAGACTTTGGAATCAAGTATACACAGGTGGACGACTTCAGCTTGATTGGATACTCTGATTCAGACTTTGATGGAGACAAAGAAACTGGAGTATCAACTTCAAGATATGCTATGAGTCTTGGATCAGGAGCTATCTCCTGGAGATCACGCAAACAATCAGTTCCAGCAGATTCCACAATAGAAGCAGAATACGTGGCAGCAGCTGAAGCAACAAAATAAATTGTGTGGCTCAGGAAATTTTTTGAAGATTTGCAGGTAAAACAAGTACAATCAACTCCACTCATGATTGACAATACCTCTGCAATAAAGTTGGCCAAGAACCCAAAGTTCTATGATCGAATGAAGCACATCAATACTAAATATCATCTGATTCGACATCATGTTGAGGCCAAAACAATCCATCTCCGTCATTGTTCCACAAATGAGCAAATTGCAGACATCTTCACCAAAGTGCTTGGAAGAGAAAAGCTTGAACGATTCAGAACGATGCTTGGACTCACCAACATCCCTTCAGATTAAGGGGGGTAATGTTGATACTTAATCCTTGTGATTGGGTAAATATATGTAAATAAATAAATGAGAAATATGAAGAGTCATCGGGAGATGAACTGGATAGTCTCTCCCTCATGTATATAATAGACCTATCTGATGGAACAGAACACACGAATCAGTTTTTGCTTAATGGAGTTACTGCCTAGCCTGACAAACTACTGAAATTATCCAAGATCTTTTACTTCTGTGATGTTAGCAAAATTTCATATAAAAGAGTATAAAAGAAGCATATGTGCATACTAAAAGAAGAGGAAACATAATGACGATCAACAAATCAAGAACACAACACATTGATAATGGAGTTCACCCAGTGTGGGTTACGGGTCTAGGCCCTGGTGTCTGGAGTGGGGAGGTCTCTCCATTAAATGTTGCAAATGATGAGGATGTACAAGGCATAGTCTTTGTCATTACAAGGATGAATACCCTCAACTAGAGTGGTTTGTTTCTCCACGAGACGTTCTCCCTAGAGGAACTCTCACTCAAATGGGTCCTCCTTCAGCGTGACAAGATAAACAAATCTTACATGATGTGGAAACAAGTATCCCTCAACATAATGTTAATCAAGAATCTCAAGAATAAAGACATCATCTAAACATATCAAGAAGAAATACATGGCATAACTGCATCATATATCTCCACTTTTGAAGATGGCCAAAAAATTCAAAGCTTAGCTATTGAAATTGACTTCACCACTGAATTCCTGGTGATGCATGGTGTAAAATCGACTGTAAACTTGTCCAATTATGACACCGTCAAATTTTGGACCCTCAAGCATCTTGAAGATTTCCCCAAAGATTCCTTCTTGAAGATGGCCGAAAAATACACTACCCAAATGAAGATTCTGAGCAAACCATTATGATCCCTATGAAATTCTATGAAAAATGACTATAAAGTCGGTATCATTCAGACACTGTAAAAAATCAGCATACAAAGGAATCTAAAAATTCCTCAAGATTCTCCAAAGATTTCTTGTTTTTGGACACCTGGATTTCTACTACTCAGATGGAGATTCTGACTACATGGTTGAGCTCCTGGCGAGAAAACATACAAAAATGACTATAAGCATGTCAAATTCTGTCACGGGCATCTCTGATCCTCAACGAAATCCTTTTTGGCATTTTAAGATTCTCGCTCATGGTTTCGGGCGCTCATGGTTCCGCCGTTGGTTTCGTCCTCTGCCTTCCTAGTTCCATCTTCTCAGCGCTAATCCATCTACTTGAATGACATTTAAATGTTTTTATATAGCAGAGAGGGCAGAGTTTCAACGTGGGTTGTTGGCCCGTTTGAGTCATTGGCAAATAATACGGGCGTGGCCTCGGTTCCACGTCGCCCGCATATGGAACATTGTTTTGGCATGGAGGTTATTTTTAATCGGCGTGCGGTCAATTCTAATGTCATGGTTTAAAGGCAAACAATTGACGTATATCATTTTTTTGGTTTAATGGTTTTGGTTGGTACCACATGGTATGACCATATGTAATGGAAATTTGTTATGCCATTTAATATGGCTTACCATATTATCAACAAAATTTTGTTATAACATCTAACTTATATATCCGTTGAATGGTTTTTGACCATACATTCGTTGGGTTTCTTAATAACCATTATAACCATGGCATGTGGTTATATCATATGATTTTTTTATATTTTTGGTTATTATGATATAGTTATTTTAATAACCATCAATTGTTTTTTAATTTTTTTTTTTTTTTTTTTTGGGGGATTTTGGCTTATATGAGATTTTTAATATTATGTTAATTTTTTTTGTTTTTTTTGTGTAGGGCTAAGATACCATTGTTGGAGTGCCATGTGTCAAGGGATTATTGGTCAATTAGTCACCACATATACATAGTGGGTCTCATTTTCCTGTGTAACCTGCAAACTTCGCACGACGATAAGTTGTTCATACGGAATCAGATTTGAGTACCATCTACGTTTTTGGAAAGATCTTGACGAGCTCTATGACTTGGTTCTGGTTTCACTTCCATTTGGACACTTTGAGTTTTGATCTATTTTGAGCCCTCTTTGACCTCTGAGCATCTCTAGAGCCACCTGGACCAATCACAAACTTCAAGAAGAGAAACATCACGCAAGACCTCATATGTGAAGGGCTTGATCTTGCAGGGAAGGTGGCATTGATGGCTGACGCAAAGATCTCACCCTTGGTGAAGCCACCCGATGGTGTACGACTGTGGGTGTGTTTTGGTCGGTAGACCCAACCACTTCATGACCTAAGCTAAAATGAGGTTCTTTTGGCTCTCGTTGTCGACAATGAATTGCAGCAGAGAACTATTCGCCCACATATGTGAGTGGAAGAGGTGCTCCTCGTCGTCTATATCTTCATGATCATTCTTCTAGATCTTGGTGGTGGAAATGGTGGCATTGGGCTCTGTGTTAATAATCTTCTTTCCTTTGTCATTCCCCATGTCGGGTTCTGACTCAGAGTTAGAACATGCATCTACTTTAGAAGCCTTTAGCTCGACCACTAGTGACTGCTTGGCCCGACACTCACTTGTGTTATGAGTGGGGCTCTTATGGAACTCACACCATTTTCCCATGTCGTTCTTTGTCTTTGTGGTGTTGTTCTTTGGTTGTGGCTTCAATGTGTTTCCTTGGGTTGCACTGCCTTAGATTTGTCCTTTGTTCTGTGGTTTGGGGGTGACTTTCTCTTGCTTTGGATTCATAGATCCAAATTCTTGCTTCTTCTATTTAAATTTCTACTCGATCTTGACAACGTATCAATAGGCAGCGCTGAGCGGGGAGATGTCCTTGAATTCCATCTCTTTCTAGATGTACTTATGTAGATAGCTGCGAAACTTGAGTAACAAATCCTGCTCAGAATCCTTGATACCCAACCTCGTTCGAAGGGTATGAAAAATATTTATGAACTCTGGCACATCTTGGTCCCTTCCCTGTCGCAATGTGGTCCATTTTATGTATTTATCTTCATAGCTCTCGAGAGGGTAAAACTGCTCTGTGATGTTATCTCAAAAAGAATTCCAAGTGGGTGCAACTAAGAATAGTGAGGGTTTCACTCTTGTCCCTCTTCTCGTAGTAGGTTTCCGACCAGTCCTTGACATGGAGTGTGGCTATGAGGAGTGAAAAAACAATATTTTCCTGGTTGGAAAAGTCATGAACCGAGAAATACCCTTCTACCATATTTAACCATTTATCTACAACATCTGAATCTATCTGACCTTCAAATATGGGGATGTCAAATTTAACTTGTACCTTAAAGGGAGTGACACTCCTAGAGTGGTTGCCGAAAGAAGATGTGTCACTTGTGGGTAGCCATCGAAGGACCTGGGAAAGGTTTTCCATCATTGAGTTCCTCAGTCACTTAAGGGATTCTTCAAACAATATTTTGAAAGGATCTTTTGCACCCTTGTCTTTCTTTTCATCCTCCACGGAAGATCGCCGAGGTTTGCGAGGCTGGTCTTGCAAATGTTCAACTAGTTCGAGCCCTAACTCCTTAAACCTGACCTTGCTATGGACATTCATCGATTAATAGAGAAAGAACATACCTGCTCTGATACCACTGATCCGAACTTAAAATGGAATGCAACAAAATACAGATACAACCACAAATACAAAGATGTAGCATAAATAACACTTCATTTCATTAATATCAAAGGACTGAAATATGCTTACAAACACAATGGAAATAAAATACCTCGGGTGACGGTAACATATCTCTGAGAAGAGATATGACATCTACATGCCTCTGAACTATGCTATAATGAGGCTCTAAGGTCTATTTATTAATGAGAAGTAATGGAAAACCATAAGCATCAAAAAACCTAACCCTAGAAGATGAAGCGCCAAAACTATGGGTCTCGTTTGAGTAAATAGGTACATCAACTTACCAGGGTCGTAACTTTGGCATATGATCTCTGTTTGATGTGCATAATACCTTGTTAGAGATATCTATCCAAAGACTAAAAATTTCAACTACAAACATATTTAGAACACTTTGGTTTTCATGTTTTCCAAAAAAATGTCGTTTATGGCCTCAAAATGACAATGGAAGTTCAAGACCTGAAAAATTGCCAAAAATAGTAACTATGCTACAATTTAGCAAATTGAAAAACTAAAAGAAACGGTGGTGGGGTCCAAGTGGAATAGGCAGGTGGCCACAAATATTCATATGGATTAGTCCTACCTCCTTAGTTAGCAATGGTCTCCATTGCGCTGAGTGCCTCCATGAGATGGGGAAACTTCTGCTGAACTTGGTCCGTGGTGAGCCACTTGCCTTAGTGCAGGAGTTGGCTAACTTTGACAACCCAATATAGTTGGACCTTCTATTGGTGAGTATTATTGATCTGTGTGTCCATGATCAAATTAGTTATGGTCTGTTCCATGCATTATGGGTTTAACTCTGTTGGTGTGAGCTCTTCTGTAATGTTTGATTTGTCCTTTAATGATGGAAAGTATGGTGAAAGGCGGTCCACATTGAACATTCGGTGCAGGGCAAGGAATGGTAGAAGGATGAGCTCAAAAGAATCATCCCATACATCCTTAGTGATGGTGTATGGTGCATATTGGAGTGGGCGAAGCTTGCGATGGGGCCCAGTGAGATGCTCCTGCAAATGTAACAAAACTTTATCGCCCACTTATAACTTGTGTGACACTTGACGCTGATCATGACACTGCTTGTACTTATCATTGGATTTGTCCAATATGTCATGGACCTACTGGCGGATGTGTTGAATAGGGAGTGATTGGTTCTAGTCGGTTTTTATTTCACTTTTATAACATGTGTAAATTAACTTCTATAACATGACCATGTTCTTAAATTCATTGACTTTTGTCAATCTGCAAGAGTTCTCGAAATTTGTATTACTTCTCACCTATTTCCGCTTAACCTTTTAGGAGTGGCAGAAGATTGATATCCTAACATTGTGGCGTCAACCCTCTTTGATATATTTATCAATGATTTAACCCCTTAATTTGTGCCTCTCCAACATGAGTTTTGGTGTAAAAGAATTGTGCAAAAGTCTTCATGACCCTTTAACTTGCCAAATATTTTTAGAGGCTAAAAGACAATATAAGCTTGAAAGGGAGATCCATGTTACCTCATATGGATAGGAATTTGCCAACATTGAAACCTTTACATATGTTAAACTCGTGTCCCCCAAACCATATGAAGATGTTAATACTAATCTCATGCCTCCTTGCTTGATGCATTTCTCTTTCAAACAAACCCATAATTTCATGCATGAAATGACAATCATGATCCTAAGACTGACCTCAACCTTCTTTATCCCATGAACAATGTTACTCATGATGATTATAAAGAAGAAAGGTTGAATCATGGTGATGAGAATAGCTTTCCTACTTTGCATGACCAATCTTTCTTTTGGGATACTGATAAAGAGGTTTTCACTTTTGATTTTGAAAATGCCTCAAACTTCCTGGATATTAATGATCATACATTCTTTCATGATCTAGAGGAAGAAATTTTCACTTTTATTCCTGGAAATTCCTCTTGCTTTCTTGATATGGATGATGAGACATTATTTTATGAACTTGAGAAGGAAGTCACTATTTTTTATCCCGGGATGTGTAGTATATCTAGGGGGGATAGTATGGAGTACAGAGGGAGATACTAGGGGGAATAATGTAATAATGTGATGCGCCATAGTTAATAAATAAAGTGGTTAACCCACATAATGTAAGGGACAATAAGAAATTATCAATAATGTGATAAGCCCATTGTATTAGATATATGTATTGAGAGAACCATGGTATTGTATGTATGGATCCTATATAGAGGCTAGAGGCTCCCCATTGAGAGATGGAAATGATTATTGTATTGACAAGCATATGGATTGTGGAGTGTTCTCCTCCCTTAAGGAGTAATTGTATGGTCTTACCCTACCTCAAGGGTTTGATATTAATAAAGAGAAGGAGAACACTCCACAAGCCATATGCTTGCAATACAATATTCTTTGACATCTCTCAATGGGGAGTCTCTAGCCTCTATATAGTATTCATACAGAAAATACCATGGGTCATGACCATGGTTCTCTCAATACCATATATCTAATATAATGGGCTTATCACATTATTGCTAACTACTTGTGGTCCCTTACATGATGTGGGTTAACCACTTTATTTATTAACTATGGCCCAACACATTATTACATTATTCCCTTGCGTACCTTCCTCTGTACCCCATTGATCCAGGTGGATGTTGGTTGCCACCCGCCTTTCCCACTTGGACCCCCACAGTTGTCTCTTTCAGCTTTTCAGTTTCCTTATTTATAGCACAATTTACTATTTTTTAGCAGTTTTTTGGATCCTGGACTTCCGAGGCCATTTTGAGGCCCTAAACTATGTTTTTTGGGAAATATGAGAGCCACATGGGTCCATGGACAAATGTTGCTCTTCCCAAAGTTATAGTTCTCAGATAGATCTTTCTAACAAGCTATTGTACGCGTAAAACAGAGATCGGGTGCCAAAGTTACGACCCCGGGAAGTTGATGTACCAATTTACCCAAAATGGGGCCCACAGTTTGGCATTTCATCTTCTAGGGTTAGGTTTTTGGATGTTTAGGGTTTTCCATTGTTTCTCAACAATAAATAGGCCTTTGAGTCTCATTGTAACATAGTTCAGAGGCATGTAGATGCCACATCTCTTCTCAGAGATAAGTTACCATCACCCTAGCTGATTTATTTCCATTTCTATTTGTAAGCATATTTCAGTATTTTACATTAATTAAATGAAGCATTATTTCTGATGCATCTCTGTGTTTATGGTTATCTCTCTAAGTTGTTGCATTCCTACTTAAATCTGGATCAGTGGTTTCAGAGTGGTCTGCTTTTTCTCTATTTTTCTTTGCATGTCCCCAACAAGGTCGGGATATAAGGAGTTAGGGCTTGAACTGGTCGAACCTTTGCAAGACCAGCCTCGCAAATCCCAACGACCTCCCATGAAGGATGAAAATAAAGACGAGGGGGCAGGAGATCCTATCAAAATCTTGCTCAAAGAAGCCCTCGAGTGATAAAGGAATGCAATGATGGACAACTTTGCCTAGATCCTTCAGCTGCTACTAAGGGGAGACACATCAGCTTCCAACAACTACTCTGGAAACGCCACACCGTTTAAGATACAAGTTAATTTTGAAATCCCCATATTTGAGGGTTAGATAGATGCAGATGTCATAGATAAATGGTTAAATCTGCTAGAAGAGTATTTTTCTATTCATGATTTTTCCAGTCGGGAAAAGATTATTTTCACTCTTCTCAAAGTAGCCCCCCACGTCAAGGACTGGTGGGCAACCTATTGCGAGAAGAAGGATGAAAGTATGGGCTCACTATTTTCAGCCTCACCCACTTGGAATTCATTTCGGGATGCCATCAAGGAGCAATACTACCCTGTCAAAAGCTATGAGGACAAATACATAAAGTGGACCACGCTCCGATAGGGAAGGGACTAAGATGTGCCAAAATTCACAAATATTTTTCATACCCTTCGCACACTATTAGGTATCAAGGACTCTGAGCTACATTTGGTACTCAAATACCGTGGCTGCCTACACAGATACAACCAGGAAGAGATGGAGCTCCTAAACATCCTCGCTCGGTGCCACATGAAAAGAACAACACCATGAAGTCAAAGAAGGATACAGGAAAGTGGTGTGAGTTCCACAAGAGTCCCACTCATAGCACAAGCGAGTGTTAGGCCAAGCAGTCGCTAGTGGCCGAGTTGAAGGCTTCCGAACCAGATGCATGTTCCGACTCTGAGTCATAACTCAACAAGGGGAATGGAAAAGGGAAGCAAATCATTGATGCGGAGCCTAGTGCCACTATTGCCATTGCTGAGATCTGGAACAATGAGACCGAAGATCCAGAGGAGGGGGAGTGCCTTTTCCACTCACATATGTGGGTGAAGGGTTTGCCGCTACAATTCATTATAAACAGTGGCAGCCAAAAGAACCTCATTTTAGCATAGGTCGTGAAGCGGTTGGGCCTACCAACTACACGACACCCGCAGCTGTATAGTATCGGGTGGCTTCACAAAGGACGAGATCTCCTAGTTTGCCAGTAGTGCCACCTCCCCTACAACATCAAACCCTTCACAAACGAGGTATTGTGTGATGTGCACCTCTGGATGTTTGTGATGTATTATTAGGCCAACCATACTTGTGGAGGTGACATGCTATGTATGAGTCAAGGCCTTGTGCTGTCATTATTTCTTTATGTAATTCATTATACAAGATACTAGAGATAGCCCCACCTACCACCACCTCTTTGATCACTGCCAAGAAAGGCAACATGCTCATCTCCCAGACTAGGAAATTCATTTTCTGTCTCGTTTGCTCATAAAGTAAGGGGAAGATCATTGCCACATCCATGACCCCCGCAGAGGGTTCCTCCACACAGCAGTAGCAACAGAGGGATACAGTCATGAAAGAACACAGGAAAATCTTCTCCTCACCCACAAGGGTACCACACAAGTTTCAGGTGGGTGACAAAGTCTGGTTGCATCAACAGAAAGAATGCCTTACCAGAACCCATCAGAATCTCAGAACACTCCGACATGGTCCTTACACCATTACCAAGGATATGGGAAACAATTCTTTGGAGCACAACATTTCCTCATTCCTTCGCTTGCACCAAGTATTCAATGTGTACCATTGTCGACCATGCTTCCCACCATTACTAGACACATCCGAGATTGCAGAACAACTCACTAGGGACCAAGTTTAGCAGATGGAGGAACTTAATGTAATGGGGACCATTGCTTCCTAAGGGGGGAGGAATGATCCAGGTGGATGTTGGTGGCCACCCACCTATCCCACTTGGACCCCCACAACTGTCTCTTTCATCTTTTCAGTTTCCTTATTTGTAGCACAATTTACTATTTTTTAGCAGTTTTTCGGGTCCTGAACTTCCGAAGACGTTTTGAGGCCCTCAACGACGTTTTTTTGGAAATCTGGGAGCAACATGGGTCCATGGATTGATGTTTCTCTTCCCAAAGTTATAGTTCTCAGATAGATCTTTCTAACAAGCTATTGTACACGTCAAACAGAGATCGAGTGCCAAAGTTACGACCCCGGGAAGTTGATGTACTAATTTACCCAAAATGGGGCCCACATTTTGGCGTTTCATCTTCTAGGGTCAGATTTTTGGATGTTTAAGGTTTTCCATTATTTCTCAACAATATATAGGCCTTCGAGCGTCATTGTAACACAGTTCAGAGGCATGTAGCCACCACATCTCTTCTCAGAGATAAGCTACCATCGCCCTAGCTAGTTTATTTCCATTTCTGTTTGTAAGCATATTTCAATATTTTACATTAATGAAATGAAGCATTATTTCCACTGCATCTCTATGTTTATGGTTATCTCTATAAGTTGTTGCATTCTCGCTTAAATTCGGATCACCCATACTATCCCCCCTAGGTATAGTACATGATGTCTTGTCAATTAGTTCAATTGAGCTTGAAATTTTTTAATTTGCAATGCCTAAGGAACTTTGTAATGTGAATAACATTCAGGATCAAGTTGGTGAATTTCTTAATGTGAACCTTGGTTGTATTACACATGAATCATTTTGTGCTTCCAGTATGGCAGGTGAATGCAAGTGCACACTTGTTGGTTGGCATATCATGTGGCATGGCCAATAGTACTTTTGGATTCTTTTTAAGCCATTTCCAATGCTACATATGCTTGTTGGTTGGTGGGACATTGTCCTTGCTTGATTACCACCTAACAAGCCATGAGTCTTGCAAATAAGACTTAAGAATAATTTCCTTACATTATGTATCATCTTTTATACAAAATGGATCTTGGATAGACTTCTAAGTCTAAAGTGTTCCTCACAGAGGAAAATGAAAGTCCAAGGATGCTCCTAGAAATAGTCCTATTGCATAGATCTTTTCATTCTGAATCTACTGCAATTTGAATGGGATAAAACGGACCTCAGATGTAGAATTTATCGCAGAAAGAAGTTGCCCTTTTTCCTTTGAAAAAGAGGAAAAATCTTCAAAAAATGGCATAAAAGTCTTTATAAAGGAAATCGCATTACAAATGGTTCAAAGGACAGACTTAAAGTGGAGGCGGAAGAGACCCCCTATCACTAATTTCTGACATATTAGGTCAGAGGCAGGCATGAATGTGATGTCGGGACCCCGGGCGGAGTCGATTGCGATATGCGATGAATCAGATTGGCGGATCGACATCAGTGATGTACAGAACCCCTGGGCCATAGCGAATGCGGCATGCGATAGGGATCTGTCGCATGCCATCTTAGCTTTTGGTTCGGAAATGAGATCAATGGTGAGGATTAAATCAACAGTCGGGAGATCGACGATCCTTGACATAAAGGACCGATGCGATAACGATATACGATGTGATCTGGACTGTCTGATGGGGGATTAGATCAATGGTCCAGATTCAATCAGCAATCGGCGATTGACGAACCTTGATAATAGGGCCAATGCGATTTACGATAGCAATAGGCCGATAAGGGTCTAACTCGATAGGGATTATGGACCTGATTGCATAAAATTTGAAGTCCAGAAACACGAGATTTCTTTGTATTTCCTGTGTATTGGGTTTTTTGATCATTTCGCCATGCGATAGTGAATTGCGATAAAATGGCGGACCTGATGGGTTTATAGGGGCAATTTAATGGAATTTCAAGTCTGGATTTCATGCCTGATAGTGTATTTTCAGAAAAAACTCTGTGTATTGGATTTTTCTCCATTTTCAGGTTTACTCCTGAGAGAAGGCCTCGATCCCTCTGTAACAGCCCCTGATCACTGTGCCATGTTGCAAGCGGGCATTTTTGGTAGACAATGATGTGTTTGAAGCCACAGAGCCACAGAGCCAGATGGCTAGTCAAACAGACAACGCGTAGAGAAGCCACAGAGCTGCAGGGGAGTAATGACACGTAGAGAAACGACTGGGGAAGCCGTAGAGCCGGGAGAATACCTTAAAGAAGCCAGAGAGCATGATTGAGGGTGGCGCTTGATAGATAGCTCAATTGACAGCATCGAGTTGTTGCTAAAGGTCATTGGAAGGTTGCTAAGGGATGCTTGGAGGTCGCGCGATCCATTGATGCACACAGAGGCCGAAAGAAGATCATGAGAGCCAGAGCTAGAGCCAAGAGCCAGAGCCAGAGCCGAGAGCGAGAGCACCAGAGCTGCAAAGCCAAAGCCGAGAGCGAGAGAACCAGAGCTCTAGAGCCAGAGTGCTTGATAGAGGCATAGCCACCAGAGGTTGGAGGTAGAACCTCAGAGCCATAGAGCTCAAAGCAGACTTCCAAGAGCTGTGATGCCATAGTAAAGCTACAGAACAATGAAGGGTCGAAATGATCAGCTGTTGTTGGTGTCAAAGAGGGCTGAAGACAGAAGAAGGCATTCCAGAGATAGCTAATAGGATTCTGAGGGAGTTGGTGCAAGCTAAAGCAAGATCGCTTAGAGTGCTGATTGAAGGACTTGAGTCCAGGGAAGCCTAGATCTGTCATCAGAGTGAGGACAGCAGGCGGGATAAGATGGCATTCTAAACCCATAGGTTTAGTGTAAACCAATGGAGTTGAGCATGGAGCTTGTAAAATATTTCTTGCCATAATCCCAGAGAGCCTAGTTGAGTTGAATAGAGCTCAAGGAGACATAGCCCAAGAGTAAAGGGTGAACTCTATATTTTTTTTTGTTGTTGTGGTTCACGGACACCCTGGTCAATGGGTGGCACTACGTCCATAGAAAAATCTAGGCTGATTGACCTCGAAGGGAATCTAGCCCCGTGGCCCACTAGCTAGGTCTGACCCCAAGGGCTTTGGGGAGAATGGACCCTGTGACCTCCCGATGGCGAGGCATTTATTTTGACCAACTGAGCTAACCCTTGGGGCTGGATGAATTCCATATTATATTGTTGTTATGTGTTATTGCTTCTTGCTGCATTGCATTTGCTACTTATTTTCTATTCTATTTACTATTATATGTATTTTATGTCACCATAAGCAAGTGAACTTAAAGCACATAACCAATTTTAAAACAAACATAAGCATACACCTATTTTCAAGCATTACTAATTATGCATTTGGTTAATCAATAAATCTTGGGAATATTTAAGCTTTGGAAGTGAGAGAGGTTCTTCTAAGCTCACAAGGAGCCTTTAGTTTCCCATTTTTAGATTAGGTAGTATCAGAGCTTAAGATTGGTTAACCCCACCTTCAAAGAAGGTTACATCAGAATGCTTGATTGACAGAGCAAAGATTGCTTGTCTGAAAGGTGTTTATACAGTCAGAGGTTGATTTTGTGCTTGTTTATACACTGACTATTGTTTGAGTTTACAGAGGTGAAGGGAAAGCTATTGATAGCTTAGTCTAGGAAGGACAAGAAAGAAGAAGGGCCCTAGGAATTCTTCTATCCCAAAGGACCTCAAAGTAATCCCTGAAGCACAAGAGGTTTGTTGTAAAAGGTTGCTTGAATAAGCTCTTTGTTAATCTTGTTTGAAGTTCTTTTATTCATTGGCATAATGACAACTTCTACAAGTGAGTCCTCAAATTCTTCTTTCTTCACAAGAGTTTTTGATGAAGACATGAAGCAAGACTTGTCCACCATGATGGATATGGTGAGAGAAATGTATGAGGATGGGAGGAAGAGCAGCATACTTAGAGAGTAGTCGAATTTCGTGGAGGAAGAGAAGCTGTTGCTTTCTGACAAATTACAGGAAATGGAGGGGCAACTTCATATTGCAAATATGAACCTGAAAAGGATGCATGAGTTGGAGACACAGATCTTTGTTGCCAAAGAAGCCTTGGTCAAGTATCAGCTTGAAGAAGAGGTAAACCATTAGAGTTTGTCTTCAAATTCTTCTAAGAATGTTTATATTATTTCTTTTGAAAAACATACCAGAGGCATAGGTTCCAAGCTAATGTCCAAGATGGGCTATGAGGGAAAAGGCTTAGGTAAGTACACACAAGGTATTGTTGAGCCAATAATGGTTGAGGAAAGGCCTAAATATTTGGGTCTTGGATATGGACAGTCTTATGGAAAGAGTTCCAAAGCTTCCATGAAGGCCATTGAAACAGTTCCAAGAAGGAGTTTCATTTTAGGTCCTCTACCTCTAGAGTGTGAAGATTGTATTCAGGAGGAATGCAATAACTTGAAACATCATTTGCAGGATGCAGGTGTTCAAAAGCACACACTTTAACTAGAGAGTTGTGGTGACTCTAGTAGTCTTGAAGAGATTGATGGTGTTCCAAAGGGAGCCACTTCTTCATTTGCTTCACCTCCTCATGGAGGCAATAAAGGTGAAAGAGAAAGGTATAAATCTGGTTCTAATCATATTCCTTTTGATTTTGCAAAGCATGATAAATTTCCACATAGATATGGGAACAAAATTGCATGTTCCTTTTGTGTTTTGGATAACCATAATGTTTCTAGATGTTGGAAGAGAATGGCCACATACAGGAAACTTTTGAAGGAAAGGAAGCAAGAATCCAGAGGTCCATTGGACAAGGCAAATCATCTTGTCAAGAGGATGCACATGTGTTGCACCTACTACCACAAGTAAGGGAATCTTGTTGAAAAGTGTTGGACTCTGAATCGAAAAATGCTTCCACAAAATCTGAAGAAAGTGGAAAGAGAAGATGGCAGAAATGGAAAGGAAGAATCCATGATTGATGTGTTTCAGGATGATTCACATGTTGATGATGATGTGTAGACAAAGGTAGTACCTTTGACAGGGTGAGAAATGGTTAGAGTTCTTATCCAATTAAGGTTGCATGTCTATTGATGCATCTACTTGCATTTGTTTGTTAATGGAATGCAAGTTGCAAGATTTTTCCAAGATGGTGAATTGAAAAAGGTTGAGTAGGAGACTCACTTTGTTGCTGCAACATTATATTTCATTTCAGATTCGAAAGTACAGTGTGCTTAAGTGAAAGTTGAAGGATGAAATGTATGCATGAGAATGTTGTGCATGTACACAGGGAAGCTGATGATTTCCTTGTTTTTGAACATGTGTGTGTGATTAACTTGAAGGGTTGATTGCTTTGACATACATGTGATGCAACGTTGACTTGGGATAAGTTAACTTGGTCTCCAAGATGGAGATAATGATGAAGTGTTTCATCTTTTGAAAAAGAGTCCTAATGGTCTTTTTCTACATGCTTGACTTGAAGGGTCATTTGTTCTAAAGGCATGTTTTGTGGGCTTGTTATCTAGTCCACCATTTTTATGCAGATGTAAGACATGTAGGTTTCATAAGATGTGAAATCTGTTTCTTTTGTTGAAGTAGGAGTTTAGAGCATCCAGTTGTTGTTTGTATTTCTATTGTTGTTAACAGTTGTTGTTGACAGCTTGTCAAACAGGTATAAATGAAAATTTTGTGGAGCAGATGTACTTCACATTTGTTTGAGCCACCTTGGATAAATCATCAAGGCAGAGAAGTTCAAACTACCTTCTATAACCTTCTCAGTAGGAGTTCTGCATGAAGTCAAGGAGGAAAACAGTTCTTCCCAAGAGGACCAACTCATCTAGGAAGGAAAGTGGTCAAAGGTTTTGGCTCAGAGGCACTATGCAAGGCAAGTGTATGGAGGCTGAAAAAAGAGGGTGATGTTACTCTCATTTACTGTTCAGATCAGTATATCAGTCTTTTGGAGACCAAAAGTTCTTTAGTGGGAAGGCGTGATCCAAAATGGATCTTGGATAGACTTCTAAGTCTACAGTGTTCCTCACAGAGGAAAATGAAATTCCAAGGATGCTCCTCGAAATAGTCCCATTGCGTAGATATTTTCATTCTAAAACTACTACAAAATTGACCTTGGATGCAGAAGTTATCACAGAAAGAAGTTTCCCTTTTTCCTTTAAAAAAGAGGAAAAATCTTCAAAAATGGCCTAAAAGGCTTTATAAAGGAAATTTCATCGCAAATGGTTCAAAGGGCAGACTTAAAGTGGAGGCAGAAGAGACCCCCGATCATCGATCTCTCACATATCGGGTTAGAGGCAGGCATGAATGCGATGTTGGGAGCTCAGGCGGAGCCGATTGCGATATGCGATGAATTGGATTGGCGGATCGGCATCGGTGATGTATGGAACCCCTGGGTTGTAGTGAATGCGAAATGTGATAGGGATCTACGGTGTGCCATCTCAGCCGTGAAATTAGAAATGAGATCAATGGCCAAGATTAAATCAACGGTCGGGAGATCGACGGTCCCGGACACAAAGAGCCGATGCGATAGCGATATGCGATACGATCTAGACCATTTGATCAGGGATCAGATAAATGATCCAGATTCAATTGGTGATCGACAAACCCCAGTAATAGGGCCAATGCGATTTGCGATAGTGATAGGCCGATAAGGGCTAGACCCGATAGGGATTATGGACCCGATTGCATAAAATTTGAAGTCCGAAAACACGGGATTTCTTTGTATTTCCTGTGTATTGGGTTTTCTTATCATTTACCCATGTGATAGCGAATTGTGATAAAATGGCAGACCCGATGGGTTTATAGGGGCGATTTAATGGAATTTCAAGTATAGATTTCATGCCCGATAGTGTATTTTTGGAAAAACCTTTGTGTATTGGATTTTTCTCTATTTTCGGGTTTATGCCTAAGGGAAGGCCCTGATCCCTCTATAAGGGCCCCTGATTATTGTGCCACACTACAAGTAGGAATTTTTGGTAGATAATGATGTGTTTGAAGCCACAGAGCCGCATATCCAGATGGCTAGTCGAACAGACAACGCACAGAGAAGCCACAGAGCCGCAGGGGAGTAATGACACATAGAGAAATGACTGGGGAAGTAGCAGAGTTGGGAGAATACCTCAAAGAAGACAAAGAGCACGATTGAGGGCAGCGGTTGATAGAAAGCTCAATTGACAACAATGAGTTGTTGCTGAAGGTTGCTAAGGGATGCTTGGAGGTCGAGCGATCCATTGATGCATGCAGAGGCCGAAAGAAGCTCATGAGAGACAAAGCCAGAGCCAAGAGCTAGAGCTAGAGCCGAGAGCAAGAGCACTAGAGCTGCAGAGCCAGAGTTCTTGACAGAGGCATAGCCACTAAAGGTTGGAGGCAAAACCTTAGAGCCACAGAGCTCAAAGTAGACTTCCAAGAGCTGTGATGTCATAGTGAAGCTGCAGAACAGTGAAGGGTCGAAATGATTAGCTGTTGCTGGTGTCCAGAGTGGGCTGAAGACAGAAGAAGGCATTTGAGAGACAGTTCAGACGATTCTGAGGGATTTGGTGCAAGTTAGAGCAAGATCACTCAGAGCACTGATTGAAGGAGTTGAGTCCAGAGAAGCATAGATCTATCCTCAGAGTGAGGACAACCAGCAGAATAAGATGGCATTATAAACCCATAGGTTCAGTGTAAACCAATGGATTTGAGCATGGATCTTGTAAAAGATTCTTGCCACAATCCCAGAGAGCCTAGTTGAGTTGACTAGAGCTCAAGGAGACGTAGCCCAAGAGTAAAGGGTGAACTCCATATTATGTTGTTGTTATGTGTTATTGCTTCTTGTTGCATTGCATTTTCTGCTTATTTTCTATTCTATTTACTGTTATATGTATTTTATATTAGCATAAGAAAGTGAACTTAAAGCACATAACCAGTTTTAAAACAAAAATAAGCATACACCTATTTTCAAGCATTACTAATTCTGCATTTAGTTAATCAATAAATCATGGGAATATTTAAGCTTTGGAAGTGGGAGAGGTTCTTGTAAGCTCACAAGGATCCTTTAGTGCCCCATTTTAAGATCAATATTGTATGAAAGCTATGTCTTGAAGTCTTAACTCATGTATGTAAATAAAACTTTTTTAAAATAAAACTTTTTTAAAACTTTTTTACTTTTCAGTTTCCATTCCCTTTAGGTTTTTTTATGATGTTCCATTTTGTGATTTTCACTTCATGTTTCAGTCATTAGTCACCTCTATTTCATTTCACTTCACTTGCCTTTTTAACAAAGTTGTAGGTCCCTAGTCATGTTTGATTGAGTCAAAAATTAAAAGGGGAACATATTTATGCATGATTTATCACTGATGTACTATTTTTTGATGAGATCAAGAGATGGAAGAAAACCATAAATAGCCCCCATGCTCATCCTTACAGATCTTTCTTGATATGACCATGACCCACCTATGTGGAGGTTCTTTGTTTAAGGAAATCTTCACCACACTCGTAGACTTCTTTGCCTCCCCCTTCTCACCTCTGAATTATGAGAGTATTGGATTTCCTATGTGTGGACCTTTGAAGAACTATTTTCTTCTGCACCAATAACATTTTGTTCTTGTTTGTGACATGCCATGTTTCAACAAACTTACTCCTTTTCTACATTCTTGGTTCCTTAGTTCTTGTGGAATCTTATCTTGCACGTCGTTGTAAGCGATGCACTTTGTTGGTTGGTAGATGATAATGACATTTTCGTCTATGTTACCTCTTCATTCTTGATTAGATGTCTCACCTCACTGCATCCAAATTTTGTGCCTCAATCTTTGAATTGGCACCTCCAACATTTCCATGATCATATATCTTAGTTGTGTTCATATAGCATACCTGTTATGAAACCAGCTCAAAAAAAGATAGAAAAGATAGATCAATGCCTTAGAATTCAGCCTCTTCGAGGGGGCAACCTCCTTTACATTACATAAATGAAAAATTCTTGGATCATTCAAATGACAAAACCTCCTTTCTATATATAGGAGTCTAAGGAGTCACAATATAATCCAGCCGACCTAACAATAATAATATAAAGCCACAAAAATAACAATAGAGAGATTCTATGGGGCACAGTAATAACAATATGGGGGCAATAGGGGCACAACAACATTAATAAGGGGTATAACTACAATAGTGATGGGATAATCACTAGTATTATAGGGACCCAACATGCCCCTATCCTTCAAAAAAGTGTTGTCCTCAACGCTTGAGTAGTTTTGGATACTTCTGCATAAAATTCTCATCCTCCCATGTGGAATCTTCAGCGGATAAGTTCTTCCATTTGATAAGATACTCTAAAATTGAACGATTTCGTAACTGTCAAGTTTTTGTTTCTGTGACTGCTTCCGGTTCCAATATAATTTTTCCTTCCTCGTCAAGTTCTAGCAATATTGTTTGAACTGGAAGCTTGTTGCCTATAACCTTCTTTAAACATGAAACATGGAAAACTGGGTGTAATCGAGAAGCTGCAGGAAGCTCCAATTTGTATGCCATAGTACCAATCTTTTGCAACACCTTGTACAGACCATAATACTTTGGTGATAATTTATTATCCTTCTTAGCTTGCTTGAGGGACATTTGCTTATATGGTTGTAGCCGTAGGAATACCCAATCACCTACATCAAAACTTCTTTCACTACGATGTTGATCTGCCTGTTGTTTCATTCTATTCTGTGCCAAAACGAGGTTATCCTTTAAGAGTTGGAGGACTTGTTGTTGATGTTCGATGTGATGTTCCACTGCCTGAACCTTAGAATTTTCTCTTAAATATGATGTGATGGATGGTGGTTGATACCCATAAAGTGCCATAAATGGGGTCATTTTTGTTGCTGTATGGAAGGAAGTGTTATACCACCATTCAGCCAGAGGCAACCATTTGACCCATTGTGTCTGTTTATCAGATACAAAGCAACGAAGATATCCTTCCAAACATTTGTTTACTATCTCAGTTTTCCCATCAGATTGAGGATGATAAGATGAGCTATGAGCTAACTGAGTACCAAGACAAGAAAATAATTCTGTCCAAAAATTTCCAGTGAAAATGGGATCTTTGTCACTTACAATAATCTTTGGGTTTCCATGTAGCTTTTGAATTGTTTCCATAAATGCAGTGGAAACTGTACTGGCTTTAAATGGATGTGATAATGCACAAAAGTGTGCATACTTGGTAAGTCTGTCAACTACCCCCATGATGACACTCTTTCCCTCGGACTTGGGTAAACCTGTGATAAAATCCATTGAAACCTCCTCCCAACGTTGGCTTGGAATGGATAAAGGTTGTAATAGACCCAGTGTCTTAATTGTTTCCACTTTATTTTGTTGGCAAACCAAACATTCAGCGACAAACTTTTGAATATTTGATTTAAGGCCATCCCAAAAAAATTCCTTCTTAACCCTGTGGTAAGTTTTTAAAAATCTTGAGTGCCCTCCTAAGGGAGAAGTGTGCAATTCCATAAGAATCTTTTGTTTTAGCTGGGAATTCTTATAGAGGTATAAGCGGTCTTTGTACCATAACGAATCATTTTTCCAGCTCAATGTACTAGACGTTCTCGAATCTTGTTGTAACTTTCAAATAAGTGCCCACACTTCTTCATCATTCTTCCATTCCTCCCTTGCATCATTTATCCAATTTGGTTGGATAATAGAAATGGCACACAACAATGCTTCCACATCCTCATCCTTTCTTGAGAGTGCATTTGCCACCACATTTTGCTTCCCTTTTTTGTAGATGATTTCAAAGTCATAACCCAACATCTTTGTGACCCACTTTTGTTGCTCTTCAGAGGATAATCTTTGTTGTAAAAAGTATTTAAGGCTATCATGATCTGTTTTTACCTTGAAGTGTCTACCCATTAGGTGGGGTCGCCATTTCTTAGGTGCATGGAGTATTGCCAACATTTCCTTCTCATAAATAGCTTTGCTTAAAAACTTTCCCTTGTTGGACTTCTTTCAAAAGCAATGGGTCTTTCATCTTGCATTAGAACAACACCAATTCCATTTCCTGAAGCATCACATTCCACAATAAAGGTTTTTGTGAAGTCTGGTGTAGCTAAGACCGGTGCTTGGCACATTGCCTCTTTAAGATGTTCAAAGGACTTTGTTGCTTCCGAAGTCCATGAAAATGCATCTTTCTTCAATAATGTTGTTAGAGGTGCTGCTATTCTCCCATAATTCTTAACAAACTTGCGATAATACCCTGTCAACCCGAGAAATCCTCGCAGATGCTTTATGTATGTGGGTATTTTCCATTCCTTAATGGCTTTAATTTTGCTAGGGTCTACCTTAACTCCTTCATGAGATACAATATGACCCAAATATTCCACCTCCTGGACTCCAAAGAAACATTTGGATCTTTTTGCATATAATTGTTTCTCCTTCAATAGTTGTAGTGCCTTGTCAACATGTTCAACATGATCCTTCCAAGACTTGCTGTAGATTAGTATATCATCAAAAAATACTAACACAAATTTTCTAAGGAATGGTTTGAAAATTGAATTCATCAAACCTTGAAATGTTGAAGGTGCATTGGTAAGGCCAAAAGGCATGACCAAAAATTCATAATGACCCTCATGAGTTCTAAATGCTGTTTTCAGAATGTCTTCAGTCTTCATTCTGATTTGATGATATCCTGAACGAAGATCCAACTTGGTGAAGTAAATTGATCCATGCAATTCATCCAGCAATTCATCAATGACAGGAATGGGGAACTTATCTTTAATAGTGAGCTTGTTGAGCTCCCTATAATCCAGACACATGTGCCATGATCCATCCTTCTTGTGCACCAATACTACTGGAGCAGAGAAAGAACTTTGACTCGGCTGAATTATACCAGACTCTAGCATTTCTGCAACCATACGTTCAATTTCACTCTTTTGGACATAGGGATATCTGTACGGCTTGATGTTTGGAGGAACACTTCCTGGAATCAGATGAATAGCATGATCATGATCACGCATAGGTGGGAGACCTTTGGGAGTCTAAAATACCTTGGAATGATTGTCCAGGACTTTTTGGAGATCTGGAGAAATAGATGATTCGTATGTGGAAACATCTAGCGAGCATAATTGTGCAATTACACCTCTTTGCTCCTTTTTTAGAAGCTTTGTCATACTATTAGAGCTGATTATCTTTCCTGGTTTCCCTGCAATACCCCTTAATTCAACTTCCTTTCCTTCTGTAGAAAATTTGATGAAAAGTTCTTGAAAATTAAAAGCTATTGTACCCAGGGATTGTAGCCATTGGACTCCTAGTACAACATTAGCACCTCCCATTGGAATGGAAAGCATTGGGCTAGTAAATACATATTCTCCCATGGATAGCTTGATATTATGGCACTTTCCAGAGCAATTTATTATTCCTCCATTTGAAATCATCACTTGACACTCTGGTGCTAGATATAGGAAGAAATTCGATTCTTTTGCTACCTTACAATGAATAAAATTGTGGGTGCTTCCTGAATCAATCAACACTATTACCTTTTCCTTCTTGATTTGTCCTTCTATCTTGATGGTTTGAGGAGTGGTAATTCCCGCCAATGCATTATAAGATATGGTTGGATTTATTTGTTCTTCATCTAGGCTTTGTTCCTGGAGTATATCCTCTTCTTTTGACCTTTCTTGCTCCTTTTCTTCTTCCTCTTCACAATCTATGTAGAATAATTTCTTATCAGCACACTTATGACCTTTAGTGTATTCGCTATCACAACTGTAACAAAGCCCTTTTTCTCTTTTTTCTTCCAATTGTTGTGGTGTCAACCTTATAGGTTGTGGAAGACTAGGGGCAACAACACTTCCATCTTTATAGTTGTGAGTGGTATGCTTCCTGGGTGCCATAATTTTTCTTTCCATTTTTCTTGCTAACCTGAATGCCTTCTCTAATGAATTAGGTTCCCAAAGGCGAACATTATGTTGGATATTATCCTTTAAAGACGTTATGAACACATCAATCCTATGCTCCTCTGGAATATCTTTTACCCTTATGTTCAATTTTTGGAACTCCTCAATGTGCTCCATTATTGAACCCTTTTGTTTGAGACTTATCAATTGGCTAAAAAAAATGTTGCTTTTTGTATCCTCATAATGTGCTATCAATTCTTTCGTAAAAATTGCCCAAGTGATAAATGGTTTACAAGAGAAAAGCCATTGATACCATACAAACTGATTTGGTTCCAAATATAAAGTTGCCATACGTACCTTTTGTGTGTTTTGCACATTATTGAGATCGAAGAATTGCTCCATCTGTAATATCCATGTGGCAGGATCCTTGCCATCAAACTTCCTCATATCGATTTTTGGAATATGGTGAGTCTTCAATCCAACATTAGCGTCGATGGAATCATGATTAACATTTATTTTGTTCTCATCATGAGTTTCCTTTAGTACCCTTTCGCCCTTAGGGACCATTTCTTGTAGCAAGTTATTCATATTTATCTTCAATTCGTCCATGTCTGTCTTCAAATCTATCTTCAAATAATCCATCTTAGCTTCCACGTCAATCATCTTAGCTTCTACGCCTTTCTTTAAACAGTCCATCTTAGCTTCTACACCTTTCTTTAAACCATCCATATTAGCTTCTACATCTTTCTTTAAACCATCCATCTTAGATTTTGTTCCTTTTTGTGCAAGGGACAGTTGTTGCACTTGGTCTTGTAATTTTGATATATCATGTTGCATTTCTTCCTCTTCTTCATGATTCATGCTAGATAATAATGCTCTACTATGCCCTTTGAATTCCTTCAAAATAAATTTTCAAACCAAGCTTAAGCAAAAATTTAAGAAAATCTACACAACTTTTTTCACTTTGTAGGAGCTCGATATTGCCTCTGATGTATCTCCGTGCTTTCCAATCATCTAGTTCTAAATTTGTGAGTTGTAGTAGCCCTCTATGTCCTCTTTCCAATTCCACAAGTCTAACCCAAATTGGATTCTCCAAGGAAGAGTTATGTGAAATCTCCCACAGTGACTTGCTTATAGACTAGTTCAGTAGAGAGAACTTGTACGACGTGCCACGAGTCACTGTTTCGACCTTTGGATCTGAAACATGGATACAAGAAACTACAGTCTGTCCTCTTTCTATACCTTCTTACAAAATTTCAATCTGATCCCCAGAGAGAAAGTTATGACGATTTTCCCTAGGTCACCTGTTTTGAATGTAATTCAGGAGTCTACAAAAAGACCAACTTCCTCAGATCATATCTCCGCAAATATCATGCAAAAAGCTCTGAAATTCGGACCCAAGGTTTAGTGCGATTTATTCTCAAATGGGTTTTTTTTGCGACTTCTTAAATGTCACATAAAAAATTTTATAGCGAAAATGCCACAATGACCTGTTTGGAGCAGCGAAACCCTAGAATCCAAAGCTCTGATACCAAATGTTATGAAACCAGCTCAATAAAAGATAGAAAAGATAGATCAATGCCTTAGAATTCAGCCTCT
This sequence comes from Pinus tabuliformis, assembly GCA_031772625.1. Lineage (NCBI taxonomy): Eukaryota > Viridiplantae > Streptophyta > Pinopsida > Pinales > Pinaceae > Pinus > Pinus tabuliformis. The sequence goes on along the minus strand of CM062813.1, from coordinate 914,245,630 downwards.
TCGAGGGGGCAACCTCCTTTACATTACATAAATGAACAATTCTTGGATCATTCAAATGACAAAACCCCCTTTCTATATATAGGAGTCTAAGGAGTCACAATATAATCCAGCCGACCTAACAATAATAATATAAAGCCACAAAAATAACAATAGAGGGATTCTATGGGGCACAGTAATAACAATATGGGGGCAATAGGGGCACAACAATATTAATAAGGGGTATAACTACAATAGTGATGGGGTAATCACTAGTATTATAGGGACCCAACAATACCCTATTGATATTACATGTTATTTAAAAAAAAGGAAAAAATGTTCCTTCGGTAAATCCAAAGCAAGAAAAAGAAAGGAGTTCATCCTCTATTTTCTAAAGAAGACTTCATTATGTTTTCAAAAGAAGAAGATCTTCCTTAGTTTAAATATAAATATTCTAAATTCATTTCTCCAAAAAGAAAGGAACACATAAACGTAGGTGTTTTGTTACCAAATTATTTGTATACTCAACTCTTGGACCTAAAAACATTATTCCGTAAATCCTAGAGTATTATCAAATTCCAACCCCAATGTGTATCAATGGGGTTGTGGTCTAGCATACATATGCTAACATTCAATCCAGGACCACCAAAAATACTTTATCATTGTCGAACAAAATGGTGGGTTGTAAAATTATTATCTCTTTTATAAACTTCTGGTGCCCATTATTATCACCCATCTATAACACAGGATTATATAATACTCATGTCAAGAACCGTAGATCTCCAAATAGATCTCATTATCATAAAATAATTAGAGCTCAATGACAGTGGTATATGATCCATAGATCACACCTACCCAATATGCATGTGATATATAAAATATTTATTGACATTAGTATTAACTTTATGATTATTGCGCATAACAACAAATTTCTAAATATCATGCATCTAAGACCACTTGTCACATAATGGAGGTGCATAAGAACATTGGAAGTAACACTATAAGATGACCTACGTTTCCATGGATTTCAAGTTTTTTAAATTCTAATGTTTCCATTGATGTCAACAAGTGTTTAGACCTATTTTCCTTTTAATCTATTGTTCCTAGGCCTTGTATTGGTCTAATGTATGATCTTTTACAATTGCTAAAATGTCTCAATGTTGCATAATGTCCTGAAGTTGAGGCACAAATTTAGTAGAAGGGTGCTTTTCTTCCTCTTGAAGGTTTCCCATATATGCTTTTGTCTAATTGTGCATGATTTCCTTAATATATGTTATGGTATTTATGTGTTAATTTTATGTTGAGTTTACATATTTAGATCTATTTTGTTATGCTTGGTTATTGATCATTTAGCACTTTGGAAAAAAAAATTTATATAAACCCTAGCACTATTGATTCACACCCCCCTCATATTATCCCCTTGTATGAATAAGAGACTATGCACATTTTAGAAGTGATAAATAAGAAGCAAGCAAAACAATTCATATTGCAATGAAGTATATTTTACCAAGAAACCACCACCAACTCTCCAATCTTTTTCCAACTTTTTGAACCATCTTTGAGATAGTTGTTGGCTCCAGAGAATAACTCTTCAATGCCTTTGAAAAGGCACCACACCCATTTGTTGTCTAAGATGCTAAAAATTCTCTCTTGGAAGTAGCTTAGTGAATATGTCTTCAATTTTTTCAATTGTGGCCACATATTCCAACCTCACAACTTTATTGACCACCTGATCTCGCCGAAAGTGACACCTGATTGGTATGTTCTTCATCTTGGAGTAAAGAAATAGATTTTTGGAGATGTTGATTATACTAGTATTGTCAACCATGACAGGAATAGGATCAATGTATTCAACCTACATATCTTTAAGTGTTTGCTTCATACATAATATGCAGGTGAAACAACTGACTAGCTACAAATTGAGGGAGAGTCATAGTTCAAAATATGCATAGTTTCACATTCATGAAGGGGGAGAGTCTTCAACATCTCAGGGGGCATGTATGAGGCATCCTCTCCTAGGGAGTATGCTAAATTTGGCATCGTACCTTGTCCATGCCATGCATTGTCTCACGTTGTGTCCTTGTTATGTATTTCTATGGATTTCCCATTACCATTGATGTCAAAGTGGTAGAGAGTATTCAACTAAAATTCATAGGTCAAGTTCAAGAGTGGAGATCGGGTTCATGTTGACATCAACGTCAAAGGCAGAGATTGTTGGCTTTGTAGGGTTGCCATTCATATCAATAAGTGTTTAGAAAATTTTCCATTGTAGTCATGGTTCCTGTGCCTTTTATTGGTCTATTGTATGATCCTATATGATTTCTACATTGTCTCAAGGTTGCATACTATTTTCCTTAAGATGAGATGTGAATTTAGTTGCAAGGTGGTTTTCTTCCCCTTAAGGGTTTCCACTAGATATTCTTATGTCTTCTTATGCATGATTTTCTTAATTTTTTTATGGTGTTTATGTGTTAATTTTATGTTGATTTTACATATTCAAATCTATTTTGTTATGTTGGGTTACTGATTATTTAAAATTTTGGCATTTTTTTTTTAAATTGCATAAAATCTAGCACTAGAGTTCACTCCCCCTCTTAGTAGTGATCTAATTTCCAGCACGAGAAAAAATAGTACATTTTAGAATTCAGTGTACATGGAGAAAAATTACAAAATTCCCAATTGGTGAGTTATTAACCTCAACATTGAGATATTCAGATGCCAATAGATGTTATTCCAACCCTCTCTCATAGAACTTGATGTACCTAACATCTATGAGGCTACTTTTATTCCTACCACGAAATGAAATCTTGATATTAGTAATGACTGGATTTGGTGCTCACCCAAAAGGAAAATGAACTTGAAACAACAAAGGAGTGCATGTTATTAGTATCGATGTAGATTTTGATGACCCTAAAGAGGACTTACTCTGTTTCAAACATAAAATAATTAATCGCATGCTCGTTGTCAAGAGGGCACTAGAAAAGTCACGTTTCAAGGCAAAACTCTGATACTCTCGCATGGAAAGCAACTCCTTCTCATCATTTTGACTTTAATGGAAATCATGTTTCAATTTCACATGTTCGAGAACATGTGGTTGTTTCTTATATTTAACAAATGTGTGTGACGATTACATCACCAATTCCCATGGATTGGCCAATGTGTTGGAGAACATAACTAGAACTACCTTTTGTGTTCATATTTTCAACAATGCTACTGTGAAATATGTATTTGTCTCATGTTTGGTCTATAATGAGAAAATAATTGAAGAAATCACTCCAAAGTTATCAAAGAATTGTTTGCAACAAGAGAGGCTCAAAACTACAATTCTTGAAGGCTCCAAGTGAGGTTCGAAATATTTGTCCTAAATAACAAAAGATGATAGAAAAATGAGTTATATTATGTTTGTCAGGATTGGACTAGCACAAGCAAAGACACCACTGTGCACCATCCAAAATCATATTAGAATTTGTTTACTATTCCTACTTTGTCAAAACTTCCTACCAATATTAATCATTCAGGTTTAGTTGTGGACGTGAAGTTTCAAAACTATGACATTGAGCTCCAGCTTCATGATGTGTTAATGATAACATTAAAGCATTAGAGAGATGCCATTGCAGATGGTGTTCAATATAGTTAAGGAGAAAGCCGCCAAAATGGAACCAAAAATCCTTTGGATATAAGAAGCATAATTTATCCTCAATCATTTTAAATGATACAACGGTGGTGAAAATGTCAAAAACATGCATTTATCGTAGTACAACTTGTTGAGTTTCTTCTTATACATGGAATGTGAAATAATATTTCAGGCATTCTAAGTAATAAACCTTCAAAGAATCCATATTTTTTTTACTAGCACAACCATATTAATAAATGTGGTTGATAAATGCCGATAGGTGTATATCAACCACATTTATCAATATTTATATCAGCTACATTTATCAATAATTATATTTAATATAAATAATTGCTAATAATAAATAATAAATAATAAATAATAAATAAATTAAAATTAACAGTTAATAAATTACAATTGATAAATAACACTAATAATAATTAAAATTTATTAATTATAACTAAAAGTTAATAATAATAATAATAAGTATAAATATAAACCCAAGGTATATAAACCCTAAGATATTAAAAATTATTATAAATATAAAACCAAGATATATAAACCCTAAGATAATAAAAATTATTATAAATATAAACCTAAGGTATATAAAAACTAAGATAAATATTATAAACCCTAAAATAAACATGGTTGATCATCATTGATTTTCATATTGAGACAATCTTTGTCACAATGCAACGTTGGACCATGCTCAATCATGGAATAATAAACCCAAGGGATTAATACTAAAACACCAAGGGATTATAAATCAAAGGATATAATATTAAACCCAAGGGGTTAATATTGTAAACCCAAGGTATACAAACTCTAAAATAAATATTATAAATCCTGAAGAATACATGGTTGACCATGGTTTATTTGCATATTGAGACAATCCTTGTCACAAAGCAATGCTACACAATGGTTGACCATGCTTGACTATGATTGACTTTCATATTGAGACAATCTTTGTCACAATGCGACGTTCGACTATAATTGACCATGTGTTATCACATTTTATTTAATTTTTTAAGAGATGCTGACAATTACAGTGTCAACGAAATATTTGTAATAAACAGGAAACAATGATGATAATGGGACTCTCAACACTTTTGTTAGTTCAATAATTTTTTTATAGAAATGTGCTAATAATGGGAGTGTCAGCGTTATTGGGTATTTGTTTGTAATAAGAGTATCAATGCCAAAACTTAAAGTTTGAATTTCAAAATTTGAAATGTGCTAATATGTTCCATGTCAGCAACAAAATAATGATTATCTAATCATGCTATGATAAATCTGAAATGTGAAAGGTATGTGCAGAAAGAGTGTAATTCACCACTAGAGTGGTAGACGCTGTTTTGTAATCATTGAAGGGTTAAATATTTGTTTTACCCGTCAATAAGTTATCTAACACATGCCTGAAACATCATTGTTTTCCCATATGGTAATTTAACTGTTTCAATTTTGATTTTTGTTAACTTTAATCATTGGATACTCATTTGGTTGAAGTTACTTGGTGGAGATCTAGGATCGAATCTTGATCCTTTCTTCTACATGATCGCTAGACGTAAATACAATGGGGAAAAGCGGAAGTTTAAACATAATTGAACCAAAGGCATCTAATCTTCTTGAGATTTACCCAGACATTCAACAACAATTTCAACAAGCTGGATGGGAGGAATTTTCCATACGATGCGCTGACTTCCACAATGAGGTTGCACGAGCATTTGCCAAGGGTTGCAATGGTTAGTATGTGGAAGTTGGAGGGATTTCATTCTAGGTGATAGAGAAATTGATTTCAGAGGTCACAACTTTTCCTACAGATGGAGAAAGAACCTTTAGGAGCCATGTCTTAGCTGGGATTGATGTGCCTTTCTTCCTAAAGGCTGAATTCAAAGAAAGGAATTGGAAGGTAGGGGTGCAGAGGTCTTGGTTGGAAGACAAATGGGATGGGTTGTTGCGAATTACCTAGTTGTATTTCACATGTGAAGGTCACTATAACCAGGTAAACCTATATCACTTTTGTTTCTTGGCTCATATGGCAGGACAATTGAGAATGAATGCATGTTATTTTTTATTAGAAAGTCTGAAACATATGGTTGCTCGGGTTTAGGCTAGAACATACTCATCTCCACACTTCATTTATCATAAGGCTTTAATTAAATTATTAATTGAAAATTAGTTCGAAAAGGTTCGAAGAACATGGAGTCATTTTCTATTTTGGGGAGGATTTCAACCCCATACCCCTAAGTGTAAATGAGGAAGTAGAAAGGGTACTGAAAAAATAAAGAACACTTAGCTAGGAAACTCCTCTGAGGGCACCCCCACTATGTAAAAGAAAAGCCAAAAGAAGGAAGAATAACTGACACATACTATTCCTAAAATACCCAAGGTTTATTCTAGAAGAAGTGATAAGCTTAGAAAATTACAGTCTACTGCAAAACCTCCTACTGCAAATTTCCTCCTATTGTGAATTCTCCTCATGCTAAAAATACACCTATTGAAGGTTCCCCTACATAAAGACAAATACTATAGAAAACCAAAGGAAATAGGGTTGAACATGAACCCCGTGATGAAGAAGTTGTAGCTGAAAAAGAACCCACACGGTTTGAGATGTTTAAAGGATATTAAAAACCTCACAATGGGCCCTTAAACAAATTGAGACTGCACATAAAATTGAAACAAAACCCTGACCTTGCTAAATCAGTCATAAACATGGAAATTGTTCCACTAAAGGACCTAATTATAAACAAAGAGAAAGCTACAGGTTAAAAATGGTCAAGGATAAAGGAAACCAAGAAGAAAATCCCCATGGAAACTAGATAGAGCAAGAGGCAGAGGATGGATAAGGTGGACATTTTATTGGAAGAAGCCAATACCCTTAGTTGAGAAGTTGCTAGCCATCTTTTTGAGTTTTTTATCTTTCACTATCAGAGTGAAATTTTGATCAAGCATCTGTCAATGTTTAAGAAAATAAAGGCACAAAGAAGCACTGACACTTTCATTGTCAACGCATTTTGCAGAGAAGTGATAACATTTTAATTGTCAACGCAGTTTGGAAGAAAAATCTGAAAGAAAACATTGATAGTCGGTCTGTCAGGGAAATCATTAATTATAATAGCTAAAGGATTGACAATGGCATTATCATCGAATTACAGGAGGAATACCCGAGAAGGCAAGAGCTACAAGTGAAGACTATTTTTGGAGGGATGGCAAAGCATGATTTACAACGAAGGAGGCATAACAATGATATATTTTCTCAGCCCCATTTTTAGCATAGATTTCAGCGAGTTGTTTTGATTTGGAAACTTGATATTTTTAAAATATATTCTAACATGCATGTCTCTAAGAGATATGTACTGTTATTTTAATATTCATGTAATTAATTTTAGATACAAACCTGTTTAGTTATTATTGTCTATATAAGTAGTGAATGTAGAAGAAAAAAGTGTTTGAAATTTTTGGAAAAATAAACATCTTTCATCTATTATTGATTGAATTTTAATGAAAGAAGTCTTCATGAGAAGTTTACAAAAATTCTTGTGTTATGATTCCCTATCTGTCTTCTTAGTTTAATATTTTCCTCATGTCTGAAATACTGAGTGTTTGAAATTGGGACTCATATGTTTATGCTCCTATTTCTTTATTTTCAGACATTTAACAATTTTTTTTCACTTAACCACTGCATTGATTTCCTTCATTTTTCTTCCGAATTCCTTAAAGTGTCAAAGGAATTATCACTACCTTTCTTTTGTGTTTTTCTCACTGAAAGTTGTTGTTATATAAGCCTCATTAGGTCAGACTCCATGCCCAATAGTGGAATTTTCTCATAGTCCATCAAAACTCAATAATTTGTAACTAAATATGGCCATATGACTTCATTGTAAAACTTTTACTACCTTGACCTTGAGTAGTTAAGCTTTAGGGAGAGATCCCTCTCTAGTCTGAAGGGCCAAAATTAAATCTCAAAGAGGTTCGAGGTTACATTAGAGTTTTTTCTGCAATCACGGCTTTCTCTAAGAGATAACACCATGGTTGATTTTCATATTGCAACAATCTTTGTTAGAATGTGATGTTGGAACATGGTTCACCATGATCGACTTTATAAAACATGGTTTCCCACAGCTAACCATGATTGATATTAAAAACCCAAGTGATTAATACTAAAATCCCAAGGGATTATAAACCCATCATCAACCATCGTTAACCTTTGTAAACCATGGCCTAACATCACTGACCATTGTGACAATTTTTTTCTCAATATGAAAGTCAACCATGGTTAACCATCGTCAATCATGGTAAGAAATGGTCAACCATGGTCCAACGTTGCATTTTGGCAATGATTGTCTCAATATGAAAATCAATAATGGTCAATCGTGGTCAACCAAGTTTATTTTAGGGTTTATAATATTTATCTTAGGGTTTATATACCTTGGGTTTACAATATTAATCTCTTGGGTTCAATATTGTTCCCTTGAGTGTTTAGTATTAATCCCTTGGGTTTATTAATTTCTTGGGTTTAGAATACTAATTCCTTGGGTTTGTTAATCCAAGGATTTATTAATATCACATTGTGACAACCATGGTCAATCATTGTCCAACGTCGCATTATGAAAAGGATTTGGTCAATATGAATATCAACCATGGTCAACCATCATAAATCATGGTCAAACACGGTCAACCATGGTCCAACGTCTTATTGTGGTAAATATTGTCTCAATATGAAAATCAACCATGGTCAATTATGGTCAACCAAGTTTATTTTAGGGTTTATAATATTTATCTTATGGTTGATATATCTTGCGTTTACAATATTAATCCCTTGGGTTTAATATTCTTTTTTACTAGGTAAAACTAATCTATTTATAAAGACATAATGTACAGAGAGGCTCTGGCCTCAGTGGCACTGGGTCAGTTGTATGACCATTCTGAGCATCAAACCTTGAAATCGTGACTGCCCTAGATGGGGAAACCAGTCCGAGTACAAAAATTAGGACAATTCAATTTACCCTCGCAGGGGCTATAGTTCCATAATTCAAAAATTCTAACTAAAAAACTGTAAATTCCAAAACTTATCTCAAAATTTTCCAATGTAAATCAACAATTGGGAAGAAAATTCAAAATTTTCATCACCTGAGTTGGGGACAAAACCAAAAAAAGACCTGACAGGAAACAAGGTTTAAAATGACATGTAACAAAACTAATCAGAAACGAATTCAAGTCTCGCCATGTAACCTGGTCAGCAGCTGCAAGGTGTATTTTGTTGGCTCTTCCTCCACGACCGAACACCATCCATATTCCTCAGAACCAGCGTGATCAGCCGCAGTGCTACTTGTGCCCACCAACATTGCAGACGTTCACCTTGTCGACTTCCTGAGGCCCTTGTGTCACCATGTTTGCTATCCGTAGTTGGTTGACTGTCAGCTACTACTTTTCCATCATCATTATGTTGATTACCAGGGATGCTAATACTGCAGTTTCTTGGAGCTGCTCTATTCTGCTCGTCCTTGTGCTCAGGCGGAGGTGCCTGCGGATCAATTTCTTCTGAAAAAGAAATGGTCACCGTGGTAGTGATTATAGGCTGGGTTAAAGTGTTGCAAAACCAGAATTGAGTGACATGGGGAGCTGGATGCGGAGGAAGGGGGAAATCCGCTAAGTGAACTGCAGCATCCCTCCCTTTTGTGCCTTGGCACCTAGCGTGTCCCCTTTCACTTCGAGTGTTTGGGTAATGGACATAGAGAGAGTTGAGAGGATTGGGATTATCAATGGAGGAGTCAGGGGAGGTAGTGGTAGAGCCAGATGATGCTGGTGGCGAATGATGCCTCCGCGAGTGCCTCCACGTTTGCTTCACATTCGATGTCTGATGCGAGTCATGGCAGGGTTGAGAGCAAGGTTGGCAACGGAGTGGTTGGTGGAATTTCGATGGAGTGAATGAATAGGGGAGGTTTGAGCCTAGTTTAAGTTGCAGAGACTAGAATGAGAGTAATGAAATCCATTGCCTAGATCAGGACAACTTAGCAACTGGCATCGGCTTCTTGTCACAGTGCGAGAGCAGGGTTTTGTGGCTTGCGGAGGGAAAACACAATGGAGCGAGGGGGGAATAATTGCATGATGCTCTGCAGGCTCCATGGAAATGAAGGTTGTGGAGGTGCCTTGGCCTTCAGACACAATTAATGGCTCCTTCAAGGTGGTTTGAATGCACCGGAGGTTGGCATGGGGGACGACGCAGGTGGCCATGTGGCCATCCCATCCTCCGGCCGACCATCTTATCATATTAATTACCATAGTAATCACCCGCATCCAGGTCCCTTGGGTTTAATATTATTCCCTTGGGTGTTTAGTATTAATCCCTTGGGTTTATTAGTTCCTTGGGTTTATAATATCAATCCATTGGGTTTATTAATCGAGGGATTTATTAATATCACATTGTGACAACCATGGCCAATCATTGCCCAATGTCGCATTGTGACAAAGATTGACTTAATATGAAAATAAACCATGGTCAACCATCTTCAAACATGGTCAACCATGGTTAACCATGGTCCAACATCACATTATGGCAAAGATTGGGTGAATATGAAAATCACCCTGGTCAATTGTGGTCAACCAAGTTTGTTTTAGGGTTTATAATATTTATCTTAGGGTTGATCTACCTTAGGTTTACAATATTAATCCCTTGGATTTATTAGTGCATCGAGTTTAATATTCCTAGGCTATAATATTATTTATAGGGTTTATAACATTATTCCTAGGGTTTAATATAAATCCCCTATGTTTATAATATATATTCCATGGGATATTTATGCTTGGGTTTGTAATATTAATAATCTCTTGGGTTTTTAATATTCATGTGTTGGCTTTAACAAATTCTTAGGTCTGTAATATTAACAATCCCTTCAATTTTTAATATTAATTCCTTTGATTTATTATTATTCCCTTGGATTTTCAATATTTATTCCTTGGGTTTATAATATTAATTATATCTTGGGTTTATGATTTCTTGACTTTATAATCTTAGATTTTTTTGATAAAAATCTTATATTTGATATATTCATAAATTAATTTATCATATTAGGTTTATAATATAACATATATTAAGTTGACACCTGTGACGTATATCAACCACATTGATTAATGTGGTTGTGCTAGTATTAACCCAAGGGAATAACATAAACCCAAGTTATATAAACCCTAGAATAAACATGGTTGACCATGGTTGATTTTCATATTGAGATTGATTTTTAGATCAAGATAATTGTTGTCACAATCATATATTCAATGATAGTCAAGCATAAATGATTTTCGTATTGAGACAATATTTGTCACAATGAGACATTGGAGCATGTTTGACTATGGTTGTCAAAAGGTGATGTTGAACCACGGTTATTGAGCGTGGATGACCATGATTGACTATGGTTGATCATGGTCAATTTTCATATAGAGACAATCTTTCTCACAATACGACATTAGGCCATGGTTGATTTTCAAATTGAAACATTATTTGTCACGATGTGGAGTTGTACCATGGTTAACCATAATTGACCATGGTCGACCATGTTTGACCAATGCTGTCCATGATTGATCATGGTTGAAAATGGCTGATAATGGTTGAGTATGGTTGATTTCCATATTGAGATAATCATTGTCACAATGTGACATTGGACCATGATGGACCATGATTATAAACCCAACCGATTTATATTAAACCCTAGGATTAATATTATAAACCCTATGAATAATGTTATACCTTAGGAATATGAACCCTTAGATTAATAAACCCAAAGGTTTGTTATTATAAGCTCAAGGGAATGATAAACCAAAGGGATTAATACTAAAACACCAAGCGATTATAAATCCAAGGATATAATATTAAACCCAAGGGGTTAATATTATAAACCCAAGGGATTAATATTATAAACCCATGGTATCTAAACCCAAGGAATTAATATTATAAACCCTAAGATAAATATTATAATATCTAAAAGAAACATGGTTGACCATGGTTGATTTTCATATTAAGACAATCCTTGTCACAAAGTGATGTTTCACGATTGTTGACCATGCTTGACTGTGATTTATTTTCATATTAAGATATTCTTTGTCACAATACGACGCTTGACCATGGTTGATTTTCATATTGAGACAATTTGTTGGGCACGGGATCCCCCAAGGGAGGTTTTGGGTCTTAAAGCCCAGATTTTGACTAAATTTGATGTAAAGACTCCGCGTTTTGTGGGCACAGAGCGTGAACTTGTAAATGAGTCATAGGGTTGTCCACCCTCAATTTTGTAAATGTAATGTTGGCTTTAGAGATCTACACATGGTCCACGGACCATGGGATTGTATAAATAGAGCGAGGCTCTAAGTTGTAAATAAGGGGAATCAATGGAGAGACGAAGGATCAAGAATTGAGTCTTATCTAAGTGTAGAGTCGAGTCTTGGGTCATAGAGTAGGAGAAGGCTCTGTAGCTGAGTGCGCAGAGGCCTAGTCATCCGTAGCTGAGTGCACAGACCCCTGCAGCTGAGTGCATAGGGCAGGTCGAGTTTGTAACTGATTGAAGCATTAATAAAGAGAAGTTTTATACCATTACTGTGTACTTATTTACTGTTTTATGCATTGAATGTATTGGGTATCAACTACATTTTTGTTGTTTATATGATGCATGAACTTATATGAGTATGTTGATTAAGAGAATATATGATAAAGTATCTGTTTACGTGAAGTTAACTAATAGTTATAAGGAGATAAATCAGATCCGTGGGGTAACTTGGGGAAATAACGCAGATCACTGCCTTAGCAACACGAAAGCACCTTAGCCCCTGGTTAGGGATTTGCGAAGGCGATTATAATCGATCGCAAAGGTATTGTAGGTCAGCACAGTGCGTGAAGTGACCTGCGTGAAGCTATTCACAATTGGACTAAATAGACCCTTGAGACATCTCAAGGGTGTGGAAACTTGGTTCTAGCATCCCCCCATACTACTTCAGGTGAGACCTCAGTCTGTGCTCCGTGGGCTATTTCCTAAAGGGCCAGTAGTGTAGGGATTGTTTTGGCTAATTAGCTTTGCACTTGGGTCAGGCCCCATCAAGCCAACAAATGGTTCCATTGTTGGGACCAGAATCTGCATAGAGATTTCTGATGTCGTATCATTGGAATCCAACTAAGAACAAAATTGAAGGTTGGTTGGACAAGAGAATTCAAGAGTTTGCAGTGCGGGAGAACAGGAATCCATGACTGACAAAAGAAGAGTGGTTAGACTACTACCTGTACATAAAGATCCACGAAATCTTCTTTGCATCTTTCCCTACTGAGTTGTATGAGTGGATTGCGAAGCTAGGAGATAGCTAAGGAAGGTGGAAACTCGACAATCCTATTGTGTGAACCCCAGAGTTGGTGCACAGATTGGAAGCATTGGAGGATAATATCGTGAGCGTTGGTGATCACTGGCTAGATCGGATCATAGGAGGATTCATCACTGAATTCACAGTAGATACTTCAATCATCTATAGCGAGGTAGAGCGACGCTTTCTCAAAGGACCGCGAGGTAAGTACATAAAGTCTCTAGATACTTGGATTAAAATGCTATTGTGCAAAAAGAGGATTATGCAGTTACATTGATGTTTAGGGCTATGCGAAGTGGAGAAACCTACAGGACCGAAGGAAGTAAGGGACTAGAGAATATCCCTTTGATTTCACCTCTGCGAGGGGACGAGGAAGAGCTCGCGAAGGTCTCTCCATGAAGTGTGATCCATTTGATAAGGCAGAGAATTCCATGCATACCACCCCCACACACACTACCACCAACTTCACCACCATCACCTCCATCTTCGCTTGTACCACCTCCACCATCACCGCGATTCAATATGACAAGCATGATAAAGTTGCCTGTGTTCAAAGGATTAGGAAATGAGGATTTAAACCAATTTTGGTTTGTGATAAGAGCCATATGGGAAGCGTAGGGAGTTACAGATGAGAATATAAAGAAAGTGACACTGGTTAGCGCCATGCAGGACCGCGCACTGACCTGGTATATTAATCATTCTAATGACAAATCGAATGCGGGAATCACAGATATCCAAATTGTGCTAAATAAGGAATTTAGAAGGCCGAAGTCAGAGGTGCAGCTGATCATTGGATTCAAAGAGATCAAAATGCTACTAGGTGAGAATCCTTGGGAGTTGGATCAGAGGCTGAAGTGCAAAATTCGCAAAGCTAATATGAATGTGACAGATGGAGAGCACCGTGAATGGTTTGTAGCATCGCTAATGCCACATTTGAGGAACACGCTATTGTAGCAGAGGTTAACAACTCAGGTGGAGGCCTTAGAGATCGTGATGAGACTACATGAGACCCCAATGTAGGATCCTAATTTAGGAGTTCAACAAATCCACGTGTAGTTGAAAAACTTATACCTTGAGATGCAGAGTTTGAAGCAAGATAGGACAGCTCGACCAGAAGTGCACGAAGAGGTGTGGTGCGTAAAATTCGAAGGTTAGGGTCATGAAAAAGACCACTGCCTGGTGTTAATAGATTACCTCGTGGGAGGAGGACTGATGCCGTTAAGGCCAGAAGAAAATAGGTGGAAAGAATGCTACAGACAATTACCATTTCTACAGAAGTATACACAAAATTTGTAACAGTTGTTCTGTAATTTTTGTAGGTCAGTTGGACATGATGAGTGCACTTGTAGAAGCTATGAGCTGATGATGGATAGAACTCCCACCTACAGGGCTCATGCCAAAACATGACCTCTAGACTAGATTGTAGGGATGGTGTGAACCAGATTTGAGGGGCGCTGATGAGGCTGAGGTGGAGGAGGACCTGGAAGAGGTCGCAGATAGTTGATATTCAAATTGTGGAGGACCAGGACATTATGACCGCGATTGTACAAATCCAATACGTCCATCATATCTGTATTGTACCTTGTTTGATCATGAGACAGAGGATTTTCATACACTGATAGCTAGGATATGCGACAAGGAAGTGCTACCACCTCCCCCGACTCAGAACCTGTAGATGATGAGGTATGAGCCACGCGAGGAAGACCCAAATATGAAAATTGTGCTCCGAAGTGGAATCACGATGAGAGACGACAAAGGAAAACAACCCAAAGATAGTACATGGGTTCGCAAATCTCCAGCGAAAGAAGCGGAGTTTGATTTCAAGCACGCTCGAGAAGCATTTATGGAAGCTAAGAAGAGCTTCGCTGATGCCTCCACTTCAGGAAGAAAAGATAGACCGGAGCTGGAAATGGACCCATCTATGCTTACAACGTTCCTGGAATCATGCATGAAGATTTTGGGCAACAGTAAGGTTGTAAAGGGACTACAGGAACTCATTAACAGATGTGCTGGGACTTGATGAGCCCCAAAAATGTACAATTATTTGGGCTCATTCAACCTCCTAATTTGACTTAATCCACCATTCTCATTGGTTTATTGCATGTTTTTGATTATTTTTATGTTAATAGAGTGAATTTGGTTAGTCATTATGCCAACAAGTCTAATGGGTGCTTTGTGTAGCCTTTTTGGTCAACTTGGAGACAAAATTGAAGGTCTTAATGAGCACTTGGCAGCCAAATTCGTGGGAGAACAAGCTAGAGGATTTGTAGGAAGGTGTCCCCTTCATTTATGGGCCCTTACCTTGAATTCTCCACCATCAGCTCGGAGTTCAAGGGCCACCGAATCAATCAGCACAAGGGCAGCCAAACAAGTCAAGTAGGACTGCTGTTAACTACAAGTCTTGGGCAGCCGAGTCCCTAAATTTTAGGAGGACTGTTGGGTCCTCAAATTGTATAAATAAGAAGGCTTAGGGCCTCATTTTGGTTAGCCAGGGTAGCCAGTGGATGTTAGCTAGTTAGCCAGTAGATAGTAGCTAGTGGTTAGTCATTTTGTAGCCAATAGTTAGCTAGCTTGTAGTTCGATTTTTATGTAATAGATTAGCTTTGCTTTCAGCTCATTTTCAAGTCCTTCTTGTGGACAGTTTTGATGTAACTCTTCATTTCTTGATCAATAAAGATGAATCCAGCTTTGCACCAGCTCTAAATCTCTCTTTGGAGGTTGTAGCTCTTGGGGTTGGGCCCATCTCAAGCGCCTAGTACCTCCTTTGTTTATCTTTATGTGTTTTGCTGCGTTCTTGAAATAAAATCTGCTATCTAGATTTAGATCTTTCTTTGTTATTTAGATTTCTTTTGATGGTTAAAGTAGCTTTTTATGTTTGGAATAGAGTGGTAGGATTTAGTCATGCATTCAGATCTTTTGGACTGTTCTTGCTCACGTGTTGTACATGGTTTCCTTGCAAATAAAGTTGCTGTCCATTCTTGTTACTGTTAGCTAGATCATATTAGGGTAGCATAACTAGATCTTTGTTTTCTTGCATGTCTTTGTTTGTTCAGTTTGAAAAACCACTTGCAGAGTACCTGTTATCCTTCCTTACCTGCCCATACTCCATCCAACCTACCTGCTTCATCCTTCACTTATAAACCTTACCTTACATTTGCCTCATCCGTTTACTTTGCCATGATTCTCATCTTCTTGTGCAACATCGCTTCATCCATCCTTGAACAAATCCATCGCTCCTTAGCCTCATCCACCAAGTCCTAGACCTCTTCACACCCCTATTTCACCTCCATACTCATTCCTCCATCTTTTTCCCTCCATCCATGCTCCAAAATCCCATTTCGAAACATCCTGTAGAAGACTTACAGAACATCTTGTAGAAACCCCTGTAGACTTCCTGTAGAAGTTCATAAACACAGTTGCATGGCATCCAGACTTTGTGAAACTCTCGGAAAGAATGTTAGGGATCCCTTAGACCCTCTCTGTACCTTCCTGACCTCTTCCATGCATTTCTCCTCCTTGATCCACCTCTGCACAGTGAAAAGCCAGTTAAAAGCACATGCATGATAATTCTAATAACTTAATCAAAAATACAAAAAGATGTTTTCTTCAGATAGTGATAACTTAGACACATGCATTTTACCTTCCTAGAAGTAATGGCATCTCTTTTCGTAGTTTGCATTCTCTCCTTTGCATCAGTAGGACTAGCTGGTAGAATTAGGGTTTGCTAGGGTTTGCGTTTCTTTTTGGCTTTCAGTTTCCTTTCGCAATTAGATTAGCTTCTTTCGAGTTAGCTTTCATCCATCAATTAAAAAGCTTCTTCTAAGAGCTCATAGAAGTTGGCTTAAGCTCCTAGCAGACTTGTGCCAGCTGACCAAGTGACAGCTGCGGCAAGAGCTAGTACTTGTGCATACAGCACCGTCGCTTCCAAGTTTGTTACGAACTACCGGGTTGATAAAATTAAAGAAGGGAGTTCTAGGAGTTGTAGCATTATTGCTACAATACTAGAGCCCACCATCTTTTTTGGCGCCGTTGCCGGGGAAGCGTCAGAGTATTAGTGATTGTTGCTATTCTTCTATTTTCCGCTACAACCTTCTGCTAAGTAGTTTATTTCATTTCCATTATGCAATTTCGTTTTTGCAAAAGTAGATTAGAATTTCCCGCTTTCATAGATTAGAATTTCAATTCCGCAATTTCATTTCTGCAAGCGTAGATTAGCATTTCAATTTCGCAAGCGTAGCCTAGCATTTCATTCCTGCAATTTCAATTGAGCAAAATAGATTAGTCCTTTCATGCTTTCATTTCAATTCCGCATTTTCGTTTCAGCAAGATAGTTAGTTGCAGTTCAACCTATTTTAGTTTTGCAGGTAGAAGTAGAAAAAAGAAAAAAATCAACCAAAAAGATTTCATTTCATGCCTTGTAGGAGTAGAGATAAGTTAGAAAAATGATTGCACAACACCCCCACTGCTTCACACAGCCAACATTCTCTCTTCTTCGATGGCTGTGATTAAAGAACCCCTGGGTGGACACCAAGGCATATTTAAAGAACCTCTAGGGAAGAAGAAGAAGAAACCATTCCTCTGGAGCAAATGGCTACAAGCAGGAATGTTGGGAGCAGTATCTTGTCCCAACACGAATTTGCAAATCAGCTGGAAGATTTCAAGAGTGATATGCGGCAGTTTCTTGCCATGCAACTGGATACCTTGTGGATCCAAAAGAAGCAAGAAGAAGCCAAGAGGGCTTTGGCCATTTTTTGTCCTAGGTGCACTAGAAAGCATCCTAGGAACGAATGTCCATTGTACTCCATAGAAGTGTGTTTTGTATGTGAAGAATACCATCCCACAGATCAGTGCCCTTCCTTATCTAGAATCAAAGCTGCATATCAGAGAGCCAAAGGAACCACTGAATCACTCTATTATATGAACCAAAGTTGGCCGCATGGACCTAGATCTTACCAGCAAGAACTGCAAGGGACACCTGAGACCTATTATGACCCTTATCAAGCCACCTTCATGCCTTCTTGGGGTCCCCCTGCTCATCCTTCCTGGTTCACACCTCCTCCTTATTCCTTCACAGATCCATATTATGCCCAACCAACTGCTCATTCGTTTCACTCTTATGCTTAACCACAGCCTCAGTGGAATGCACCTTATCAGGAGTGGAGGCCCCAGTACAACTCTCATCCCGCTCATTTTCCTCCACCACCTGCTCATCCACAACTATCGCCTCCTCCTCCACCAAGGCAACCCCAAATGCCTACCCAACCACAATGCCATCCATCTCCATCTCAATTTCACACCCCCACTCAAATACCCGTACCATTTCCAAAGCCATACAATGGAGCAGCTCAACCCCATTGCAAATCTGAGGCACAACATATCCAAACAACTCCTCTTGAGCCCAATGATCTTCACCAAAGCTCAGGAAGAGTGTTGCAAAGCAGAGATTATATTGACAACATTGAAGGACCAAAAGCAAAAGAAGATTCCAAAGAGGAGATCAAAGAACCATGCGCTGCACTTGATGGAGAGAAGAGATCAGAATCAGAGATCGAGAAAGCTTCCTCATGGTTACCATCAAATATTCCATGTATTCCAGAGAAAGATCAGCAAAAGGAGGAAGATGAGAAAGTCATGATAGAAAGTGACATGAAGAATGATCCAGATTAGCAAAAAGAGGAAGATGAGAAAGTCATGGTAGAAGGTGACATGAAACATGACCCAAATCAGCAAAAGGACCATGGACATCAAAGCTATATTGAGATATGGTTTCAGAAGGTCACTAAGTTGCAGCGGTACTTTCTTCCTCAGTTTTGTTTGATCCCTTCAAAGCCAGATCATTTGGTCTCTGAGATCTGGATACCTGTCAAAGCATGCATTTTGAGCCTTCACATCATTTTTTCTTTAATCTCGATGTGCACATGGCTCCATTGGAAGTATTCTTATACTTGAAAATGATTTTGTTTTTCAAGTAGGGTAGGGTAGGAAAAAAAAAAAAAAAGGAAAAAGAGAAAAAATGAAAATAAGATGGAAAAAATAAAAATCTAAGGTGAAAACCTCCTCGGAGGCGCCTTAGATTGGTTCATTGATTGAAAACCTCCATGAGGCGGTCAATGGGTTGGAAAGAAGAGAAAATAAAAAGGCAATAAGATCTTTGGGTGAAAACCTCCCTTGGAGGCGCCCAAGGCAGGCAATTAGGGTGAAAACCTCCATGAGGCGCCCTAGTTGTTTTTCAAAAAAAAAAACAAAAGAGAAAAAGAAAAAAGAAAAATAAAACTAATTCCATTGGCTAATTGCAGGTTGCAAGAAGGACGTTTCATGACAGAAGGAGCACTCAAATCAAGGTTAAAGGAATTTTTCTTGTGCCTTCTATAGGAAGCTCTGTATTTCTACAGGAAACATCCTGTAGAACCTTTGGACGAACCAAATTCAAGTCTAAAATGGAATCTGATGGTGGGAATTTGTTGATTAGGCCTACAAGAACTTGTGTGTCCATCCCTTGCCTTTCTCCATCATTTTTTCCACCTCATTGTGCTTCTCATTGTGCTTCTATAGGAACTTCCTGTAGAAATTGTGGGAAACTAGACATGGATTTCAAAAAGTGGTTTGGCGAACATGGTAGCTTCCTCAAGGGTTCAAAAGTCCTCATGCAATCTTACAACTCCTCCTCCATCATCTCCATACCTGCATCACAGCCAAAATTCATTTTTTCATACCATGCAACAAAAATGCAAAGTGCCTTGAAGCAAAAATACCTAGAACAAAATTTGTTTTTGCCATAACTTGAAAACCATGCATCCATTTGACAAACCGTTTTATGGGGAATTGTACAAGGGTGATGGCAACATGCTTGAGCAGTTTCAGCCAATTCTGGTGCACGGTTTCCAAGAAATCAGCCTCCATCACCATCAGCCATTTTTGCATTTTCTCCATATCCGTGCATCCGTTTCAAAACCCGTTTCATGGAGATATGCATGTGAGTGATGGTAACCTACCCAAGCAGTTTTAGCCGATTCCGATGCACGGTTTCCGAGAAATCGAGCTTTGAAATCTTCAGCCATTTTCCATTTTTCTCGAAATCTGTGCATCCATTGATCACGATTTTGCTATGGGAGATGCATAATGATGGTAGGAACATGCTCACCAAGTTTCAGATCAATCCGGTTTACCGTTTGAGAGCAATGGCGAAAACAAGTTCTGGTTCTGTGACCATACAACAGCAGTAGCTTGAAGGTGCAGATCTGAACGTGGAAACAATTGCATGCAGCTCAGATCTGGCCAGAGGACACCTACACAAGGAAAAGCAATCAAAAATCATCAGCCAAGCCACATGCAATCAGAAAAAAGCAATGCATGCAGCAATGACAGGCCACAGCAGCTCACGGCAGCCATTCAACTTCGAGGTATGTGACTGAAACTCATTCTTCTATTGCATAAATTTAATTTAAAAACTGCATGAATTAATGGAATGGTGGGATTAAGCCACGAATTAGCAAGGTTCAACTGATTGTCTTCTCTAGAACTCAGCCGGCAGTCACGCAGTACATGTGGACAGTTGACTCACGTGAAAATTAAAAAAAACAGGAAGTGTTGGCCGTTTGAACTCTAGTGCAACTGATCCAGAAGAGAACATGTAGTTCATGATAGCACTGTAGTCTGCATGTGGCCACGTATGCCTGGCCACTTCACTTCCTCACCATGAATCACGCTGTAATTGAAAAACAGGCTCGGCTGACTCTCACCATCCGCTGATTAATGTGCACTTGCAACATTCTTAGCTGAAGTATGCGTCCTCTGCTCCCACGATTGCTTAACCTATCGTCCTCCGCTGAGTTTCCTACCTGTTCTCGAATTTCACTCGTGCATCGGGCTCACTCAAAGGCAGAATCACATTCTACAGGAAACGGGTGGGGTCTTCTACAGGAAAGTGCAGCAGAGTCTTCCAGAGCAGAGAAGCCCAAGTTTTTCTTCATCCAGTTTGAAGCTTGAAGAAAGCCTATTGTTTAGCTGAAGTCAAGGTTGTTGCAAAACAACTACAGCCCAGGGACAAATGGATTGCTTCTCCGCGGCAGAGTTTGGACAGACTAAACAGGGATAGAGCGCGAAGTCTTGAGCACAAGAAGCACTTGAATGAAAGCAAGGAAAAGAGCTCGAGATTATGAAGTTTTTCCAGATAGAACATTATTTTCTGACTTGAAATGCTCTGCTTCTTCATTGGTGAGTCTTCACCAAGGAATTGATTATGGGACAGAACTGTATATTTTGAAGTGATTCAGTTGATACATACCATTCAAAGTTATCCAAAACAGTAGAGGGAAAAATGACCAGTGAGTTCTTAGTTATAGATAGGCTTGCATTGAAGGATATTGATGAAAGTTTATCCCTCTTGGAGAAAGCCCCCTGCTTCATTGAACGATATGGAAATCAAAGAGTAAGAATACCTTTAATAGGTTCTTTCATCTCTTAAGAGTTGTATGAGATTTTCTTCAAAATAATTTGAACTTATCCTAGACCAATATGGAACATGGGGAGAATTAATCTGATCATGAATTCAAAACAGAGCAGTAGAATGTTGATAACAGAAATGAATTCAGCAGTGTCTATAACTAAAATTGTTGACATGAAGTTCTTATTTTCCTTGAGACACATGTAGAGCCATAAATGAAACAATTGACTGCCAATTTTGTTGTCAAAGTTTTTCTAGATGACCAGGAAGAAAGTAATTAATTTCTGCTGAGTTTTTCTAGTAATTATACTCTTACGAGAAATAACCCATGAATAAAGCAGGAATATATTTTCCAAAAGGGTCAGATGACGCAAAGATTTTGTATCATATACTTCCATAGATGACAAAGATTATTCTTTCAAACATAGATATGGGACAGCTCATAAAACAGGAAAAGCAGCAGGCAGTGGGAAGAACCAAAGCAAAGAAGCATGGTTTCATGACAGAGATGGAGGATACAAGACAAGGTGGGATGAATGAAAATCCAAGGGACATGGTGTTGTCAGACAATGATGCTGGACAAAACACAACTGTTATTGCATCTTTTCAAGAAACACATGATGATTCCGGACAGTCAAAACAACCTATTTCAATTCCAATATTGGGAGAAATAAATGAAGACCATGCAGGGAGATGTGTAACAGAGGCTACTCAGCAGGATGTTTTTTTGCCAAAAATGCAAGGACCATTGGTGGATGAACGTATTGAGATTAGTAGTTTTGAGGATTCTTCACAGCCTTCTCAGAAGTCAAATGAATCAATAGAAGCACAAGGGATCTCAGAATCACTATTGGATAAAAGCATCGAGAACTTCTATGGATGTTGACACTCAGGGAATGCCTGAATTTATATCAGATAAAATCAGTGATGAAAGGACACAAGAACATGTTGTCATGATATGTGTTGGAACAAATGGTGAACTGAACTGTTGGACAAAAAAAGGAATGAAGAGTTTTGGCCAAAGATATCAGTCCTTCTAACAGTGAGGAAGAAGAGCAGAAAGGGGGAGAAGATGAAGGCTGCCACAGCCCAGCTGAAAGGAAAATCGCCCACAGCCAAGCAAGATACAGTGGTGCTGTCTGTTTCTACAGGAAGCCAGAAAACGTAGCTACAGGACTTTCTACAGGAAGTTTGAAAAGAGGGAAGCCAAAGGAGAAATCAGCCGAGATGTTAGCCAAAGAAGCCACCAGGGCCATCAAAGACGAGGAGAGAGATTGGTTGCTCAGAGGATGAGCAACACTTTCAGTAGGGGGGTGATGATGAGCCCCAAAAATGTACAATTATTTGGGCTCATTCAACCTCCTAATTTGACTTAATCCACCATTCTCATTGGTTTATTGCATGTTTTTGATTATTTTTATGTTAATAGAGTGAATTTGGTTAGTCATTATGCCAACAAGTCTAATGGGTGCTTTGTGTAGCCTTTTTGGTCAACTTGGAGACAAAATTGAAGGTCTTAATGAGCACTTGGCAGCCAAATTCGTGGGAGAACAAGCTAGAGGATTTGTAGGAAGGTGTCCCCTTCATTTATGGGCCCTTACCTCGAATTCTCCACCATCAGCTCGGAGTTCAAGGGCCACCGAATCAATCAACACAAGGGTAGCCAAACAAGTCAAGTAGGACTGCTGTTAACTACAAGTCTTGGGCAGCCGAGTCCCTAAATTTTAGGAGGACTGTTGGGTCCTCAAATTGTATAAATAAGAAGGCTTAGGGCCTCATTTTGGTTAGCCAGGGTAGCCAGTGGATGTTAGCTAGTTAGCCAGTAGATAGTAGCTAGTGGTTAGTCATTTTGTAGCCAATAGTTAGCTAGCTTGTAGTTCGATTTTTATGCAATAGATTAGCTTTGCTTTCAGCTCATTTTCAAGTCCTTCTTGTGGACAGTTTTGATGTAACTCTTCATTTCTTGATCAATAAAGATGAATCCAGCTTTGCACCAGCTCTAAATCTCTCTTTGGAGGCTATAGCTCTTGGGGTTGGGCCCATCTCAAGCGCCCAGTACCTCCTTTGTTTATCTTTATGTGTTTTGCTGCGTTCTTGAAATAAAATCTGCTATCTAGATTTAGATCTTTCTTTGTTATTTAGATTTCTTTTGATGGTTAAAGTAGCTTTTTATGTTTGGAATAGAGTGGTAGGATTTAGTCATGCATTCAGATCTTTTGGACTGTTCTTGCTCACGTGTTGTACATGGTTTCCTTGCAAATAAAGCTGCTGTCCATTCTTGTTACTGTTAGCTAGATCATATTAGGGTAGCATAACTAGATCATTGTTTTCTTGCATGTCTTTGTTTGTTCAGTTTGAAAAACCACTTGCAGAGTACTTGTTATCCTTCCTTACCTGCCCATACTCCATCCAACCTACCTGCTTCATCCTTCACTTATAAACCTTACCTTACATTTGCCTCATCCGCTTACTTTGCCATGATTCTCATCTTCTTGTGCAACATCGCTTCATCCATCCTTGAACAAATCCAATCGCTCCTTAGCCTCATCCACCAAGTCCTAGACCTCTTCACACCCCTATTTCACCTCCATACTCATTCCTCCATCTTTTTCCCTCCATCCATGCTCCAAAATCCCATTTCGAAACATCCTATAGAAGACTTACAGAACATCCTGTAGAAACCCCTGCAGACTTCCTGTAGAAGTTCATAAACACGGTTGCATGGCATCCAGACTTTGTGAAACTCTCGGAAAGAATGTTAGGGATCCCTTAGACCCTCTCTGTACCTTCCTGACCTCTTCCATGCATTTCTCCTCCTTGATCCACCTCTGCACAGTGAAAAGCCAGTTAAAAGCACATGCATGATAATTCTAATAACTTAATCAAAAATACAAAAAGATGTTTTCTTCAGATAGTGATAACTTAGACACATGCATTTTACCTTCCTAGAAGTAATGGCATCTCTTTTCGTAGTTTGCATTCTCTCCTTTGCATCAGTAGGACTAGCTAGTAGAATTAGGGTTTGCTAGGGTTTGCGTTTCTTTTTGGCTTTCAGTTTCTTTTCGCAATTAGATTAGCTTCTTTCGAGTTAGCTTTCATCCATCAATTAAAAAGCTTCTTCTAAGAGCTCATAGAAGTTGGCTTAAGCTCCTAGCGGACTTGTGCCAGCTGACCAAGTGATAGCTGCGGCAAGAGCTAGTACTTGTGCATACAGCACCGTCGCTTCCAAGTTTGTTACGAACTACCGGGTTGATAAAATTAAAGAAGGGAGTTCCAGGAGTTGTAGCATTATTGCTACAATACTGGAGCCCACCAGGACTGCGCCAAGAGAACTGTGCATGGTCCGGAAGATTGGAAAGCATAAGACGAGGATGGGGAGAGAAATGAGGTTAACCGCGCAGATTGGAGAATATGAAATGGACCAAGTAATTCAAGACTTAGGGTCGGATGCGAATGTTCTGCCAAATTAGACATGGGAGTGCATGGGGAGGCCTACGCTACAGTGTTCTCCTATTCAGCTGTGAATGGCGAACCAACATAAGATAATACCCCTGGGGAAATTGTAGGGAATCACAGTGGATATTGAGGGAGTGAGCGCGCTAGCACACTTTGAGCTGATAAAGATTGTTGATGAAAACAATCCCTACCCCGCACTCTTAGGAATTGATTGGGCCACTGACATGAACGAGGTGATTAATTTGAAGAAGCGCAAGATGACTTTTGAGAAGAAGTCTCTACACATAGTTGTACCCTTAGACCCTGCTAAGGGATCGCACTGTGCGTGATTATGAAAGTGACGACGATTTGGACTGTATCTACAAGATAACTATGAGAGATCAAGACTAGGTAAATTCTGCCATGGACGTACGGATCTCATGGGAGCACGAAAGCTCCTATATGTCGGATTCTAATGAGGAAATAGAGAAATGGAAGAATTGGTTACACGAGGTAACCACGCTTAGTTGCAATATGATGACAAGGTCACTGCGATGCATAGCGACAGAAGTGAGAGATTTGCCTACTTATGATGGATTAGGTGAGGTAGATGCTTTCTTGGACAAATTTGAAAGGAAGGTGCTGGAAAGGCAATGTTTCCAGGCCTTGAATTGGGTACTATGTGCTACACCTGCAAGGTGGTGGGGTATGCACAAAGGGAGCTTTGAAGATTGGCGTGAATGTAGGGGAATGATGTGCACATGGTTTGGGAAGCCTCGAGTGTGGTTCACTGATAAATACAATGGGTAGGACGATCCACGCATACATCTGGCCAAGTGGACGTAGGCCTATGGGGAAAAGCCACAACTAGAGTGGGTGCACCTGTTCTGTCACACCCTGGATATTATACCAATGAATTGGTATATAGAAATAGAGCTCCACCACGGGACAAGTGAATGGGATGTCCTACGTGAAGGGTTCATGAGGACCTTCAACTTTGAGGATGGATGGGATAGTATTGATGAAGCACTACAAGAAGTAAAAGCAACCATCTTCAGGATACCGTAGGAGTCAGTGGAGATGATTCAGCCTGAATGGGCTGCTCAGTTAAGTTATGCGCTAGAGTGTTATAAAGTAACCACTGAGGAAGAGGATGAAGATCTGAGGAACATTGATATTCCTGAGATAGAAGGCCAGCACGAGGTTCAAGGACCACAAATCGAGAACCCTGACATCACTGTGCTGGTAAAGACTAAGCAGGTCAATATTGGTACAGAGGCAGAACCTGAATTTGTGAAGATTGGGGATTACTGGGACAATGCAATGGTGGACAAGGTCACTAAACTACTCCATGAATATGAGGACTTATTCCAGACCAAGTTTATAGACTTAAAGGGAATAATCAGGGATTTAGGGGTAATGAGGATCACGTTGAAACCTGACACGAAGCCAGTTAAGTAGAGGCCGTATCGCTTAAACCCAAAATACAAGGAAAATGTATGTGTAGAATTAGACAAGATGCTCATGGTAGGCATCATTGAGCCAATTGAGGAATCTGACTGGGTAAGCTCGATGGTAGTATAAGAGAAGAAGTAGAAGGATGAAATAAGAATATGTGTGGATCTCAGAAAGTTGAATGATGCATGCGTACATTATCCCTTCCCAATTCCATTCACAAATGAGGTGCTAGACAATGTAGGCAGTCAGGAAGCATATTCTTTTATCGATGGGTTCTCAGGGTACAATCAGATTAGGATCACGCCAAAAGATAGGAGCAAGACAACCTTCACGAAAGAGTGGGGTTGCTATTCAATATACTTTAATTTCGTTTGGATTGAAGAACGCGTCGGCTATCTTTTCGCGCGTAGTCATTGTGGCGTTCAGGGAATATATTCATAAATTCTTGGAGGTCTATTTTGATGACTAGACTGTGTTTGGGTTGGTTAGGAACCATGTAGCGAACCTACACTTGATGCTGGATTCATGCCGAAGATAACAAATCGCGCTTAACCTCAAGAAGTGTATGTTTCTCATTCCTTTTGGGAACCTATTGAGACATGTGGTTTGTAAACAAGGGTTGATGGTAGACCCTGCAAAAATCATGGTGATTTTGAATTTGGAAGCACCGCGCAGTGTGAAACAATTGCGCGCTACCTTGGGACATATGGGGTACTACAAAAAGTTTATCAAAAATTACGCCCAAATCACCATGGTGATGGAAAAACTATTGAAGAAGGATGTCACGTTCTGCTGGGACGATGACTGTAAAAGAAGCTTGGATATCTTGAAGGAGAAGATGGTGACTGCACCGATTCTTGTCTTCCCGAACTAGAAGAAAGAATTCCATGTTCATGTTGATGCGTCGTGTATAGCACTGGGGGAAGTTCTCACACAGGAGGGCAGAGAGAGCTTGGATCACCCTATTGCATTCCCGAGTCGTAGATTATCTAAAGCAGAAAATAAATATTCCAACACAGAACGTGAGGGACTAGCTATAGTGTATGCGCTCCAGGAATATCAACATTATTTGCCAGGAGGACACTTCAAGATGTATACAGATCATTCCGCACTGAAATACTTGGTCAATAAGCCTATGTTGGGGGGGGCACATATGCAGGTGGCTTTTATTCTTCCAAGAATATGATTTTGAAGTTGTTGTGAAGCCTGGACTACTGAACACGGGACCTGATCACCTGTCGCACATTGAGATAGGGGAGGAACCTAACAGCTTGGAGGAAGGACTACCCAATGTGCAAATTTTTCTTGTGTGCATAGTGGATGGACATTTCGAAGATATAATTCACTTTCTAACAACTGGAACTATGCCGGAAAGTTACTTTGTCCAACAGCAGAAGGAACTGGTGGTGCGCGTGACAGATTTTTCTATCATTGTGGGGAACTTGAATAAGATGGGGAACGATGAGATATTGTGAAGATATGTACCAGAGTTCTAACGAAGTAGCATCCTCACGAACACACATGGGGGCCCCGCGGGAGGTCATTATGCAGGGAGAGAAACTATGCAAAAGGTTCTCCGTGTAGGGTTGTGGTGGTTGACCCTTCATCAGGATTCAAAAGAACATTGCAAGGCATGTGATGTATGTCAAAGAATGGGTAGGCCATCGCAGAGGAATGAGATGCCCTTAAATCCGCAAACGACGTTGCATCCCTTTGAGAAGTGGGTGATCGACTTTCTAGGACCTATCAAATCACAAGGAAAGACAGGTGCGAGATATATTATTACTGCGACAGAATACCTGACATGTTGGGTAGAAGCACAACTAGTAAAAGATTGCACGACTGCAATGGTCACAAAGTTTATTTTTGACCATGTACTAACACGATTGGGTTTTCCGAAGATCTTGATGAGCAATCATCGTACACATTTCCTGAATGAAATGATTAGCATGCTGATGGAAGAGTTTCAGGTGTATCATCAGAAAAGCACACCGTATCACGTAGAGGCTAATGAGACTGTATAAGCGTTTAACAAAGTATTAGAGAATGCGCCAAAAAAAGTATGTAATGCGCAATAAAATGACTGGAACCTATGTGTACCTGCAGTATTATGGCCTTATAGGACAACATGCAAGAAACTGACGGGACAAACACCTTTTAGGTTGGTCTATGGGGTGGAAGCCATAATGCCAATGGAGTATATCGTGCCTAGTCTGTGCATAATAGCGCTCATAGGTATGACGGACTGTGGCACCCTAGAGGAGAGGCTCGTGTAGTTGGAGGAACTCGAAGAAGAATGGTTTTTGGCTGGATTCCATCAGCAGGTAGAAAAGCAGCACAAAAAGGCCTGACACAATTGATATATCAAGTTTCACACTTTTAAGGTAAACGATTTAGTGATGTTATATGATAGCAAGTTTGATAAATTCCCGGGGAAGCTCCAAATGCATTGGATGGGACTGCATGTTATTAAGGAAATCACAGAGGGTGGTGCAGTGTAGTTGGTGAAACAGAATGGCGAACTTTTCCCAGGAAAAGTAAATGGTAGTTGGTTGAAGCCATACACAGGTGGCCCAACCATCTCACTAGCTGAGGGAGGTACAATAGGCTGTCACTCGGTGCGCTGCCGACCTTGTAGCGGTTCGGGCAGAGTTGGGAGGTCTCTGAGCGAAGGTATCCACATTGATAGAGTGACTCGAGGGTGAGTCACGATGTTTATGTTGGGGGCTTGTTGGGCCTGGGATCCCCCAAGGGAAGTTTTGGGGCTTAAAGCCCAGATTTTGACTAAATCCGATGTAAAGACTCCGCGTTTTGTGCGCGCAGAGCGTGGAATTGTAAATGAGTCATAGGGTTGTCCACCCTCATTTTTGTAAATGTAATGTTAGCTATAGAGATCTACCCATGGTCTATAGACCATGGGATTGCATAAATAGAGCGAGGCTCTAAGTTGTAAATAAGGGGCATCAATGGAGAGAGGAAAGATGAATAATTGAGTCTTATCTAAGTGTAGAGTCGAGTCTTGGGTTATAGTGTGGGAGAAGGCTCTGTAGCTGAGTGCGCAGAGGCCTAGTCATCTGCAGCTGAGTGCACAGACCCCTGCAGCTGAGTGCGCAGGATAGGTTGAGTTTGTAAGTGATTGAAGCATTAATAAAGAGAATTTTGATACCATTCCTGTGTATTTATTTACTGTTTTCTACATTGAATGTATTGGGTATAAATTACATTTCTACTATCTATATGATGCACGAACTTATATCAGTATGTTGTTTAAGAGAATATAAGATAGAGTACCTGTTTACCCGAAGTTAACTAATAGTTATAAGGAGATAAATCAGATGCATGGGGTAACTTGGGGAAATAGTGCAGATCGCTGCCTTAGCAACGCGAAAGAACCTCAGCGCGTGGTTAGGGTTGCGAAGGTGATTGTAATCAATTGCAAAGGTCTTGGCGGTCATGATAGTGCGCGAAGTGACCTGCGCAAAGCTATTCACAGTTAGACTAAATCGACCTCTCAGACATCTCAAGGGTGCCGAAACTTGGTTCCAGCATTCCCCCATGCTACTTCGGGTGAGACCTCAGTTCGCGCTCCGCGGGCTATTGCCGAAAGGGCTAGTAGTGTAGGGATTTGTTTGGCTAATTAACTCCAAACCTGGGTCAAGCCCCATCAAGCCAACACAATCTTTGTCATAATGTGATGTTGGAACATGGTTGACCATGGTTGACCATGATTGATATTATAAACCCAAGGGAATAATATTAACCCATGGTATGTATACCCTAAATAAATATGGTTGACCATGTTTGATTTTCATATTGAGACTGATTTTCATATCAAGGCAATTGTTTTCATAATCACATATTCAACAATGGTTGAGCATGGATGATTTTCATATTGAGACAATATTTGCTACATGAAATTGGAACATGGTTGACTGTGGTTGTCAAAATGTGATGTTGGACCATGGTTATTGACCATGGATGACCATGATTGACCATGGTTGACTATGATTGATTTTCATATAGAGACAATCTTTCTCACAACATGACATTGGACCATGGTTGACCATGGTTGATTTTCAAATTAAGACAATATTTTTCACAATGTGGCATTGTACAAAGGTTAACCATGGTCAGCCATGTTTTATCAATGTTGTCCATGATTAGCCATGGTTGAAAATGGTTGAAAATGATTGAGTATGGTTGATTTTCATATTCAGAAAATCTTTGTCACAATTTGATGTTGGACCATGGTTGACAATGATTATAAACCCAAGAGATTTATATTAAACCCTAGTATTAATATTATAAACCCTAACAATAATATTATACCCTAGGAATATGAACCCTTAGACTAATAAACCAAAGGGATTGATATTATAAACCCAAGGGAATAATAAACCCAAGGGATTAATACTAAAACACTAAGGGATTATAATTCCAAGGATATAATATTAAACCCAAGGGGTTAATGTTATAAACCCAAGGGATTAATATTATAAACCCAAGGTATATAAAACCTAAGATAAATATTATAAACCCTAAAGGAAACGTGGTTGACGATGGTTGATTTTCATATTGACACAATCCTTGTCACAGAGTGATGTTGCACCATGGTTGACCATGGTTGATTTTCATATTGAGACAATCCTTGTCACAAATCGATGTTCCACAATGGTTGACCACGCTTTACCATGATTGATTTTCATATTGACACAATCTTTGTCACAATGCGATGTTCGAACATGGTTGAAAATGGTTGATTTTCATATTGCGACAATTTTTGTCATAATGCGACGTTGGTACATGGTTGACCATGGTTGAATTTATAAAACATTTTTGACCATGGATGACCATGATTAATATTATTAACCCAAAGGAATAATACTAAAAAACCAAGGGATTATAAACCCAAGGGAATAATACTAAAAAACCAAGGGATTATAAACACAAGGGAATAACATAAATCAAAGATATATAAAACCTAAAATAAACATGGTTGGACATGGTTGATTTTCATATTGAGATTGATTTCCATATCAAGACAATCATTATCACAATCATACATTCAACCATGGTTGACCATGGAAGATTTTCATATTGAGACAATCTTTGTCACAATGTGACATTGGAACATAGTTGACCATGGTTATCAGAATGTGACGTTGGACCATGGTTATTGACCATGATTGACTATGACTAACCATGATTAATTTTCATATAGAGACAATCTTTCTCACAACACGACATTGACCCATGGTTTCCCATGGTTGATTTTTATATTCAAAGAATCTTTGTCACAATGTGTCGTTAGACCATGGTTGACCATGTTTGACCAATATTATCCATGATTGACCTTGGTTGATGGAGGTTGACAATGGTTGATGGTGGTTGACAATCGTTGATGGTCATTTTATAAGGTGTAATTTTAAAACCCAAGGATCTATATTAAATCGTAGGATTAATATTATATACCTTATGAATAATATTGTACCCTAGGAATATGAACCCTTAGACAAATAAACCCAAGGGAGTGATATGAAAATCAATCATGGTGGACCATGGTCAACCATGGTCTAATGTCACATTGTGACAAAGATTTTCTATATATGAAAATCAGCTGGGGTAAAGACTTGGAAATATAATTCCTACTTGTCTTAGTTGTGACTCTTTCTATGAAGAGGAGTTTGTTCCTATTCCTTAGGAGTTGTTAAGATCTAGATGTTTCCTAGATTGGTGTGTGGTTGAGATATTCTCTCAACCAAGTGATTGTGTGTCCAATTTAGTTTACCTATCTTGAGACAACACTTCATGTATATATGTAATTTTATCAATGTAAGTTTGATGTGCATTATTCAATTTTAAGTTGGTATCAGAGCCTGTTTGGGCCTGAGGCCTTGTCCCCTTATGGGTCAAGGGAAATAAAGAGTTTGGTGAGTGTGTATGTTTTTCCATCATCTGTCTATATATGTGGCAAATTTTAAATTGGTTTATCTTAAGTGGTATGCGCGTCACATCTCTTTCACTAGATTCGAGGAGGATTTACAGAGAAATAGATCTCTCTATGCAGAGACCATCAAGTCGAATTCAGTGCGGTGAGTGTGGAAGAATGCCACGTGATTAAGTTTATGGATGAGATCACATGATTTGTTGAGCGACTCCTTCGGCCAGAGAAGATCTTGTTACACAACATTTTTCACTATCCCTGTACTCCCCGTCTATGATTCTGGAGGACCTCTACAGAGTACCCAACATGCTTTCCCATCATGAAGAAACAACCAATATGTCCCTCTTCATGAGCAGAATAATTCCCCTTTGCATCATTTCCCAAGAATCTTCCTTCTATCCCAGTTTACAAGACCAGTGCTACTGACCAGTTTTCTCCTCGCGCTGATTTATAGAGGTTAAAACTAGCCCTCATGCTGATTGGATCAAATGAGCCCTTTTCCAGTTGCATTGATCCTCTTTTGGAATGTTTTTTAAATAAGGAGCCGAAGCTTCCATGTCTAGAAGCTTCGTAACAGAAGTCTAGTAGATGGTTGGGCCAGATAGAGCCGAGGAAATCAGTTTGGGCTCCTTTCCCCTATTAGGATGGAACAACCTCAAGAGATAAGACCTTCTCCCATGATGAGAGGAACCATCTCCCATCCATCCAAGCTATATAAGCCTCTCTTTTTCCCAAGCAAAAGTTGGTTGGATTTTTGGAGCAAGTGTGAATAACCAGCAAGTCATTTATATCTTATAGCTTTCTAGTGTGTGTGTGAGGGACAATAGTGTGATTTTGGTTTTGTTTAAGGCTAGAGGGAAAGAGGCCTTAAAACTTCCATTTTTTGGGGCTATCCATGAAGTGCTAGCAGAAGTGTGGGAACCCGGATATGTCGGAGGAGATCAACAACGTCAAGGCACCAGTTGTAATCTCTTTTTGATTTATATTAATGCAACTATCGATTGATTTCCTACATGAAGTGTCATTTTAAATCTTTATGGATTAATGTTCCTTGACCTATTAAGTAGGTTGAATAAAATATTGTATGCTGCCACGTTTGTTGTTGTTGTTTGCTTGTTTCAGGTATTTGAAGGAAGGAAACAGAAGATAGCTAGAGTGAGGAAGAAATATCATCACCGAGCGAAATAACGTTCTAAGAGGTAGACCCTCTTAATTGATTCTAGCTTAAGGAGATTTTCCATAGATTGTTTGTTTGTGGCTAGACCCGCTCTCTTAGGTTAGAGGAATTGTTTGTGTCCACAATGAGAATTTACCTGCACCACAAATTGGCGACTCCGCTTGGGAGCCAATCCTTCTATTTGATTGATTTTCATTTTATGGTTTTGTGTGAACTTTTCTAGTATCACCATTTCCCTTTAGTGTTATCTCCTTTGCTTGGTTTACTGCTCTGGCCCTGAAATTTAGAGTGGCAATTCTGGTCTTAGCTTTTGAAATTTTTTATTATTTTCCTTGAATCCTCAGTCAACGTGTTTAATTTTCTAACAATCGCGTCGATCAGCACGAGTTCCTCAAAAACAGTCACACCGACCCCCTTTTGGCGTGTGTTGTTAGTTTGGAAGTCATGTCGATTCCTGTAGGTGAAGATCAGGGTTTCCCCTAGATCATAAGTAGTGTGTCTTGCCCTCTTAATTTCTACCTCTTAGCTTATTTTTCCTGTGTTATCCTTGACTGGAAAGCTTCATTAGCTTGGTTTGTGTGCTTGTTTGGTTTATCCCACCCTCTAATGTGTTAAGTCTGGCCCTGTGTGAAGTTCCTTTTTTTACTTTTTCTTTGAATCCCTCGGTCAGCACTACCTGTAGCCTGGCCAATCGCGCCGATCAGCCCATCAGCACTAGTTGTAGTCTAGCCATTCGTGCCGGTCATGCCGATCGATGCTAGTTTTCAGTTAGGAAGTCACTCTGGTCTCTAAGTTAAGAAAAAATAAGGATTTCTCCCATTTGAGTGCCAGTGTGTCTTTACCCTCAGACTCTCTTCTTCCGTTGAGAAGTGATTAGGATCCTTTGTTTGCTGCTTTTGATTGATTGGTTGGCTTGAAGTTTCATTGCTTGATTGTTTGAGTTGTTGGATGGTTTCTATGACCCTAGGGAATCTAGATCAATCACCATTCATTTGTTTATTTACTCATTATGTCAAGTTTCTGATTTTATGTTTCATTTAATCCATATTTCAGTCGCGACATCTTCATTGCTTCATTTTCAATCGAATGAGTGAAAGAGTTTTGTTTGTTGTCTTATTTTGAGTGTCTCTTTTCTCATTCTGAGCATAGATTACATTGCTTGGATTGTTGATTGAAGCATTTATGAGTTTGGTTTGTTTGATTCAGGGAAGAAGTTGCTTTTAGTTTCATTTATCATGCTTTGGATTTGAACGATGCTTGTTTTTTCAGAATTGTGAAAACTTTCACTCAAGTGCTTTATTTGGAAGATTCATTTTGCATTTTATGAAAAGAAGAACATCATTCAAGTTTACTTAAGAAAAAATATTGCATTAGTAGCATCATTAAGAAGCTAGAATTGCATTGGAAATGAAATGAAACTTCTTTTTTTGTTATAGGAAGATTTAGTGCATTTAGGAGGCCTATTAGAGAAAGATTTCATTCTTTGATTATTGCATTGATTTTGTGTTCCCTATCTCTAAATTAGTGTTAACTTTCATTGAAGACAAATATCTCTTTTCCAATATAGCTGCATGTAGGAGTTTTTTCAGATGACAGTGGTAGGGCCTTGTAATTGAAACCTAATTCAATATCAACTGTTAAAATTTATCTAATTAATGTAAGGAAGCATTGAAACTTAATGCTTACATTTAGAGGTCTAGGCTAGAGACGTGTTCCAGCGTCCTAAAACATAGCAGTTGTTGTTTGCTTCGGCACTAGACAACACTAGTATGGACTTGTGCTCCCCGTACTGTCGTGTATATAAAGGGAGACCCTACTAGGTCTGCAATCCTTTATTCGTAGGAAGCTGAGTCTACCACCTTGTAAACCTGATACAACAAGCACAACATTTATGGAGATTTCCTGCTCGTACTTCTTGATTCGTCGAGAGGTATTATGCAGTTCACGGTTACCTGGTAATCCTTTTGCCTAGATTATCCTGAGTAGTCATTTTTGATCTTTTTGACTCTTTAAATTTAAAATATCATCGAGCACTTTTCCTTTTGATCTCATTAACTTCGAAAGTGACTAGAGTCACCTTTTTCCCTTTTCTTGACTCTTAAAATATGAAAAGGAAAATTTTTGTTTCAGTGTCTTAAAATTAATTTCCCTCAAAATATTCATGGTTAAAGTTATCTTCCTTAAAAGTTGATTCCAATGGCAACATTCTCAGAGTCTACTAGTCAAGGGTTCCCCTCAGATGGGAATCCTGGTCCTTTTCCTTCTTTTGGAAATGTTGGTGCTCATATGTCAATGTTGTCCCTCCCTGGGTTAGCCATTGATTTACCTGTCTGGCTATTTTTGACCTCGGTGGTCCCAAGTGTCTTGACTCCTATGAAAATGTCTCCTTCATTTGAATCAAATCTTGTTGATTCTAAAGTTGACTTCTCACCTTATTCCCCTCTTTCTTCACCTTCCTCTTCTACTTCTCTTGGTAAAAGTTTCGAATCTAGTAACTAGGAGGCTAAGAAGAAGAAGAAGACGAAGAAGAAGAAGTCAAATATGCGAGAGGCCAACCGTGCAGCTATTGCTCTGAACGCACTTCCTATTGACAAACATTTCGATCCTCCACGGAAGGGCAGATTCCCTTGCAAGCTGTGTAAGTGTGACCATCTCGTTCGAGACTATCCTAGCATTCCGAGAGTCTTAGAGGTATGGTCTCAAGACCTGAATCGACCATCCCTATTGACCTCTAGAGATCATGTCTATGCTACACCTTCAGCTAATGATGGTAAGAAGAAGGGAAATATTATATTTCCCTGTAGGTTATGTGAAGGGAAGCATCTTATTCACCTTTGCTCTGTTATGGATAAATCTTCCAAAGTTTTGGAAAACCTTACAGCTCCTCAACCCCAACTTCTTGTTGGGTATTAGAGGCTTTCTTCTAACCGTATCCCAGTTAGTAAAGGGATTGACTTGCATTCAACTCTTACCCATCCTTCTCTTCCTGAGCATGACTCTCTTATGTTTGTTCCTGGCTAATGATTCATTGAAAAGAGTGTCAACTTGGTTTCGCCACCAGTTGCTTACTCTGTTCTAGAAGGGAGTAGCAATCATACTACTCATGTTCTTCTTGTCTCCTAAGATTCTCGTGAATCAAAGAGTGACTCTCTCATCCCAGTTGTTCAAGAGAGTCCTTCTCCTATTTCGGCAGAGTACGAGGGAAATCATATGATACCCCTACCAAGTATTTTGGTTGTTTCTTTTGATTGGAGTAAATTGACTGCTTTCTGCCTTCCATCTTATGTTCCTTTCCAGATCATAGTACAAGCCTATAATATGGTAGTACATGGCACTATATTAGATGAAGGATCATTAAACTTACTAGGTCAGATTTGTCAGAAGGATGAACTTACAGTGCAAGCATATGCTATCCCCTTCAAGATTGCAATAAAAAATAATTGGGGTACCTGCTAGAAATGGTGGGGGAAAATTTGGAAATTCGATCAGTCGTGTCAGCAACTCACTCTTGAACATGACACTTTTGGCTTCGTGTCAGGTTGGGATATCCTCCTTTTCATTTGAACTTCTTGGGTTGGGCCGCTCATTTTTTCCTTCCATTTGATCATTGCCACGTCCTCATGACCACCAACCCTATGGATCCAACATCTACCAAACTCTGAATTGTGTCACCAATATGTTCAAGAGTTTATCCTTCTGCAATTACACTTACTCTTTATTCTCTATATCATCTGAAATCATTTGCGTCCCTTTGCCTCATGTTGATGATGTGGGATACATCATGGGCCTCCTTCGACACGATCTCTTCCTGTCGACTTCATCTCATCATCCAAGAAGCTAGCCGAGAGACTCCCTTCCAATACCTTAGATCTTGCATGCCTTAACAACAAGTTCTTCGCACTTGATGACAAGTTCACATCACTGGCTTTCGATCGGGTGATTTCATGGGTGTTCGAAATTAGTTCCTTTATTCACATTCCGTGAACTTTGTTTCTTGTACCTTGAGAGACATTGTCATTATTGGTGGTTTATCTCACGCTTGTTAATGGTTCACATCATTGACCGGTAAGCAAGTGACTTCCTAGCATGTTCGACTGCAACACATTCATTCACATGTTAGGATTTGTACTTTGATCAGGTTGTCTGGAGTGTAAGACCCTAGGCTAAGATTACACAAGTCTAGGTTGCGAGGCGATGTGACATGGTCATGTTGATATACAGGTCTCTTTTAGATGGATGGATGCAACCATGCCATGAGTTGTTATATGTGATTCTTCTCATTATTAGATGGCTTCCATACCTTGGTTTCATTACGATCCTTTCTACCAGATGGCTAGGCCCATACCTTGGATCCATTTACATGATCATTCTCTAGATGGCTGCGTCCATACCATGATTCATGTATCATTATTTAGAGTTTTCAGTGATGTATATGTATCTATGTTTTTTTGCAAGTTTTCTGATGACGGACTCCGGTTCCCTGCTTCCATTTATAAATAATTTCACCCCTCATGCTTTAGGGGGCATCTGTTACACAACATTTTGTCACTCTCCTTGTACTCCCCGTCTATGATTCTGGAGGACCTCTACAATGTACTTGACATTATTTCCCATCATGAAGAAATTCCCAGTGTGTCC
Organism: Pinus tabuliformis; assembly: GCA_031772625.1. Lineage (NCBI taxonomy): Eukaryota > Viridiplantae > Streptophyta > Pinopsida > Pinales > Pinaceae > Pinus > Pinus tabuliformis. The sequence continues at coordinate 914,207,607 of CM062813.1, read as the reverse complement.
CTCTTCATGAGCAGAATAATTCCCCTTTGCATCATTCCCCAAGAATCTTCATTCTATCCCAGTTTAGAAGACCGACACTACTGACCAGGTTTCTCCTCGTGCTGATTTACAGAGGTTAAAACTAGCCCTCTGGCCAATCAGATCGACTGAGCCCTTTTCTAGTCATGCCAATCCTCTTTTGGAAGTTTTTTTAAATAAGGAGCCAAAGCTTCCATGCCTAGAAGCTTCGCAACTAAAGTTTGGTAGATGGTTGGGCCGGAAAGAGCTGAGGAAATCAGTTTGGGCTCCTTTCCCCTATTAGGATGGAACAACCTCAAGGGATAAGACCTTCTCCCATGATGAGAGGAACCATCTCCCATCCATCCAAGCTATATAAGCCTCTCTTTTTCCCAAGCAAAAGTTGGTTGGAGTTTTGGAGCAAGTGTGAATAACCAACGAGTCATTTATAGCTTATAGCTTTCTAGTGTGTATTTGAGGGAGAATAGTGTGATTTTGGTTTGGCTTGAGACTATAGTGAAAGAGGCCTTCAAATTTCCATTTGTTGTGGCTATCCATGAAGTGCTAGCAGAAGTGTCGGAAACTGAATACGTCGGAGGATACCAACAACGTCAAGGTATCAGTTGTAATCTCTTTCTGATTTATATTAATGCAACTATCGATTGATTTCCTACATGAAGTGTCATTTTACATCTTTATGGCTTAATGTTCCTTGACCTATTAAGTAGGTTGAATACAATATTGTATGCTATCATGTTTGTTGTTGTTGTTTGCTTGTTTTAGGTATTCGAAGGAAGGAAACGGAAGATAGCTGGAGTGAGGAAGCAGGATCATCACCAAGCAGAATAATGTTATCAGAGGTAGGCCCTCTTAGTTGATTATAGCTTAAGGAGATTTTCCATAGATTGTTTGTTTGTGGCTAGACCCGCTCTCTTGGGCTAGAGGAATTGTTTATGTCCAAGCTGATAATTTACCTGCACCATAGATCTATGTGAGCGATTTTTGTGTTAGTGATTTCTGTTAGTGTGCAAGTGAAGGTTACATCTTCCATCTTCTCAAAGATTTGGAATGGCATGAGAGCCATGAGATCGATCTATGAGGTGTTTTTTTTAGATTGAGTAGGATAATTGACTTGCGGTGGCAGATTCAGCCTGCATTGGCAAGATTCAGTTGCAGAAGGTGTCACTTGGGGGTCAACAATAGTTAGCATTATTGTACCTTGGAGAAAGGCACATCATGAATCTTATAGTGTATGTGAGAAAAGAGGCGGTTGAAAATACTCTTCTCATTCATCTGTGGTATACAAGGGGGAGCTGCACAACTACACCAAAATTTCTATGAATCAGATGGACGCAGTGAAGGCAAGTAGCAAGGGTCTGAGTGAGTTCCAGGCAGAGATCACTGTCCAATGCTAAGGACTTGTAATCGCGAAGCACTCAAGACTTTGTTTGGCAACCTCTCGTGTGTTCCGATGAATAACCATCGATCAATGGTCTCCTACCCACATGTGTCCAATTGCGTTGTTAAGTGTCATTATTAAGGAATCCCGTGAGAGGGTGTTATTGGTTTTGCATCGGCCAACCAGTTTTGGAGTTCATTGGAGGCATAGTTGCCACATTTGTTGATTTCCGTATGTGTTTTGTACATTTTTTTAATAAAATTTTCTGAGGGATACCACACAAAAATCTCGTACTTAGTTTTTTGCCTCTCACCATTGAGTTGGGAAACTTGGAGCCCCCGCATAGTGGAATCCGTGGAACTGGGATGCATCACCATAATCATTGTGGACATTGTTTCTCTGTCATACCTAGACTTGGTTATGTGGGAAAATATCTCATTGTCAGTGCCTAAGCGTGGAGTCGCTTACTATGGCACATGAGTCAGATTATTCTGCTACAATTGAGGTGTAATCGGTGTTGGGCATCAAGCATGATTGTATCTGAAGCATGGATGCTAAGGACAGATCATTGATCTACGTAGGTAGACCTTTGTGGTCATGAAGTGTGCATCAGATTGCTATGGAGGCTAGGCGAGGCAATAGAGTTCGCATCCAATGGCAATCAAAGTTGGAAACAATTCCATAGACTGTGTGAATGATGGTATTTGTGATTTTAAATATTTGTACCAACCGGTAAGATATTTTGATTGCGTGGATGGATGAATAACATGAAACTCCATAGGAAAAAATATTTTCTATTTCAGTTTTTAAAAACTTGAAGATGCTCGAGCTGCACATAATCTAAATGGGCAACTGGAAATTGTTGGTCAAATCATAAAGGTGTGAGCAGTGTCTGATCAACTTGGAATGAAGGATTTTGGGGGTAATGCTATTGAATTTAATAATAATAATTATATCGTTTCATGGTATTTCTAGTTTTTATTGAAGTGACATTGATTTGACCAACTATTGTCACTATTATGAGTGTATGTTGGAATTGGTCATTCCAACAATACACAAATTTGCATCATATGATGAAGACATGACACTGAAGATGGCATCAAAATAGCTACATCAGAGATTAAAGGACAATGGACAATTAAGTTAAAATTTGTGTGAGGTTTTGGAATAGACTCATGATGATGGTGTATTATATGTCACATACATTTATTAGTAAGCAAGTCTAGGATGTTTTGTAGTGGTCTTTGTAGAGTATGTACCTAGTAACTACAAGAGTTGGAGTGTGTAATGTGAGCCTTATGAGGCATGTGTACCCCCATAAAGTTCGTGGTAATCTTAAAAACACTATGTAAGTGCAGGTTTGCGGTAAATTAGAAACCACTTTGCAATGTAGGTTTGTGGTAAGCTAGAAATCACGTGTGAGAGTGAAGTGGATAGGGATTCCTGTAGGCATGGTTTAGGGTTAGCTGACAAAACTCTGGGCATGTTTTAGGGTGAGCCGAGAAAACCCTGAGCATGGTTTAGGGTAATTCGATAAAACCCATTGCATGGTTATGGGTAATCTGATAAAACCAATGATGACAATGATGGAGAGGGATTTGTAGGTACAACTACAAGTATGCAGTTATAATGATTGACATAACCATGTATGTTAAGGGCATCCTAGTTGTAATGGCCCTAGTGAAAATTCCATGTAATAAATGTTAAAAACAATAACCACGAATGACTAGGATATGTATTCTAAGCTGAATGTTGGGCAATACATCCTAGGGGGTGTTCATTTGATTGTTTATGGCTAAGGAAAATGGAAAAGGCAATGGATAAGGAATTAAAAGGTATTTTGGCACATTTATTTATTAAAATAATGGAAATTAGGAGAAAAAGTAGGTGAAAGGTCACAGATTGCATGTGAGGAGAAAATTGAAGGAAAATAATGGAAAATGAAGAAAATAGAGGCCTCATTAATAAAAAGGCTTATGAGGATCAGTGGGCAAGACTTGGTCAATTCAGTTTTGGAGCTCTCTCATTATTATCTCTCTCTCTCATACTCTTGGAGCACTCTTGGAGGGTGTGGCATACTTTGATTCTTGGATCAGGAAGGCAAAGGAAGAGCAAGAAAGCACAAGAAGGCATCAACATCAGCAGCTACATCAAATTTGCTTGTAGGAATTGAGTTTCATCTATGATTTATTCGCTAGTTTTGGCATGCGAGCCACATGCATGTGGTTTCTTGGTTGTGACCTATCATTGGCATGGATAATTTCTTGGATTGATAGTGGATTGCCTAGCCTTGCCATTTCCTAGATAGCCATGGTGATTGTGGGTTTACTTTCATTGCTTCGTTTTTGTTGGTTCTCATGTTTCCTCAGCTTGGGTTGAGTTATTAGTCCTGGAAGCCCTGTAACAGCTTGGGTTAAGTTACTAGTCCTAGAAGCCCTATAACAAATTGGGTTGAGTTACTAGTCTTGAAAGCCCTGTAACAGCTTGGGTTGAGTTACTAGTCCTGGAAGCCCTGGTTGAACAAATGCTCTAGAATCCTTGTAACAGCTTGGGTTGAGTTACTAGTCCCTGAAGCCCTAGTTGGACAAACGCTCTGGAAGCCCTTGATGGGTTGAGTTACTAGTCCTGGAAGCCTTGGTTGGAAAAACGCTCTAGAAGCCCTATATAAGTTGTGGGTTGAGTTACTAGTTCTGGAAGCCTTGGTTGGACAAGCGCTCTGGAAGCCCTGTATAAGTTGTGGGTTGAGTTACTAGTTCTAGAAGCCTTGGTTGGATAGATGCTCTGGAGGCCTTGGAAGGCTTGGATGGAGACCAATTAGATGATGGTTTTTGGTGATGTCCGACCAGGAGGTGGAATCACTATTTGATGGGTTGAGGTGGCTAGCCTCTGGAAGCCCTGGATGAGTTTTGATTGATGTGTTCTATGACATCCCACATTCATGCTTGGAATATGGCACGGGGATGATTGGCTGAAGAGAGACTTGGCTCATCCAATATATTGTTGGGTGGAATGTGGTAGTCCCATCTCTGGTTGGTTCATTGCATTTATTAATGAAAAAAGTTCATTCCCTTGATTTTCATGTGCAACTGTACTGATGTATATATGGATTTTGATGGCTGATATTTTATTGTATTTCTGTTCGTATTATGTTGTTTATATGCACTTTTACCCCGAATGTTGTTACACTAGTATATTGGCAGGAGAAACGGTTGGGAACCCATGCATTTCGGTGGATGATTGTTCCTTTATATCAATGTCAACATATTATTTTGTAATTTTTTACCATAACTAGACTTTTCATATTAAGATTGAGACAAGTAGTCATTAAGGGAGAAACTTGGAAATGTAATTCCTACTTGTCTCATTTGTGACTCTTTCTATGCAAAGGAGTTTGTTCCTATTCCTTAGGAGTTGTTAAGAATTAGATGTTTCCTAGATTAGTTTGTGGTTGAGATATTCTCTCAACCAAGTGATTGCGTGTCAAAGTTAGTTTACCTATACTGAGAGAACACTTCATGTATATATGTAATCCGATCAATGTAATGTTGATGTGCATTTTCAAATTTAAGATAAACCATGGTAAACCATGACTATTTTTCGGTTTATAATATTTATCTTAGGGTTTATATACCTCAGGTTCAAAATATTAATCCCTTGGGTTTAATATTATTCCCTTGGGTTTTTGATATTAATCCCTTGGGATTTTAGTATGAATAATATTATACCTTAGGAATATGAATCCTTAGATTAATAAACCCAATGGATTGACATTATAAACCCAAGGGAATAATATCAAACCCAAGAGATTAATATTATAAACCCTAAGAATACGAACCCTTAGATTACATGCTAGGAATATGAACAATATTACACCCTAGAATATGAACCCTTAGATTAATAAACCCAATGGATTAATAGTAATAACCCTAGGGAATATAAACCCAAGCGATTAGTACGATAAGCCCTAGGTACATAAACCATAAAATAAACATGGTTGACTGTGGTTGATATTCATATTGAGAACATATTTGTCACAAGGTGACATTGGACCATGGTTGATTTTCCTATTGAGAAAATATTTGTCACAATATGACATTGGAACATGGTTGACCATGGCCAATTATGAGTATAAACCCAAGAGATTTATATTAAACCCTACGACTAATATTATAAACCTTACGAATAATATTATACCCTAGGATTATAAACCCTTAGATTAATAAACCCAAGGGATTGATATGAAAATCAATCATGGTGGACCATGGTCAACCATTGTCCAATGTTGCTTTGTGACAAAGAGTCTCTCAATATGAAATCAACGTTGCTTTGTGACAAATATTTTCTCAATATGAAAAGCAGTGATGGTAAACCTGGTCAACCATGACTATTTTATGGTTTATATACCTTGGTTTTAAAATATTAATCCCTTCAATTTAATATTATTCTCTTAGATTTATAATCTTGGATTTAATATTATTCCCTTAGGTTTATAATCCCTTGGATTTTTAGTATGAATAATATTATACCCTAGGAATATGAACCCTTAGATTAATAAACCCAAGAGATTGATATTATAAACCCAAGGGAATAATATTAAACACAAGGGATTACTATTATAAACCATAGGAATATGAACAGTTAGATTACACCCTAGGAATAAGAACCTTAGATTAATAAATCCAATGGAATGATATTATAAACCCAAGGGATTAATACTAAAAACCATAGGGAATATAAACCCAAGCGATTAATATTTTAAACCATAGGTATATAAAATCTAAGATAAATATTGTAAACCCTAAAATAAACATGGTTGACTATGGTTCATTTTCATACTGAGAATATATTTGCAAAATGTGACATTGGAGCATGGACCATGCTTGATTTTCCTATTTAAACAATCTTTTTTACAATGTGACATTGGACCATGGTTGACCGTGGCCAAATGTCATAATAAACCTAAGGGAATAATATTAAACCCAAGGGATTAATATTGTAAACCCCAAGAATACAAATCCTTAGATTACACACTAGGAATATGAATAATACTGCACCCCAGGAATATGAAACCTTAGATTAATAAACCCAAGGGAATAATAAACCTAAGGGATTAATACTAAAATCCCTAGGAAATATAAACCCAAGGGAATAATATTAAGCCTAAGGTATTAATACTATAAAGCCCTAGGTATATAAACCCTAAGATAAATACTATAAAATTGAAATAAACATGGTTGACCATGGTTTATGATCGTTGATTTTCATATTGAGAATATATTTTTCACACTGTGATGTTGGACCATGGTTGATTGATATGAAAATCAACCATGGTGGACCATGGTCAACCATGGTCCAATGTCACATTGTGATAAAGATTGTCTCAATATGAGAGTTAATGTTAGGTCCCTGTAGTACTAGTGATCCCCACATTACTATTATCATTATAGCCCTTATTGTTATTATTGTGCCCCTATTGTCCCCATATTGTTATTATTGTGTCCCATAGAAGTCCACTATTTTTTTTTGGCTGTGGTTCACAGACACCCTAGTCAATGGGTGGCACTACATCCATGGAAAAATCTGGGCTGATCGAACTTGAAGGGAATCTAGCCCCGTGACCCACTAGCTAGGCCTAACCCCAAGGGCTTCGGGGAGAATGGACCCTGTGAACTCCCGATGGCGAGGCACTGATTTTGACCAACTGAGCTAACCCTTGGGGCTAGAATCCCACTATTTTTATTGTTGTGCCCTTATATTATTATTGTTATGTTAGCTTTGATTATATTATGACCCCTTAGACTCTTATATATGGAAAGGAGGTTTTGTCATTTGTATCATCCAAGAATTGTTCATTTGTGTAATGTAAGGGAGGTTTCCCCCTCAAAGAGGCTCATTTTGAAGTCGTTGATCTATCTTTTCTTCTATTTTATGAGCTTGTTACATAACATTTCATATCAGAGCTTTGGATTCTAGGGTTTCACTGCTCCAAATAGGTCATCGTGGAATTTTCGCTATAAATTTGTTTCTATGACATTTCAGAAGCGGAAATTAAAACCCATTTGACTCGAAATCTCGATGAGCCTCAGGTCCAAATGTAAGATCTTTTCTCGCTATATTTTTGGAGATAGGATCCAAGGAAGTTAGGGTTTTTATAGGCTCCAAAATTATATCTCAAACATGTAATCTTGGGAAAATCACCATAAATGTCTCTCTGAGCATCATATTGAAATTTCATAAAAATTTATAGAAACAGAACAACTTGTAGTTTAATGTGTATCTAGTTTATGTCTTAAGGCCAAAACAATGACACGTGGCACTTTGTACAATTTTGCTTTACTGAATGAGTCTATAATTAGGTCATTATGGGAGATTTAGCATAAATCTTCCTTGGAGAATCCAATATAGATCAGACTTATACGGTCAGAAAGAGGAGTCACAGGGCTACCACAGGATGAAATTTTAGACCTTGGAGATCCAAAATTACAGAGATACAACAGATTCAATATCGAGATCCTACAAAGTGAAAAAAGGTGTGTAGATTTTTTTAAATTTTGCATAAGTTTGGTTTGAAAAATTAGTTTGAAGGAATTAAGAGGGCATAGTGAAGCATTATTATCATTAATTGATGTCGCGAAGAAAGAAAATGTTAACACTTAATAAGCAACCTAAAAGCTCTAGCATGAATCATGAAGAAGAGGAAGAAATGCAACATTATATCAAAATTATGAGACCAAGTGCAACAAAATTGACTCTTACAAAAAGTAATGGAAGCTAAGGTGGATGGTTTAAAGAAAGGCATGGAAGCTAATATGGATGGTATAGAAGAAAAACTGAAAGGCAACATGAAATATTTGAAGATAGGCATGGAAGCTAAGATGGATGGTATAGAAGAAAAACTTAAAGGCAACATGGAAGATTTGAAGATAAATTTGACAAATTTGCTACAATAAATGCTTAGTAATGGCGAAAGGGTAGTAAAGGAAACTCATGAGCAGAACAAAAGAAATGTTAATCATGATTTCATTGAATCTAATGGTGGATTGAAGACCCATCATGTTCCAAAGATCGATATGAGGAAGTTTGATGACAAGGATCCCATAACATGGATACTATAGATGGAGTAATATTTTGATCTCCATAATGTGCAAAACAAATAGAAGGTATGCATTGCAACTTTATATTTGGAACCAAATCAATTTGCATGGTATTGATGGTCATGCTCTCATAAACAAATTGTCACTTGGGAAATTTTTACGAAGAAATGATAGCACATTATGAGGATAAAAAAAGCAACACTTTTTTTAGCCAATTGATAAATCGCAATCAAAAGGGTTCAATGATGGAGCATATTAAGGGCTTCCAAAAACTAAATATAAGGGTAAACGATATTCCAAAGGAGCATAAGATTGATGTCTTGATAGGGACTTTCAAGGATAACATCTAACATGAGGTTCACCTTTGGGAACCTGATTCGTTGGAGAAGGCATTCACGTTGGCAAGAAAAATTTAAAGCAAAATTATGGAAACAAGGAAACCTACCACTCACAACTATAAATATGGCAGTGTTGTTTCCCCTAGCCTTCCACAACCTACAAGGTTGAGACCACAACAATTGGAATAAAAAAGAGAAAAAGGGCTTTGTTATAGTTGTGATAGCAAATACACTAAATGTCATAAGTGTGTTGAGAAGAAATTATTTTACATAGATTGTGAAGAGGAGGAAGAAAAGGAACAAGAAGCATGAAAAGAAAAGGATATACACTAGGAACAAACCCTAGATAAAGAAGAAATGAGTCTGACCATATCTTGTAATGCATTGGCCAGAATTACCACTCCTCAAACTATCAAGATAGAAGGACATATCAAGAAGAAAAAGGTAATAGTGTTGATTGATTTGGGAAGTACCCAAAGTTTTATTCATTGCAAGATAGCCAAGGAATTGAATTGCTTCCTATATCTAGCACCAGAGTGTCAAGTGATGGTTGCAAGTGGAGGAACCATACGTTTCTCCAGAAAGTGCCATAATATTAAGCTATCCATGGGAGAACATGTATTAAATAACCCAATGCTTTCCATTCCAGTGGTGGTGTTGATGTTGTACTAGGAGTCCAATGGCTAAAATCCTTGGGTACAATAGCTTTTAATTTTCAAGAACTTTTCATGAAATTTTCTTCGGAAGGAAAGGAAGTTGAATTAAGGGGTATCACAGGGAAACTGAGAAAGATAATAAGATCTCATGAAATGACAAAGCTTCTAAAGAAAGAACAACGAGGCATAATTGCATAATTATGTTCGCTAGAGGTTCCCACATCGAAATCATATATTTCTCCAAATCTACAAAAAGTCTTGGATACTCAATCCAAGGTATTTGAGACTCCCAAAGGCCTCCCACGTATTTTTGATCATGATCATGCTACTCATTTGATTCTAGGAAGTGTTCCTCCAAAGATTAGGCCTTACAAATATCCCTATGCCCAAAAGAGTAAAATTGAAAGTGTGGTTGTAGAAATGCTAGAGTTTGGTATAATTCAACCTAGTCAAAGTTCTTTCTCTGCTCTAGTAATATTGGTGCACAAGAAGGATGGGTCATGGCGCATGTGTTCGGATTATAGGGAGTTAAACAAGCTCACTATTAAAGATAAATTTCTTATTCCTGTCATTGATGAATTATTGGGGGAATTGCATGGATAAATTTAATTCACCAAGTCAGATCTTCGTTCAGGATATCATCAAATCATAATGAAGATTGAAGACATTCCAAAAACAACATTTAGAACTCATGAGGGTCATTATGAATTTTTGGTCACGCCCTTTGTCGGTTTTAACCCCGTACAGAAATTACCTGCATACAAATTCTAAAACATAGAAAATAAATAATGCGAGAGCATAATACATAAAACACATATACACAGAGATTTTCCCCTGGATCCCAAAACTGGGACTGCCAACATGATTTTTCATTATTTTCCTTTCAATGCTACAATACATATTTATACATGCCGAAACATCCAATACCATGGACCAAAAACCATCGCGTCCAAAACCATGGACCGAAAACCACTGCGTCTAAAACCATGTGTGAAAAATCATGTAGAAAACCATAGGTAGGTCCGCCCAACCTAATATAGGGTCCAAAAACAAATTTTTTCGAGGTGCTGCCTCGGACCCCATAGAGTGGGGTTACCTACACCGCTCAAACCTCCTATGAACCCCCACCTACTACGCAATCGATGCAATGAAGGGGGGGCTCCGCCACCCTTCTAATCCCTAGTTAACTACGTGGGCTAGTTGTGGAAAGAATATAACACACCCCAACATTCTCCCACTTGTTGTTTTATTTCCACAGGGGGCCACAAGAGAGATTAGTCATTTATCCAGCCCTGCAACACCCATTTTTTCTCTACACCAAGAGAACTTCTCAGAGCTCATAGATTTTGTCAATGCATCTGTAGTATTCTTCAAAGTGTCCACCTTTACCAGCAACGCCTTTTTGTCTTCTATCATATCCCTCACAAAGTGATACTGAAAATCAATGTTCTTTGTATTTGAATGATATGCAGGGTTCTTTGCCAATAAAATTACACTTTGGATGTCACAGTCTATCCTTATAGCTCCTTGTACTAACCCGATACTTGAACACAATCTCTCCAACCAAACTTCTTCCTTGCTTGCATGAGTGGCTTCCATGTATTCTGCCTCTGTAGTTGATAGTGCCACTATAGATTGTTTCTTACTCATCCAACTAACTGCACCTCCAAATAGGTTAAACACATACCCACTTGTATATCTTATCTGATCCAGATCTCCAGCCCAGTTTGCATCAACAAAGCCATGAATATCCAACACTCTCTCCAATCCTGATCTTCCTTGGTAGCACAAACCATAATCACTAGTGCCACACATATACCTGAAAACCCGCTTCATTGTTGTCTAGTGCTCCTTCCCTGGTTTTGACATAAACCTGCTCCATACTCCCAGCAATATTTGTTCTAGTATAGATCATCGCATACATCAGGCTACTGACTTCACTTGCATATGGAACACAGGACATGTCCTCTTCCTCTTCTTGTATCTTGGGACACTGTTCAACGGATAACTTTACACCTACAGGAATAAGAACCTTCACCAGTTTACTATCCTGCATATTAAACCTCTGCAATATTTTCTCGACATACTTCCTCTAGTTTAACCAAATCTTCCTCTTTGCCTGATCTCTTTTAATTTCCATGCCCAAAATATAGTTTGCGGCACCAGGATCTTTCATGTCGAATTTGGAGGACAAATGGGTCTTCAAATCCTGGATAATTTCTTTGTCATTTCCAAACAGCAACATATCATCCACATACAAGAATAGATAAATAACATGGTCATAAATTAATTTAAAATACACACAACGATTTGCTTTGCTTCTGGTGAAGCCAAGTCCTCGTATAAATGTATCAAATTTCTGATACCACATCCTTGGTGACTATTTTAACCTATATAGAAACTTCTTTAACTTGCATGCTAGTTCTTTCTTACCCTTCACCACAAAGCCTTCAGGTTGCTTCATGTAGATCTCCTCTTCTAGATCCCCGTGAAGAATGTTATCTTCACATTCATCTGTTCTACACCAAAATCAAAAGCAGCAACAATAGATAAAAGTAATCTAATATAAGTTACCTTAGCAACAGGAGAAAAAATATCACCAAAATCAATTTCTGGCACCTGGAAATAACCTTTTGCTACCAACCAAGCTTTGTATTTCTCCACCTTTCCTTCTGCATTTGTCTTCTTCTTGAACACCCATTTACTACCAATGGATTTCCTTCCAGCCAACAACTCCACCAGATACCAAGCCTCATTTTTATGCAAAGATGCAATTTCATCAACCATGGCCTCTTTCCAGAGTTTTCCATCCTCTGAATCTACTGCTTCCTTCACAGTTCTGGGATCATCATCAGTAATAGATAAAGCAAAATTTGAACAGAAAGTAGATGGACTATACCTTTCTAGATGCCTTCTTTCTCAAACTGATCTTCTCACACCCAGAGTTTGTGGCTCTTCATCTTCTGATTCCTCCTCTGTTGTAGAGTCTCGATATTCCTCAAGGTCAAACTCTATCTTCTCAGGTTCCTTTGGTTGGACTTCATGTTTAATAACATCTTTCACCTCTCTGAGCACCACTTCTTGGCTGTACACAACCTTGCTTGTTATAGGTTTCCAATGCTTATACCCCTTTAAACCATCCTTATACCCAATAAAGATGCACTTTTTTTAGATTTACTATCCAACATTGTTCTTTTCTCCTCTGGAACATGTACATATGCATCACATCCAAATACCCTTAGACGTGAAAGAGAGGGTTTCTTACCAGTCCATACCTCTTGTGGAGTCTTATCCTCCAATGCTGATGAAGGTGATCTGTTGACCAGGTAATATGTTGTCTCCACCGCCTCTGCTCAGAATTCCTGTCTTAACCCGACAACACTGAGCATGCTTCTTGCCCTTTCCATCAACGTCTTGTTCATTCTTTCCGCAACTCCATTTTGCTGAGGTTTATATGGAGTAGTATTTTGTCGTGATATACCACACTTCTTACATAATTCTTCAAATTCATTACTGCAAAACTCTCCACCGTTATCTGTCCTCATCACCTTTATCTTCTTCTCTGTCTGGTTTTCCACCAAAGCATTAAATTCTTTAAACCTGTCAAAGACTTTAGATTTCTTCTTAAGGAAATATATCCATGTATTCCTTGAGAAGTCATCTATAAATGATACATAGTACATAGACTTACCCTATGATGGATCTTTCATAGGTCCAAACACATCACTATGCACAAGCTCTAATATCTATTTCACCCTCTTACCACTAGAGGAGAAACTCATCCGATTTTGCTTCCCATATACACAATTTTCATAGAAATCAAAATCCAGAGAGCTATTACTCATACCTTCTACCATACCTTTACCATGACGTATTCGAAGGCCCTCCTCTCTAATATGTCCAAGCCTTTGATGCCACAACATGGTCTTCTCTCTAGAGACCACTAGATTTTCTGCTCCACTTTGAGGAAGCATAGAACTGTTGCACCCATCAACAACAGTGCTACCTTGTAGCTTGTATAGAGTTCCAATCCAAACTCCTTGCATCAATACCGGTGCTCCTCGAACCATCCTGCAAGTATCCTTCTCGAACACTGTTTTTACACCTGCATCATCCAGCTTGCTTATAGAAATCATATTTCTGGCCAATGCAGGAATATGTAGAATACCCAAAAGTGTTCTAACCCTTCCAACTTGCAACTTCAACTTTACTTTTCCGTGACCAATGATTCTAGCCTTCCTATCATCCCCTAAGAAGACATCACCACCATCATATTTCTCATACTCGCAGAACCACTCTCTATGGGGAGTGAAGTGAAAGGATGCACCTGAGTCAATCAACCATGCCTCATGATCTACATGTGTACTTGAAGAAGCCAAGTACACATCCCCACCTTCATCTGAGGTGGTTCTCGCCTCTGCAGAAGGAGCATCATCAGATCCCTTTCCTTTGTTTGGATCTTTCAATTTACATTCCCTTTTGTAGTGCCCTTCAATTCCGCATTTCCAGCACACCACCTTTACAGGTTTTCCTGGAGATTTAGATCTCCCTCTAGATTTAGATCTCCCACTTGATGAGTTATTTTTGTTTCTATTTTGGGGCCGTCCTCATATAGACAAGGCATCACCATTGTATCTCTCCATATTTTTCCATATTATCTCCTCTGTCAGTAAGGATGAGACTATTTCATCAAACTACAAGGCAATTGCATTGCTACTTATTGCAATAACCAGACTATCCCATGAATCTAGTAGAGAACACAACAAACTAATGCACTTATATTCATCTAAAATTTTGATATCAACAGACAATAACTGACTTACCACAATATTAAATGCATTCAGATGCTTTGTCATCGAGTCTCCGTCTTTCATCCTTAGGTTATACAACTTTTTATGTAGGAACAATTTATTAACCAAAGACTTAGGTTGGTACAAAGTCCCTAACTTGTACCACAAAGCCTTCGCCCTAGCTTCCCCTGATACATTCAGCAATACTGAATCTGAGACACATAATCACATTGTGCTCTTTGCCTTCTGATCCAAATTCTTCCATTCTTGATCAGACACTCCCATTGGTTTAGTACCTGGATCTACCGCTATGCACTGATCATTATCCACGAACATATCCTCCATCTTGAGTTTCCACAACTCAAAACTCTGACCATTAAATTTCTCTATCTTTATCTTTCCACTGCTCGCCATCTTCTTTCATTACCAGAATCAATCCCACAGATCTCCCACTGAATAGGGTTTACCACAGGCCCAAGCAAAACCCCTCAGCAACAAAGGCGTCCCCTTGAAGCCAAAACAACTCTGATACCAAATGTAGGTTTTAACCCCGTACAAAAATTACCTTCATACGAAGTCTAAAACACAGAAAATAAACAATGCGAGAACATAACACATAAAACACATATACACAGAGATTTTCACCTGGATCCCAAAACCAGGACTACTAGCTTGATTTTTCATTATGTTCCTTTTAATGTTACAATACATATTTATACATGCCGAAGCATCCAATACCATGGACTGAAAACCATCGCATCCAAAACCATGGACCAAAAACCATCGTGTCCAAAACCATGGACCAAAAACCATCGTGTCCAAAACCATGGACCGAAAACCATCACGTCCAAAACCATGTGCGAAAAGTCATGCAAAAAACCATAAGTAGGTTTTCCCAACCTAATATAGGGTCCAAAAACAAAATTTTTTGGGGCAATGCCCCGAACCCCACAGAGTGGGGTTACCTACACCCCTCAGATTCCCTGTGACCCCCCCACTACGCAATCGGCGCAATGAAGAGGGGGCTCCGCCACCCTTCTAACCCCTCGGTTAACTATGTGGGCTAGTCGTGGAAAGAATATAACACAACCCAACACCTTTTGGCCTTACCAATGCACCTTCTACATTTCAAGGTTTGATGAATTCCATTTTCAAACCCTTCCTTAGAAAATTTGTGTTATTACTTTTTGATGATATACTAATCTACAACAAGTCTTGGAACGATCATGTTCAACATGTTGACAGGGTGCTGAAACTATTGGAGGAGAAACAATTATATGAAAAAAGCTCCAAATGTTTCTTTGGAGTACAAGAGGTGGAATATCTGGGTCATATTTTATCTCATGAAGGTGTGAAGGTGGACCCTAGCAAAATTAAAGCCATTAAGAAATGGAAAATCCCCACATCCATAAAGCATCTTCAAGGATTTCTCTGGTTGAAATGGTATTATAGTAAGTTTGTTAAGAATTATGGGCGAATAACAAAACCTCTAACAAAATTATTGAAGAAAGATGCATTTTCATAGACTCCAGGAGCAATGAAGGCCTTTGAACATCTTAAAGATGCAATGTACCAAGCACCGGCCTTATCTATTATGAACTTCACTAAAACCTTTATTGTGGAATGTGATGCTTGAGGAAATGGAATCAATGTTGTTTTAATGCAAGAATAAAGGCCCATTGCTTTTGAAAGTTGTCCAATTAAAGGAAAGTATTTACACAAAGCTATTTATGAGAAAGAAATGTTGACAATAGTAGATGCACTTAAGAAATGACGACCCTACCTAATGGGAAGATATTTCAAGGTAAAAATGGATCATGATAGTCTTAAATACCTTTTGGAACAAAGATTATCTTTAGAACAGTAGCAAAAATGTGTCACAAAGATGTTGTGTTATGACTTTGAAATCGTCTACAAAAAAGGGAAGCAAAATGTTGTGGTAGAGGCACTCTCAAGAAAGGATGAGGATGTGGAAGCATTTCTTTTCTCCATTTATATTATCAAATTAGATTGGATAAACAAAGCAAGGGATGAATGGAAGAATGAAGAAGAAGTGTGGGAACTCATTCAAATGGTACAACAAGATCCCAGCACATCTGATACATTTAGCTGGAAAAATGATTCATTATGGTACAAAGATCGCTTATACCTATGTAAGAATTCCCAACTCAAACAAAAGATTCTTATGGAATTGCACACCTCTCCCTTAGGAGGGCACTCAGGATTTTTAAAAACTTACCACATGGTTAAGAAGGAATTTTTTTGGGATGGCCTTAAATAGGATATTCAAAAGTTTATGGCAGAATGTTTGGTTTGCCAAAAAAATAAAGTGGAAACGATTAAGACCCTAGGTCTATTACAACCTTTATCAATTCCAAGCCAATGTTGGGAAGAGGTTTCAATGGATTTTATCACAGGCTTACCCAATTCTAAAGGAAAGAGTATCATCATGGTGGTAGTTGACAGACTTACCAAGTATGCACACTTTTGTGCATTATCGCACCCATTTAAATCCAATACAGTTTCTACTGCATTTATGGAAACAACTCAAAAGCTACATGGAAACCCAAAGATTATTGTAAGCAACAGAGATCCCATTTTCACTGGAAATTTTTGGAAAAAAATATTTTATTATCTTGGTACTCATTTAGCTCATAGATCATCTTATCATCCTCATTCTGATGGGAAAACTAAGATAGTAAACAAATGTTTGGAAGGATATCTTTGTTTCTTTGTATCTAATAAACATACACAATGTGTCAAATGGTTGCCTTTGGCTGAATGGTGGTATAACAATTCCTTCCATATTGTAGCAAAAATGACCCCATCTATGGCACTTTATGGATATCATCCACCATCCATCACATCATATTTAAGAGAAAATTATAAGGTTCAAGTAGTGGAAGATCGCATCGAGCATCAACAACAAGTTCTCCAACTCTTAAAGGACAACCTCACTTTGGCGCAGAATAGAATGAAACAATAGGAAGATCAACATCGCAGTGAAAGAAGTTTTGATGTAGGTAAATGGGTATTCCTACGGCAACAAACATATAAAAAAATATCCCTCAAGCAATCTAAGGAGGATAATAAATTATTACCAAAGTATTATTGTTCGTACAAGGTGTTGCAAAAGATTGTTACTATGGCATACAAATTGGAGCTTCCTGCAGCTTCCCGAGTGCACTCAATTTTCCATGTTTCATGCTTGAAGAAGGTTATAGGTGACAAACTCTGAGTTCAAACAATATTGCCAGAACTTAAAAAGGAATGAAAAATCATATTGGAACCTGAAGCAATCATAGCAACAAGAACTCGACAGCTACGAAATCGATTAATTTCAGAGTATCTCATCAAGTGGAAGAACTTACTTGTTGAAGATTCCACATGGGAGGGTGAGAATTTTATACAGAAGCATCCAGAACTACTTAATTGTTGAGGACCCTAATAATCCCAAACTGAAATTACCTTACAAAACAAAACTTTATGATATAGCTGGGTACCATCAAGGCCATTCCGCTCTTGCAACATAGGTCTGAAATGTTCCTGCAGGTTGTTATGTTTGAGCTTCTGATTCTCCCTGTTTATGGATTCTCATAGATTTGAGCTTCTGACTCTTCCATTTATATGCCAATAGTTGAATAAATATATATTTAACAATGTAAATTGGCTAGAGATATGTATGAAAATAATAAAAGGTATATATCAATGTATAAAGTAAACGCCGAATAGTTAGCCAACATTCGAACATTTGCTAAACTATTGGGTAGTTCAACCGCCCAAGACCATCCAATGACCGAACCTATCTATCAAGAGCAATCCAGATCATTAATCAATGGTTACAGATCTATAAAAGGAGACAAATATCCAGTAAAAAGGATTCCCAACCTCTGCACCCATATGCTTCCCAAATTCGAGAGAGGGCTTGACCAGTTGTCATGTTTTTCTAAATATTTTCCCTATTTCCTTTTTGTGAATTGATCTCTATAGATATATGATGATTGTTGGTTTTCAGGCCTCCATTCGAGTGTGCCAAGGAAACTGAAGAGAGCTCCATGAACCAGTAACATGGTGAACGTATCATTTATATTTTCTGCATGATTTCCACAAAATTCTTATCATTTAACTAGTATTAATCCAGCGATTTTTGTGCAGGATGTGATTCTCCTTCATGCTATTGATCCATTTAAATTTGACTATGTTCACCATCTTTCAGATGAATATATCATTATGCAAAGTCATGTATAGAGTTTTGTGAAGCATTAATAAAATTCTTTTGCTAGTCTATAACCTTCTCTATATTTGGCATAGTATTTGGTTTCAATGTTTGCTTCTGATTTTTTTTTCTCTTTGTAGAGTCATTCTGTATGGATAAATTTTATTCAAGATCTTTTAAAAAATACAATAAAATTTAAATACATATTTCATGCTCTGTTCTTTTACACACGCTACGCAGTTCTTAATTTGAATTGTATCCATTCACGTATATGTGTGTGAAGTTTCAATGTATCATTAGGTGACTCTATTTCGTTTTTTAGAATGCAATTCTAGTCTTCATTTAGATTTCGAGGTCGCCTTCTAGTTTTAATTATGTCCTTTTGGTTTATTTCTTATGTTTTAATATTATCTTTAATTTTTTAATTTTTATTATTCTAACTATATAAAAATAAAAAAACAATAGCTTAAGTAATACAAGAACTGAACTATCATTCATGAATATATTTACAATGTCTTTTAGGTTACTGATCAATTATATATTTTAAATTATTATACTAGTGTTATTTCATTTTCTAGTGTAAATATTAAGATATTAGTTATGTTCTTGTATCATCTTTTTCGTTTTTGTCAAGATCGTTAACAATAAGATAGTTTCTTGTGAGTCACTATCTCATTAATGAAGACAAGTAGTTTCTTGTGAGTCACTATCTCATTAATGAAGACAAGTAGATAGAGTTGCACCAGTTTTGCCATGGACTCAATTCTAGTTGTGCTACTATTAAACCCTAAGCAAGTGCTCTGGTTACCTCTTGTTAGCTACTAAGAGGTTTAAGCTGTTGGAGTCTAGTAACATCAACAAACAAGGATTGGCCAATTAAATTTTTTGGTTTGAAATTTTGAGTATATCTCATGAAATGAATTAAATGTTGTGACACAAGTGAGATGATGGAGCATGGAGCTTAGGAGGATGTTTTTCTGAATGGTAGATGCCTATTATGTTGATGAATGCATGTCTTAGCGAAGGATTCCTATCTTGGCCATGGATGCTTCTCTTGGAAACAAGTGTCTCTCTTGGTGATGGGTGTTTTCTTGTCAAAAATTTCCTATCTTTGTGACTGGTGGCTGTCTTGGCAACGAGTGTGTGTCTTGGTGACAAGTGCCTATCTTGGCAATCGATTCCTATCTTGGTGACATATGCCTATATTGGTGACAGATGCCTATCTTGGTGAAGGATTCTTTTCTTTGTAATAGATGCATGCTTTCTTGGCGACAAATGCTTTGTCTTCATGACATATGTCTTCCTCACTCGCAGATGCTATTGGAGTTGTGATGAAATGAAGGTGTGATGATATAGGAGGCTAGGAAGACTACCAAAAATGGTGGTTTCCTTGACTTGGAGGTGCGATGGTATTCCTGTCGATAAGATGCCTACTTTGATGGTAGATGATATGCCCACACTCACTAGGAGGTGAGTGAGAGGGGGGTTGATTTTTTGGACCTGTACGGAACGATTACATAAAATAATATATTTGCCACTAAGTGTTTCCCTTGGGGGTGAAACTAATTGACTTGAGGATCGAGCTATATGAAAAGAATGTGTGAAACAATATAGCAAACATTGAGTGCCTTCTTTGGCTAAGAAACCACTTAGTGAGATGGATCTAAAGATGTAGCCAGTTGAGGACTACATGGGGCTCTAAAACACTAAGTATTTGATCTGTCTATTAAATCACTTAGTGTTTCTGAACTAGGAGTAACCAAAGAGATAAGTATTAATTACGAGTTTAAGAATTTCTATGTTAAAGTTGTGATTGGAATTGATTTAAAATTTTATTGCTAACCTCATAAATACACATATTGATGAAAGTATGATTTAATTTAAATTTTTTTATGATGAATCCCATAAGAATCACGTGTCTATGATGTAGGAGAACTACTGAATCGACGAGTACACATGTATGAAGATGACTACAAAACAAAACAGGAAGTACTAACTTAAATTAGACTGCGTAAGGGAAACGTGATGGAGCAGAAAGACTTCCTAAACTAGACCATTATGGTGACATTGAAAAATTGTGATATGCGTTGGTGACCATGAGGTATGCCATGGCACGTGTTGTGTTATTCAATCAAGGAAGGGGCAAGCTTTGGTTGAGAAAAAATTTCCTTTGTGAGGAAACCTTACAAAGGGATGGATCACCTGAGGGAATAAAGAAGCAGAGGGGATGCGTGAAATTAGAAGGTGAGTGACTGCACATAAGATGAAATGGATCGCCCGAGGTACTGATGAAGCAGAGAAAGGGATGCCCAAACTTGAAAAATGAGATGGTTTTCACAAAATCATGTTGTTGATCATGCTGAATTATGCCAACAGGAGGGTGTCCCCGATGTGAAGTGCCAATTAGACATCACACCATTTGGAGGAGGGGCCCCACTCGAGTATCGTCCTGAGCACCATAACTCAAGATTTTCTTTGGCTACAATGAATAACATAGGAGATTATGCACGTAAGCTTTGAAATCAATAAGTTGACATTGTGAAACACCAATTGCAATGTGTAAAAGAAGGCTTTCACAGGAGGGGATTAAAGAGTGAATCTCTAGAAGGAAAGAAATAAGACTAGTCTAACAGAGGTACACGAGAGCAAGGAAAGATTGATTAATCATCTAGTGAAGTAGTTCACATACAAACAATTATCATTAAAGAAAATACAACACACATCCAACAAGGTTGTTAGAAAATTATATATTACAGAGAAATGGAACACATAAAATATTGCAGAAATATAAACACATAAAATGCATAAAACAAGAGAGACAGATATACTTTTATATTATCCAGCAAACTGAAGAGATACAACCTACAATAGATCCGCTGTAACATCCTCTTCGCTCTCAATCTCCTCTCTCTTCCTCACTCAAAATACAGATCTACATAGACGTAATACAATTCCCTCATATATAGTGAGGGGTTGCCTTCTAGGGCAAAAAAACCTAAATTAAACATAACTTCTACCGCCATATCATCCACCTAATGAACGGCCCAGATTGACTACGAAATTACAACATTTTACAAGGCAATTTTACATCTATTCTTAGCTTCAGGGGCACTGCCCCAGAACCCTTGTCGGCGGACCGCTGGCCCCCGGACCCCCCAGTCAGGGGGAATTAGCCCCCGTGCGCCCCCCCGCGTGGAGGGGTGTACAGTCTTCCTGGGGTATACATCCGGCTGAAACCTTTGAATGCAAAAGATAATCAGGCTCCACACCCAACAAAGATAATCACCAAAGCCAATGAAATAGTTTAATTTCTTTAGTACATATGAACATATTATATACCACAAACATGTAAAGGATAGTCTTATCAACATTCATGATACATACATGAAACTATGGTGGCTCAACGAGGTTTTGATGATTAAGTGAAAGATCATAGTACATAGTTACAATGGTGAAACACTATCTCCAATAATGGAACATTAAGTCACTTCTTGCTTCTCCAAGGAATGATCTTCTCCTTATTCCATGATAGAGAAGCCAAGGCTAGCTCTACAAAGTCTAAGCCTCCAAAATCCCTTTGTTTGAGTTATGAGGTTTCTTTTATAACAAGAGGAATGACCTTTCATAAAACTTATGACTCTTGAGTTACTCTCATGACTCTTGGAATCCTAAGCGACCCTTGAACTTCTATTGACTTTTTGGTCCATATGTGAATTTTCATATTCACATGTGACTTTTGGACTTCCACAAATTTACATTTCGTCATTTTTGAAAATACATAATTACATTCCACAACATGTAGGAAAGTACATGGACAACATTGGACTATGTGATAACACTTTGAGAGGCCATGAGTTGGCCACCGTGACATAAGACTTCATAGTGATGTATCCATGCGAAGTGCCTATTTGTGCTGCTATGACTTGCATGATAGATCTAATTTGTGCTTCATCTTCACTCTCCAAAGGCTATTGTATTAGTGTTGGAACCTTATGAGTTATCATGAAATGTCATCACTCTATGATGCTCTAGGATCTCTTCATGTCTTCATGATAGTTCCTCTTTATGCTTCTTCTTTGCAAGTGTCCATTTGTTTCTTCTCCTTGACATCTTCATTGAGCACCATATTGACATGTTGAGGTGGTAAAACTACAAATGAAGTTCACTCATAAGAAGGAAAGATCATTCCAAAAATCATCTGGTCTATCCCTACTTTGCTCATAGAAGAATCTAACTGTGATGGGCATGTGTGAGAAATAAGAGAGGGAGGTTTGTTAATAATTGCATAGTTGAGCTGAGTAGTCGTTGAGGGAGCACACCAGTACTTGCTATAAATGTGAAATGCATTATAAGGATGGGCTCTTCAAGGTCCAACATAGTGATAAGTGTAAGAGACAAGGTTGATGAGCTTGTTGACTGAAACTATGTAGTGTGTAGGAGTCAAGGGAGAAGGAAGGTAGAGATAGCATAGCTGAGACTAGGAACTACAACTATGCAATGCATACTACTTAAGGGGCAGATAATTATGCTTGTAGAATTGAGGGTTGTAGTGGATCAGAAGTGGACTCACTCTCCAATAGAAATGTGCAATGCACAGAGGGAGGCTCACTAGAAAATATGATTGCGCAAATGGTTGAGGCAAGCAATAGAAAGGCAAGTCCCTTTGCTAGGAAGGTTCTCACTACTCTAAATTACAGAGCCTATAAATTACACAGTCTGTCATTGCAAGGGGATTAAGGAGGTCCTTTTTATCATGTCGAAGTGCTCCATGTGCTATACATGGCAGAACTGATCAAGGCTTAATGAAGAGAGTTAGAAAAAGAAATACGGGTTCAATGAGCACCCTTGAGGGTTCTTGATGTGAAATCATAGAATCCTACCTTGAGAAAGACACAATGCACAAGTCTGGGAGGGAGATATTTCATGAGTCAGCCTCAAGGATAGGAGGTACTCATCAACTAGTGAAATATTAATTCTTTCATAACTTGCACCTAATAAGAGGAGAAAGAAGAGCTCTAGAATGGCTAAGTGTCGGACCAGTAGAGTGAGAGTGAAAAGAATTTGAACAAGACTCAAACATGGATCACACACAAAATTGGAATCAATACAAGCCAAGGGAATACATAAGAATCGCAATAAACAATCAAATATTGAAACAAAAACAAAGCAACACTTATTTCTAAGTGTGACAGTTGAAATTTAGCATTGTGACACATGATACAAGTTGTGACGAAAGTGTCGATTAGGACTAGAGAGTGTTCTATGTTGTAGGAATGTGTATAAAACATAGTATAATTATATAAATGATCATATAATGTAACAAGCTATTCTATAGATACCTCTAGTGATGTGGGAAGATGTGACACATGCAAGAGTGTAAATAGTTAGAAGTGACACTTGCGAAAGTAAGGAAAAGTGAAAATGACACTTGCAAAAGCTAAAGAAAGTAAAAATGACACATGCTAGAGTGAAGATAAAGTGAAAATGACATTTGTTAAAGAAAGAGGAAGAAAAATGATAGCTCAAAAAGTGAAAGCGACACTTGTGAAAGAAAATGTTGACAAAAGGGAAAATTGAGAAAACTCACCAGGATAGTAGCACAATTGCAATCAAAGTGAGAGGGACTGTAAAATGATATTGCAAGAATTGTTCCTAGAGATTTTACAAGGCTTACTTTTAGGAGTTATGCAATGCCTATCTAAGGTTGCATACAAAGAAGTGCATTTGTTAATTTATCAAGGATGGATTTTTTGTGATAAAATGAATTTGACACTTAGAACCTCATAACAAGACTTAAACATTTTGGAAAACATCAATTGACCATGAAGTGACCATGTAATGATAGATTGCAAGATCCTTAATAGGATTCAAAATTCAAGTGTAGGAAAATTTTTGGAGCGTGTTTGACATAATGTCAAGACTTGGCAACACACTAGTAGAACTCCATCTTCTCTGTTTAAGTTTTATCCTTAAGTGAAAGGTCTTAGTCTTTCAAGAGGTATTGATTCACCATGTAAATTACCCTACCTTTGCCACTTATCTTGATTAAAGATGTAGTTTCTTATTTTCCTTTCTCAACTTCAAAAATATTTACAAGACGAGTCATACTTCAAATTTTTTGATAGGGGATAAGAATAGTAAGCATACCGAGGCTTTGATATTCATAGTTGAGCACATTCCTTGATGTTTCTTCGCTACCAACAAGCTTGTTCAGTACCTCGATGGAGTCACCTCAAGGAATCACAAGCATTGCTTCACTGCCATCAGGTCTACTTAGTACCCCGACGAAGTTTCTTTCTTCACCACTCTACGCAAGAAGCCTTTGTATTCTTCACCATTTATTTTTATTTGAAAGATATGCTTCAATAATTTATTGAACATTTGTAGTACATGTGGAAGAGAAGTCTCAACTTATTCAATTTGCAAGAGAGGTTGTTCCTTGCATAAGGGATTTGAAAGCTATTGAGGTTAATATGCTCATTTAAAGTTTTCTCCCTTCCCTTCTCTACTTGGTTGAGTTGACAACTTGAAACATCATTCAATACAAAGATTAGCCAGAGTGAAGGTCTTAATAAAGATATGGGCTTTCTAGTTTGGCCAAAGGAATTCTTTCTGGAACAAATTGTATTTTATGTCCAGACATAATTTAATTTAAAGAAATGTGAACCAATATAAGGAAGAAGCTTACAAATTAGCCAAGCATTGTTCATCATCACAATTCCCTTTTCAAGTTTCACCACATTTTCTTTTGAACCAATAAAGAACATTTTCATGCAGGGTTTTTATTAGATAAAACACGAAAGGAAATACATGAAAAACCGAGGAAACACGATCAAAAGAACAAAAAAAATAGAGAACTAAACTAAAAAGAGACATACAAAACAAAAGTAAGAAAAAAAAGGAAACAATAAAGGAGAGCAAGTGTAGGATGAGTGTAAAAGGGAAACTAGAATGCAACTAGACCTACTCCTAAGCTAAACAACTAGAAGGTCACGGCTAAGTGTAATGAAATTTCCAATGCAACCACCAAAGTTGTTCCTGACTTGTGATCACAAAGATACGAGAAATTAAAACTAGTATAAAAAAATGTGAAAAAGAGAAGATAAGAACTTGAATAAATTACACAAAATATTGAAGATCTTACCTACATGTAGAAAGGTGCACCATAAAAACTAGCTTTAACCAACCTACACCTTTACCTTTTCAATTAGAGCAACAATCAACCAAACCTCAAAGGATTCTTGTGAATGTACCTTCATATGTGTTTTCCTTCTTAACAAACATCAAGAAATAATGATGCTTATTATTAGCAATAGGGATTTCTAAATAAGATGTTTCTAGCCAATCATAAACTAGATCATGGGATTGAAAACCATCCTCTTGAAAACCCTAAAACTCACGATAAAAATAAATTTTGGTTAATGGAATGTAATTCGGGGGGGAATCTTGCGAGGAAAATTTGATTTGATCATCTTCAAAGGTCTTGTCAAGATAGTGAGGACTTGACATAACCATCGGCGAGGGTTGAAGTAACTCAATTGTTGACAAGTATCTGTATTGTGAGATGATAAACCATAAAAATAAATTAATGTAAAACAACTATCATCAACCCGTGGGAAAATGATTAGTTAAATAATAGTTGTTACGAACATAATTATGATCAAATGCACTGATTAAGGAATAATATTTTTGGTTAGTGGAAATAGAGATAGATCCGTTTGAGCAATGTTATGAATGGTTTGAACAATAGAATCATATTCCTCACATGTTAAATGCAATAGACTATTTCCTTGCAAATCATTACAAACTAAACCAACATCAGAATCATTAGAAGTACTAAAAATGAATGCTAGTATAAAAAATACATGAAACCAATCAAGATGCAATAGATGAACATGGATATCAGATTGGGGTATTAATCTGTCAAAAACAGGAATTTCATTCACGAAATAACTCAAGCATTCATTGACACTTAAGAGGATATCTTGTGTCATAAAATTCGCAAGAAAGACTAGGGGTTGATTACTTTCAAAAGTGTGATAGTTATGAATCCTTCAACCAATGATAATATTTAGAATGATTAGCTTCATAGCTCTGTGCATCCATGAAAGATATATACTCCAAACCTAAGTTCAATACAAGAGATTTGAATGGAGGTGAATTAAGTTAAATATAATCCTCAATCAGACCAGAAAAAATAATTTGAAAATTAGAATATATATATCTGAAATAATGAATATATTTGAAGAAGGGGTTTTCATTCAATGAAACTATCTAAGACAAATAATTTTGCGAGAAAATGCATATCTGACTTAGTTCAGGGATCTCACCAGAGTCCCAAGAACCTATCATAACCATCAACGAAAGTTGAAGTACCTCGACTGCTTGAAAAGTCCCAGGAATTTCAGGGATGGTAGAATTTCATTTTGAAGTTTGGATCAGATCATGGATGGTGTGTGGACAACTACTACCAGTGACATCAATAAGATCACAATTCTTTGGATGGTAGCGATCTCCATCACTGATTTGATCATATTTTTCAACATCAACAAACATATTACTCAAGTCATAAGATTATTCTAATTGCAAATCTAGAGATGTATAAATCGAGGAAATCTCATGAGTAACTTGAATTGAAGAATTATCATGATGCAAGACTGGAAATGATAAGGAATGTAATGGATGCTTGATGATTTCATTTCTTTCTTATTCATCATTGATAACCTCACTACCTTGTTTCAATTCAAAATGTTGCTGATTAGGTGGGATGTTCGATGATAATGCCTGATTTTCATTACAAGTAATAGGGCACAAGAAATAGTGACCCGAAGAAGAGGTTTCCATAAGAGAATATTCGTTGAACAAATCATATTATTGATATAAATATTTCAAATCAAAATCCTCTTGGGAAACCAAAAGATCATTTGGTTCACTTAGGCATTCATAGTCATATACATTAATGGAGTCACCATCGTCAAAATGATGGTTTCCTAAGACTTCAGATTGATTAAGACAATTTATTTCATTTGATTGACTAACGAGATTACTAGATTCTAAATCAGCCAAGAATGGAGGAGCATCATCTTGACAAACAATATTTTGAAAAGGAGAATAGAGATCGAAATAAATTTCACCTTTCTATTCCTCTACCTATGAAATGTGACTATCTTGCACTTGATCATTGTCTGGATTAGAAAACTACAAATTAAGAGAGTTTGAAAGAGATTGGTCAAGAAAATAAAGGCACAAGGGATCATGAGAAAGGGATGATAAAGGATGATAGGTATCTTGTGAAGAGATCATACTTCCAATCAAATCAGATTCAGGATTGAAGTTATGAGTGTTACTTTCATCTTGAAAGATCAAGGGATCAATTTCGACATTATGCTTCGTGAATTCATCAAAATATCAACTGGAGAGAAAGAATAAGGATCGGATGAATGGGACATCAATATAATTTTCAAATTTCTAAACTTTAACAATAACAATAGAGACTTCCTTATTGGGAAATGAAAAGGGAGGAGGACAAGGGACAAAGGGGATAGTAGGTTCCTCCTCTAAAATTAGAGGTGTCTCACGGTTTTCAAAAGTTGGGAGAGCACAATCACCCAAGGATTTAGATTCACAATATTTTAAAGAGATTTGAACCAAATGTTGAAACTTTTTAAATAAATCCCAATCCATATCTTCTTTGAGAAACTCATAACATAGGTGAAGGAATCTATTAGCAAAACACTCAATTGAGTCATTAGGCTTCATCCTTAGTTTATTAATGCTTCTATGAACATCTGGGTAATCATACCTATCAAAGGATTGATGAAGCTCCTTGAGGAGTTTTTCAATTAAGGAATGAAAGTAGATGGTAGGGTATGACACTATTGGTTAATTTGACCTTCCAGTGAGAGGGTGGATAATAAACAAACAAAATCTTCATAATCGACTTCATAAGATTCATAGAATTTGAGAATCTGAGATATATGCTTGACTATAGATTTTCCACCCTCACCATCAAACCTAAATTGAGACAAGTTATAAAAATGTTCCACGAGGATTGAAAGTTTAAAAATGGATCGATTATAACAATATCCCAAGAGTATGATTTGGGAATGAGCTATTTGAGACAAGAGTTCAAAACATACACAATGGGCACAAGTTGTCAACTAACGTTCTTGGTGCCAAAATCTATTGACGGTGATGGATTCTGCAAATAGTAGCGGGTATCACTAATGTGAAGTCCCAATTATACCTCACACCATTTGGAATAGGAGCCCCACTCGGAGTATCGACCCAACCATCATAACAGAAGATTTGTCTTGGCTGCAACGAATAACATAAGAGAGTATGCACATAAACTTTGAAATCAACAAGTAATTTCACACTATGAACCACCAATTGCAATGTGTAAAAGAAGGCTTTCACGAGAGGGGAGTAAACTGTTGGGTGTGGAGCCTAATTATCTTCTATATTCAAAGGTATCGCCACATAGGACCCGAGTTCGAAATGGGGGTGGCAACGCCACCCGTAAAATATTCGCTGCAGGGGGGGTCCAGGGGGGGCGGCTGCGACCTTTGGGAGCCCCCCCCTGGCGGGGGGTTTCGGGGGCAGTGCCCCCGAAGCTAAAAACAACCGTAAAATTGCCTTGTAAAAGTATAGTAATTTCTAGTCAATCTGGGCCGTTCATTAGGCAGATGATCTGACGGTAGAACTTATGTTTAGTTTAGGGTTTTTTTCCCTAGAAGGCAACCCCTCTCTTTGTATGAGGGTATTGTATTTGAGGCTGTGTGATAGATGTGTATTCTGTGAGCGAAAAACAGAGAGGTGAGACTGTGAGAGAAAACAGAGGATATTACAGCGGATTTGCTGTAGGTTGTGTCTCTTCATTTTGCTGGATAATAGAAAGGAAGGACTGGCTGTTCGGGGTGGACGTAGCCCAAACTGGGTGAACCATGTATATCTGTGTCTCTCTTGTTTTGTTCGTTTTCTGTGTTTATATTTCTGCAATATTTTATGTGTTCCATTGCTTCGTAATATATAATTTTCTAACATAAACAGTGAGTCTCTATAAAGAAAGTAATAATACTATCTTAAGAGAGGCACACAAGAGAAAGGATAGATTTGTTAATTATCTAGAGAAGTAGTTCACATAGACACAATGATCATTACATCAGATACAACATACATCCAACAAGATAAGCAACAAATCAAATGAAATAGTTCAATATAGTTAATACATATGAAAATAACATATACCGCAAACATCTAAAGACTAGTCTTACCAACATTCACGATATATGCATGAAGTTGTGCTAGCTCAATGATCTTTTGATTATTAAGTGAAAGATCAAAGTACATAATTACAATGGTGAGATGCTAGCTCCAATAGTGGAACATTAATGTCACACGGAATAAGTTGATCTTGCGGACAAGATAGACCTTCCTAGAATCTAAAGAAGACCTAATGACAAGCAAACCAACCAGACACTATCTTTCTCTAAATATGCTTTTATAAACAATGGCAAACAAGTGTTTTTAGGGCCTACCTTAGGTCCAACACAAGTTTGTGGATGCCCTCACTCCTTCGATCCAAATGAGCTCCTTTGTTGCGAATCTGCAAACACAACCAGGCAAAAAAATCAAATAGCACCTGAAAAACCAATATCATAAAACATATTTAACATGAAACTCAAGGAGCCCATGAAACAAATAACATGAGATACTTGTTGAGAAAAATGAGTTTGATTGTATTAATTCAAAATAAGAAGAAATTTACAACCTGTGCCTTGATGCTGTACAAGCTCCTCCCAGGGTCTAGCAAGAAGTCTCCTCTACTTTGACAAGTTTCACTCACTCCAAAATGAAGCGAAAAAGGTATGTGATCTCTCCTCTTAAGCTCAACTAGGAAGTCTTGATTTCACCAGCATTTACCCTAAAAAATGTTTAGCTTCTAACCTCTCCAGCAACCAGCCCAATGCCTGAATTTATAGTGCAATGGAGGGAGGTTACTAGGTCCTCCTTTAAAGGGATAAAGCCCTCCTTCAAAGGGATAGCTCCTCTCATCAAGGGATTAGCTCCTTCTATTTTGGGATGCATGAACCACCTCAGAGTGAACAATCCATGTCAAAATTCCTTCTAGAATCCTCTAGAATTAACCCAAAGTGAGTTTTTTAAGATAAAACTTGCGCCTTTTGACTTTCATAGGGGTCCGCACCCACACCTTTAGGGACAGAGTGGGCAGGTCCGCAGTTTTTGTAAACAGAAGGTGCGGGACCGCAGGTGACAGTGAGAGAAAGTGCGGAACCAGAGTTTCATTTATTTTTAATGTCTTTCTCCCATTTTCAAAGCTTGACTTGAAGAGATGAGGTCTGAGACTTGCTTAGGAGGACAATACAAGTGATGATAGACCCATATTGACTGCAAATAATCATGGTGATGATATTTTTGTGTAACAGATTGCCCCCTAAAGTGCGAAGTCTGTAGTAGATGAGGATTTCATTTATCATTTAGGAAGAGTGAAGTACTTTATCATTTCGAGGATCATCTTGTGAAGAGCCCGGTTGGAACCTGTAAAAACATTCAATGCAAGATATATATATGAGATCATATCATCGCTGAGGTAGGCATTCCCATACTCAGATCAAAACTGACTAGAAAACTAACTACTGCTCTGATACAGGAATGATCTTGTAAAAAATCACAAGTATAGACTCATGTGGACACAGTATGGATGCAGCCATCTGTTTATGAATAGTCCATTATATAATGAATACAAAATTCCTCACAGCCTGGATTGTGGAAACTAGATCCAAGGTCTTCATTTCTACTTCCCGAAACAGTATGATTCTATCCATGCGAATGAATGTGTTGATGTCGAACATGGTAGAAACCACTTGATTACCACTCAATGATGTAAACTGTTAACAAGTGTGAGAGAAACCACCAGTGATGTCAATGGCTCTCAAAGTACCCAGTATAATCCATGAGATGCGAATAAATGTGTTGATGTCGAACATGTCATGGAATCCTTTGATTGAAGGTCAATGATGCAACCTGTCATCAAAGGCGAGAAACCTGCCATTGAGGCGTGCAGATCTCAAGGTACTGACGATTTCTAGATCATCTTTCTAGATAATGAGCTGAAGTCGATAGAAAATGATCCGTCGTAGGCAAGCCCACAACACGAAATCATAGATCAAGTCGAAGAAATTTAGTTGCAAGGACTGACTCAGGGATGGTCAAGATGGATGACATATATTTTGCAGATGAATGGCTTATTGGCAGTGATCTCTTGAACACATAACGACACGACAGATGGTTTGGCGACAATTGACCCAAAGTTAATACCCAGAAACCGGCTGAAGACTTTCAATGTGGTTTGATCAACTGTTAGGCAAAGGATTTCCCAACCCAGGTGAATAAACGTGTCGTGTTCAAGAGCGGTTACAAAGTATGACAAACAGGCTCATTTTTCTCTCTTTTGCCCCACCATTTCTATCAAGTACCTCTTTATTTTTGACAAGCTTGAGGAGGATAACATTTGCTTGATTATAAGCTCATCCTTCGGATGAGTCCTACTTAGTTTAAATTCGAACCCTAAGAAGGAGTGGTTCGTTCCTGTTTGTAATTGAACAGGTCCTTTACTATGAAATTTTAACGAGTCCAGTATAAGAGAAACTCGGCGTTTTTCATTTTTAGAGAGTCTGAAAAAACTTAAGAAGACTCCAGGGTTGACCTTTTTCGTAAATTTGTGTCTCCCAAGCCCAAAAAAATATAAAATAATACTTGAGAGAACCGCTTGATCTTTTACGACCAAGGAGTAATTTTCATCATTAGTGCCCTTGATCCAAAAAAGTAAAAAAGTGATCAACGACACGTCGTTTTATAACCAATATCGAATTTGAAATGAAAAAAATCCAGCAATCTTTTCATGTTTTTACGGTCGGAAAAGAGTTGTGAGTGGACCGTATTTTAATTCCGTTTTAACGAGTTTAAAAGAAAAACTTGGCAATCTTTTCATATTTCAGGAGTCAGAAAAGGGCTTAAAGATGACTCTAAATGTTTTTTCATCGAAAACGATAGATTTTGCCTGAATAATCTGTTATCTTGCACAAAAACACAAACATTACTCATACCTATTTGAAATGGATAAAAATGTCACAAAAATACCTTTTCAAAGTAAAACATAAACAAATTTGCAATTTATTTACTCAAAAAACTTATAAAAAGGGCCTTCGTTAATTCATTTTTAACGTTTGAGTTTTGGGTGAGAAAATAGTGCTTTTGCTCAGAAAACTTCCCGTGAATATTGCGGAAAATCCAACCGTCGGAATCGAACGCCGTCTTCTCCAGGTAATCCACATCATCCTACTCTTCATTTTTAACCATTTCAATTTTTGTTTTAGTCATTTATTTCATTTTTGGGAGGGTTTTTAGGCTTAAAACCCGTGCGTGGGGGCCCGCAGGTTTACCACTACTGGCCTGCAGACCCCGACTTTTTCTCCATTGGGAAAAAGCCAGGGGTCCGCACCTTCCATGTAGACAAAGTGCGGTCCCACGCACTGTGTCTAACCCGGAGGGTGCGGTCCCCGTCGCAAGGGTTTTTAACCCAAAAATTCTCAAAAATGGACCAAATAAAATAATTTCTAGCAATTTAATTTCTCCTTATACTTGATGCAGAGAGTACATCATGCTAGATTGGCGCAAACGAGAGCATGAGGACGTAGATGCTACCGCATGGAATCATCAGCCTTCACTTGATGCTTTGAGGGCGTGTGACTTGTACAAATTCTGGGCCATTCCTGGCATGAGGGCTCAGGTGGATTTCTTACAGTGGTTGATTAACAGATGGAGCATACAGGACCAGTGCTTCTTCATTGATGGCCACTAGCTCAAAATCGAGCCGGTGGACATATATTTCTTGACTGGTTTGCCTAAGAGAGGCGAAGTCTTGACTCTGTTTGGGGCTAGGCCAGGTGGCCAGTCTGTCCATAGCCTCTGGCTAGAGTACTGCAACAGCCAGGCTAGAGACAAAGGGATAGACATAAAGACCATATCCCATCCTGAACTCATGGTGATTGCGTTTACTGTCACCAGACTTTGCGGGGCTGCCGCATTACATATTGCCACCAGATCCCAAATGCGTATGGCAGTTGATTACTTTCGAGGCACCATCTTCAACTAGTGTGATGCCGTGTTGGCCAATCTGAAACGCCAACTGACCAGGGCCAAAAACACACAACTAAAGACCTTTGGTTATGGGGCTTTGGTTGTGAGTTTTGGCCTGGAGAGGGTTCCCATGTTGATCCTGCAACACCTTACTGTTGGAGCTGGGCTTCCTCGAGAGCCTAAACTGATGCGATGGGTCACAATTATGTCCCATCACCCGGACGAGAGGACAGAGGTTGCTCGATTCAAACCTGAGTATTTCCAATGGCTGGAAAACCAAGTTTTTTCTATTCAGGACTTCCCTTACGATGGGATAGATTTTCGTGGTGTCCCAGACATCGTCCTTCTACCAGGAGAGCAATGGGATGACTAAGGTAAAATCATTTTCAACAGTTTTCCTATTTTAATTTTTTTTATTATTTTTCCATCGTCTCAAAACTAATAGCAAAAGTTTCAAATGCAGATGTGGGTCCACAGCGACCAGCTGCTCTCTGGCCTTACGAGAGGAAACAACCAGTTGCACCCGCGCCAGCCCCATAGGATGAATCAGCAAAGGTTTTGGCCGAGTTGGAGGGTCATCTCGAGTGCTTGACAAGAGATATTCCGGAGATCACTATAGATGGCATTCCTCGTCGACTTCAACGCTATGTGATTGGGGTCCCAGGACCTTTTAGGAGGTTCCTTTGCAAGGTGGCCCATGGAGTGGTTTCTTATAGAGATCATCACCAGTGATAGGATGATCGCCTATTGTGGGCACATATGACATTTTTTGTTTTTTGTACTTATCATTTTTGCCGATCATAAGGTGTTTTTCAACCTATGATCGAGGACGATGTATTTTTTGACACACTCCTATATATATATATATATATATATATATATATATATATATATATATATCACTATTACCGGCTTACCTTGTAAATCATGTTATGGAATGGTTTTAAATTTACATGTATGATCATTGCAAATGTCTATTTAACATTTGAGAAGCAATTGCATCTGCTAATGTATTTAAAGATCTTGGAATATGCTGATATTCAATATAATCAAATTCACGTTCCAAGAGACGCACTCTCAAAAATAATCTTAATAACACTGGATTTCTAAGGGCATACACTCTATTAAGCTATAATACAATGAGTTCAGAATCTAACCTCACTATCAAACTCCGAATCCCAAATGAAATAGATTCAGATAATAACTCAATCATTGCACTATACTCGGAAATGTTGTTCCTTGTTTGACCGAGGCTTACCCCATGCATAGATACTAACTCGTCAGAGGGCGAATAAATAACCCAAGCTGCGGAAGAAATGTTCCGTGTATTACGACAAGCACCATTAGCGAAACCAATGTATGTTTGGAGAGGCATCGACATCTGCAATATCAAGAGTAAAACCAAGATAAGTAGGAATAATGATGAAAAAAAACTCTCTAAGCTAAGCACATTGTTTAAACTAAAACACACCAGCTAGAAAGAAAAACTATCCTAACTAAAAATCGCCATACCCATTCATTAAGCATAATACCTCTTCAAGTAAAGACCATTTCTGGGTTTACCCAAAGAGTCCCCGTCAAAGTCTACCAATTCATACGCCCCTTTTGCTAGCTTTCGCTTGACAACATAGGGACCATGCCACATAGGAATGAATTTTCCAGCGCCTAATTTATCATTAGCTTGATCGTAAACTAAGACTAGATCTCCTTCCGAAAAATTTCGAGGGGTCACATTTCAATCATACTGAGCTTTCATGTGTTTTGCGTGAGTTTCGATTGCCAATGCAGCATCACGTCGATTCTCATCTAATTGAGCCAAGTATAACAAACACTTTTCCTCTTCAGAAGTGGCTAGAAGTAACTCGATGGCCATTTTCAGTGACGGGATTTTGCATTCAATGGGTAACACAGCTTCCAAACCATAGACTAGTTGGAAAGGAGTGAACCCTGTTGATGTTTTTACTGAAGTTCGGTATGCCCAAAGTGTTGAAACTAGCATGTTATGCCAATTCGACCGATGAATCCCAATGATTCATCGGATCATGATGACTAAAACTTTGTTGATGGATTCAACCAGACCATTAGCTTGTGGATAATAAGGGGTTGAACTATCATGACGTAAACCAAGCTGGCATGTAAGTTCGGTCATCATAACGTTTCGAAAATGATGCCCATGATCAGTGATTATCACTTGCGGGACACCAAACCTAGCAATTATATGATTGAACACAAAAATTGTAGCTGTCTTTCCATCTGCCTCAATTGTAGGCATCGCCTCGGCCCACTTGGTAAAATAATCTACTACAAGGATGATATACGCATGCCCCTCGGCCGAGTGAGGGTTACATGTAATAAAATTGATACCCCATTTGGCAAAAGGACCAACGGCAATTATAGTGTGGAGAGGAGAAGGTGGAGTGCGCATCTTTCGATCAAAAATTTGGCAGTTGTGGCATTTTCGGACCGCCGTAATACAATCTTTAAATAAGGACGGCCAGAAGTAACCAGCGCGCAATATCTTTTGGGCTGTGGCATACCCAGACATATGACCGCCACATGATCCAGAGTGACAATCATTTAGAACCCTTTCAGCTTCCTCATGAGTTAAGCAACGCGAAACACAGAGTCTGCCCCACGGCGATAAAGAGTATCTCCAATAATCCTGAATTGTTGGGACTGGAATCGAATTTTTCAACGTTCTGACCTTGAAATTTCTGGCCGAAAGGATTGGGTCTGGAGATAAACGAGGATATCCCCATACCACGGATCTAAAGTGCTGATTAGAAACAAGGATTTATTCGCAATGGGCTCTTCCGCCACAGTTTCCGTGTCAGCACGCGAGAAGTCACACATTAACTCCGCAAAAACTAAAGATTTCTTAGACTTAGATTTCTCAAATTCCAAGTCGAACTCCTGCAGGATAACAATCCATTTAGAGTACTTGCCCCCTAGCAATTGTTTGGTCAAAATGTAGATCATAGGGTTGCAATCGGAAATTACTGTAGTTTTACGTAGTAAAATGTAGTGACGAAAACGTTGGACAGCTTGAACAGCTGCCAATGCCAATTTCTCCACATGTGAGTATTTTAGCTCAGTTGTATTTAAAGTTCGACTAAGGTAATATATCACATGTTCAGTTCCGAATTCATCTTCCTGAACTAAGACCATTCCAATAGTGGAATGAGAGGCGGCGAGATACAAGAAGTAATCCTGGTTGTAGTTGGGAGGATGCAATAACGGTGCATGGGTCAACGCGTGTTTAAGTGCATCAAAAGATTTTTGAGCTATCTCATCCCAATAAAATGGAGTATTTTGTTTCAACAACCGGGTAAAACCCTTTGTAACCTCGACATAGTTAGGAATGAATCGTCGTAAAAAGTTTGCTTTCCCTTGCAAACTTTGGAGTTGGCGAAGACTTGAAGGAAGAGGCAATTTGACAATAGCTTCGACCTTCGAGGGATCGACGCAAATGCCAACTTTCCAAACTACAAATCCTAGCAATCGACCTGTTTCTATACAGAAAACGCATTTGTGTGGGTTCAACCGAATCCGATAATGCCTATACCTCATAAAGATTGCTCGTAAATGGACAAGGTGATTAGCTCGATGTAATGAATGAGCAGGCAAGTCATCGAGATACGGTTGGACAATGTGCTTGATGTCATGAAACGCATAACACATGGCCCTTTGAAAAGTTGCTCCAGCATTCTTGAGCCCAAAAGGTAACTTGCAATAAGCAAATGTCCCCCATGGACAAATGAAAGCCATTTTTGGTTGATCAGCAAGTAGAATATTGATTTGATTGTATCCGGAAAAACCATCCATGAAGGAGAATATTTCGCTGCCGGCACAATCATCAATAATTTGATCGATATAGGGAGTTGGGTAATTGTCCTTTGGACAGGCTCGATTAATGTCCCTATAGTCGATGCATATTCTTATTGTTCCCTGCTTTTTGTTAACCGGAACAATATTCGATACCCAATCCGTTAACGGGATCAGATAAATGAAACCTGCTTTGAGTAATTTTCCAACTTCTGCTTTAATTGCAGCAGCTTTTCTTGGGTGAATCTGACGCAAACGTTGCCGGACGGGTTTAGCATCTGGGTAAGTCTTGATCTCATGAACAACAATCGCGGGATCAATTCCTGGCATTTCCTCATAGAACCAGGCAAACACATCACGGAATTCTTGAAATAGGGCCTTATATAGTTGAATTTCATCATCTGTACACGAGGCACCTATATGAATGTTCTCAACAATTCCGGGCTTAACCGAAATGTCAATAGGAATAGTTCAAGAGATGTTTCCCAAATTTAACTCCGAATCAGGATGTTTCATTGGATTCTGAGGTTCCTTGACATATTCAGTCGTAAAAATTGATGAGAAATCATTTTCAAAACGATCATTCTCGGGTAAAAACGAAGATCTGTGATGGAGATCTTCCCATGGTAAATCATCTACACATAGGATTTCACGAATTTGCTCATCAGAGTGAACAAGTTCAGAAAACATGATTAAATCCAAGGTTGATGTGAAAAGTGATTCCTCATGGACCACATTCATGAAGTCAATTTTAGTTGAGGATGGGTCGGTAAACGATTGCACGACCTCATACGCAATTTCATATGGAGTCAAAGGCTTGACATCACCAAATGAGTCTATCTCAGATTCAGAAGGAATGATCCAAGGATCATCATAAACAATGGTGTCTGATGTACTCATATGAATGGTTGCAAATGAGGACGATGCGTTGATCGGAGGAAAAGGAAAAGTTCCCAGTAAACCGACATCTTTAACTAGTCCGACTCTGACATCCTTATATGGGATAGTCATTTTACCGACATGATGAATACTCTCAGAAGAGGCTGGGTCAGATGAAAAGTAAGCCAGCTGGTCTGTTGTTACGATCTTTCCATTATGTGGAAACTTTATTACTCGAAAGACCGATGAAACGACCGTTGTCATAGCGTAAGACCAACTTCGACCCAAGAGAAGGTTGTAATCTAGAGGGGCATCAACCACCTCCACATCTAGACTAACGGTTTTTCCTTCAACCCCTATAGGCAAATCCTGTAGAATGCCAAAAGGATGAAAACCACGGCCATCAAAGGCCTTTAGAATCGTGGGGGATTGATTTAGCGAAGGAGAACGAAGCGATCTCCAACACTGTATCGACATAATACACATTGAGACTCCCTCATCAATTACAGTCCGATGAATAGGCCTGTTTTTTACTATCACTGGAATCTGGAAAGCCATCTGAAGAGGCAAACATGGTGTACTATTTTCTAGATCGAAAATTATTA
Organism: Pinus tabuliformis; assembly: GCA_031772625.1. Classification (NCBI taxonomy): domain Eukaryota; kingdom Viridiplantae; phylum Streptophyta; class Pinopsida; order Pinales; family Pinaceae; genus Pinus; species Pinus tabuliformis. The sequence goes on along the minus strand of CM062813.1, from coordinate 914,168,646 downwards.
GGTTCGAGTCCTGAACGTCAACAGCTCCTATAGCTGACAAAATTAATTTATGTTGTGCTGGACATGATTGCAGCACTTCCAAAGCCGACATTGCTGAGGGTGAAACAACTAAATCCTCAACAATGTTATAATTCTGAGCCGCTCTCGCATGTGGAATTGAAAGCTAACTTTCAAAGTATACCCTTGGTGGGCAGTTTGATTACCAAGTCTGGATTAGGTTTCTCGATCTGTAGTGGATCGGAACGGGGAGTTGAGGTTGATGGATTAGAATGAGAAGATTCTGCTTCTTTACCATCAATAGGACTTTTACTACCATAACCTTGCGATCGAGTCGCAATCCTAACATGGGACATCATCAATATGGGTTCTTCGTTGGCACTCGAGGACAAACCTATCATCTTACTGTCTTGAGCTGGAAAAGGATCCTTCAAAACAGTAGGAGTTTGGAAACCTTTGACAATCTTTGCAACCTCTGCACAATGAGGGCAGTCTCTTGTAAAATGTTCATTGTCACAAATGAGACAAGGATAACGAAGTTTGCGCTTTTCATCATTCGATTCCGATTTTTCAGGCCTTTGAATTTTTGTCCGTTTTATTCTTCTTCTTTCCTTTCTTCTTCCCACCGGATTTTGATTTGGCTGTAGATGACTCTACAACGTGAATATCGGCAGAAATCTCTACAGAAGAATCTCCTGTTGGGGAATCAGGCAAGGTTATGATAGGAGAAGAATTCTTGGAAGATTTCTTCTTACTTTTAGTGTTAACCGTACCAATCATACCATCGGCGGCATGAGATCCCGAAGGAGCTGTAGCGATTTGATTTTGCTTGGGAAGATCGGGGATTTTCTCATGTAACGTACCTAACTGAGTATAGACCAAGTCAAGGTACTGTGCTTGATCAATTACTTGCTCCTCGGTAACAACTCCGGCTTTAGCTACATCTTCAGTGATCTTTGGCAACAAAGGTTTTACAAACCACTCGGCCAAGATCTGATCCGGAATAAACACCTTCACTAAACACTGTCGACGTCTCCACTCATGAATATGATCTGAAATGTAAGTGGATGTCGATTGTTTTAACGAAGTTAACAATTCTGTGCCATTGTCATATCGGACTGGCAACTGAAAATGAGTTAAAAACGAGGTAGCTAACTGACTAAAATTATAAAAAGTGCCTCGCAGTAACTCAATGTACCACTTGGCTGCGAGGCCAATTAGAGTGCGCTGGAAAAGTCTAAGACGGATTGAATCATCTGAAATGGAGTTAGACGCACACCAGAGGTGGTAAGTCATCACATGGTTCGATGGGTCCTCTCCTGATTTACCTTCGAACTTAGGAATGTCACTGGGCAACTTATTCGGCATTGGTGGCCAAAACGGAAGATAATTAATGGGATCGTTCGTTAGGCGTGACAAGTCAGGCAAGTCCAAAGTTGCGATAAACGGTAACTACCGATTAGGATCCCTAAAACTCTGGGTCATGAGACCAGCCCCAGGAGGAGGATATCCAGGATAACTAGGAATAGGAATTGCGTTTGGGATATTGTATCCTCCCGGAAAACCAGGATTAACCGGACCGTACTGGGGTTGTTGAGGTTGTTGATAAGTGTACCCAGGGTACAGTTAACACTGATAGACTGGCTGCTGCACAGCAGGATCGAATTGGTACTGTCCCTGGTACGATTGATAAGTAAATTGTGGTTGACTTGTGACAACCGTACTTGAACCAGGTTGTCCTACAGGCATCTGAACCGAAGTTTGAATTGTAGATCCAGACGGTGGTAAAGATGTCTGAGGAGTAGATACAGGAATAGTAGAAACCGGAGCTGTCGATACTCCAGAAGTAGGTGGGGTAGATTGAACAGATGTTGCGGCAATTGTAGCAGTCGTTTGAGGTGGAGTACAAGGCGTACTAGGCCTAGGCTGAGAAACTACTGAAGGTACAGAAGTTTGAATGTTAGACTGGACTGGTTGCTGGGGTGTACCAGAAACTAAGGATTGTCCGGTTTGAGATGACAACTATACATTTGGCTGCAACACCTGTTGAGTTTGCGATGGATCCCACACTATATTCATTCTGGGGTACTGACCCATAACAGGTTGAGAATATTGAGGACCATAACCGTGTTGAGGGTAGGATTGATAATTTAAAGGTACATTTCCCGTTCCTTGAACATACGTTTGATCGGAGGGTGGTTGGAAACCTTGGTTTGAGTACTGACCTTGGGGTTGATACCCTTGAGGCACGTACTGATACTGGGGTTGACCTTGAGGTATAAATTGATACTGGGGTTGAAATTGGGGTACATATTGAGTCTGGGGTTGACCTTGAGGAACGTACTGTCCCGTAGGTATGTACTGTCCTTGAGGTTGCCCCCTAGGCGGTAATTGGCCACCTTGAGGTTGAGGATTGGGAATAGAACCTGACATCATGAGAATGTCTTCTACGCTCAACGGCTTAGTACCATTGCTTCTAGTTAATAACCCTTGCTCAATGGGTTGAGGAGATGCTCCCGAAAAAGTACCAGAAAGTGACTGATACCCGGAGGGAACAGAAGGACTGCCGTACAAAAAGGATTCAGGCGATTGAGTAAACATGGATGACTGATTCGACATATTTAACGAAGGATAATAACCTCTAGGTGTTGGGTGATAAGGAGCGCGAGGTGGTGAAAAACTTAACCCTGGGTTTTCTAAGAAATTAGTCAAAGAAAGATACCAAGTACTGCTCCTAGGTGGACTGTAAAAAATTGATTCACGCTCCCTTAGCTCAATAACAGGTTGATTTTCAGGGATAGGGATGCCTACTTATTCTTCCGGAGTAGCAAGTTCTTCAATAGCAATAAGTCCAGAAGGAAGATCTTGGGTGATTACTCTTTCTACCCTAGGTGAACCAGGACCACTAGAAACTAGAGAAACAAACCCCGATGTCAGAGTAGCAGCAAATTCACTTTCAGGCTTGGATATTTCAGGTTCCTCACCTATATCACTAGTAGATGAAAAGCTACCAATAACTTCAGAAACAGACACTGACTATGGATTATGATCTGCCACTAACGTTTGAAAATCAGGGTGTACTATTAAAGAAGATTCTCCTTCTTCACGTGACCCAACTCTACTGTCTCTAGGAGTTATGAGGACTTTCAAGCCTTCAAGCTGGCTCGGGACTTCCTCAGGAGATTGGCCCCGAAGTCTACGGGACTTCCTCAATAATTCAGCCACGTTTACAAACTCAAGAGGTTGGCCCCGAAGTCTACGGGACTGCCTTGGTAATTCAGCCACAGTTAAGAACTTTTAACTACTTCACATGCAAACAAAGTAAAATCCCAATGAAAACCACCTAAAGCCTCTAAAGAACCAAACAAATTTGAATCACACGCCTAAAGAATCTAGGAGATCAAACACACACAAACAGTAACTTTCCGTACTGAAAATACTAGTTGGTGATGAAATACAACGTCGCAAAGTTCAATACAGAAATGGCGGTTGGAACAGTTACCCCGGAAACCTGCTTAATGAATAGACTGACATAAGTTCCTTCACTTAACCGTCTTGAGTGAAGAGAACCCCCCAGAAAATCCAAGTGAGTCTAGCCGACGTCTGCTCCAGGTACAATGGGATCTTCCCACCACTGTCACCTTAGAAAGAATCCTAAAGAATATGGCCACTAAGGTTACCAACTGAAACAAATATACCTGGGGGAACAGTCTACGATCCGATACGCACGCAAGGGTAGAGTAGCAAGCTAAATCCCCTTGAAGGCTCCTTGACATAATCCAAGGTTTACCAACAAGTGACCCCAGGCTCCTCGACAATGGTTAATCCGAGGTTTACCGTTTTTAATACGTGAATATCTGGTGTCGTTCCCAATGAGGAAGGATTGATTCCCACACTGGTTCGGACACGATCTCGTGCTTCTCCTTTAAGAGGAGCTTTCCCAGAGCATAAATGCAACAATTGGATTTCTTCCCTACCACAAGATACAACTACTTGTTTGTTTTTACTGTCTTGGAGAGTTAATTACTCTCCTACTCCAAGACACTAGCCTAAGCTAAGTTGGTGTATCAGAGCCCTAGAAATAAAAATGTTACTAGATGAATTTTACTTTAAGCGTTATTTTTTATTGGTTTTTGTTTAAGTCAAAAGGTGCGGAGATGAAACTCGTGGTATGAAGACTCGACTCAAAATCACTAAAAATGCACCTAATATGATTTAAACAATCTTTTCTCTTCGATGAACTTGTAAACTAAGAAAGAGTTTGAGAATGCAAATACTTTGTAAACACAAATCCTTCTTAAGAAACAAATTAAAAGAAGAGCTTTTGTCCTTTCCAATGCACTCAAAACGAGACAACTAGTTATTTCACAAAAATTTCCCTTTTTCGTTTCAAAGCACTCAACCACTACAAAAAACAAACTTTTTTTTCAAAAGAGATTTATTTATTTATTTTTTATAAAACACTCAAAACTATGGAAATGACTAACTTTGAGATCTATAAACTATAAAAACCTATTTGAATTCAAAGCCTACTAGATGTCTTTTTTTAAGGATGTTTTACTTAGCTAGATGTGAGCTAAGGACCAATTTATGTAGAATCACAAATCAGTCAAGAACAACAAATTTTGTTTTCTTTTTGAAAATGAAAATCCAAACTTTTAAACACAAGCTTTTCGAAGTTTTGTAAAGAGAAAACTCAAAGCGGATTCCTCAACAAGGGGAGATTTCATAAATGGTCAGACTCATAAGAAGGCTGGTAGACACTAAGGTGATCTAAAGTCCCTACAGCTTCTAAGCTCAGAGCCATTACACAACCAAAATGAAAAACAAACCCAATAAGCAAAACTCCTAGGAATTTCACCTAAAACCCTAACACTAATGAAATCAACCTAAGGAAAGCTTCTGACAAGTTATATGCAGGTATGGGCAGTGGATAACAATTTCCAAACAAAAACTAAGCTGACTAACAGTGGAAATCTTAGGTTTTTCAAAATTTTGACAAGGTCCGCAGGCCCACAGTTGACACAGGTGCGGTCCCGCTCTATGCTAAAAGCAAAGGTGCGGTTAGGTACGCACTGTGTCAAACGGCTAGGGTGCGGTCCTCTCCCAAAGCTATGAAAAACAAAAAATAACCCTGGATCTACAAACTCTACCCAATTTTACACACAACAAGCCAAAAACAAAAACAAAAACACAGTTTCTCAGGTCAAAGTAAAAACAAAGAAAACAATCAAGTCCCCAGCGGAGTCGCCATTTTGTCACACGGAATAAATCGATCTTGTGGACAAGATAGACCTTCCTAGAATCTAAAGAAGACCTAATGACAAGCAAACAAACCAGACACTATCTTTCTCTAAATATGCTTTTATAAACAATGGCAAACAAGTGTTTTTAGGGCCTACCTTAGGTCCAACGCAAGTTTGTGGATGCCCTCACTCCTTCGATCCAAATGAGCTCCTTTGTCACGAATCTGCAAACACAAATAGGCAAACAAATCAAATAGCACCTGAAAAACCAATATCATAAAACATATTTAACATGAAAGTCAAGGAGTCCATGAAACAAATAACATGAGATACTTGTTGAGAAAAATGAGTTTGATTGTATTAATTGAAAAGAAGAAGAACTTTACAACTTGTGCCTTGATGCTGTACATGATCCTCCCAGGGTCCAGCAAGAAGTCTCCTCTACTTTGACAAGTTTCACTCACTCCCCAATGAAGCGAAAAAGGTATGTGATCTCTTCTCTTAAGCTCAACTAGGAAGTCTTGATTTCACCAGCATTTACCCTCAAAAATGTTCAGCTTCTAACCTCTCCAGCAACCAGCCCAATGCCTGAATTTATAGTGCAATGGAGGGAGGTTACTAGGTCCTCTTTCAAAGGGATAAAGCCCTCCTTCAAAGGGATAGCTCCTCTCATCAAGGGATTAGCTCCTTCTCTTTTGGGATGCATGAACCACCTCAGAGCAAACAATCCACGTCAAAATTCCTTCTAGAATCCTCTAGAATTAACCCAAAGTGAGTTTTTTAAGATAAAACTTACACCTTTTGACTTTCACAAGGGTCCGCACCCACACCCTTAGGGACAGAGCAGGCAGGTCCGCAGTTTTTGTAAACAGAGGGTGCGGGACCGCAGGTGACAGTGAGAGAAAGTGTGGAACTAGAGTTTCATTGATTTTTAATGTCTTTCTCCCATTTTCAAAGCTTGACTTGAAGAGCTGAGGTCTGAGACTTGCTTAGGAGGACAGTATAAGTGATGATAGAACCATACTGACTGCAAATAATCATGGTGACGATATTTTTGTGTAACAATTAACTCACTTATTTGTTCTCCAAACAATAATCTTCTCCCTAGGCCAAGCTAGAGAAGTCAAGGCTCTCTCTCCATAGTCTAAACCTCTGAAAGCCCTTTTCTTGAGCTATGAGGTTTCTTTTATAACAAGAAGAATGATATTTCATAGCCCTTATGATTCTTGAGTTACCCTCATGACTCTTGGATGCATAAGTGACCTTTAAAATTCTATTAACTATTTGGTCCATATGTGACTTTTCATATTCCACTTGTGACTCATGGACTTCCACACATTTACATTTCATCATTGTTGAAAAAAACATAATTATATTCCACAACATGTGGGAAATTACATGGACAAAATTAGAGTATGTGATAACACTTTGAGAGGCCATGAGTTGTCCACTATGACATAAGGCTTTGAGAGGCCATGAGTTGGCCACTATGTCATAAGGCTTTAAGAGGCCATGCATTTGTTTGTCAATTTAACTGTCTTAAATTTCTTACATAAATTATCGACTAGAGTTGGTAAAATTGTGAAGTGAAAGTGAAATATATATGCTAGGAGCCTCTTTTTATTAAATTAGTTTATCAATGTGATGATTGAGTTTGTAGAGATTACTTCTAAGGGTGTTTTTATTTTTATGTTTTAAATGAAATTAGTAAGTTTAAATCTAGGATTCTCTCTTACTTCTACTGAAATCAGGATGTTTCTTATTCTTGTAAAATTACATTGAAGCAAAAAATCTTATAAACTGACATTTATCTCTAAGAACAAGCTAAACTATGGTTCTATTAATTATTTCATAAAGTCGGAGATGAAATCAAATAGTAAAAACTCATGCTTGAAAATGAAACATTCTAGGAATGAAAATTCGTAAAGAAACACAATCATTTATCGAAATGAAATTCACTCATGTGTTGAATGGAAAATCACTCATGTGCTAAAATGAAAATCACTCTTAATTTGAAACGAAGCTACAAAGCATCCTATGATAAAAATCATTACTTTGTAACTAGCAAGTCAATCTACTTAAGAATGATAACAGAAAAGCATGTGAACACAATTAGATGACTGTATCAATTGATGAAAGGAAGGCATATAAATGATTGTATCTAAGGAAACATGTAAATGGCTAAATCTAATTATCAAAGAAAGCAAGTAAATGACTGTAATAAAAGACAATTGAAACGACATCAGATGATAATGAAAACACCATAAAAACTAGAACAATTGACAATAAATACGAAAAAATGTGTAAATGAAAAACCTTCACTGTTTGCAGGGGCCTCTACAAACAGGTGATATCAAACCTTTAAATGATCAGTCATCCATGCATTTGAACTTCAATATGTCTTCTTAATTAATGGAGTAAAATAAGTAGAGATTTCAAATCAATATAACCTCCTCTACTCTGTTTCAACGCGGTGTTTATATACGGGTTACAATGTAACTTCATGGAGATTCATATGGATAAAGATCTAAACTAAATGGACACCTAATTTCCATGAATTTTATGAAGCACAGTCCATTCCAACCTTTGCTTTCTTGACAAGGCGTTTATTGACACGTGTGCACCGTTTGCTCACGCAACCTGCAAAATAGGGCTCCAAAGAACCCAAAATATCTTCCAAATGGTGATGAATTTGGGACAAATATTCATTTCAAACTTAATTGGGCCCATTCATGCTTTAGTTTTCCACGATTCACTTTCATTTGCTCATCAAACATGTTTTAATTTAACTGGTCAAAACTGCTACGATTTTCCCTTGATCTTTGCCTGGAGGTCCACATGTGTGAGCTGGGTGGACGTTTCCCAATAAAAATCCATATTAGAGCTTCTAGAAACAATTTATATGTGTTGGATTTCATTCTAGAGTGGTGCTACTACCTCAACCATGGAGGTAGCTATTGAAACTTGAGAAATCTACAACAACTTGAACTTGCTAAATTGTCATCAGTTAAAACCATGCAAAATTCTTCTTAATTCATTAAAATTAATGGAAATAATAATAGCAATAAACCATGTAAACATGTATGTGAGAATTTGGTGCATTTATGGGGAAATATGGTTAAAAATGATGACAATGGGTGAATGGAATGATGCGAAAATGAATGGTTTCATCAACAAAATTATGACAAATTGAAGGCCCAACATTCCCCCACACCCAAGATTTTGCATGTCCTCATGCATATGAAGCATTGCAAAGTTTCATAATCCAATTGGTTCCTTATGTTCCTTTATTTTTTCATTTCAATTACATCCTTGACCAAAGCTCCAAGAGAGCAATATTGACCCTCTATCTCAATAAAATGCACTTTTCTCTCTCAGTTTTTTCAAGATTACAGATCTGGTAGCATAACTTTTTGTTTCCACATTTTCTTGTTGCGTTGTAAGAAAGAAGAGCTACCCATCCTCCTTTGAAATTCAAATAAGTTCAATTCTTCACATACTAGGTTGCTCATGGATGCTATAAAGGTAGAAGTAATGCCTGCTGATTCGTTCTTCTCCGATAAAATAAACATCCCTGCATTACTTATTAGCTCCTTACACATTATCATATACAATGTGTGTGAAGGAAAAGGGTTCCCACAAAGTAGAACATCTAAGTACCTTTTCGTTGTTGTCAAAGCCTTTTCAAATTCATGTTTTTTTTTTTAATATATCTGTTTCAATAACTTCGAAACTATTTATGAAGTTCCTGTCACTATTGAGTTATGCACAATTTGTTCAATCCTTGGTAGAATGTCATATTGTGAAGAACACATCAAGAATATTACTACATCCATATAATGTGCTTTCCCTCCTTGTGAAATTCATCCCATTAGCATGGTTGGAAATGATCATAAATTGCAACCCATAATTCTTGTCTTCTTATCATCCATGCATAGAAACAATTTTTTTATAGCAACCAATCCTATTTCAAAAATGTTATCAAATAGCTTTTTTCAAGAACTCACAAAATAATGAAATAAGAAGACTTTCAAATGGGAATATTTGACAAGATGAGTTGCACATAACACAAAATAAGAGTTGTATGTGAGGGTTGTACGATTTATCAAAGCCTAAAATATACTTTCAAGCGATTTCAAGAGTGTGAACAAAGCCTTCTTGCAACCTTCTTCTTCTTGTGGCTTTGTACTCATCATTTCTTGGCTTCCATTAGAAATATGAAGATGAACAATATGACACATAATCCAAATGGCCCATGTACATTTTGATCATGTGCTACAACCATGTACCATAATGGTTCATTAAGAAAATCATCTCCACATTTGAATTAGTCTCATATGAAGGCCAAAAAGGTCAAATTGTTCATCAAGAAGATATGAATCAATTTATATTGCAGCAAGAAGAGAAAGTTAAACATTAGAATGGTGGGAGACAACATTATTACTAGGGAAAACATAAGACCTTATGAAGGAAAATATTATGCAATCATGGGATGGGGTTCAACCATAACAAGGTTTGTAGAGTATCCAGTAAGGAATGAAGGTTGGAAACAATTATTGGGATTGATTATGCATGCAAAGTAGAATATGAATGAAGGATTGAGAAAATGATTTGAAGAATGTGGATATGATAGGGTGAAATACATAGATCACACGTTTTACAATAGCTTTCTTGTTACAATTTCCAAACTTTTTAACAAATTAAAAAGTTTAAGGCTAGTTTTACCTCAAGTTTATCTTTTGGGATTGGAGAAGAGAACATAATCTGATTGTAGAAAATATTGTAGATTCACAAGCTCATGCAATTTACCGAAGAAAAATACAAGAATCTACTTCTACTCTTTACGATGGAAGCACATAAAGATCGAGAAAAACAATAATCAACAAGAGGAAGATAATCAATGGCACATAACACAATAAGTATACGGGGAAGGCCACAACTCAAAACCCCACTATCCGTATTGCATTAATCAGAAATCCAAGATGATAATACAAAGATTTTTCCAACAAGAACAATACTAGCACTCAATAAAATCAATCTCCAAATCACAAGAAGGCTCAAGCCAAATCCAGGTCTCTTCTCTGCTCTCCAAGCCTCCTATTTCCTTGCACAATTCCTATGGCTGATTAACCCATCTTAAAGGGAAATCAGTGCATCCAAAAATGCACAATCCTTTCAAGGATTAGCTCCTGATTGCTTGCACTATCAGTACAACTTAGAAAATTATACAACAAAAAGTACAGTATCCCTGCACTCTAGTCTCAAGTGGGTCTTTCTCATAATCGACATGCATGAGTTTCTAATGAGGGAATCTTCAGTTAACAGGAGTAGCACTAGTTGAGTTCATTAGTGCACCAACTAACTCTTAACTCACTATTAGTTCCTCAAATAGTTTGGAACTAATTTAACTGGACTTAACTTAGTAAAATGAGTTAGCTAATTACAACTCATACATAACTTATCCTGAACCCCTATAATATAGGGAGAGCATATGCATGACTTCAGAAATACTTCCAATTCGAAATTCCTAAGTTAACTAAGTCAACTCACTCTAGTTAACTATTATAAGTTGATATGAGAATAAAATTCAATTTTAATTCTCACTTTAATTCAAGGACAAATTAAACTAGAATTTCTGGATTCTATTTTTATCATTTCCTGTTGCTATTTCCAACTCTCCCTCTCAACAAAGAAAGGAAGTCAACTCGATCCCGATCCTGAGCCTTTGGAATGTTCTGCATGCAACACTTCTCTCTAGTGTTGTTTCTCCAACAATTACAGAAACAGAAAAAAAACATCCAACCTGAATCAAAATGATTCCTCTCTTATCAAAGTCTCTGACTACTATTGCCTCTGTTCAATGAAAACTCTGCGCTTCTATTGACTCATCCTTTCTGCACTTTTGTCAACCCTCTCTACACTTCTTCAGTATGTGACTGCTCTAGCCTCTGTCACTTTGATCTTTGACTGCATCAATCTCACTGATTCATCCCGCTACTATATACTTTGGGCTCCCGTAGCAAGGTACGATCCATGAGATAAAACCACTCAATGGACCCTGGCCAATTTCAGCCCCCTTGGGACTATCACTTCAAATTTCCCCACCTCACACTTGTAAGTATGGATACGTGTGATCCCTCTACCCACTTTGCTCGAAATTGCCCCATACTGGAGGTCTTTGCATAACTGGATGCCTCCACATGATCTCCTCTTGGCTTTACCAATTGTGTCTGCTCCACAATTGTCTAAGACTTGTTCTTCCCTTCTTGAGTGGATCTCTCCACTTGGTCTCCTCTCAGCTTCTCTAGATGTGGCTACTCCAACTTCCCAAAGCTTCTTTAGAGACTTGTTCTAGGGCTACATGTTAAGAGGTAATTTACTCTCCCTCTCAACCACCAAGTCTCTAACCTTTGCCCTGCTCCTTAAGGCTTTGCATGCATCTTGAACCTTAAGAGCATACAAGCTCTTGACCCGTGCATTGATCTGTTTCACCTATCCTGTGGTGATGTGTCTAAGGAAAACCTTTCCCTTACTAAATATCACATGATAGCCATAGTCTTCCAATACCATGATTGAAATAAGATTATTCTTTAGTCCTAGAACATACGTCACATCTATGATCCTGAGAGGGGAGCCAGACTCCCCCTGAAAAGTAATCGTACCAATCCCGGTAGCTCTATACCTCTTGTCATCTCGAAACTCTATGCTCTGCTTGAGGTCTTTCTCCTCAAAATCACTAAAGAGATGTCTATTCCCTGTCATATGGAATGAGGTACCGTTGTCAAGATACCACATGCCACCCATGGCAGTGCCATCCATGCATACAATGAGAGTGAAATCAAGTTTGAATTGTGAAGCTAGAGCTTCACTTGCTACCACTACTGTCATGTCCTTCTTGCTTGCTTTCTTGTGTGGGTAGTTCTTGGCATAGTGCTCATGCTTGTGACAGTGAAAACACTTGACTTTTTTCAAGTCCATCTTCTTTATGTCCTCCTCGCCTTGGGACTTATTTCCCTTAGCATTCTTTTCCTTACTCGCTAAGGTAAAATCCTCTTCCACTTCCTTAGAAGAGGTCCAATCTCTGGTGTTTCTCCTGATTGCCTCCTGCATCAAATCCAACCACAGTCATTCCCAATCTGGCAGCTTATCCCAACCATTGGCAAAGTCCTAGTAACTATGCCAACTCTCTGGGAGTCTAAGAAGAGAAAGACTCACCATATCATCCTCATTAACCGTGATTCCAACACTTCCAAGTTCATCATTACATTGAGTGAACTTGGTGAAGTAATTTGGAATTGACTCACTTTCCTCCATATTGATTTTTTGAAGTTTATCTTTCAGTGCCGACTTTGTTTGTTCGCTAATGTTTTGGAAAAGGTCCTTCAATACTTTCCACATGGCATGTGAAGTTTCATTCCCATGGATACTTGAGATAATGTGGCCTCAAACTCCCTCAAGGATTACCCGCCTTGTCCTTGCCACACACTTCTTCCATTCGGCCAGATTCTGAGCATCCAATACTGGTGGCTTAGGAATGTCCTAATCAATGAATTCCTTCAAGCCATTATCTTCCAACATAGTCTCCATTCTGTCCTTCCAGGATATATAATTTGATCTACCATCCAAGGCATACCCAAGCCACAAAGTGTAGAATGCCATGTGTCGATCTTTAAGTATGTATTGAAAATTTGAATTTCACCTATAATCTAAAACTCTAAACTTCAACTCCTCTACTATACTATTCTCAGCTCTAATACCATGTAGAAAATCTTGTAGATTCATAAGCTCATGCAATTTACTAAAGCAAAAGATAAGAATCTACATCTACTCTTTACAGCGGAATCATATAAATATCGAGCAAAACAATAATCAGCAAGAGGAAGATAATCAATGACACATAACACAATAAGTATTCTGGGAAATCCATAGCTCGAAACCCCACTATCAATATTGCTTTAATTAGAAATCCAAGATGATAATACAATGCTTGCTCTCACAAGAACAATCCCAACACTCGATAAAATCAACCTCCATCTCATAAGCTAGCTCAAGCCAAATCCATGCCTCTTCTCTGCTCTCAAAGCCTCCTATTTCCTTGTGCAATCCCTATGAATGGTTAACCCATCTTAAAGGGAAATCAATGCATCCAAAACTGCGCAATCTCTTCAAGGATCAGTTCCTGATTGCATGCACTATCAATACAACTCAGACAATTATACAACAAATAGTACACTAGCAGAATTTTATGCTAGTGGAAAAACCTGTGAACAATTGTTCACAGGTTTTTCCACTGGCATAAAATAGTACACTGTCCCTGCACTCTAGTTTCAACTGGGTCTTTCTTAGAATCGGCATGCATGATTTTTTGATGAGGGAATCTTCAGTTAACCGGAGTAGCACTAGTTGAGTGCATTAGTGCACCAACTGAATGTTAACTCACTATTAGTTCCTTAAACAATTTGGAACTAATTTAATTGGACTTAACTCATTAAACTGAGTTAACTAATTACAACTCATACTTAACTCATCCTAGACCCTTATAATATAGGGAGAGCATATACATGACTTCATAAAGACTTCCAAGTCGAAATTCCTTAGTTAGCTAAGTCAAGTCACTCTAGTTAACTATTACAAGTTGCTATGAGAATAAAATTCAATATTAATTCTTAGTTTAATTTAAGGACAAATTAAACTGGAATTTCTGGATTCTATTTTTATCATTTCTTGTTGCTATTTTCAATATTGATGGCCTATTTGGTGTTGACTTGGCTAAGGTACTCTGTCCCATGATGCGTTGACCTCTACTTTGACCTTGCTCCGCAAAATGTATCTCTTTTCAGGTAGAAAACTTGTTTTTCCCATTTGTCTCAAATAGTAAATCAGATTCTCCTGAAATTTGTTGAGATTGTTGCCATTAATATTATGCATCTTTCCACAAAATATCTTAGCCAATGGGTGCACATATTTTGAGAAAATTTAGAAATGGCCATAGGTGAAAGTGATCCATTTCTTGAAACATACACACTGGAATTTCTTGAAATTTCGTGTTTTTATTTACCCTAACTTAATGCATTTACCTTAAAAATCTTAGGACAAACAGATTCATGGTTTGCAAGATATGGTCAAATCAATTTCTTCTCCATTTCCCCTTTGACGTTGCCCAATGTTGTAACAAAAACATATGCCACATACTCATTTTAATTCCAAATTGAGTGTTTCAAAAGGGAAATGGTGTGTTTTTACCCTTTTTAATGCCTCATGCCTTAAGAATCCCATTTTGATGAAGAGAATTCGGTGCTGTGCAAAAATACCGAAATCTGGTCTGATTTGTCCATAATAGTGAAATATGAAAATCTTCCTAAAAACCTTGCTGAAAAGTACTGGAAAATTGCACTTTATTCGAATTCTATCTCTTCTTAAGCAATTTACCATATTCTGAGAAAACCCATAAGCTCAAATGTTTTTTATTTCTACTCCAATCTCTTGCAATATTTGTGCCAAAACTGCCTCTAGAACAAGATGTTACAAGAAACCAATAAAATATAATGCTGCAAGTTGTTGTTGATTCCATAAAACCATTAGTCTTCATCTAAAACCAAAAGTCATGGTACAATTATTATCATGCGAATGAATGTGCCGAAGTTGAGCATGGAAAGAAATCATTGGATTACCGATCATTAACTAAAATCGTTAAGAAATGCAAAACAACTCACCAATAATGTAAAAGAGTGTCAAGGTACCTATGTGCATCTTGACAGGGACAAATAAATGTGTTGAAGTCGAGTCACTTGCAAGATCTAACAATCAAAAGACATAGTTGTATTCCCATTGTTGGCAACGAGAAGGCTTGTCACATATGTATGAAATTTCCAAAGCACTCCAAATAATCTCTGATCTTGATCCCAGATAAGGTGTTGAGGTCGATGGGACAAGATTTGTTGGAAGGTGGGACTTAACGAATCCCACATCATCCATCTCAAGCATAGAACCAAAAATGATTTGAAGAATGATAAAAAAGATTGAAACCATTATAAAATTGCAGAACTTATTGTGAACATTTCTCGCCAGTTGCCTGGTTTTCAAGAAAAGCTTATGTCAAATTGCGCCAACAAGCTGGTTTTCACAATAGGACTTATTTTTCTCTTTACTTTTTTAAATTTTTATATGTCCTACTCTACTTGAAAAATAAATCTCATTCAAGTATGTGAATACTTCCAATGGAACCATTTGTGTAACAAGATGATAGATAAATGCATATGCATGTTTGAAATATACTCTTTGATATGTACCAATATATGATAGACCAACTGTCTTGATTGAGATCATTTCAAAAGATACTGAGTAATGGAATACTGGGATCCAATGACTCTCTTGAACGAAGATTCAATGTAATATTGTCTTCCTTGGGTTCCTGCTATCATGCCATGCAAGTCTTCAGAGATGTGATCTCCATTCATAGAATTTGGTGATAGGCATGCAAGAAAATTTTCAATCTTAGGTTCCAACAACTTCTCTTTATCAACAAGCATCCATGATTCTTGGACCTTATCTAAATCTTCTTCTTCTAGTTGTTGTTCTTCATGTCCTTTGCCTCGATTTCAATTCATGTTGTAGGGTTATTGGTGTTGTTGGTCAACAACTGAAAGAAAGCTTCAAGAGTTTTGAGTTTTTGAATAACTCAACATCCTGTGAATTCCACTTTTCTTTGACTTGAATATTTTCATTTCATATCCTCATATATGAATTTTAAATATTAACTTTGAAAATCCTTCATCCATGGAGTTGACCCCTCAAATCTTCTTGGGACCTGCAAAAACATAACACTTTCCTACAATACAATATTAGACGATGGAGGAAGAGAGGTGTATAGTCTCTCTTCTTCCAAGAAATATGTAAAATAATTACAAGAAATGCTTGAAAAACAAGTCCAAATATGATATACAAAGGAGATGCATTTATTTACCCCTTGAGGAATGGTGGCCAACCTAGACCTCCTAGTGGTATTTTG
The DNA here is from genome assembly GCA_031772625.1 of Pinus tabuliformis. Lineage (NCBI taxonomy): Eukaryota > Viridiplantae > Streptophyta > Pinopsida > Pinales > Pinaceae > Pinus > Pinus tabuliformis. The sequence goes on along the minus strand of CM062813.1, from coordinate 914,152,395 downwards.
TTTGAAAAATATTTGTTTTATGACCAATTAGAGTGATTCCAAAGTGAAGGTTGAGTGAATTAATATGTCTACTTCCAGTATAAATAGGTTTTCAAAATTGTTTATAATGATATGTAAAAAGTGATGAAGAGTACCATATCTGATAGAGCTGCTTGTGAATTGTTTATTAAACCAACAATCACTATTTGGAGTGTAACATTTTTGTTAAATATTGGATTGATGCGATTATACTTAGAGATTAAATTAGATTTATTTTTTCTATATCAAGTAGAAACAATTTTTTAAAATCATTAGGTTTTATATCACAAAATTGCTGATGAACAAACCTAAGAGGCAGAGTTTCACTTTGCTGATTTTAAGACATGCAGTCACTAAATGTGGCATAGATTTTTCATTTGACCTCCAAATGGGATGATTAAAATTGTATCTTGAACTAGACTTGAATATATATCTTCCTTAGAAAAATATTTTAAAAAGAAGATGATTTGGTATGTGAAATATGCCAATGAAAAGTCAATACCTAAAATTGTCACCATGCAGATGTTTCGACAAGTAGTTAGTATGTTAAGTATAAATTTTTCATTGGATGTCAGATTGAGGTGATTCAAATTGATTTGGAAACTATATTCCAAGGGATATCATCCCTATATATATCATGTAAAAATGTTTCGATTATACCCCTGAAATCAATGATTTACTAACCCTATCCCCAAAATATCTCTTGAAATCTTGGGTTTATTTCAACCATATTTTTTTTATTTCTGATTGAAGTTGAAAATTTTTAATGGGTTTAAAAACTATATTTCAAGATATTATTTGTTTAAAAAAATGTTTTTAAAATGATCCTATGGGGTTACCCAAATAGGATTTTTATTAGTGCATTTTTCCATAAAATTCTTCCAAATGAGTATTGAACAATGATTTGAAAAATTATTCATGAGGGTTTGAACCAAAAGTATTATTGTGAACTCATTTTACCTATTTATTTATTTTTTCTAATGTATCCTACTCTATTGTAGATAAATAAGTTATTCTCTCAAATATAATATAATTTCGAATGCATCCATTTACGTAACAGGATCATAAGTAGACTCATATCCAAGTTTCAAAAATATCCCTTAATGAATATTTGGACATGAAAATTTAGTTGATCATAAAGATTTGATGCTAATGAATTTTGAAAAATTGAGTGGTGTTGTGGCCTAATGACTATTTTAAACCAAGTTTTGAAATGATCTTTGTTTGCTTGGCTCTCCTTGATTGTCATATCACAAATTTCTTCTTCTGAAATTTGTTCAAAATCATGAATGCACAAGGGATGTTGTATTACATATGCTAGATATTTTTCAATTTCTAGCTCTATTGTTTGACCTTCATCGCATGTGATCGATAATTCATTGATCTCCTTACAAATATAACTAGAAGAAGCTTCTAGATTCTCTTCTTGTGGATCCTCTTCATGGATGCTTTGTTCCTCCTCTATCCTTTGAAATGAAGATTCATCCCTAGTGACCATTCTAAATTGTGGACAAGGATTTGAGAAGATCCTTGTGGTGGCATACCCTCCTTCTCTAAATGACTTCTTTAACATCATGTTTTGTAGATCTTGTTTTTCAAATGGATTTAGTGAGTTTTTGTTAGTGGTTGGGGGTTTTGTTTTGGGGATCTACCTTTCCAATTTCTATGTTTAAGAATGAATAACCATAATGGAAAATGTTTTTTTTTTAGAATGAAAAGGGAAAATACTCCTAAGTACACTTCCCTGACAACAACACCAAAATGTTTTTCAATTTAATTGTCTTAAATTGGCTACATAAATTATCGACCAGAATTGGTAAACTTGTGAAGTGTAAGTGCACTATATATGCGAGGAGCCTCTTTTTATTAAATCAGTTTATCAATGTGATCATTGAGTTTGTAGAGATTACTTCTAAGGATGTTTTTATTTTTATGTTCCAAATGGAATTAGTAAGTTTAAATCTAGGATTGTCTCTTACTTATACTGAAATCAAGATGTTTCCTATTCTTGTAAAATTACATTGAATCAAACACTAATATAAACTACCATTCATCTCTAAAAACAGAATTGTTGAACTATGGTTCTATCAATTATTGCATAAAGTGAGAGATGAAACCAAATACTAAAAAGTCATGCTTGAAAATGAAACATTCTAGGAATGAAAATTCATAAAGAAACACACTCGTATACTCAAACGAAATTCACTCATGTGCTAAAAGGAAAATCACTTATGTGCTGAAAGGAAAATCACTCTTAATTCGAAATGAAGCTACGAAGCATCCTATGATAAAAATAATTACTTTCCAACTATCAATTCAATCTACTTAATAATGATAACAGAAAAGGATGTGAATGCAATTAGATGGTTGTATCAATTGATGAAAGGAAGGAATATAAATGACTATATCTAAGGAAACATGTAAATGACTAAATCTAATGATCAAAGAAAGCATGTAAATGAATGTATTAAAAGACAACTAAAACTACATCAAATGATAATGAAAACATGATAAAAACTACAACAATTGATAATAAAAATGAAATAAAAACATGTAAATGCAAAACCTTCACTGTTTGTAGGGGCCCTCCACAAACAGACAACATCAAATCTTTAAACGATTAGTCAACCACACATTGGAACTTCAAGATGTCTTCTTCATTAACAGAGTAAAATAAACAGAGATTTCAAATCAATATTGTTGCATATCAAAATTAACCTCCTCCACTTTGTTTCAATGGAGTGTTTATATAGGGGTTACAATGTAAATTCATGGAGATTCATATGGCTAAAGATCAGAAGTGAATGGACACCTAATTTCCATGAATTTGATGAAGCATAGTCCATTCCAACCTTTGTTTTCTTGAATAGGTGTTTATGGACACATGTGTGCACCTTTTGCTCATGCAACTTGCAAAATAGGGCTCCAAAGAACCCAAAATATCTCCGAAATGGTGATGAATTTGGGAAAACGTTTGACATGAAACTTAATTGGGCCTGTTATAACCAAAACCCATGCTTTAGTTTTTTGATATTCACTTTCATTTGCTCAAAAAGCACGTTTTAATTTGATTGGTAAAAACTATTGCGATTTTCCCTTGATCTTTGCTTGGAAGTCCACACGTACAAGCTGGGCAGAATTTGACCAATCAAAATCCATATTGGAGCTTCTAGAAACAATGTCCATGTGTCAGATTTCTTTCTAGAGTGGTGCTACTACCTCAACCATGGAAGTAACTATGGAAACATGAAAAATCTACAGCAACATGAACTTGCTAAACTGTCATTAGTTAAAACCATGCAAAATTATTCATAATTCATTAAAAATAATGGAAATAATAATAATAAACCATGAAAACATGTGTGCAGGAATTTGGTGTGTTTATGAAGAAATATGGTTAAAAATTATGACAATGGGTGATTGGAATGATGCGAAAATGAATGGTTTCATCAACAAAATTATGAAAAATTGGAGGCCCAACAATATTCATGCCAAATTCCTCTCTATGCTGCTATGTCTTGCATGATAGATCTGATTTGTATTTCATATTTACGCTCAAAATCATATTTGATTAGTGTTGGTTATCATGAAATGTCATCACTCTATCATGGTCCAAGATCGGTTCATGTCTTCATGATAGTTCTTCTTTATGCTTCTTCTTTGCAAGTGGGCCTTTGTTTCTTCTCCTTGACATATTCCTTGAGCACCATCTTGGCATGTTGAGGTGGTACACCAACAAATGAAGTTCAATTATAAGAAGGTAGGATCAGTTCAACAATCATCTGTTATATCCTCACTTTTCTCATGGAAGAAGCTGACTGTGATGGGCCTGTGTTAGAACTAAGAGAGGGAGCTTGTTGATAATTGTGTAGTTGAGCTCAGTAGTGACAAAGGGAGGAAAACACTACTTACTAGAAATTTGTAATTAACTATTAGGAGGGGCTCCTTAGGGGCCAACATAATGATTAAGTGCAAGAGATAAGGTTGATGAACTTGTTGACTGAAACTGTGTAGTGTGTAGGGGTTAAGGGAGAAGGAAGGGGGTGATAGAATAGTTGAGCTTCACAGTGACTAAGGTAAGGCATCACTATGCACTAGAACTATTCAATTCACAAAAGGAGATAGAACAAAACAAGACATGGTGTAGTGAGGGGTTCTAGTCAGCACAGGAGGCAAGACTAGGAAATACAACTGCGTAATGCATAGTTCTTAAGGGATAGACTCTTATGCTTGCATAGTTGAGGGATGAAGTGTCTCAGAGGTGGAATAAATCTCCACTAGAAATTTACAATGTGCAGAGGGAGGATCATTGGAAAATATTATTGCATAGATGGTTGAGCCAAGCAACAAAAATTCAAGTCACTTTTCTAGGAAGGTTCTCATTGCACTATGAAGGAAAGGGAGCCTATATATTGTGAATTTTGTCATTGCAAGGGGATGAAGGAGCTCCTTTTTGTCATATATAAGTGCTCCATGTGTTATAAAAGGAAGAACTGATCAAGGCTTAATGAAATGACTTAGTACAAGCATGACCATGATTGAGGGTTTAGTGACCATGATTAAGGGTTCTTAATATGAAATCATAGGAGCTCACCTTGAGAAAGATTCAATGGAAAAGTATGGGAGGGATATTTTTCACCAATGAGCCTCATGGATAGGAAGTTCTCATCACCTAGTGAAAGATTAATTATTTCATAACTTGCACCTAATAGGAGGACCAAGAAGAGCTCCAAAACTGTTGAGTGTCGAGCTAGTAGAGTAAGAGAGAGAAAAGAATTTGAATGAGACTCAAACATAGATAAAAAAAAATTAATTCTATCAATACAAGATAGGGTGATGTACAAGACATGTGATCATAAATAACAGCTTAAAACAATAGCAAAGTGACACTTATTTCTAATTGTGACAATTGATATGTAGCATTGCAACACTTAGAACACAATTTACAAGAAAAGTGTCGAATGCAACCAGAAATTGTGCTAAACTATAGGAATGTGTCTAGTGCATGTTCTAGTGATGTATGGGACCATATATTGTAGAAAAGTGTGCTATAGTTTCCTTTTTTGATGCATTAAGGTGTGGCACATGAGAAATTTTAAATAGTTAAAAGTGACACTTATTACAGTAAGAAAAAAGTGAAAATGACACTTGAAAGAGATTGGACTTCCACACATTTACATTTTTTCATTTTTGAAAATACATAATTACATTCCACAACACGTGGGAAAGTTGATGGACAACATTGGACCATGTGATAATTCTTTGAGAGGCAATGAGTTGGCCACTCTGACATAAGACTTCATAATGATGTATCCATGCCAAGTGCCTCTCCTTGCTGCTATGTCTTGCTAGATTTGATTTGTACGTTATCTTCACCCTCCAAAGGTTATTGGATTAGTGTTGGAACCTTATTAGTTATCATGAAATTTCATCACTTTGTCTTGGTCTAGGATCTCTTCATGTATTCATGATAGTTCTTCTTTATGCTTCTTCTCTGCAAGTGGCCCTTTTTTTCTTATCCTTGATATATTCTTTGAGAACCATCTTACCATATTGATGTGGTACACTTATCAATCAAGTTCACTCATAACAAGGCAAGATCAATCCATAGATCATCTGTTCGATCCCTACTTTGCTCATGGAAGAAGATGACTGCAATAGGCCTATGTGAGAGATAAGAGAGCAAGGCTTGTTAGGAATTGTGTCATTGAGCTCAACAATGGCTGAGGGAGGACACCACTACTTACTAGAAATACATAATGCACTATAGGAAGGGGCTCTTCAGGGTCCAGCACAGTGAGAAAGTGCAAGTGATAGGGTTGTTGAGCTTGCTGATTGAAATTTCATAGTGTGCATTGATCAAGGGAGAAAGAAGGAAATGCTAGTGGATTTGAGCTTCATAGTGATTGAGAGAAGGCCTCACTATGCACTAGAACTACGCAATGTGGAGAAGGTGTTGTGACCACCAACAACCCCCCTACTTCTTTAGTATTAGCAATAACGCTAAAGAAGTGGGGACCCTTAGTAAAAAAAAAAAAAAAAAAATCCAAAAAGATTTTATAATTTTTTTTTTGTATTATACTCCTCAAAAATACATCACACGGAGAAGAGTGAAGCATTTCTTTATGAGCACATTAAAACAACTGCGAAGAAGCAGCGCTAAATTCATCACATCGCATACATTAAGAAGCGCCCATAAATGAGAATCTTAAGAAATCTCTGATGGCCGATATGCGACATCGCATAAACAACACACGAATAATTTGACAAATTTCAGCAATCTGTGATGCCGCGATGCTGCGATAAAAGCGATCCGCGATAACAGCGATCTCCGATCTTGTGATCTGCGATAAATGTGATCTGCGATCTTGCGATGCTGCGATCTGCGAGTCGCAGAAATTACCCATTGCAAATTTTCCTCGGCTCAGCATTCAAGAAAAGCTGTCCCTAAAACCAAAAATTGGGCGCACACCTTAAAGAAAATTAATGAATGTACACCAAGGTATTCATGAAGGACAGTTTTGTGTTTTTCAAAAAGTCAGTTCACTGTGGGTGTCATGATTTTATACATTCGTAGAGCTTAAAGCTTTCATGTCAAAATTCATTATCATTACTCTTTTCCTTTGCGTGAACTGCAGGAATAAAAAACGGGGAACAACATGAAGCAATGTGCAGGAAACTTCTAAGGAAAGAGGGAAAGCGTCAATGCTCGAAGAACAGAGAAGAGATGCCCTCATACACGAATGCCGCATGCAACAGAAACGCAGATTTTAGAGTGTTACTGAACAAATGCTGATATCAATAGGCGATTCGACACTCAAGGTCAAAAACTCACAAACGCAGCATGTTTACAAAATTCCGAAGCTCATGCCCGGTAAAGGAAAAAGCTCTAAAAGCGGAAAACGCACCAGAAAGGCCCGGATCAAAGAACGGAGGCAGTATTAGCGCATCGCTAAGAAAATTGTTCAGAAAGCAAAGTCCCTAACTTGCTTAGTCATCCACGAGTCCGAAAGCCGAGATAGCAAAAGCAGAGGCAGTTTAAGAAGAATCTGGGTTGTTACCAAGCATACATGCAGTAAATTCGCCCAACCAGAAGATGATTCTCAAAAATATCTTCTAGTTTACTAAAAAGAGGTGCCAACACTTGCCATTTCTATTTTCGTAGCTCAAACAAAAGCAGAAGACGACCAACCGACTCTTCCCAGGAAAATGTTGCATGCTCACAGCACTAAGGAGCAAATGCAGAAATAGTTAGAAATTAGATTCAATTTTTAGAAATAAGTTTGCTTAGATAAAGGGCGGTCATTTAAATCGTATCCAAAATTTATGTAATTAAGTTATTTAGTTAGCAGTATTTAAACCCTTCTCATGGATTTAGAGAAGGGTCTAGAAATTTGTCAAAAACTTGTCCTCAGAACATGCACTTCTGCACCCTCAGAGGAGGTTTTGATGAATGGATGGATCGAGGTTTATTAATGTTTGCATTTGATATCTACTACTGATGTTGCACTTCTGTACTCTTAGTAGATGTTAGAACAAGGAGAGATAAATCATTGTTACTTGAAGCTTATGAGTAGGACCAGTCATAAATGGTACTTTTATCTCTTGGCCATTTCTGCTTATATTCTTAAAGTGATATACAGTTTTTAGTTGTTTATATGTTATTGCATGAATGCATGAGTTACCATTTGGCACTTTTGTACGATGGAGTCATTTATTTATGTTTGATATATGAATAACTTATTATGCGATATGCTGTTCACAACTGTTTTGCCTAACTTTTTATGCAAAGTGGTTCATCTTAATTGATCTCCATTCTTATGATAGCTGAATGATCTTTATTACCAGTTATTGTTTGAAATCTCTTTAGATCGCATAATAGAAGAAATACACCCCGGGTTAGCATAGATTAGATGTGCTGTTTTCATTAGATTACAATAGCATAGAATTAGATTAAAGTAGCTTAGATTAGAACTCTTAGATCAGCATCATCCAACTTTGCACACACACACACCCTTAGATTGGGAAACTGGTCCCATTATCCCCAGTTGGACCCGCTATACCAAACAGATAAGGAGCTGCCAACCAAGGTCCGGACCGGGTGGGTATCCCCCTTGTTGTCGACCCGATTTTCGGGGCCTCAACATATTTGGCGCTAGAAGGAGGGCCTGAACTATGAATGGCACTTAAATCAAAATCTAAATACCATTCTGAGAGTAAATCGCCCTTATCATCTCCCCCGACTTCTCCAGTATATTTAAATCCAGAGTCGGAAGTTGCTTGAGTATTAATCGCTGCTACACACCCTGATATTTCAGACCAATTTACCATTAAACCTCCTGGAGTCGAATCTCTGATTCACAAACTTTAGGGATTTTCCATTTCTCCTCAGAGGTCTGATAAATCTCAAAGCAGTGTGACTTCGCAGTACAATCCTGCTCATCCCCTAACCAGACTGAAAAGTGAAAAATTTGGCATCCAGCCAATTGAGTTGCCTCTTCCCACCAGGAAAAGAGCGAGGAAATCACCACAAGAGTCTGACTGTGAGACTCTTTCATCTACATCGCCCATTTCAACTACCTCACTGCGAGGTCAACCACCCACACCTCCATTCCAAACCATCATTCATCCGTCTACCACAATCCCTCTTCAATCATCCACGATCATAGTATCCTCATCTTCCCAACTACAGAGATCATCTCCTGCACTTTTCTCTACTAGCAGCTCAACGATGGCCCAATCTCCATGGAACAACCCTGGGGCAGTCTTGATGCCTGCAACCTTGAGCCCAATACCAGCCCATCCTAAGAAATGGCTGCCTAAATTCAATCCAGAAGCAGGCATGCTAGCAGAAGAACACATAAACAATTTCATGCTTTCTATCAATCTCAATGGAGTTACTAACGAAGATGCTGTTGTTCGGCTTTTTCCCTATACACTGCAAGGAACAGCCGGGTCATGGTATTTTTCATTACCTTCCGGGTCTATCACAAGTTGGGATATCTTCCACAATCAATTCCTTATCAAGTTTGGTGATGACAGATCAACAACAACATTAATCAATGACCTATCCAATCTTAAGGCCCAAGCTAAAGAACCTATCAAAGATTTCGATTTACGGTTCAATAAGATTCTCAACAAAATTCCTACTGCTTCCCAACCCAACGAAGAAGTACGATGTGAATGGTATATTACTGCTTTACCATCAAACATAGCAATCTTTGTGGATAGAGCAAATAAAAAAACCTTAGTTGAAAAGATGACAGAGGCGATAGCAGTAGAGAAACGCGTAATAGCCCTGGAAAAGAGATCCGCGATAGAGGAACGAAAGTCTAAAAAAGTCACCTTCAAGGAAGACTCCAAGAAGAAACAAACAAAAGACCCTTTCGATTTGGAAGGATTGCAGAAAGTATTAAAGACCATGTCTAATGAGATGATTGACATAAAAAAACAAGTGGCAGAAACTTCTTTAAAAAAGCCCTACAGAGCTTTTAAAAGAGGTCCTTCAACGGATGCAAAACCACCCAATGTCATCTCCAATGCTGAAACTAAGGAAGATGAAGAAGAAGAAAGTGCCACTGAAGGGCAAACCGATGACGAAGAAGGTGTGGAATTACAAGAAATGTGGGATTTCATCCTCCCACAAGAAGAAGATCAAGAAGTATTTCCGGTTAGCACACGAAGCAAAAATCAGCTTGATCCTCCCCAAACTACCCCTAAGTAGAAGGGCGCAATCCCTACAACAAAAGATAAAGTCGCAACAAAGAAAACAACAACTAAAGCGACTCAATCTAGCCCAGTCCGAGCAGATCGAACAACTCCATCAAAAACACTGATAGTGTCGGATGAAATGGAGTACAATATTGTTGATGACATGAAAAAGAATAGGGCTAATATTACCCTTTATGAATTGAGCAAATTGAAGCATCAACAGAAGATAATGATGAAAGAATTACATGCTGTGCCTATTGTACCTTTGCCTGCCGCTGTACTCTCTCAAGCTTCCCATAACATGGGAAGACCTCCAACTAACGCGATCAATAAGATTGATCCAAATGATATCGCCTTAATTGGAGGAAGATCAAGATCTCACACTCCCCCGTTTCTTCTCACTTACGAGATTTTCAACAAGAATGTGCACAATTTTTTGGTAGATTCCAGTGCTTCTTCGAATATTTTACCCAGATCAATATGTGCTAAGCTAAATGTTCAACCACAAAAATCCGCAGTGCGTATAGTTCAGCTTGATCGATCTCAAGTCGAAGTGATTGGTGAAATTAATCAAGTAACCATAAGATTGTCATCTAACCTGAAGGTATGTCAGGTTATTGACATTCTAGTGGCCGATATCCCAGAATTCTATGGATTAATTCTTAGCAGGGATTGGTCCCGGAAACTCCACAGATACTTTGCAACCGACTGGTCGCACATGTGGTTACCCTATAACGGTAAACCGAACCAGATAAAGGTTGAACAAGAGTTACACCAGAAGTACATAGTAACGGAATTGGAGGGAGAAAATGAAGCAGTATCGTATAACGGTAGTATCATAGGCAATTACTCGGTAGTTTCTTTTCTCGGTAATTTCAATGCTCATCCATCACCTTACTTAGAAAATTCAGTTTTGTCCCAAGTCGAAATTTTTTCCCAAATTGATAATTCAAAGTGTGTTAATTTTGTAGATGAACCTGTAAATACATCTTTGTTTTGGAAATTATATTTCGATGGCTCTAAATCTAATGAAGGAGCAGGAGCAAGATGCATTCTGATTAGTCCAGAAGGAAACAAGACCATGCTTACATGCAAAATCGAATTCAATTGCACAAACAATACAACAGAATATGAGGCCTTGGTGCAAGGCCTATACAAAGCAATCGGGTTAGAAGTCAAGTATCTTCAGGTCTTTGGAGACTCTGAGATTATCGTCAAACAGGTACGTAACACTATACATTACCTATCAGGTCATTTAAAACACTATCAATCTTTAGTACAAGATCTGACTGAGCATTTCATAGCATTTAATATCTCTTCAATCCCGAGACTCCAAAACGCGAGCGTAGACCTTTTGGCTAACGCAGCCTCTAGGCTTATTCCCTCTGAAGATTTTAGTCCAGATAGATTCTCAATAGAATTAATCTTTAGACCATCCATCCCTGACAACATTACAAATTGGAGAGTATTCAATGACGATCCTGATATTGTAAATTTCCTCACTTCTGAAGGATCCTACTCCAATCAGATAATTGACGAAGACCATCACGATCGACAAACACAACAAAATAGCACTGATAATGCTATACCTAAATCGGTGGTTAAGTTAGAAGACTTGTACGATTTGAAAAATCGATTTAAAAGGTCTACCAATTCAAAGCTCTACAGTTCAACTCTGAACTACGAATTAGTAAACCTAGGAACCGATGATAAACCACAAAACATTAATCTAGGCATAGGCCTGGCCCTTGAAGAAAAACTAGTGTATATTCGTCTTTTGAGACAATATAAAAATGTTTTTGCCTGGAATTACGATGAGCTTAAGACGTACGACACTTCTATCATTCAGCACACTATTCCTATGATTGACAACGAAAAACCTGTCCAACAGAAACTGAGAAAGATCCACCCCAATTTAGAAAATCAGATAAAAACTGAGCTAAATAAGTTATTAAAAGCCAGAATAATTTTCCCCGTCAGACATTCCAAATGGGTCTCCAATATGGTACCCATTAGAAAGAAAAACGGAGATATTAGAATCTGTATCGATTTTCGGAATCTTAACAAAGCCTGTCAAAAAGATAATTTTCCTCTTCCACCTATGGAACAGATATTACAGGCAGTAGCAGGCTCAGAATTGATGTCTTTCTTGGACGGATTTTCAGGATATAATCAAGTGCTGGTGCATCCCAATGATCAGTTGAAAACCACATTCAGAACTAAATGGGGCACATACGCATATCGAAAGATGTCATTTGGTTTGATTAATGCCGACGCTACATTTCAAAGAGCCATGGACATCGCATTTAAGGGTTTAGTCAACAAATCTGTAGTGATTTATTTGGATGATATAACAGTGTATTCCAAGAAGCGAAGTGACCATCTCAGAGATTTAAAACAAATTTTTCAACGATGTTTAAGGTATGGGATTTCACTTAACCCAAAGAAATCTTTTTTCGCATTAAGTGAAGGAAAACTTCTAGGATTCATAGTGTCAAAGTCCGGTATTCACATTGATCCTGACAGAATCAAAGAAATCTCTGAAATATCCCTACCTCATAATAAAAAAGCCATGCAATCTTTCCTTGGTCAAATCAATTTTGTAAAGAGATTTGTACCAGATTTTTCACGAATTGTGTCTCCTTTGCAAACCATGATTAAAAAGAATTCAACTTTCAAATGGGGTCAAGATGAACATGAAGCATTCAACCTGATCAAACAAGCTATTGTTAATGCTCCATCTTTAGCAACCCTGAATTTTTCATAATCTTTTGTTTTATACACATTTGCCTCAGAGAAATCATATGCTGCAATTCTAACCCAAGCAAATCAAGAAAAAGAAGAAGCCCCAATTGCGTTTTTTAGCTCAAATTTACAAGGTGCTGAACTCAATTATTCAGATGTAGAGAAACAGGCCTATGCTGTTTTCAAAGCGGTCAAATATTTCAGACCTTTCTTACTCAAAACCCATATTAAGATCATAGTACCGTTTCCAGCGGTAAGAAATCTTCTAGTACAGAAGGATATGGGCGAGAAAAGAGAAAATTGGATCACTGCTTTACAGGAATACGATCTTGAGATTAAACCAGCGAACATTGTAAGAGGTCAAGGCTTCTGCAAGATGTTGGCTGGAGCATCGCAAATCCCTGAAATTTCATCCGAAGAGGTACAAATGTATGAGGTAAGCCTAAACGATGCAGAATCATTGTATGTTGATATCATTTATTATCTTAAGAACGGGTATGCTCCATCACACCTGGATCACACTAAGAAAAGAGCTCTGAGATTGAAAGCTAAACAATATCAGCTCATAAATGATATTCTTTTTAGAAAAAATTATGATTCTGTTCTTCTTAGATGTCTTGAAAAAACTGAAGCCGAAAAAGTTTTGTAGGAACTCCACGATGGACCAGCAGGCGGACACTATGCTGGAGATGCTACTGCACATAAAATTTTACGTGTAGGATATTACTGGCCTACGCTATTCAAAGATTCACATAGTTACATGAGGAAATGTCAAGTCTGCCAAACAACTGCTGGAAGACAAAAGAAGCCGTCCCTACCACTACAACCGGTGAACATCGAGCAACCATTCAGCCAGTGGGGCTTGGAAATAATAGGTGAGATCGTTCCTCACTCTTCTAAGCAACATAGATACATCCTCACGGCAACAGATTATTTTACTAAATGGGTAGAGGTAGTTCCTCTCAAGACAACTAATTCTGAAAATATTATCGAATTCATAGATCAATTTATAATCACTAGGTTCGGATTGCCAACGGCTTTAATTTTTGATAATGCATCATACTTTTCTGGAAATGAAATGACTGAGTTTGCACTTAAAAGAGGATTCAAACTAAAATATTCGGCCAATTACTATCCGAAAGGTAATGGGTTAGCTAAGTCAACAAATAAAAACCTAATCAGGATTATTAAAAGAACAGTTGACCAGAACCAAAAGAATTGGCATAAAGGTTTGGTAAATGCTTTATGGGTGGATAAAATAACAAAAAAAGCTTCGATCGGCGCTTCCCCCTTTAATTTAGTTTATGGGAAAGAAGCGGTTCTTCCAACTCACTTAGTCATTCCCTCTTTGTCTTTAATACAATACATTGATGAAGTACCTACTTCCTCCATACAACTAAGACAAATGGAAATAATCAAATTAGAAGAGCAACGAGAACAATCTAAGAGAACCCATGCTCATCATCAAGCGCTAATAAAATCCTCTTTCGATTCAAACAAAATGACCAGAAATTTTTTTCAGATGGGAGATTTAGTTTTAAAATGGGATAAGGCTCATGAAGAAAAGGGCAAACATACAAAATTTCAAAAGATGTGGCTTGGTCCTTTTCAGATTGTTGAAGTCATAGGTCCATCAACGTTTGTCTTACAGGATCTAGCAGGTAGAAGGGATTCTTTGCCTGTTAATGGTCAAATCCTTAAAATATATTTTCCATAGAAGATTATTCTTCTATTTTGTAGAATAGTTTTGTCTTTTCTTTTTTCCCTTTTTCATAATAAAACCGGTTGTTAATGGTTACTATCGGTATTCGCGAAAAGACACCAATTCTCTTTCAGATTTTGAGCTTTTCGCTTGTATAAATAGAAAATTTTTGAAAATCTGATCTTTATTATTGACAGATACAGTTAAAAACTTTAGCCTAGATATGATATCAGTTTCAACTTCAAATTTTTTTTGATGAAAGCAACCTTTAGCGAAGGAATTGTTTTATATCAGCACAATGAAAGGTATCAATAACAAAATAAAGGTTCTCTGTAAAAACTGCTGTTTTCAAACTCTATTATTGTCCTCCAGAGCTTTCTTAAGAAAAACAATGATATCCTCCCTGTTAAAGAAAATCGCAGCATTCAGAGGGACAATCCAAGAAACACTATATCTCAAAGAATAAGAGGTATCATCACGAGCCAGCTTATCATGATCACAGATATTATAACTTTGCTGACTTTGCCAAACACTGTCCATCAAAACAGGGCAATGACTCAAGATTATTGAAATCAAAAGACAAGGGGTCTCATCACGAGCCAGCTTGTTCAGCAAAAGTGTAAATCAAGTGAATGACTGTGTCATAATTTGGCTACCAAACCAAGACATTGTTCTTTAAGAATAAAGAAGGAAAAAGTGTCAAAATGGATTTTTTCTTTGGGGGTTGTAGATAGCCTTAAAACAGGATAAAGGATCATTGCTGGGTAACAGGTAACCCTGTCGAGGCTATGGACGCCTGCTGGCAGCAGAGGCTCTACCTACGGCAAACGAGCATATTTTAAGGCTAGCACACAGAGAAGACTTTATTTTATCTTTACATGACCAAGTAATGGCTGATGTAGATATAAAGACAAGCCTGAGGAAGCAAACAATTAGAAAAGAAAGAAGTTGAAACAAAATATCATTGATAGAATGAGGCATAATGTACTCTATCTGTCCATAACAAAGTTTAGATTTATGAATTTTTTTTTTTGTTTTGGAAGTTTAAAGAATTCAATAGAAAAGCAGAGATAACTGATTCTTCCAAGTGAGTCGCCATTGTTGTGAACACCAACAACCCCCCTACTTCTTTAGTATTAGCAATAATGCTAAAGAAGTGGGGACCCTTAGTTAAAAAAAAAAAAAAATCCAAAAAGATTTTATAATTTTTTTTTTGTATTATACTCCTCAAAAATACATCACACGGAGAAGAGTGAAGCATTTCTTTATGAGCACATTAAAACAACTGCGAAGAAGCGGCGCTAAATTCATCACATCGCATACATTAAGAAGCGCCCATAAATGAGAATCTTAAGAAATCTCCGATGGCCGATATGCGACATCGCATATCGCAACGTCGCATAAACAGCACACGAATAACTTGACAAATTGCAGCGATCTGCGATGCCGCGATGCTGCGATAAAAGCGATCTGCGATAACAGCGATCTGCGATCTTGCGATCTGCGATAAATGCGATCTGCGATCTTGCGATGCTGCGATCTGCGAGTCGCAGAAATTACCCATCGCAAATTTTCCTCGGCTCAGCATTCAAGAAAAGCTGTCCCTAAAACCAAAAATTGGGCGCACGCCTTAAAGAAAATTAATGAATGTATGCCAAGGTATTCATGAAGGACAGTTTTGTGTTTTTCAAAGAGTCAGTTCACTGTGGGTGTCATGATTTTATACATTCGTAGAGCTTAAAGCTTTCATGTCAAAATTTATTATCATTACTCTTTTCCTTTGCGTGAACTGCAGGAATAAAAAACAGGGAACAACATGAAGCAATGTGCAGGAAACTTCTAAGGAAAGAGGGAAAGCGTCAATGCTCGAAGAACAGAGAAGAGATGCCCTCATACACGGATGCCGCATGCAACAGAAATGCATATTTCAGAGTGTTACTAAACAGATGCTGATATCAATAGGCGATTCGACACTCAAGGTCAAAAACTCACAAAAGCAGCATGTTTAAAAAATTCTGAAGCTCATGCCCGGTAAAGGAAAAAGCGCTAAAAGCGGAAAACACACCAGAAAGGCCCGGATCAAAGAACGGAGGCAGTTTTTGATGCGCAATTAGCGCCTAGCGCTAATCGCGCATCGCTAAGAAAATTTTTCAGAAAGCAAAGTCCCTAACTTGCTTAGTCATCCACGAGTCCGAAAGCCAAGATAGCAAAAGCAGAGGCAGTTTAAGAAGAATCTAGGTTGTTACCAAGCATACATGCAGTAAATTCGCCCAACCAGAAGATGATTCTCAAAAATATCTTCTAGTTTACTAAAAAGAGGTGCCAGCGCTTGCCATTTCTATTTTCGTAGCTCAAACAAAAGCAGAAGACGACCAGCCGA
The DNA here is from genome assembly GCA_031772625.1 of Pinus tabuliformis. Classification (NCBI taxonomy): domain Eukaryota; kingdom Viridiplantae; phylum Streptophyta; class Pinopsida; order Pinales; family Pinaceae; genus Pinus; species Pinus tabuliformis. Next base: position 914,135,839 of record CM062813.1, on the reverse strand, counting down.
CTGTTCCCAGGCAAATGTTGCATGCTCACAACACTAAGGAGCAAATGCAGAAATAGTTAGAAATTAGATTCAATTTTTAGAAATAAGTTTGCTTAGATAAAGGGCGTTCATTTAAACCGTATTCGAAATTTATGTAATTAAGTTATTTAGTTAGCAGTATTTAAACCCTTCTCATGCATTTAGAGAAGGGTCCGGAAATCTGTCAAAAACTTGTCCTCAGAACATGCACTTCTGCACCCTCAGAGGAGGTTTTGATGAATGGATGGATTGAGGTTTATTAATGTTTGCATTTGATATATGCTACTGATGTTGCACTTCTATACTCTTAGTAGATGTTAGAACAAGGAGAGATAAAACATTGTTACTTGAAGCTTATGAGTAGGACCAGTCATAAATGGTACTTTTATCTCTTGGCCATTTCTGCTTATATTCTTAAAGTGATATACAGTTTTTAGTTGTTCGTATGTTATTGCATGAATGCATGAGTTACCATTTGGCACTTTTGTACGGTGGAGTCATTTATTTATGTTTGATATATGAATAACTTATTATGCGATATGCTGTTCACAACTGTTTTTCCTAACTTTTTATGCAAAGTGGTTCATCTTAATTGATCTCCATTCTTATGATAGCTGAATGATCTTTATTACCAGTTATTGTTTGAAATCTCTTTAGATCGCATAATAGAAGAAATACACCCCGGGTTAGCATAGATTAGATGTGTTGTTTTCATTAGATTACAATAGCATAGAATTAGATTAAAGTAGCTTAGATTAGAACTCTTAGATCAGCATCATCCAACTTTGCACACACACACACCCTTAGATTGGGAAACTGGTCCCATTATCCCCAGTCGGACCCGCTATACCAAACGGATAAGGAGCTGCCAACCAAGGTCCGGACCGGGTGGGTATCCCCCTTGTTGTCGACCCGATTTTCGGGCCCTCAATAGATGGATATAGAGAAAAAGCAAGCATGGCACAGTGAGGGGTTCCTATCAGCAAAGGAGGCAAGACTAAGCACTAAAATTGCACAATGCACAGTTCTTGAGGGGTAGACTCTTATTCTTGCGTAGTTGAGGGATGAAGTGGATCATAGGTGGACTCACTCTCCAATAGAAATGCGCAATCCATAGAGTGAGAATCACTAGAAAATAAAGTTTCACAGATGCCTTAGGCAAGAAAAAAAATTCAAGTCACTTTGCTAGGAAGGTTCTCACTACATTGTGAAGGAAATCATAGCTTATATATTGTGTAGTTTGTCATTGCAGGGGAACGAAGGAAGTCCTTACTTTCATCTATAAGTGCTCCATTTTCTATACAAGGTGGAACTGATCAAGGCTCAATGAAGTGAGTTGGTACAAGAAACAAAGGTTCAGTGACCATTCTTGACGGGTCTCAACATGCAATCATAGGAGATGACCTCGAGAATGTCATAGTGCACAAGTATGGAAGGGAGATATTTCATCAATGAACTTCATGGATAGGAAGTTCTCATCACCTAGTGAAATATTAATGCTTTCATAACTTGCACCTGATAGGAGGACCAAGAAGAGCTCATGAATGGCTAATTGTGGGACCAGTAGAGTTAGAGAGAGAAAAGCATCCGAACGAGACTCAAACACATATAACACAAATGAATTCCACTGATACAAGCTAGGGAATGAACAAGACTCATGATAAAAAATCAACCTTAAAACAACAAAAAATTGACACTTCTAATTGAGACAATTGAAACGTAGAATTGCAACAATTAGACACATGTTATGAGAAAAGTGTCAACTGCCACTAGAAAGTGCACTAAATTGTAGGAATGTGTCTAGTTCATATTCTAATGATATATAGGACAATCTAATGTAGAAGTGTGTGCTAGAGATGCCTTTGGTGATGGACGAAGGAGCAACACATGTAAGAGTTTAAATAGTTATAAGTGACACTTGAAACAGTAAGAAAAAGTGAAAATGGCACTTGCAAAATCTAAGGAAAGTAAAAGTGACACATGAAAGAGAAAAACTAAAGTTGAAAATACACTTGTTAAAGCGAGAGAAAGAAAAATCATGACTGCAAAAGTGAGAGTTTCACTTGTGAAATTAAAGGTGCATAAAAGTTCCAGTTGAGAAAACTCACTGTGATAGTAGTACAATTGCAACGAAAATGAGAGGGATTGTCAAATGATATTACACACTGATTGTCAGCATATTTTTCGTAGTCTATGATAATGAAAATTTTGAAATCATTGTTCCTAGAGGTTGCACAAGCCTTACTTTCAGGAGTTGTGCAATGCCTATCTAAGCTTGCATAGAAAGAAGTGCATTTATGAATTTATCATGGACTAAGCGTGTGTGATAAGGTGACTTTGACACTCAGAACCTGATTAGAAGACTTACACATTTTTCAAAACATCAACTGACTGTGAAGAGACCATGGAATGACAAATCACAAGATCCTTAGTAGGCTCCAAAATTCAAGTGCAGGAAAAATTTTGGAGGTTGTTTAACACAACGTCAACACATGTGCATACACATTTGTATTAGAGATGCACTGGATGTGTCTTGAGAAGAAATTAGCTAAATTTGCTTCCTGAAGGAGAATTGGGAATAGTGGATGGCATGGCTAGACATTGTAGGTGGATCACACTATAGAATCTGTTGGCATTATGACACAGGTTTGGCGCTATGATACAGGTGCTGTCCTTGATGGCAACCCACTCAGATGACAGATCACAGTTTAGGCTCTTAGAATGAAGGAAAAGAGATATACGCAGGTTCCTCTTGACCAAGTCGCGTATACACGCGGGTTAGAAGTCCAAAAGGCACGTATGTGTATACACGCACTTTCATGCAAGGAAAAGCACGTACATGTTGGAAAACTTGGTTTTGGTTCGTGGTATTTGGTCCCTGGTATTTTGACCTGTGGTATTGATCCAAGGTATCTTGACCGAAGTGTTGACCCCAGGTATTTGGTCCAAGGTATTGCTTCTAAGTGGTTTTGGACCATGGTATTGAGTAAGGCCTAAGACTATAAAAGGAGGAGGAGATCATTAGGCAAAGGCACTCAAGCATTGAATATCTAATGAAGAGTAAGATCTAGAATACTGGTGATTGGGTTATGGTGCATAGCTGGATCTAAATCAAGGAGGAACCTGAGCGCTAGAAGAAGGATAAGTTCTATTGATGGGTCAAGATCTTAAGGCTTGAAGAGAAGTATCTTTGTGTGATTTTTATCTTTTATATTTGGCGCATGTATTGATTTGTAAATCTGATGATCTGGGTATAATTGATGTCTGAATAGTTGAAAAGGGTAAATCATCTTTTACAGATCTGTACGTAGGTTCAGTATAGCAAAGTCGTGTATACACGCTGGTTTGGCAATTCAAAACAGTGTATACACAGGTTTGCCTTCATATAGAAGCGTATGCACGCAGGTTCTACATATTGAAGTAGCATACATCTCATGAAATATGTTTTAGCTACTTTTGTTTATTGTTGCAGTGTTCTGGGTTCTGGTTGGGTCCTGGTATTGTTACTGTATTCTGGTTACAGCGTTCAGAGAAGTGATTGTTTGATTCAGTTTTAGTTAGTGCAAGGGAGATTGATTGATGCAGATATATTTTGATGTTTGATTGATGCTATTGATGGATCTAGTCTGAAAATTTATGAAACGTGGTCCCTGGAAGAGAAGAGAAGGTTGTAGCCTTTTGTAGGTTAGCACCTACGTACTAGTACATAAGCTAGTACAAGAGCTATGGGGTTGTAGCTCCCTTCTAGGAGAAGCTGGAGAATGAGAGAAGGTTGTAGCCTTCTGCAGGAAGAAGCCTGCATACTAGTATAAGACTGCACTAGTACAGAAATATTGTAAAAAGAAGTTTCTTATTAAAAGAAGATAGAGACGAATTATAGCAGATGGTTTTCACCCACATTGGGTTTCCACCTTATATCTTGTGTTATTGTGTGTGATTGTCTGCTCTTTTTTTTACTATACCTATTACTGCTTATATGGTTTTGATACATAGATTAAAGATTAACTGACTAAATTATAATTTTAGATGTTGTTTGCTCTAAACATAGTTGCGTATATACACAAGTTTCCTTAACTGAAGTAGCGTATATAAATCTGTTCATGGAAATGAAATATTATTAAATTGATAATACTGATTCACCCCCCCCAGTATTATTTCCAACAATTGGTATCAGAGCAGGTCCTTTAGAATAACCTTGATCGCTTGAAGGAAGAACTATTATCATGAGCAACTACGAAAAAGAGGCATCCATCAGGCCACCAATCTTTGATGGGAGAAAATTTGTCTATTGGAAGGTAAGAACCATGACCTATCTTCAATCTCCTAGAATAGAAGTTTGGGATATCATGGAAGGAGGATACACATTTCCATCAGCAACTCCTATAGATACGACAAGAAAAAAGCAGTATGAAACAAATGCAAAGGCTATCAATACTCTATTGGGGAGTCTATCACAATAAGAATTCATCAAGGTTATGCAGCTCAAAAATGCCAAAGAAATATGGGACAAGATCATTCTAAGCTATGAAGGAGAAGATCAGGTAAAATGTGAAAAACTACAATCTCTTAGAATTCAATATGAAACTCTCAGAATGCATAATGATGAAAGTGTAGCTAATTATTTCCTACATATAGATGAGATTGTTAATTGCATGAAAAACTCGGGTGAAGAGATAAAAGAGGTTACTTTAGTTGAAAAGGTTCTAAGATCCTTGTCTTCTAAGTTTGAATCAAAAGTTTCGGCCATAGAAGAAAAGCAGGATCTTTAGAGTATTACTATGTCACAGCTACACGAAATCCTAACTGCTTTCGAAATGAGAAAAGGGAGTCCATCAGATATGAGAGAAGCTACATTCAAAGCTTCAAGAAAAGGAGAACTCAATGAGTCAAGATATACGTCAGAAGGAGAGGAAGAATCAAACTTTGTCAAGAACCTTCAACGGGGTTCTGGAAGATTTAGAGGTAAACTACCTTTCAAATGTTTTGCTTGTGGAAGAGTATGTCATTATGCTGCCAAATGTCCTCACAAAGATAAGCTTGATAAAGGTAAGGAATCAACAAAATGGAATAGAAAACAAAGTGTAAATAAAAAGAGCTACTATATGCATGAAGATAGTGATGGTTTATCAAATAGTGATGAAGATGAAAATAGTAATGATTATAGACTTCTGATGGCTTTTGAAGATGATGATTTCTTGGATGATTTAGATGAAGATGGTCTCTATGAAGAAATTTCTAAACTTAAAATCTGTTTAGAAGAAAAGAGTATGATTATAGATACTCTTACATTCCAACTTGCTAAAAGGGAAAAACACAATGAAAAGTTAGAATGTGAAATTGTGGGTCTAAGAAAAGAAATTGAGAAAACAAAAGCTCTCAATCTTAAGTTTGCTAAAGGATCAGAAACTTTAGATGAAATTATCAAAGTGCAGCGTTCTCCTCTAATAAAGACAGGTCTTGGATATACTGAAGAACCATCTCAAGCACAGAAGCCATCAACCTCCAAAAGCTATCTTGATGTAGTAAGGAGAAATGAACAGGTTGACAATCATCAGCAGAGGCTTAAAGCAGATCACCAGGTAAATCGGGTTCAATCTACTTCAAGGATGAACAAAAGCTATAACCAACCACAGGTAAATCATTCTCAATTTGCTTCAAGAATGAATATCAATGGAAACTACAATCATCAGGTTAGTAAATTCGATAATCGCAAGAATTTCTTTAATGGCTAATGTTTTTCATGTCATAACTTTGGACACAAAGCTACTCAATGTGTTGCTTACAAGACCATCATGACTAGAGAAGCACGAAATCAAAGGAATGTGACTGGGATCACGAAAAGGACCTACAATAACTTTTATGTTCTTGAAAATGAAATAGAACGCTCTATCTGTAACAACTTCGGTCATGAAGATTCTAAATGCAGGAGTAAATTTCGGCAAACATCTCAGAAGGAGCAAGATTCCTTGGGTTCCAAAACATGGAAAGAGAAAGAACCGCAGATTGAAATATGTGGCATAGCCTTATATGTAGAAGGACAAAAAAATCAATGGTACATTGACAGTCGATGCTCGAAACACATGACAGGTGATAAAGAAAAACTTCAGTCATATAGTTTCTTAGAAAAGGAAAGGAAGGTCTCATTTGGAAATGACACCCCTGCAGTCATAAAAGGTAAAGACTCTATTCTCTTAAAATAAAAGGTAAAAGTTGGGAATGTTATCTATGTTGATGGTTTAAAACATAATCTATTGAGTGTTAGTCAAATGTGTGATCACGGGAATGAGGTAGTATTTTGATCAAATGGATGTGTTGTTCGTGAGCTTGATACAGGAGAAACAGTGATCAAAGGCATAAGAACTCCACATAATTTATACATACTCAAGGGAGGACAACAACAATGCTATCTAAGAAAAAAGGATGAACACTAGCTATGGCACAGAAGATTGAGGCATCTAAGCTTCCCTCAGATAAGGAAAGCATGCAAATTCCAGGCTGTACACGATCTTCTTGACATTAGAAGTCCAGAAAATACAATATGCAAATCATGTCAATTTGGTAAGAAAACCAGAACACATTTCCCTGAGAAAGAAGGATCAACTAGTAAGTCACTTGAACTTGTCCATACTGATTTATGTGGTCCATAAAGGAAAAAGTCACCTCATGGAGAAGAATACTTTATATTGTTCATTGATGACTTTTCTAGAATGTGCTGGATAGGACTTCTAAAGCATAAAGATGAAGCATTTGAAAATTTCAAAGCCTTCAAAGATTTGGTTGAAAATGAATCAGATCGAAAAATCAAATGTCTCAGATCTGATCAAGGAGGGGAATTTACCTTGGATGAATTCTTCGACTTCTGTGAAGAACATGGAATAAGAAGGGAATTCTCTACCACAAGGACTCCTTAGCAAAATGGAGTGGTAGAAAGGATGAACATAACTATTCAAAAAATGGCTCGTGCTATGCTAGATGAGTCTAGAACTCTTGCAACCTTCTGGGGTGAAGCTGCATTTGCTGCCGTCACTATTCTCAACAAAACGAATGTTCGGGTAAACATCGCTCAAACTCCTCATGAACTTTGGTATGGTAAGACTCCTACTGTAAAACACTTCAAAATTTTTGGAAGCAAATGTTATATCAAAAGGACTAATGAAAAACTTGGCAAGTTTGAACCTAGAGCAGATGAAGGCATTCTCCTTGGTTACTCTTCCCGGAGTAAAGGATACAAGTGTTATAATAAAAGACTTGGGAAAATTGTTGAAAGTATTGATGCTATGGTTGATAAAGTAGGCGAAAATCCAAAGTAGGTAAAAATTGAAGAGTGGGAAGAAGATGAGGATTATCCTTCCACATCAAATCAGACTAATGCTAAAGAAGAAGAAACCAATGAAGCACCAGAAGAGCAGATAACGGCAGAAGAAAAAACTCCATCCAGATATGTTCAGAAAAACCATCTAGAGACTCCAATTTTGGGATAGAAAGAGGCAGGTGCACAGACAAGAACTATTACAGAAGCATCAAGCTATCTAGCATTGCTTTCCTCCATCGAAATGCAAAATGTACATGAAGCATGCAAAGATGAATGTTGGGTCAAGGCTATGAATGAAGAGCTTGAGAAAATTGAAAAGAATAATACTTGGGAATTAGTTCCTAGACCTCATGATAAGAATGTCATAGGAACCAAATGGATATTCAAAAAATAAGCTGAATGAAAATGGAGAAATAATTAGAAACAAGGCTAGACTTGTCTATAAAGGGTATGCTCAACAAGAAGGTATGGAATTTGAAGAAAATTTTGCACCTGTTGCTAGAATTGAAGTCATAAGAATGTTCCTTGCTCTTTCTAGCTTTCAGAAGTTCAAAATATATCAAATGGATGTGAAATATTCCTTTCTTAATGGAGATCTAGAAGAAGAAGTATATATTGAGCAACCAGATGGATTCATCCTTGGATATGATCCAAAACTTGTATGCAGACTCAGAAAGGCTCTCTATGGTCTAAAACAAGCTCCAAGGGCCTAGTATTATCGTCTTGACAAATATCTTCATCGACAAGGTTTTTGAAAAGGATCAAATGATACTAATTTATATATATAAATTGACAATGATAAATTGCTAATACTTGTTGTGTATGTTGATGATATCATTTTTGGTAGCAATGAAGAAGCCATGAGTCACAACTTTTCTTTGGTAATGTAGAAAGAATTTGAAATGTCCCTGCTTGGTGAGATCACATATTTTCTTGGTTTACAATTTCAAAAAAATAAAGATGGTATCTTTATATCACAAACCAAATACCTCAAGCAGATCTTGAAGAAATATGGCATGGAAGATTCTAAACTAGTATGTACCCCTATGGTAACAGGATGCAACCTCAGCGCAAATGATGAATCAGCAGCAGTACATCAACCAACCTACAGATCCATGATTGGTAGTCTACTCTATCTAACAGGTACCCGACCAGACATCATGCATGCAGTGGGAATAGTTGGAAGATTCCAAGCAAATCCAAAGGAATCACACCTGCAGGCAGTCAAAAGGATCTTCAAATATCTTCAAGGAACTTAGAATTTTGGCTTATGGTATCCTAGGGACATAGATCTTACACTTCATGCATACACAGATGTAGATTGGGCAGGAAGCATGGATGATAGAAAAAGCACTAGTGGTGGTGCATTCTATATGGGTTCCAGATTAGTGTCTTGGTTCAACAAGAAACAAAGTTCAATTTCATTATCTACAGCTGAAGCAGAATATGTGGCTGCTGCATCTTGTTGCACACAACTCCTTTGGATGATGCAAACATTGCAAGACATTCAGATCACATGTACTCCACCCATCTCCATTCTATGTGATAATACAAGTGCAATCAGTATTTCAAAGAATATAGTCATGCATTCCAAGACCAAGCACATACCTATCAAATATCATTTTCTCTGGGAACAAGTTCTTGAACAAAAGGTCAAATTGGAGTATGTTCCCTCCAAGGAACAAGTTGCTGATATATTCACCAAGCCACTGCCCAGAGAGACAATTGAATCCCTCAAACAAAAGTTGGGAGTAGCTGATACATCATCTTACTGTTGACACTTATCTGTTTCAGAGAACAGTGGTTGTACGCGATTTTCATGAAGCATATCCGCGTACATACACCAGTTTTTGTGGATATAGTCGCGTATATGTTGGTTTGAAGAATATTAGTTGGCCAAACTCAGGATGAAAAGAGTCTGATATGGGTTTATCAGTGATCATCTGGCATAGGTTCAAGGGGAGCATATAATGCATTATCATTGTTGGCATTACCTTAGAAGATCTTGGTACAATTTCACAGTTGTTTTTTATTCAGGTGGAACAGGTGCATAGGGAGATCATGGTTGCTGGTCTGGATGGTGATTGACATATGCTGCTGATGATAGTTGTTGATGACTATCATAGTCTTGTTTTAGATATTTCGTCTCTATGTCATGTATATCTTTTATTATCCAGGTCATCTAACGACCTATTTTGTTTCCGCACTATGCTTGGGATAGATGATGTAAGGTTCTTGTTTTGTCATGTATAAACTTTTGGTGTATCCCCACTTGGTTGGGTGGATGAGTCAATCTTGGTATATCCACACTTGGCTAGGAGATGGATATATGTATGAGTCTTTGGTGATAGGAAGGTCATTTATGATGTATAGAGTCATGTTCTTCTTATAGAACATCTTTTTGCAAACCATGCCTTCAGTCGGGGGGAGCATGAACAATACACTTCAGCATATTCGAAAAGTTCAGCATGTACTCAGGGGGAGCATAACCCTTTGTCCTTGATGACAAAGGGGGAGAATGACTTTGAGTGACTTGGGGTTGCCATCAAGTCCAAAGGGGAAGATTGTTGGCATTATGACACAGGTGTTGTCCTTGATGGCAACTCACTCAGATGACAGATCACAATTCAGGCTCTCAGAATGAAGGAAAAGAGATATACACAGGTTCCCCTTGATCAAGCCGCGTATACACACGAGTTAGAAGTCCAGAAGGCGCGTATGCATATACACGCACTTTCACATAAGGAAAAGCGCGTACATGTTGGAAAACTTGGTTTTGGTCCATGGTATTTAGTCTGTGGTATTTTGACCCATGGTATTGATCCAAGGTATCTTGACCGAAGTGTTGACCCCAGGTATTTGGTCCAAGGTATTGCTTCTAAGTGGTTTTGGACCATGGTATTGAGTAAGGCCTGAGACTATAAAAGGAGGATAAGATCATTAGGCAAAGGCACTCAAGCATTGAATATCTAATGAAGAGAAATATCTAGAATACTGGTGATTGGGTTATGGTGCATAGCTAGATTTGAATCAAGGAGGAACTTGAGCGCTAGAAGAAGGATAAGTTCTATTGATGGGTCAAGATCTTAAGGCTTGAAGAGAAGTATATTTGTGTGATTTTGATCTTTTATATTTGGCACATGTCTTGATCTGTAAATCTGATGATCTGAGTATAACTAATGTCTGAATAGTTGAAAAGGGTAAATCATCTTTTACAAATCTGTACGCAGGTTGAATACAGCAAAGTCACTTATACACGCTGGTTCGGCAATTTAAAATAGCGTATATGCAGGTTTGCCTTCATATAGAAGCGTATGCATGCAGATTCTACATATTGAAGTAGCGTATGTCTCATAAAATATGTTTTATCTACTTCTGTTTACTGTTGCAGTGTTCTGGGTTCTGGTTGGGTTCTAGTACTGTTACTATATTATGATTACAACATTCAGAGAAGTGATTGTTTGATTCATTTTTGGTTAGTGCAAGGGAGATTGATTGATGCAGATATATTTTGATGTTTGATTGATGCTATTGATGGATCCAGTCTGAAAATTTATGAAATGTGGTCCCTGGAAGAAAAGAGAAGGTTGTAGCCTTCTGTAGGTCAGCACCTACGTACTAGTACATCTACTAGTACAAGAGCTAGGAGGTTGTAGCTCCCTTCCAGGAGAAGTTGGAGAACAAGAGAAGGTTATAGCCTTCTGTAGGAAGAAGCCTGCGTACTGGTATAAGACTGCACCAGTACAGAAATATTGTAAAAAGAAGTTTCTTATTAAAAGAATATAGAGACGAATTGCAACAGGTGTTTTTCACCCACATTGGGTTTCCACCTTATATCTTGTGTTCTTGTGTGTAATTGTTTGCTCTGTTTTTTATTGTACCTGTTATTGCTTATATGGTTCTGATACATGGATTAAAGATCAACTGACTAAATTATAAGTTTAGAAGGTGTGAATTGTTTGCTCTAAACATAGTTGCATATATGCGCAAGTTTCCTTGACTGAAGTAGCGTATATAAATCTCTTCATGGAAATGAAATATTATTAGATTGATAATAGTAATTCACCCCCCCTCTTAGTATTATTTCCGAGCTTGCATAGAAAGGAGTTGTGCAATGCCTATATAAGCTTGCGTAGAAAGAAGTTCATTTATGAATTTATCATGGACTAAGCGTGTGTGAGAAGGCGACTTTGACACTCAGAACCTGATTAGAAGACTTAAACATTTTTCAAAACATCAACTGACTGTGAAGAGACCATGGAATGTCAAATCACAAGATCCTTAGTAGGCTCCAAAATTCAAGTGTACGAAAAATTTTGGAGGGTATTTGACACAACGTCAACACATGTGCATACACATTTGTATTAGAGATGCACTGGATGCATCTTGAGAAGAAATCAGCTAAATTTCCTTCCTGAAGGAGAATTGGGAATAGTGGATGGCATGGCTAGACATTGGAGGTGGATCACACTATAGAATCAAGTAACCAAGAAGGTCAAGGTGCAATGGAAGTACATTGGACCAAATGAAGCCACTTGGGAAATGAGAGATCAAATGAGGGTGTCCCACCTATTATTGTTTACTATATAATTAAATGTAAAAAAAAAATGTGTTTATTAAGCTCAGTGTCCAATTTTTTATTCTGAAATAGAACACTGTTGAATGTGTGTTTAAGTATAGAACACCAATGATGATGTTTCTATAAGGTGGTAGGATTTGTGATATCCATTTTTCTACCCCTCTTTTAAATGTCACTATGAATTGTAATTCAAGTAAATAATATGGAATATGTAAAATATGGTTGAGTCATATGATTGGAAATGGATTCAGAGACCGAGGAGGAGGAGTTCCTTGTGATGAGTGTAAACCTAGGTCACCTAATTTATTATCCACCTAGTTCCTTAAAAAATCAAAAGGTATACTAGTGCATACATTGAAGTTGTATATGGAAATCCTATAGCAAAGGACTTTCCCATACTATCCATAATCGGGTGGGACATGTTGAGGAAATAAACATGCAAGAGAGGGATAAGTGGAAGGTATGTGAAGAATCGAGGGAGAAGAGAAGTGGAAAATGAGGAGTTGTTGACTTAACAAATACAATGATTTTGGAAAGCGATCGGGTAAGGAGTTCCATGATCATTTTCTAGTTTCCCTACATGATGTGAGTGGGAGAAGTTGGGCCATATTATGAGAAGGAAAAGTGGAGCTTGATGCAAGACAACATGCAAAATTCCTTGGTGGTGAGATTGGGACATCATTCCCTGCATTTTTGGTCAGATCCAGTTTGTGCAATGGTGTTAAGTTGACCAATAATTCTTTAGAAAATACAAATTCACTTGGTGCTTTCCATGGGGATAAGAAAAAAACTCTAGAGTAAGATTGGGTTCATGGAATAAGAGAACCCTTCCATAATCTTAGTTGACTCCATGTGATTGATCTTTGCAAGTTTGAGTGAATCATTGAGGTGTTGTTTTCTTGGAAAGAGTTAATAAACCATCTGAATAGTTGAATCCTCCTCTTGAATACATTTCTAACTAATTATTGGCGTGAATAACCTTTAACACTTAACTCATTAGATTGTGTCCAGCTTGGGGGTGGTTAGCTGCAAAAAAGACTGTAGTACAAGTAGCTTACAATTGGGTGTAGAGCTGAAGTGCCTCCTTGGGTTGTCAATCATTCAAGTTAATAAATAAGTATATTTACTTGTATATATATGTAATATAGTGAATGATGAATGATGTGTTATCTATTATGTTAATGAATGTATCAGCATTGTGAATGGAAGAAGGTGATATTCCTGGTTGTTTGAAGTGAAGTATTGATATCAACATTTTCATGGTTGCAAGGCTTGTGGAGCCTATGTTATTGATATAATCATGAACTTCAGATTCATTTACATACTTATATATAATTGTTTGACATGTCCAATTGAATGTCACTATATGTGTGAATTCAATTTTTTATTTTTGATGTGTATAATTGGTCACTTTGGTTAGAGGATGTTTCTTATCCTTCCTAGTAAAGGAATTATGATGTAGAAATGCATGGTTTATTAAGTGCATATGATGGTATTTTCTAGGATGCATTACGTGGAAAGATATTGTTGGCATTGATGTAGTGATGAGGTATGTTGGGCCTCAAATATGCCCATGTTTTCATCATTCAATACCACCATTCATAACCTGTATTCATGTACTATTACACTCATTTCACACCATAATTCCATCACTTGTCGCCAATTCACATCTTATGCCTCATGGTTGATTATCATTAGTTTTCTCATATTTTCTATGATTAAAGATGATTTTTCCATAATTTACTAATGAAAAGTTTTCTAAGTTCATTTGTCATAGGGCTCCATCGCTAAAATTCTTCACAAGTCAGTTGAACTAGTTAGTACAAGTAGAGTACAAGAATATCCAATTTGGGGTTTCGAAATTTCGACAAACTTCTGGGGAAAACCGAGGGAGGCTATTGTCCAAAATAATGTTTTCATACATTTCCATGTGTTGGATTTCAACCAGGTCATACATGTGGGTCCCTAGGAGCTAATTAACTAATCTGCTCAAAATGTGCACAATTTCCAAACTGGCACGTTTGACCTCAATTTCCGTGTAGATGGAGGTGAATATGGAAAATATGAGAAAATGGGTTTGTTAACCATATAACCAAATATATATATACAAAAAAATTTCTCCATATTGGAATTTTTCTAAAATTTATAAGTGGGTCTTGGAGGCAGTTTTATAAAAAATCATTGTTTTTCTAGAGTTCTAGAATCTTGCAAAAAGAGTGAGAGAACCAACTTTGGGAACAATTTCGAAGGATATGGCTTTGAATGAGACACATCCAAAAGAGGTTTTTGTTGAAAATATAACATTTTAGATTCCCTCCTAACAATTTTCCAAAATTTTCCATGGTAAGGAAGATATGCCAATATCTTTGGGGTCAGTTTGTTAAAATTGTTCAATTTTCCATAATTGAGGAAAATGACTAATTCAACTTGTAAATCTTATAAATGGCTCAGTCATGGTTTGTATTGTAAGATTTTGGGGAGTTTTTTTAAGGGAAGAGAAGAAGGGGAGGAATAAAGGATGGATTGAATCTCTTTTGTAATAATAATTGAATCTTAATTGAATTTTGCTTCATCTCTAAATTCTTTGCAAGTATTATGACTCTGTTTTGAATTTCATTTTTATTGAGTTTGTTTAGGCTTGCTCTGGGAGTGGCAAGGGCCCACCACAAATGGAAACAAGTCCTTTAGCTTATCTAGATCATAGGATTTACATTCAAAGCATGAATTTCATCAACAACTTTGTTGTTTGAAATATAGCATCATTATGTACTTAAAGCTTTGTCTTGTAGATTTGAAATTAAAAATTCTAGAATTCATTCAATTAGAAGTCTTCTTGTTTTTTTTAGCACGATTATCTTGTAATGTCATGTCTATATAAGAATGCTCAGAAATAGTAGAACACGATATTGGTTGTGTTAATTATTAATTGAACTTGTAGTGTTGCTCTAAGCCATTGGCATAATAAAAGCATGATTTAATTGGGAATTGAAGTCCTGATCCTTTTTGGATGTGTTGATATCATTGGTATGGAATATTAATTTATGGATCAACTTCTTCTGAACGTTTGCAAAATTGAAATTCCTATCGATTTATTGCATGCATCCTGAGACTAGGCTTGGATCAATTATATAATTTTGCATTTTGTACTTATACAGAGTCATTCTGTACTTAAACAGAGTGATCCCGTACTTAAACAAGTCTTGCAATATCATGTTTATAAATGACCAGCAATGACATGATGACATATTGATGACTGTAGTTCAATTTTGAGATCCCATAGAGTCAAAGTGTGGTTGAATTTAGAGTTGTAGGTTAATGCTTTCCATAAAATAGATTTTCCGAGTTTGATTGAATTTCGATTTCTTGAGTTGTAATTCAATTTCCTAAGTTTGATCAAGGTTCGATTTCCTGAGCTTTATTTGAGATTAGATTTCTTGAGTTTGATTATGATAGTGTTAGATTTCCTGAGTTTGATTTTGAAAGTGTTCATTTAAGATTCAATTTTTGATAGTGTTAGTTTTAGGTTCTTAAATTGAATGTAGTTGATGCATTTAAGCTTAAAAGTAGTAGATCTTTCGATGATCCCAAGAATTAGATTAGTCATAGTATTGTTTGGATTGATTATTTCCTTATCTTAAATCATTTGGATTGTAATTAGTTTTTTTTGAATTAGAATTAGCATAATCTTGATGCCTTTTTGAGTTAGCTCAATTGATTTAAGATTCTTGCATTTAGATGAAATAGATCGTAGTGTTTGATTTAAACTTTCCATTACTTAGATTAAGATTGAAATCATTCGAATGATAATTTGTATTGCTCGGTTTATGATTAATTAGAGTTAGTTTCAGTTGCACATTAATTATAATTTCTTATTTGTATTGTTTGAGAGTGTTTTCCTTAATTGTTAGTTTCAATTAGAAATAGAAATTATGTACTTAAATAGTAAATTGATTTCATTTCTAGTTTAGATTAGATGCTCTGATCTTGTGCTTGTGCGTCGAAGCTTATGAGTCCTGGATTAATAATTTAATGTTGGAATTGTAACACATAATTTCCCCAATATTTTTGGCATCGTTGCGAGGGACATGCTAAAGGGATTAGAGCCTAGTTTCTTTCACACGTTTTTGGTGTAATCTTAGTTGCAGGGAAATCAAAGGGAGGAGAGTGTACGGTAAGACGTGAGTGAAGAGCCACACATCCACTATAGTGGGGTTGCTCCAAATTTTGGTTGTCCAATTAAGCAAGTTTGGTGAGTTTTCTTGCAATTAGCAGTTTTTATTCATTTAGATTAAAAATTTCAAGCTTTGAACAACAAAATTTTTTTGGGGTGCTGTAAGAACCCCCATGTACTAATCCATGTTGTGAGAGAGGGATCATCAACCAGTAGGAGAAATTCAAGAATGATTGAGAGCTTGAAGAATGTCGCTCGAGGTACTTTCTCAAATACTAGCAATAGCTGGGATATCTACCTCTCAGGAAGAGATCATACTGACCACATTCAGGAAATTATCTGTCTCTCCATAGCCAAAAGAGGATTTGGAAATCTCCCTTTATTCCTCTTACCAATCTACCAAGGAGATAGACAAATCATGTACAAAATTTGAAGGGGAACATCTAGCTAAAACTTAGATCGAAGAACTTTCACCATGCCCAACAACAAGCCTTGTATGCATTCCAGAGACTAATTATCCAAGTTTTCCTAGCACGACGAAGGAGGATTTCAGAGTGGTCCAAATGAAGAAATGGGCCAACACCACCAAGATTACTTCAAGCATTGGTTCCAGATCACAATCCAATCAAAGTACCACTCTCATCTTCAAATAGTCTTTGTATCACATCTTTCAAAGCTATTGATTTCTCATTCTCTTGTACACTCTAACTCTTATATGTTAATATGAGCATGGATATATCCTTGTACCTAATCCGCACATGGCTTCATTGGAAGTTTTCTTTTACTTGAAGGAGGATGTCTTTTCTTCAGTATAGTATGAAAGTTAGTATTGTAATAAATAAATGAAAATAGTAAAGAGAAAAATAATTTATTTTGTGAAAACTAGCTTGTCTGGCACAATTGGACAGGGACTTTGCTTGAAAACTAGGTAACTAGAGGGCAAGGTTACCAATAAAGTTTGTAAATTTGTATGAGCTCTTCAAATCATGTATTTCATTATGTTTGTACTCGAGTTGGTTGATGTTGGATTCCTTAAGGATCACCTGCCAAAAATCCTTGTCCCATCGACATCAACACATTATCTAGGACTAAGGTTAGGGTTAGATAAGGTACTTGGGATCATGCATGCCTTAATTGAAGGTATCCTTGTCATCTACTAAGGAAATACATCAATTCTACTTAGTTGATGAATTCTGCAATCCATTCGGCTTCGAAAAATATATTCATGGCTAGTAAAAGGTGGGATAGCTTGCATTGGTTAATGACTTCCTCAATGGTTGGTAATCCAATTATTCTTGTTTATGTTTGAAATTGACACCATTTATTCACATATGCAAGATTGCACACGGGTGTGTAGCGATTGAAGACTATATGGTTTTGTGATCTCAACACAAATTTGCAGCAGTTTGGATTTTTGCATCAACATTTCCATTTTCATTTGTAGTAGCAGTCACCTTTCTCAGTTGTTTGGGGGAATACAACTTTTCAGACATGTAGGAGAAGGGGAATTTCAGTTCATCCTTCAGCTCTTCAGTTCATCCTTCAACTCTTCAACTCATCCTTCAACCTTCTTCAGCAGGCCAGACCAATAGTCACATCAGCTCCAACCATTCCATCATTTACTTCATCTTGCAACACTGAGAACATCAACAACAAAGGTAAAACTTGAGGTAAAGTTTGATTAAGATTCTTTAATTCATTATATATTTAAGAAATTTTTGATGATTAACCACCACTCATTCCATATATTTTGTTTCCCATATACTAGAATGCATGCCACTCTAATAAAGTCATAATCATGAAAACAAAAGTATATTGGTTCATGTAAACAATGTAGTAACTATAGTACCTTCCCCTCCTAAATTCACATATATTATCATTTAAATGTATCCAATAGAGGATGAAGTCATTTCTGTCTTTCATAAAGGAACCATACATAAGCATTGGCCTCATAAAAACCAAGTATGCAAGCACCTATTTTACCATCTCCATCACCACCTCATCTAATCCACCATTTCCATTGCCACCTATCATCTCATTTATCATTTCCTCCTACCACATCTATTGTTTATCCTCAATTTGTATTTCTATTAAAATCAAATATATGGAAATCAAATAAGAATGGTGTTGCTCCACAAGAACCAACACCCTCAAATCTTCACTAGTGTTGCTCCACAAAAACCAACCTTGCCCAAAGCTACGATGTCATAAAATCTATATATGAGCAAAGTCCTTGTTTGCATGAGGATATGAAAATCCTTAGGCATGGGGGGATGTTGGGCCTCAAATATGTCCATGTTTTCATCATTCAGTACCACCATTCATAACCTATATTCATGTATTATTACACTCATTGCACACCATAATTCCATCACTTGTCGCCAATTCACGTCTTACGCCTTGTGGTTGATTTTCATTAGTTTTCTTATATATTCTATGATTAAATATGATTTTACATCATTTACAAATGACAATTTTTCTAGGTTCATTTTTCACAAGGTTCCATCTCCGAAATTCTTCACAAGTCAGTTGAACTAGTTGGTACAAGTAGAGTTGAGAATATCCAATTTGGGGTTTCGACATTTCGACACACTTTTGAGGAAAACCGAGGGAGGCTATTGTCCAAAATAATGTTTTAATACCTTTACATGTGTTTTATTCCAACCAGGTCACACATGTGGGACCTTAGGAGCTAATTAACAAATCTTCTCAAAATGTGCAGAGTTTCCAATCTGCCACGTTTCACCTCGATTTTCATGCATCTGGAGGTGAATCTAGAAACTCTGAGAAAATGGGTTTGTTAACCATATAACCAATTATCTATATCCAAAATATTTTCTCCATATTGGAATTTTTCTAAAATTTATAAGCGGGTCTTGGAGGTAGTTTTATAAAAAACGATTGTTTTTCCAAAGTTCTATAATCTTGCAAAAAGAGCGAGACAACCAACTTTGAGCACGATGTACAAGGAAATGGATTTGAATGAGACAGATAAAAGAGAGGTTTTTGTTGAAAATATAACAAGTTATGTTCCCTCCAAACAAGTTTTCAAAATTCGCCATGGTTAGGAAGATATGTCAATATCTTTGGGGTTAGTTTGTTAAAATTGTTCAATTTTCCATAATTGAGGAAAATGACTAATTCGCCTTGTAAATATTATAAATAGCTGAGTCATGGTTTATATTGTAAGATTTATTTGAAAGGAAGAGAAGCAGGGAAGGAATAAAGGATGGATTGAAGCTCTTTTGTAATAATAATTGAATCTTAATTGAATTTTGCTTCATCTCTAAATTCTTTGTAAGTATTATGACTCTGTTTAGAATTTCATTTTTATTGAGTTAGTTTAGGATTTCTCCAAGAGTGACAAGGTCCCACCAAAAATGGAAACAAGTCCTTTATCTTATCTAGATCATAGGATTTACATTCAAAGTATGAATTTCACCGAGAAATTTGTTGTGTGAAATCTGGCATCATTCTATACTTAAAGCTCTGTCTTGTAGATTTGGAATTAAAAATTCTAGAATTCATTCAATTAGAAGTCTTCTTTCTTTCTTTAGTACGATTATCTTGTAGTGTCATGTCTATATAAGAATGCTCAGAAACAGTAGAACACGATATTCATTGTGTAATTATTAATTGAACTTGTTGTGTTGCTCTAAGCCATTGGAATAATAAAAGCATGATTTAATTGGGACTGGAAGTCCAGATCGTTTTTGGAAGTGTTGATATCATTGGTATGGAATATTAATTTATGGATCAACTTCTTCTGAACGTTTGCAAAATTGAAATTCCTATCGGTTTATTGCATGCATCTCGAGACTAGGCTTGGATAATTTATATAATTCTGCATTCTGTACTTATACAGAGTCATTTTGTACTTAAACTGAGTGATCGCGTACTTAAACAAGTCTTGTAATATCATGCTTATAAATGACCAGCAATGACATGATGACGCATTGATGATTGTAGTTCAGTTTTGAGATCCAATAGAGTCAAAGTGTGGTTCAATTTATAGTTGTAGGTTAATGCTTTCCATAAAAAAAAATTCTGAGTTTGATTGAATTTCTATTTCTTGAGTTGTAATCCAATTTCCTAAGTTTGATCAAGGTTCTATTACCTGAGATTTATTTGAGATTAGATTTCTTGAGTTTGATTATGATAGTGTTAGATTTCCCGAGTTTGATTTTGAAAGCGTTCATTTAAGATTCAATTTTCGATAGTGTTAGTTTCAGGTTCTTAAATTGAATGTAGTTGATGCATTTGAGGTTAAAAGTAGTAGATATTTGTGTGATCCTGGAAGTTAGATTAGTCAGAGTATTGTTTGGATTAGTTATTCCCTTAGCTTGAATCATCTGGATTATCTTTAGTTTTGTGTGAATTGAAATTAGCATAAGCTTGATGCCTTTTTGAGTTAGTCTTGATTGATTTAAGATTCTTGCATTTAGATCAAATAGATCTTAGTGTTTGATTTAAGCTTTCCATTACTTAGATTAAGATTGAAATCATTCGAATGATAATTTGTATTGCTTGGTTTATGATTAATTAGATTTAGTTTCGTTTGCACATTAATTAGAATTTCTTATTCGTATTGTTTGAGCGTGCTTTGCTTTATTGATTAGTTTCAATTAGAAATAGCAATTATGTACTTCAAAAGTATATTGATTTCATTTCTAATTTAGATTAGACGCTTTGATCCTATTCTTGTGCCTCAAATCTTACGAGTCCCGGACTGATAATTTAATGTTGTAATTATAACACATATAATTTCCCCAACATTTATGGCGCTGTTGTCGGGGACGTGCTAAAGGGATTAGAGCATAGTTTCTTCCACATGTTTTTGGTGTAATCTTAGTTGCATGGCAACCAAAGGGAGGAGAGTGTATGGTAAGATGTGCGTGAAGAGCCACACATCCCCTATAGTGGGGTTGCTCCAGAATTTGGTTGTCCAATTAAGCAAATTTGGTGAGTTTTCTTGCAATTTGAAGTTTTTATTCATTTAGATTAAAAATTTTAAGCTCTTAATGACAAAAAATTGTTGGGGTTTTGTAAGAACCCCCATGTACTAATCCATGTTGCAAGAGAGGGATCATCAACTAGCAGGAGAAATTCAAGAATGATTGAGAGCTTGAAGAATGTCCCTCGAAGTACTTTCTCAAATCCTAGTAGTAGTTGGGATATCTACCTCTCAGGAAGAGTTCATCTTGACCACATTAAGGAAATTCTCTATCTCTCCATAGCCAAAAGAGGATTTGGAGGTCTCCCTTGATTCCTCTTTCCTATCTACTAGGGGATTGAGAAATCATGTACCAAACCTGATGGGGAAAATCGAAATGAATTTGAGATTGAAGAGCTTTCACCATGCCCAGCAACAAGCTTTGTATGCATTCCGGAGACCAATTATCCAAGTTTGCCTAGCATGACCGAGGAGGAGTTTTAGAGTGGTCCAAATGAAGAAATGGGCCAATACCACCATATTACATCAAGCATTGGTTCCATATCACAATCCAGTCAAAGTACCACTCTCATCTTCAAATACGCTTTGTATCACATCTTTCAAAGTTGTTGATTTCTCATGCTCTTGTGCATTCTAACTCTTATATGTTAAATCTGAGCATGAATACACCCTTGTACATGATCTGCACATGGATTCATTGGAAGTTCTCTTTCACTTGAATGGGGATGTATTTTCTTTAGTATAGTAGGAAAGTGAGTATTGTAGTAAATAAATGAAAATAGTAAAGAGAAAAATAAATCCTTTTGTGAAAACCAGCTTGTATGGCGCAACTGGAAAAGGACTTTGCTTAAAAACCAGGTAACTGGAGGGCAAGGTTCCCAATAAAGTTTGTAAATTTATATGAGCTCTTAAAGTCATGTATTTCATTATGTTTGTACTTGAGTTGGTTGATGTGGGATTCCTTAAGGACCACTTGCCAACAAGCCTTGTCCCGTCGACATCAATACATTATCTAGGACTAAGGTTAGGGTTAGATAAGGTACTTGGGAGCCTGCATGCCTTAATGGAAGGTATCCTTGTCATCTAGTAAGGAAATAAATGAATGTTTCTTAGTCAATGAATTCTGCAATCCATTAGACTTCGACAAATCTTTTCATGGCTAGTAGAATGTATGTAGTGCCTTGATTCCCATTGACATCAAAGGTGGGATATCTCACATTGGTTAACGACTTCCTCAATGGTCAGTAATCCAGTTATTCTTGCTTATGTTCAACATTGAAGCCATTTATTCACATATGAAAGATTACACACGGGTGTGTAGTTGTTGAAGACTATATGGACTTTTGATCTCAACACAAATTTGCAGCAGTTTGGATTTTTGCATCAACATTTCCATTTTCATTTGTAGTAGTTGTCACCTTTTCTTAGTTGTTTGGGGACATACAATTCCACACACATGTAGGTGAAGGGGACTTTTAGTTCATCCTTCAGCTCTTTAGTTCATCCTTAAACTCTTCAGCTCATCCTTTAGCCTCCTTCAGTGGGTCAAATCAATAGTCACATTAGCTCTAGCCATTCCATCATTTACTTCATCTTGCAACACCGAGCACATCAACAACAAAGGTAAGACTTGAGGTAAATTTGGCTTAAGATTATTTAATTCATAAGATATTTAAGAAATCTTTGATGATTAACCATCACATATTCCATATATTTTTTTTCCATATACCCTCCATTTGCAAACTCCTCATTCATAATAGAATGCATGCTACTCTAATAAAGTCATAATCATGAAAATAAAAGTATATTGGTTCATGTAAACAAAGCAGTAACTATAGTACATTCCCCTCCTACATTCACATATATTGTCACTTAAATGTATCTAATAGAGGATGAAGTCATTGCTTCCTTTCATAAAGGAACCATCCATAAGCATTTGCCTCATAAAAACCAAGTATGCAAGCACCTATTCTACCATCTCCATCACCACCTCATCTAATCCACCATTTCCATTGCCACTTATCATCACATTTATCATTTCCCCCAACCACATCTATTGTTTATTCTCAATTTATATTTCTATTAAAATCAAATTTATGGAAATAAAATAAGAGTGGTGTTTCTCCACAGGAACCAACACCCTCAAATCTTCACCTAGTGTTGCTCCACAAAAACCAAAAGTGCCCAAAGATATGATGCCATAAAATCTATATATGAGCAAAATCCTTGTTTGCACGAGGACATGCAAATCCTCATGCATAGGGGGATGTTTGGCCTCAAATATGCCCATGTTTTCTTCATTCAATACCACCATTCATAACCTATATTCATGTACTATTACACTCATTTCACACCATTATTGCATCACTTGTCACCAATTCACGTCCTACACCTCATGGTTGATTATCATTATTTTTATTATATTTTATATGATTAAGGATGATTTTTCCATGATTTACTATGATGGTTTTTCTAGGTACATTTGTCAAACAATTCCATTGCCGAAATTCTTCACAAGTGAGTTGAGCTAGTTGGTAGAAATAAAGTACAAGAATATCCAATTTGGGGTTTTGACATTTTGGCATGCTTCCGGGGAAAATCATGGGAGGTTATTGTCCAAAATAATGTTTTTTTTTTCTCAATCAGTCTACTCCTATTATTTATACAAAAAATTTACAGCAAGGCCACTGCCTTGAAGAGTCTTGCCATGAAGTTGGCATTTTACAAAAATGTTCTTGATGTCAGTACACAGTAGACCTCCAGCAGTATTTTGACTTCACATAAAACTCAAAACAACACTGAACATAAACGAAAACGAAACATCCACAACTAGACAATGCTAGAAATAAACAAAACATTGACTGACAGAGACCTGAAACATGCAATAACGTCGAGACTCAAAAAGGAGTCGAGCTCCTACTTTAGAAACTGCAAAGAGCGAAGACCCGGGCTGGATCAGTCGTCCTCAGAGGTATATGGCTCCTCAACGACCCTACACCCGAATTGAAGTGAGTCCTCAGAGTCAGAATGATGAACTGCTGAGCCTGTTGGTTCTCCTTGAGCTGGCTCGCTTGGACCTGTAGTGGCTTCAGAATTCACCACAAAAGGACCTCCCATGACCTGGCGCTGATTGTCAATCGGATTTTCCATCCTCTGGTTTGCAAGAACTCCAGGTTGGGCCACTCTCGAACCCCGTACATCTTCACATTTTTCAATTATGACTGAAACTATGAAGGATGAGTTATCTAAAGAACACGGGATGCGGTAGCGGACAGTGGGGTGAGCATTATGCTCACATTCATCATTCCTGACTCGCCCTCGACCCCTGCCTCTGCCACTTCTGGTGACATGGGGATTGCTACGACCAGATTACAACGCATCCGAGGAAGAGTAGGAGATGGGGGTGGACCGCTGGGAGGTGGTGCGACTGCGAGAACCGCCACGCCTGCTCCCCATTCTGGGCCGTTCACACGGCATGGTAATGTGCAGAGGCTTGTCAAAGGAGCGGATACACAGAGAGGAATGACAAAGAATCCAGTGCCCAGAGTGAAGCGGAAACAGAACCCCGACAAAACCGTAAGTACCTGGAACCAGAGCCCAGCGATTATGGAATGCTCTTGAGCTGAGTAAGGGTATGACAGGCAGAAGCTCGCTAACAGAATGGCTCAGGGATACACTCAAAGCAGCAACCCATAAGGCAGCAGTGGTCTGCGACGAAGCCGCGGGAATGATGAACTTATTGAACGCCATAGCACAGATAACCAGGAGACTGTAGGAGGAAGTAAATGCCTTCATTAATATACTTGTGCGAGACCAGCTCGCCCGTCCAGAGCTATAACCCGTGGCGCGCTTGGGCTGACACCTGCCCATTCGATGCGCCTCCATCGTACCATACGACCTGTCAAACACCCGCATCCGGGAATCCAAAATAATGTTTTAATACCTTTCCATGTTTTGGATTGCAACCAGGTCACACATGTGGGTCCCTAGGAGCTAATTAACAAATCTTTCCAAACTGTGCATAATATCCAAACTGCCAAGTTTGACCTCGATCTCCATGCAACTGGAGGTGAATATGGAAACTCTGAGATGGGTTTGTTAAGAATGTAACCAATTATCTATATCAAAAACATTTTCTACAGATTCTAATTTTTATAAAAGTTATAAGTGGGTCTTGGAGGCCGTTTTGTAAAAAATGACTATTTTTTCAAAGTTCTAGAATCTTGCAAAAAGAGCCAGACAACCAACTATGGGCAATATTTACGAGGATATGGATTTGTTTTAGACAAATCCAATAGAGGTTGTTGGTAAAAATATAACAAGTTAGGCTCCCTCCAAATAGGTTTTCAAAATTCGCCATGGT
The DNA here is from genome assembly GCA_031772625.1 of Pinus tabuliformis. Classification (NCBI taxonomy): domain Eukaryota; kingdom Viridiplantae; phylum Streptophyta; class Pinopsida; order Pinales; family Pinaceae; genus Pinus; species Pinus tabuliformis. The sequence continues at coordinate 914,110,442 of CM062813.1, read as the reverse complement.
TAGAAATATATGCCAATATCATTGGGGTCAGTTTGTTAAAATTGTTCAATTTTCCATAATTGAGGAAAATGACTAATTCGCCTTGTAAACCTTATAAATGGCCCAACCATGGTTTATATTGTAATATTTTGGGGAGGGTTTTGAAAGGAAGAGAAGGAGGGAATGAATAAAGGATGTATTGAAGATCTTTTGTAATAATAATTGAATATTAATTGAATTTTGCTTCATCTCTAAATTCTTTTTAAGTATTATGACTCTCTTTTGAATTTCATTTTTATTGAGTTAGTTTAGGTTTGCTCCATGAGTGGCAAGGGCCCACCACAATTGGAAACAAGTCTTTTAGCTTATCTAGATCATAGGTTTTACATTCAAAGTGTGAATTTCATCGAGAAATTTGTTGTGTGAAATCTAACATCATTTTATACTTAAAACTCTATCTTGTAGATTTGAAATTAAAAATTCTGGAATTCATTCAATTAAAAGTCTTCTTTTTTTTTTAGCATGATTATCTTGTAGTGTCATGTCTATATAAGAAAGCTCAGAAACAACAAAACATGATATCAGTTGTGTTAATTCTTAATTGAACTTGTAGTGTTTCTTTGAGCCATTGACATAATAAAATCATGATTTAATTAGAAATTGAAGTCTCGATCCTTTTTGGATGCGTTGATATCATTGGTATGGATTATTAATTTATGGATCAACTTCTTTTAAACGTTTGAAAAATTGAAATTCCCATCGATTTATTGCATGCATCCCAAGATGAGGCTTGGATCAATTATATAATTTTGCATTTTGTACTTATACAAAGTCATTTGGCACTTAAATAGAGTGATCACGTACTTAAACAAGTCTTGTAATATCATGTTTATAAATGACCAGCAATGACATGACGATGTATTGATGATTGGAGTTCAGTTTTGAGATCCCATAGAGTCAAATTGTGGTTCAATTTACACTTGTAGGTTAATGCTTTCCATAAAAAATATTTTTCGAGTTTGATTGAATTTCGATTTCTTCAATTGTAATTCAATTTCCTAAGTTTGATCAAGGTTCAATTTCCTGAGCTTTATTCAAAATTATATTTCTTGATTTTGGTTATGATAGTGTTACATTTCTTGAGTTTGATTTTGAAAATGTTCATTTAAGATTCAATTTTCAATAGTGTTAGTTTGAGGTTCTTAAATTGAATGTAGTTGATGCATTTGAGGTTAAAAGTAGTAAATATGTGTGTGATCTTGAGAATTAGATTAGTCGCAGTATTGTTTGGATTTTTTATTCCTTAGCTTAAATCGTTTGAATTATAATTATTTCTGTTTGAATTGAAATTAGCATAAGCTTGATTCCTTTTTGAGTTATTCTCGATTGATTTAAGATTCTTTCATTTAGATTAAATAGATCTTAGTGTTTGATTTAAGATTTCCATTACTTAAATTAAGATTGAAATCATTCGAATGATAATTTGTATTTCTTGGTTTATGATTAATTAGAGTTAGGTTCGTTTTCACATTAATTAGAATTCCTTATTCGTATTTTTCGAGCTTGTTTTCCTTAATTGATTAGTTTCAATTAGAAATAGAAATTATGTACTTAAAGAATAAATTGATTTCATTTCTACTTTAAATTATACACTTTGATCCTGCACTTGTGCATCAAAGCTTACGAGTCTCGGATTGATAATTTAATGTTGGAATTATAACACATATAATTTCCCCAACAAGGTGATAGTTGATGAGTGCTGCAGTGAGTGATGGTTGGCATTGATGTCAACCTAGACTTGGTTTGGAGATGATATGCATATGATTGATTGCTTGATCGTATTGGTATCTATGGTTTCTATGGAAAATGTTTATGTTGCAAGTTCTCTGATGGATGTTGCAGGTGCTTGGATAACTTTGTTGGTTTCAACTAGGTATCCATGTAGATGATGCTTGTAGCATTTCCCTTGAGATGTGCCCTTGAGTTATGGTTTTGAATTCTTATGATCTTCGAAGGTATTGAATAGGCTGTCATGATTCCATCTAAAGTTGAGATTCATGTTTGATGCCAATTGATATAGTTTATGCTCTCACGAGTTGGTTCTTGTAGTTATGGTGACTACATCATGTATAATCTCATCAAGAGGTTGAAGAGATGGTTTTAAGACTTGTTATGGCTTAAAATAGCTTTACAGATGCCAGGGATGCTAAGAAACAAGTTGGAAATAGTTCTGAATTGAATATCTAGCTATTTTCCTTTATCCTTTGCCCCATTGCATGGATGATGGGTCTTTGCATGGAGAGAAGTCTTGTATAAGCGACTATGATCCCAGTCGAATGGAATACTGTGTTGTGAAAGAGAATATGCCTGTTGATGAATTTGATCCAGATTTATTGTGCTCCTCAGATGATTTAATTGGTTTTACTGATGTATCTTCTTCGAGAATTTTGATGGAAGATTGAAATTGACTAAATCAACATTTCCTAATGTCTTTTGAAGTTTGAATGCCTTAATGAAGTGAGGAGCAGAGTTAGTGGAAAAATTTTCTTAAAAGAAGGAGTATATCGACCATTGTGGACGAGGAAACAAATAAGAGCTTTGTGTAGAGAGAAGAGGGAGACCTCCCATAGAACATAATGATGCAAAGGTCGAATTTCTAAATAGGAGAACATAGAGATATAATTTTCTGAGATCAAAGTGTGAGGATATTTATGGAGAGGTCAGCCATAATTTCATAAAAGCACAATTTGTTAATTTTATTGTGACAGAGTTTGTAGAAGCTTGTAGCAGAGGATACTCAGAGGGATATTCTACATTTGTTTGTGTTGATGAAGAAAGATTTTCAATTTATAGTTAGAAGTGATAACCTCCTCTATGTTGTAGCTAAAATGCTTATGATTGCAGGGACGAATGGTGTATTATTGAGATTCATATGTGTCTAATATGTGTGATTTCATAGAAGGATTTGTATATGCTTCCAGTTGCATTATGAATTGAGTTTCATGAGAGAGGACTTATGTGTTGATATGATTGACTATTGTTGGTTTTTGTTGAGATCCATTTGAGCATGTTGTCATTAATATATATCCTTGTGTAGATAAGTGAGACAGATATAGTTGTCTATGCTATTGAGAGTGAATATGGTGATGTATTGGTTTTATTTGATTGAGATGATGTATTGAGATTATCAAAGAGAGAAATTTGGTGTTGTCTTGTGTAGGGTTCTAGTTTGAAACATTGTGAAATGTGGTCCTAGTGGTCAGCAGATTGAGATATCTTGGTGAAGAACTAATGGGTGTTCCTTTCCTACGGGTGTAGGTAGCTTCAGTAGAGGAAGAAGCATTCTCATAGTCCAATGGTTGTTAGGTGAGGCTTTTAGGGGATAAGAGTCTCTAGTGGATGGGTGTTCACTTAGTCAAAGTCATATGAGAAAATTACTTGCTAGACATATCCAACTGTGATGATGTAAATTGATTTGCATGATTAATCGAATTTGAAGTGGAGCAGCAACAACCAGAGATCCTTGTGTCCCTTATGCATATGATTTTTTATTGATTTTATGTGATGATGGTATTTACTTTGTTTGTTTATGAATTATATGAGCTATCTTATTAATGGCATAATGTGTGATTGTGAATCTATAATCGAAAAATAATTTTAAAGTATACATTATCACTACTAATTCACCCGCCCTTGCCAGTAGTGATCATATTTCCAACAATTGGTATTAGAGCGGGGTTCTCTTAGTGAAAATTAATCACTTGAGAGTAGATCATGGGTAATGGTGAAGAATAAGAAGAAGCATTCCTAGAAAAAGAAAAGTAGTAAATAAGAAAGGAAAATTTCAAATTCTGAAGAACCCCTCTTCTTGCTGGTAAAAAAGGTTGAAGGTAAATGTTGCGATCATTTTATATATGGAAGTGCATTTTCTTGTAGTGATGATGATTTACTTGAGTTTGATGATTTAGAAGATAATGATCATTTAATTAAGTTTGATGGTTTGGAGAGAAGTGGTAATAATCCTTCTGCAGAAAACTCATATTTATAAGATGAAGAGGCTTACATGATTGTAAACCTAGAAGCATAAATTAGAATGCTCAGGGATGAAAATAGAAACCAGAAAAAATTATTGCAAATACTTGATGAGAAGGAATTCATTTACAAAGAAAAGATTATCAAATTAAAAAATCAATTGGATGAAGAAAGAATAATTGAAGGAGGAATGAGAAAGAAATATCAAATTTGGAAGCATAAATGTCTACATTGAGAAATAATTTGAAAGAGAAATCCATTCAGTTGTTGACTAATGAAAATCCTCCAAATACTAGCATGCACAAAGAAGAAATTAGTTCTGCCGAAAGTTTTAAAAAACTAGCAACGAAAGATGATTCTAGCAGTGAGAATAACAAGGAAGAAGCACATCAACAAAACCATAAGTCAAGGAAGGAAAAAGTTGTTCTAGATAGACCATCCACTTCCTCAAGATCGATAAGATGCTTCAGTTTCCAAAATCATGGCAATATTGCTGCAAAATGCATAATTGTGCAACAGAAGTAGTTTGATAAAAGGAAATATCAAGAAAAATCATCCATGGCTAGGTATAAAAATTCATTTTATGGCTATTGTTTTTCATGTAATAATTTTGGGCACAAGGCTTTTGATTTTAGGAACTATGTGAAGAAGAAGAATTTCAAAGTTTTTCCTTTGTTTCTTAGACATATAAGGTCTTAAATGTGTGACAACATTGGCCATAAGGCCAAAGACTATAAATTTCCTACATGTTAGAGGGGATTCACTTGAAAGGAAAAGACTACTCAAAGCAGATCAGTGAAGAGATCAAACAATGAAGTGCATGCCAAGAATCAAACCAACAAAATTTGGAAGAAAATGTGGAGCAAGTGACTCCTATCCAAAATTTAGGCCGACACAGTCTTAGGGGGAGCATCTAGAAACATTCTAATTTTGAAAGGGAATTATTGATAATGCAACCATAGTTGGATAAAAGTATATTGAGGTTTGAAATTTGTTTATCTTTGGTATTGCTTGAATCAGTTGATTGCAGTAGTTTGTTGAAACATGGAAGCATAGATGCATGCTCAAAATATAGATGGTATTATCATGCATATTTCTATATTATTGAAATGTTGTCATGATGAGGAGATAGATGTCATAGTTATGGAGTGGAGATTACCTTGGTGACAATTTTGAATTATGATTTGCATCAGAATATTTGCACAAGTTTATATTTACATGACCTATCTAATGATTTCTTCTCTTCATGGTCTATCTGGTTAGAATGCTATCATTTCCTTATACTTACCTTGGTTCATGAATAGTTGTTGATATTCGTTTTTGTAATAAATCATGTTCCTTCCTTGATTTGGGAGTGATATGATTGGTAGCTTATTTCTGCTATCTATTCTATATTTTTGTCGGTGATATTCATAGTATGGTGATGATATTATGATACATATGATGATGTTTGTTTTGGTTGAGAGTGATGTTGTTGTTGAGATTATTGTTGCCATGATATGCTTCATTTGTTGCTTGAGAGATCCACATATTATGCTATTGTTGAAGAATGATCTCTTATCTCATTGTGGAGACATATACTCGCTGATGATACATATAAGTTCAGGTACGATGATTGTTATGTTGCTTCCCTATGATGATTATGTCTTTATTTTTAAGCTAAATCACATGTTGTTGTCAACCGCTTATGATGTGTTTCCACTGATGGTTATGCTGCTACTTTGGAGTATATTATTGTTGCTACATTCATTTGTTGTTGTTTTATGTTGATGATCACATTTGTTTTGTTGTTGATGCTCATGATACTATTGAGATGAGTGCTGCTACTATTTCTGGTGCATATGATGCGCTGTTGGTGTTGAGGATTCTACTATTATTGATGGTTATGGACATGGAGATTTGTTGCTACTTATTTTTCATATGGCTGAAATGTTGAAGATTTTTGGTCTTATTGATGAATTTATTCATTCATGACATATTTATGGTTCGATTTCTCTCCATTAGAAGTGTTGGTGAAATATTGATGTGAAGACTCATATATGAGATTGGCACCTTAGGTCTCACATTGTACAACGGTAGTCTTGATTTCTGTTAGGAATTGGTAGGAGTTTTCTATGTTTGTAATGTAAATATGCACTCAATGCTATAACCATTCATTGTTCCTATAAAGTCATGTAATCGTTATTATTCATATGGATCCATATTTGAATTAGGACCAAGAATCAAGAGAGTCTTGGGTCATGTCAAGAGTGTGTAATGTGCAAGTGATGAGAGATGAGAAGTGTTTCAACCATATTTTGGGCTACTTGTTATCATGTCTTCATTCTTGTATAAGCTCTTGGAGTCCTTGAGTAGCCATGTATTGCCACATTCTTCTTTTGAGTCATGGTTGGGTCATGTATGTGTCTTTCATACATGAGAGAGAAGTCATATTTCAGCTAGCTAGAGGCTTTGTAACTTCTTGTATTATCATTCATTCAGACTTGTATCATGCCTTGCATATCATTATTCATCATATGGCCCAATTTGGACAAACATTGATAAATGAGGAGCAACCTTCATGCATATGAAAAGGAGGCACTAGAAACAGAAGAGATTGCACATTCAACAGTCCAAGAGATGTTTTTGCAGTCCCTTTATATGTTTAGGGGGGGATTGTATTGGAAGTTGTTCATTGGATTGCATCAGTTTAGTATTGGCATGATGTTGTGGTTGACAGTGGGAGTGATTCTTTCATTGATATGTTGGTTTCTTTTGCATGTTGAGATTGATAAGGGGAGCATGCTTATTCATTTCTCTTATCTTCATTCATTATGTATTGTTGGTTGAGGGAGTATGAATGGTGGTTGTGTTATTCCTTTGTCCTTATCTTCATGTGTTGCCACTATGCTTTTGGAGAAGATAATATGTATTGGTCAGAAGATGCTTCTATTCATTATATGAGAGGATGATGATGATGATGGTCTTGGAGCATGTTGATTGTTTCTACCTTTGATATGTTGTTGTTGATACTACCTTAGGGAGACAAAGAGCTCATGATTATGCTATTATTTTGGTGCATGTAGCTTGGTGTTGCATATTTGTTTTATTGTTGTTGATTGAGAGAGTGTTCTTTCTTATGAAATGTTGGTGCTTAGTTGATACTTGCAAATCAGTTCAATCATTCTTGAGGTGAGCCCTTTTGCCATTGATGTCAAAGGGGGAGAAAATGAGGAGTTCAGTTCTTCATGAGGTCTTTTTTGGTTGACCGAGCTTGGGCTGTGTTGTAGTACTCGACAAACCCTATTGTTCTTAGATTTAGAATAAGAAATAATGGGGACCCTTTAAATTTTTAGGAATAAACCCTTTCTTATTTTAATAAAATAGGACAAGTTTTATATTTTTCCCTTTTGATAAATAAAGCAAGAAAATCCTTAGATATATATATATATATATATATATATATATATATATATATATATATATATATATATATATATATATATATATATATATATATATATATATATATATATATATATTGTGAAATAAAAGACTTTTGGGCTTAAGATCCTTTTCATAGTTCTTAGGAAATAATATAAAAATCTAAGAAATCCCGTTAAACTATATTTCCATAAAAAAAAACTTTAAAAACATCACCAAAGTTTCTAAAGGTTGTTTTAGCAAATAAATGGAAATATCATAAAAGGATGGTCCCACTAAAAAATTGCATGTGAAGTGCAATCAGCTTATCGGCATCGAAAATTTCAAAGTGAGTACCGATAGCAAACTGCTGATAGCAATATTGCATTCTGTCAATTACCGTATCGCGTTTTGTCAACTAATGAATTCCGATATCACATTCTTTTAACTCTCGGCATTCTGATACGAACATCCTGTATCCCGATCTGTGACCAATCAAAGTAATATCAGAAATCAGATGTCACAAGGTCATGTTCATATCACCTGATACCGAAATGCCGATAAAGAAATTTCTTGATATAAGGAAAAGTGTCAACATTACGTGAAAAAATGTTCAAAAATGAAATGGCTACTCTATATGTTTATAGCTTCGATATTTTTAAGCGATTTGTAATAATTTGATGTAATGTAGAAGGATTTCTCATTAAAACTTGCATTCAATTGATAAGACTCTTTGGGTTTTACGAATTCTTTCTACTCAGCCTGGTTTGCTTCTTATAGGTGAATTCCGATAAATAATAGTTACAAGAAATGTTAAGGATAATCGAAGTGAAGATAAAGTTCGTAATTCAACCATAACCAGCGTTTCCTCCTGAAGAAGTTCCCGAGATGTCTTCATTGTTTACGGATATTAAATGCACTCCAAACACAGGGTCCTCCTCCTAGGAGGTCATATACAAATTTTTTGAGGATGAAAGCCCAAGGGTAATTGAGAAGAAAAGTTCTACTGTTGATGGTCTTGCTCCAGATGTTAGCACTGCATGGAATGATGTGGCTAATTTTTTTTTCATAGAATTGTTGCTCGTCCTAAAATTCGACCCTACATATATATGGTAAGATGGTTCATTTACCATTCGGTTATTACAGACAGAGTTTTTATAACTCTGAAGAAGACAATTATTGGATCGTTCAAGGCTGAGGACTTAAGGAAAATGTACCATTTGTCGCTACCAAAGAAAAAGTATGATACTCAATTTGTCCAAAAGTTCATGTAGGAGAATCTGAACCCAACAGAGCTTATAAGAGAATTGATAAGGGACCCAAGAAAACACAAGTGCGAAGACAAGGGTATGTATGCGTTAGCCTGTATTGTTGGTCCTTTCTCTCATATTACTACTATGATGTTTCGTCTCTACGATTACCGCAATACACAAAAATTCTCAGAGGAATGGGTGCCACTAATAGAGGCTACTTCTTATGGCTATATCATGGATTGGACAAATATTTTTTCCAATTATTTAAATACTCAAATCTACAGTTACAGACAAAAGCATAATGTTATTGAGAGGACTTCTATGCCTTTCTTTATGAGTGACTATATCATGGACACTATTTGTTTTTTTTATGATTTCCCATCTATAGGATGGAAGTGGAGAATTCAATACCCTACCATTATTTATGTTTATCTTGATATCGTGTGGGAAACCAAGTATCATCCTCATTTTTAAAAATCTTGTCTTGAAATTATACTACCCATTCACCAAGAGGTATTTGGTAGAAAAACACCTAAACTCTCCACTAAAGCTAATAGAGACTTAAAGCCATTAGGAAAGTCATTTGGGGAAAAATAATTTACTTATATTTGATTTTTTGGCAACCTTTCCCATCCTCATGTTTTTCCTCTTTTTGTCCTCGATAAATTACTGGCCAAAGAAATTTCATACCAAATAGTTGGTAATGGTTTGACTAAAGTGCTCAAGGATGCTAAGAAAACTACTTGGCCTCCTTCTCCTATTTCTTGTGTTACCTATACGTTGAAACGTTTCAAGCATTATGAGCTTGAAATTGACCAAATCAAAGTCTTTAGTCTTCCAACCATTCCAAAAATGAAATACGATCCCAATGGGGTCACAAAAGTTGTCACAACACAAGAAAGAATCAGGCAGTTTTCAAGTGAGCTTGATAAATTCGATGATTTATTTGAGATGGTTCCAGAGTATTCTATGGTTGAAAAGTTGGCGGTAGGACAACTAACTCGTGAAGAATTGATTAAGTTCAATCAATATCGTAATAGAAGAATAGCCCATCTGCTAGAAATTTTGTTGAGACAATCTCGACAGAATCCTGAAGTTTCAAATACATCAACCTCCTCTTCAAAGAATCCAATTATTTCCCAAGTCTCAGAGATAGCTAATGCAATTGCTGAACAAACGATGAAAGTCAAAGAAGAAATTAAGTTGGATGAAGTATGGCAGGAGTTTAATCGTGTCTTATCAACTGAATAAATTCAGGGTGTGAATACTATAGTCAACAAAGAAATAGAACATGCTCTAGAAATTGAAGGTACAACCTTGTTCACTTCTGAGGCTCCTAAAAATATTATTGTTCTCGAGACTCCCAAAAAGACTACTATTGTTGAGGTTTTTGATAAAGCTACTATTGCTGAGGATATGGAAATTATCCCAACATTTATTACCTCCGAGATAGTCCCAAAAATTGAAGAAACCCATCCTTCGGATGTATTTTATAGTCCAAAACATAAATAAGTAATGAGCAAGTCAAGAAAGAAGAGAAATATGGAACAAGCACAAGCATTAGTTTCAAATGAGACTCCTTTTCAAGTTCTCTGGAAAGGAGCCCAAATAGCCCCTGACAAAGAGTTAAACAAACTTTCACAGTTTGCAGGAGCTTATGCTAGTGCTACTATTGATAAAGCAATAGAAATTCAACTGCTTCTGAAGGAAAAATACCAGAGGATTATTCAGTTAGAACAAGATCTCTAGAATGAAAGGCAGATGATTGAGAAACAATGGCAAGCAAACCTTACCGAATTATAGAAAAGTTTTAATGACTTAAAACTACAATTTGAATTTGAAATCAAAGAAAAAGATGCACAGGTACAATGACTGCAATAAAAGATTAACCAATTTAAGGAAAATCCAGAAATAAATGAATTCTGAACGGAGGCAGGGGAATTGGATATACTCCTTACAACGCAACAAGTTGTCTTTTGTCACAAATTAACTTTAATTCATGATTTGTGTAAGACTAGTGATTCTCTAGTTATCCAGTTGTCCGATCCGCGGAGATTCTATGAAGAAATTGATGAGAAAATCTCTGAGCAAATAGATTGGAAAGATAGTGTTGAAGGAAGATCAACTGATCTTCCTCGAACCGAAGAATCTCAAAAGGATATCATTTTTGGTGACTGGGATAGAAAAATGAAACAAGTAGAAATGACTATTATGAGAGCCAAACATATTTCTTAAAACTTCACTGAATATATCAGTGATAGCTTATTGTAGGGTAATCTAATACAAGAATGCCCAAAGGACACCTTGCGAGATATCAAAGCTCTGAAGTAGTCATGGCATGAAACGTCCAAGAAGAAGGTCGATGGCTAGTGTTGATGTGTCTCTCTAATGCAATGACTCAACTTCTTCCAGCACTTAGTGATGCAGTATTTATAAGATAGATGCGCATGAAACCAATTCACGCCCCCAACTAAAGCCAATGAAGAACATATGTGGACTGAGAGAACAAATGAAGAGCCAGCCTGCAAAACAATCATGAATTTCTTATTGCCACAAATTTCTATCTTTATCTATTCTTTATTTTAGCTTAGTTTGTTGAAGCTTTTTCAGAATAATTTTATTTAGTTTATTATTTTTGTAATATTAATAGGCTATTTAAACGCCTTTCATGCATTTAGAAATGGGTTCTGAATTTTTGATAGACAATTTTCAACTTGCACTATTGTTTACATCCAAAGTTATCTAATCGAGAAGTTGAACCGAAAGCTATCCTTTTATGAGCAGAGTATTGACGTATCAGGTACTATTATCTTTATATTATTGTTATGTTTCATTAAGTTAGATATTGAGTTTCTTATAAGTTATTTCAAAATATGAATACTTTGAAAATAGTCAGACATTGTCACTATTGGTGTGTAGGATTGTATCATTTTTTATTGTATATGAGATAAAGAGATATTATATGTGATTAATTTTTAATAAAATAAATAAATTATATATTTCATTAATTTAGTTTATCTTATTTGTTTTCCTTTCATAAAGTGTTTAATGATCTATATTGTTTCAACCTTTGTGAAATATTTTTATGAGTCACATATAAAGACATATTATTCCTGAGAAGTAAGTAGAATAAGTTTAGTTAATAATATCATCTTTAGATTTTAAATCATTCCATTAGTCTCATTTTGTTTCTATTATTATATTATATCTCTCTAAATGGGAAATTGGTCCTTTTTCCCCAGTTGGACCCACCAATTCCAACGGAAAAGGAGCTGCCTTAAGTTCCCAACTCGGTGGTATTCCCCGATGCTGATGCAACTATTTTCCATCATTCAACATGTTGACATCAATGCCAAAGGAGGAGATTGTTGGCATTGATTTTGTGATGAGGTGATAGTTGATGAGTGCTGCAACGAGTGATGGTTGGAATTGATGCAACTTGGACTTGGTTCGGAGAAGGTATGCATATGATTGATTTCTTGATGGTATTGGTGTCTATGTTTTCTATGGAAAATGTTTATGTTGCTGGTGCTTTGATGGATACTTCAGGTGATTAGATAACTTTATTGGTGTCAACTGGGTCTTCATGTAGATGATGCTTGTGTTGATATGACCTTGATTGTTCGATCATAGTTATAGTGTTGCCCTTGAGATGTGTCCTTGAGTTATGGTTTGGAATTCTAATGATGTATGAAGGTATTGAAGAGGATTTTATGACCCCATCTATAACTGAGGTTCATGTTTGATGCCACTTGATATAGTTTCTACTCTCATGAGTTGGTTCTTGCACTTATGGTGACTACATAATGTATAATCTCACCAGGAGGTTGCAAATATGGTTTTAAGACTTTGCATGGCTTGTAGTAGCTTTACAAATGCTAGAGATGCTGAGTGATGAGCCTCGATATTGCAACAAGGATGGTGCAACTCCCAAGGCTACCAACTATAATTATCAACCCAGGGTTCATACAAACTTAAGAGGTATCGACACTATATGTGCAACATACAATGTGTCCTTCCTTCGCTATCATGATGTAAATGAGTGAATGTAATCAAATTAGATCCTAAACTAATTGCAGAAAAGGAAATGCTTAAAATGGAAAATAAATTAATCCTAGGTAAGAACAACAAATTGTAATTGAAATCCTAAGAACATGAATTCAAATAAAGAGGCCTCATCTACATTGTAAAAAGGCATGTCCTAATTGGTGTTTATTATTCCTCAACCATTGATACAAAAGGGCTTTGAGGCTCCTGAGATTTCCAAGCCCAAGGAAAATCAGATTCCTATGAAGGAGACCAAGATTTAGAAGTTGAATATGACACCAATCTTCATTATTTCCATTAGTACAATTACATGCCTACAGGAAATGAAAGTGGAGCTGCAAAAACATGAGTTCTCTTCAGAAGAAGACAAATAAAAGTCAAACCCTAGAGGAAAATTTGACTTGGTACTTATACAAAATGATTAGGAAGCATTTCCAGTGAAAAGATGAACATTCCTCCACCAAAATGCCTCATACAGTGGATCTGGTTCCCAATACTAGGAATCTGCATTAAATTATAGGGAACACATTCCTAGACTTTTTCAATCATTGGAGCTCTAGAATCTTTGCAATACTTTCAAAATATATTATTGATTTGTTATTTAATATTGACCCTCTTGTAGTAGGGATCAAGTCCCTAAATTATCTACTCCTCCAAATCTTCATAATTTGCACAATATTCCACTAAAATAAATAATATTAGGCACAAATATGAAATTATCCATAAACCTTCCTAATGAACATATTAAAGTTAAAAATACATTATCTAATGAAAAAATAGAGGTTTAATATGATGAAGGATGGTCGGATGGGGCTTAATTTATGTCTAATTTGGATTCCCATCATACCCCCTTGTTGAAAGTGTTACTCATCCTCTTAAAAACTTAGTGACCTCGTTGTGCCTAATTGATGGCCCTGATGGCCTCCCTAATTTATATATACATCCCCACCTTTTCCCCTTATGCAAGATGGGTTATTTAAGATTTTTTGGTTTGGCAAGGTCTTCCACATCCTTTTCAAATCTTCTGCTGCCTTTTCCCACCATTTGGACACCTCTGGAGCCCTCAAAATTCCCTTAGATGAGATCCTTTAGTAAACTACGACATCTTGTAGTAATTCCTGTAGTAACTACTAGAAACCCTGTAGCAGCCTGCTTAAACTTTTTTTGAGAAGAAATTATAGTTTGAGCCTAGGGTAGGCCCTCAAATTGACTTACATGCCTCTCAATTCTATTTTGGACTGACTTTTCCATGCCTTTCTCCCCTTTATATAAAATCTTTTAGGCCTTGGACAAAATCTAGAAAGAGATTAGAGACCCCTTGGAAAGCCTCTTTTCATCACTGCAGTTTGAGTTCTGTTTTGATGGTAAATGCCTTCTTGCCTTTTTTTTCCTTGTTCTTCTCTTTTGTGGCCTATATGATTTCCTAATGGGCTTTGGAGTTCTCTGTTTTAATTAGGTCTCTCTTAGGCATTTCCATTTTGGTTTTTAGCATAATTTGCTCCTTTCTTCCTTCTTGTAGCAGCATTCCGCCTTCTTGTAGTAGTCATACCTTCTCTTTCATGGTCTTCTAATATGTATGGAGTGATGTGAAACGATATAGAGGGTTTGGAGGATGATGCTAGGCCACAAAAGGAGTATTGTAGGTTTGTGAAAATGGAGAGGATGTGCTCCATGTGTTTTTTTCAAGAAATTTTCAGGGTGAGACAGAGTGTAGGGCTTCTTCATGAAAAATGTTAATTTCTCTTATGAAATGGGATGGATGAATGATGAATAGATAGTGGATATGAAGTGGAGGGAGGGCTTCGAGTGCTTTGGTAACTTGGACTTTGCACAAATTTCTTCTTTTAACTATTGTCCCCACTCCTCAAAATCACCACCCTTATTAATTTGGTGTTTCCACATTGCGTGAGTGAGGGAGTTAGATACAATTAACTAGATGAAGGTGGCTGAGACTATTGACCCATCCTTAGCTTTATGAAACCTCACATCTCATGCATTGACAAAAAAATTCTAACTATAATATCCTCAAGAGAAGAGCTCAAGAATATTTCATACATGTACCTACTTGATGGTTGTTGGAGAGGCATGCATGATGTTGCTAAGTTGATGATTGATCCATGCTTCCCTGGAGGTGCTAGTTTTATTTGCTTGCTTCCGCACAAGTCTTCATAGCTCACTGATTCTTTGGCTGATAAGGTTTTTGCATGTAATTTTCTTTCTAGTGTTCAATATTTTTTTGGTGGAGTAGATTCACTGCTTCCTAAGGAGGGTGTGCCCCCTTTTGAATATTCATACATGGCTTCATGCGACTCAAGGTGGCTAGATTTTCTACTCTGTGAGTGAAAAAATAATTGATGATGAGTTATGTTGTAACTATGTAGGTTGCTTACAGGAGGAGTCCTCTTCCTATAGAAGTCATTTAGTTCCTCTTCGAGACCTCTTTGATTCATGTAGGATTGATGGAAAGTCATAGGAGGTATAAGGACAAGGTTAAAATCATCAAGAGGTGGTGAAGGTGGTGGAAATTTTGATGACAAAGTTCTTTCTGATTTTTTTCATGTAAGGCAGAATGCAATTTGAAGATGGATTTTAGTTAGATGGAGTGGATGAGTGATGAAAGTGTTATTGGGGAACCTTTATCAACCTATCCTAAAGAATACATGACCTTTTGACCCCTTTCTACAATTATATTTCCTCCTGTAGCTTCTTCTCGACCATCCTATAGTACTACAGGATCTCCCTATAGTAATTCAAGACAACCTCTTGTTGCAGACTTGTTTTGTCCATATCTCCCAAATGGTAGAATGGATTGACCTGAAATTTTCTAATCATGTTTCCATCATCTTATGAACCTACTCATAAACATCTTGGCCAATGGATACATGAATATCGAGAAAAATTAAAAATGGTTGTAGGTGATGGAGTTCAATTTCTTGAAAATTGTGCACTAGAATTTTCTGCAATTTCTTGGGCATGTTACCATCATCCACATGCATCTCCGCATGAAACAAATTTGCAAATGGATGCACGAATATTGAGAAGATTAAAAAATTATTGTAGCTAATGGAGGTCAATTTCTCAAAAAGTGTGTGCTAGAATTTGCTAAAATTGCTTGGGCATGTTACTATCATCCATATTCATCTCCCCCTTAAACATATTGGAAAACGGATGCATTGTTTTCAAGATATGAAAAAAGTAATTTTATGCTCTATGTATTTTTTTTCCTGCAGTAACTATAGCATCTTCCTATAGCATTTTAGGACAACAAGGAAAATGAGTAGCAAAAGCTTGGGAATTATGAGTGGATGGTGGAAATTGATGAGGGTGATGGACTGGCATGGCCTTGGTCCTTCTGGAGCATCTGAGAAAAGAAGGAGAAAGCCCAAGTTTGAATTCCTTTGACTAGGCTTTTGATAAACTTTTCTTTTGGTGGCTAACTTGTTTTTGTTGCTTGCAAAGGTTGGAGAACACCCACATTCATGAGAAAGAGATACATGGAGAAAATATTTTTCTTTTTTTCTTTTTATTTTTTTCTTCCAGGCCTACTCGTTGCCTCAATGAGGTTTTCAACTAGTAGGTCTATCTAGGCACCTCAAAGGAGGTTTTCACAAAGGATCTTTTCTTTTTCTCCTTTTTCCCTTTTTTCCTGACCCATTGACTGCTTCATGGAGGTTTTCAATCAATGAGCCAATCCCAGGCAACTTAAAGGAGGTTTTCACTTGATATTTTACTTTTTCTCTTAATTTTCATTTTTTATCTCTTTTCCTATCCTACTCTAATTGAAAAAGCATATTCATTTTCAAGTGTAGGAATAATTCCAATGGAGCCACTTGCAGAATTGGATGATAGATGAAATCATGTGTAGGCTCGAAACATATTCTTTGACATGTAACTGAATGTAAGAGACCAAATTCTTTGACTTTTATTATATTAAGCACATTTGAAGAAGAGAGTATAGTTGCAACTTAGTGACTATCTGGAACCATATTTCAATATAGTTGTGATGACTCTCGTCCACTTGCTGATTTGGATCATCTTGGATGTATTCTTCTTCCATGAAATTTATATCTTCTTCCTTTTTCTGATTATTCTCTTGAACATATAGAGGATCTAATGGCAAATATGAGGACACTTTCCCAATCGTCAATTCTGATGGCTGCTCTTCATCAAGTGCAGCCCATGATTCTTTGGTCTTCTCATTTGAATCCTATTTTTCAGCATGTTGTCATTCAATGATATGGAGGGAATCTCTTTTATGCGATACTCTTCCTAAACTAAGATTAATACCATTTAGATCAACAAAAGATGTTTGGAAGTGTTGTACCTTAAAATTGTAAGTGGGTTGAGCTACTTCATTGTGTGGGTTTGGAAATGGTGGTATAGGTAGTTGAGTGGGAGTGGATATTTGAGATGGATGTGGTTGGGGTTGTGGTTGTGGTGGAGGTTAATGGTAGGGATAACATGGAGTTGTGTATGGACGATATTGTGGATGGATCCCATAAGTTCCTTTCCAACCTTGTTTCCAAGATTGGTTTTGGGGTTGACATGGCCAAGGTTGCCAAGGAAAGGGTGTGTTCCAATTACTTTGAGATGGATATGCATAAGCTTGAAATTGTGAATTAGGCTCTTGAATCATATCATGTTGAATAGGCTACCATTGTCCTCTTGGAGATACATAACATAGTTGCATTTGCAATTGACTTGCTCCATTGTCCTCTTGGTAAAATTCCTTCAACCTTGGTAATGAGGGGCAATATTTAATAGCATGTGATTGTGCATGGACAACAAAAATATCAACATCTTATTTTTCCTCATCTTGTGTTCTTAACATCCCTACTCGTTTGGTTATATTGCTAAGAATTTATGTTTTAAAGTCATCAAACAAATTTAGCTTAACTTACCGATCTTGATGCTGATTTACTTAATCTTTCCCTTCTTCTTGATATTTGTTTGCATGTTTCACAAATTTCTTCAAATGATAACTGGTATACATCACCTCTACTCATGAGATCAAGAATATCAATCCACTCATTCCTAATCATTCTAAGTAAGATGGTTTTTAGTGTGTAAATCCTAAATGATGTAATTTTTCCCTCTTAGCATTATACATGAACCTCTCTATTAAATCCTCAAGGCTCTCTCTTATTTTTTATTCATTCTAAAGATTTATTTTTTAAGATCATGATATTTCTATTTTTCTAGAAATATATTTTTCATATCATTCCATGGTCTTATTGAACTAGTCCCTAAACTCATGATCCATTTAAGAGCTCTATCCTTCAATGTTACTGGAAACAATATTGATTTTTGAGTGTTTAGTAAGTAACCATAAGATCTATAAAGGATTTGAAATTCAAAGAGAAAATTTTCTAGATCCTCTAACCTCATACCATGGAAGTTGGGAAGAAAAGATGGAGGGATGTTCTTAATATACACACTAACATCAATATCTTGAATGGGAAATCCA
The DNA here is from genome assembly GCA_031772625.1 of Pinus tabuliformis. Classification (NCBI taxonomy): domain Eukaryota; kingdom Viridiplantae; phylum Streptophyta; class Pinopsida; order Pinales; family Pinaceae; genus Pinus; species Pinus tabuliformis. The sequence continues at coordinate 914,092,262 of CM062813.1, read as the reverse complement.
AGAAGATCATCTTCATTATCATCATCTCCATCCATTTCTTCTACCCTGTCTCTCACCTCCTCTTCTTCTACTTGCAAAAGTGGATGGTGATGTGGCTTTTACTGCACCATGTGATCAAATGGGGGGGGTTGGTGTTGGAGAAGTATTTTTTTTTTTTTTTTCAATAAGAAAGATATTGCAATGCAATTTTAATTCTTGAAATGAAAGATGCCTAATAAAATTTCCTGTTTTTGTAGAAAGTAAAAGAAATCAATCAACTAGGGAAGAAAACAATGTATACTTTGACACCTCCCTGACAACGACGCCAAAAAGTGATGAGCCTCGATATTGCAACATGAATGTTGCGACTCCCAAGGCTACCAACTTTAATTATCAACTTGGGGTTTGTACAAACATAAGAGGTATTGGCACTATATGTGCAGCATACAATGTGTCCTTCCTTAGTTGTCATGATTTAATGGAGTGAATGTAATCAAATCAGATACTAAACTAATTGGAGAAATGGAAATGCTCGAAATGGAAAATAAATTAATCCTAGGTAAGAACAACAAATTGTAATTGAAATCCTAAGAGAATGAATTCAAATAAAGAGCCCTCATCTACATTGTAAAAGGGCATGTCCTAATTGGTGTTTATTCTTCCTGAACCATTGATTTAGAGCCTAGGGGTCATGATTCAACACTAACGAACCAAAACCAAGCTTCTTGAGCGAATCCGAGCAAGTATATACATGTTGGAAGGCTACCACATGAGATCCTATAGCTACTACACAATGTTATAGATTTACTACATGCAGTTATAATTCAACGAATGACCAATCAAATCAAATCCAAATTGGTTGGCACAAATTTTTTTATTGAATAGGGTGTCTTAGGTCTCCATTCCAAGTGGAATCACTCAAAAATACCTTTATTAACCTATGCTAACAAATATCACAAATTAATATTCTAAAATCTAGAAATTCGAGAACTAGCGAGCTAGTAAATCTATCAAATGTGTAATGTAATCAAGTGAAAATTCAATGGGGTAAATTTTGTTATTAACCAGTTTTTTTGTGATCTAATGTAAGTGGAATCAACTCGATTGAATCTCGTTAGCATGCTCTAAAAAATAGCATAAATTTATTGTTATTTGCCACAAGGGACTTCCAAAAATCTAGATTTGGGAATAAGAAAACTAATCCAAGTAGCTCAATGATTACTATGACCTTCCAAATTTGTTTCAATGATGAAATGATGCTTTTGATCCTGAAAAATAACTTACTTCAACCATTTAACCCAATCCTACAACAAGAAATCATTAATACTAAATGAAGAAATAGAAAAAATGACAAGAACACGAGATGCATGTGAATAAGAAGTGAAATGAAGATACGAAAGGGCTTTGAGGCTCCTAGGATGGCCAAGCCCAAGGAAACTCAGAGTCCTATGAAGTATACCAAGATTTAGAAGCTAAACATGGCACTAATCTTCATTATTTCCATCAATATAATTACATCCCTGCAGGAAATGAAAGTGGAGCTACAAAAATATTAGTTATCTCCACAATAATACTAATAAAAATCAACCCCTAGAGGAAAATTCGACTTGGTACTTATAAAAAATGATTTGGAAGCATTCCCCATGAAAAGATGAACGTTTCCCGACCAAAATCCCTCAAATAGCAGATATGGTTCCCAATACTAGTAATCTGCGTTAAATGACAAGGGAACACATTCCTATATTTTTTCAATCATTGGAGCTCCAAAATCTATGCAATAATTTCAAAATATCTGATTGATTTGTTATTTAATATTGACCCTCTTGTAGTATGGATCAAGTCCCTATATTATCTCCTCCTCCAAATCTTCAAAATCTGCCCAATATTCCAAAAAAATAAATAATATTAGTAACAAATATGCAATTATCCATAAACCTTCCTAATGAACATATTAAAGTTAAAAATAGTTTATCTAATGCAAAAGGATAGGTTTAATGTGATAAAGGATGGTCATATGGGCCTTAATTTGTGTCTAATTTGGAGGCCCATAATTGAGAAACAAGTTGGAAGTAGCTCTGAGTTGAAGATCTCATGGTTTTCATTTATCCTTTGCCCAATCTCATGGATGAAGGGTCAAGGGAGAAATTTTAGTCTCCATTCACATGGAGAGTAGGCATTTACAAATGACTATGGTCCCAATCACATGGAATATTGTGTTGTGCAAGTGAATATGCCTGTAGATGAAGTTTCTCTCACTTTCTCATGCTCCTAGGATGATTTAATTGGTTTTATTTATGTATCTTCTACGAGAATTTTCATGCAAGACTCCAATTGACTAAATCAGCATGTCATAATGTGTTTTGAAGTATGAATGCGTTAATGAATTGAGGAGTGGAGTTAGTGGCAAAATATTTTTAAAAGAAGGAGCATATCGACCATTGTAGGTGAGGAAACATAGTAGAGCTTTGTGTAGAGAGTAGAGGGTGACATCCCATAGAACATAATGTTGTAGAGGTCGAATTTCTAAATAGGAGCATAGAGAGATATAATATTCTGAGATCATAGAGTGAGGAGATTGATGGAGAGGTCAGACATGATTTCAGAGAAGGACATTTTGTTTTTTGTGAATGTGATGGAGTTTGCATAAGATTGTAGTAGAGGATAATCAGAGGGAGATTCTACATTTGATTGCATCGATGAAGAAAGTTTTTTAGTTTATAGTTAGAAGTTATAGACTCCTCTATGTTATAGCTAACATGCTTATGATTGTAGGGATCAATGGTGTATTATTGAGAGTCATATGTAACTTATATATGTGATTGCAGAGAAGGATTTGTATATGCTTCTAGTTACATTATGAATTGGTTTGCATGAGAGAGGACTTGTGTGTTGAGATGATTGACTATTGTTGGTTTTTGTTGAGAGGAATTTGAGCATGTTGTCATTGATATATATCCCTGTATAGATGAGTAAGATAGATATAGTTGTGTATGTTGTTGAGAGTGCATATGCTAATATATTGGGGTTGTTTGCTTGAGATGATGTATTGAGGTTATCAAAGAGAGAAATTTTTTGTCGTCTTGTGTAGGGGTCTAGGTTGAAACATTGTGAAATGTGGCCCTAATGATTAGCAACTCAATATAGCTTAGTGAATAAGGGATGGTGTTCCTTTCTTATGAGTGTAGGTAGCTTCAGTAGATGAGGAAGCATTCTCATAGTCAAATGGCTGTTCGGCAAGTCTTTCAGGGGATAGGAGTCTCTAGTGGATGGGTGTTACAGGTCTATTTGGGCACATCACTACCATCATTCAGATTAGTACTTTTAGGGCTCGTTAAACCCTAATTCTATTTGCTAGATGCCCTAGACAAGTCATCACATTAAATTCCATCATTCCTGTGAGTTTCTTAGCTTGAAGACATCTTGAATTAAAACTTTGAGGGACCAGTGCAGCCTTGGTCAGGGGTAAATGCGTTGTAGAGCACTTAGGCCCATTCAAGCCTACTCTGCAGAGCCTATAGGCCCACTTTGACTTACGCTGGACGAGATTGAGTGAAATATTCATAGGGTTCTGGGAATATTCCTACATTTTAGACCATTCTAGAAGATTCCCACCTCTTATCCTCTCCTATGAGCTCACAATTGGATAGGGAATGAATAAAATAACCTCTTATCCTCTCATCCCTTCCTCCTTGGAAACTAATTCCCAAATTGGAAATCCATTCAATGCCCAATTTATGACAAAACCACCTCCATTCCCTATATATTGAGCACTCATCATAGTGATCAGGGGCTGGACATTGAGAATTTGTAAGGAGATACTATTGGTTTGAGGTTTGAGATTGTAAGCATGCATTGTTATGCTACCAAAGTGTTGTGCTTTTGGTGTAATGAAGGATGGAACTCAAGCTAGATGAGTGACACTGGATTGGACTTTTTTGGTTGTAACTCTTCCTTCTACTTAATGAAGTTGTTTACACCTTTTCCCATATTCTTGTCTTTATCTATGATGTTTATATGTGTAAATGCTTTGGATTCCATTTGCTTATAGTAGATAGATCTCTTGATTTGATTGGCTTTTGTCCTCTGTTTATGATTGCAGGTACTTACCGAGCGGATTCAGTTCGAGAAGGAGCAACGTGAGCTATTCAAAGGAGACAAAGTGAAGCAAAAGAGAACAAGTAGGTCCCTTGTCTTATTTATCTTCTATAGGAAAAGGTTAAACTCTTTAAATATGTTGTTCTAGGTGTAGCTACCCACCTAGGGAAGTTGTTTTTATTCGTAGATGCAAAATTCCACATAACAAATTGGCGACCATACTAACTCCCTTAGGAAGTTTTATTGTTAACTCTAGTGCAATAGGTGGTGGAATAAATCAAACAGATTCTAATCTTGTGGTTTTCAACCATGCAGGTTTTACACCACAGTTACCAATGCAATTAGCATTCCTGATTTAAGTAAATGCCTTGAATAAACTTATTCACTAAACCGTTATTGACAAGGGGGCATCTACTTGTATTATGTCAATGAATATCTAGAAAACACTTGGTTCACTACCCTTGTCATGTTGACCAACAACATTAAAAGCTTTTGACAGTCGCACATATACACCTTGTGGAATCTTGAGTAATATGCAAATTAACCTAGGGGCAAAAAAGTAACTGTCAAAGTTGAGGTCGTTGATGGACCCCTTGACTACAACATTTTGCTAAGAAGACCATGGGCATATGCTATGGCTGCTGTGGTTTCGACATACTTTCATATGATTGCATTCCATCATAAGGGTAGAATCACAGTTATCGATCAACTCACCTTTTTCTCTTCTAGTTCATAGGCTACTAGAAGCATTCCATTAGTTCACGGACCCTCGCTATCTCTTCAAAACATTGGTTTAGGTCTCTTCAAGGATTCTTCCCTAATGGGTACTTTTTCACTACCGTCACCATCAAACATGGCAGAAGTGGAAAAATCTGAGAGTTACAACATGATATCTTCCACTTCATGTGATTTAAGGAAGATTACCAATAGTTCTAAAGTTGATAATAGTAATGAAATCATGCCGCTAAGCCCCATTGAGATTGCACAGCAATCAATCTTTCTGTCTTGCGTGGTGAACCCAAATTCATCTTCGCAAATTGTATGCGTAGATCGTTCATGAGAATATGGTACTTCTTATGATCTGTTTTCATGTATATTTTCTATTGATGAAGGAATCATCCAATCAATGATGAAGAAAGAAGAACCATGGGAAGATTATCATCATCGTTCCCATCTTCCAAATCACATAGAATATTTTTCAAATGAACTTAATCACCCTTCAATTGTTGATTTTCTTTTGAATTCTGTTTTTATAGATACAGTAGATTCTGAGCAGAGCTTTTCAAATATTGAAGAAACTATTTCTATCAATATTTCAACCAAACCTAAAGTTGTAGAAAACACTCATGTTCGAAAATCTTGTTCTCCATTAGAACTTGATATTTACCATGCTATCTTTCGTGAATTCTAAGATATATTCGCATGGACATATGAAGAGATGCCAAGAATTGACTCTAGTATAGTTGAACATGAAATCAAAACGTATCATGATGTAAAACCTGTGCGACAACACCTCCGTCTTGTTCATCCAAAGAAGGCTGTTGCCATTAAAACAAAAGTTGAAAAGCCTTTGCATGCTGGTTTCATATATCCTGTTCTTCTTACTGATTGGTTTTCCAATATTGTTGTTGTCATGAAGAAACAATGGACAATACGAGTGTGTGTCAACTATAGGGATGTTAATCAGGCTTGTCCAAAAGACAATTATCCCACTCCCTTTATCAACCAGATTATTGATGAATGTGCCGAATGTGAAATATTTTCATTTATGGATGGCTTTTCCAGCTATAATCAGATCAATATCCACCTAGAGGACCAATCTAAAACTGCTTTTATTTGTCCATGGGGCACATTCACTTACAGGAAAATCCCTTTTGGTTTGAAGAACACAGGGGCAACATTTCAGAGGGCGATGAATTATGCCTTCCATGACATCAAACATATTGTTCAACCATACCTTGATGATTTACCTGCTCATTCACGAAAGCGAACTGATCACCCACAGCATTTGAGAGCTATATTTTTATGGTGCCGACACTAAAAAATATGACTTAATCCACACAAATGTGTCTTTTGTGTTGGTTATGGTCATTTGCTTGGTTTCGTAGTGTCTAAGGAATGAATTTGACTCGACCCTCTTAAGCTTTAGGGAATTCTTGACTTGCCTCCACCTTCCAATCTACTATAGTTACAGAGACTCCAAGGGAAGGCTAACTTTCTAAGGAGGTTCATTCCCAATTATGCTGAGATGGCTAAAAGATTTACTCGTCTTTTGAAAAAGGGGATACCCTTCCGTTGGGATCAGGTTGCACAAGCTTCCTGTGATGCTCTTAAAGATACCTTAATTAGAGCGTCATTAATGTATTCCCCAAATTATCAAAACGACTACTTCATGTATCTCGTCGTTATAGATACAACCCTTGCGATGGTTTTAGTCCAAGAGGAAGATGGGATTGAACATCCGATATATTATTTGAGTCACAATCTTAATGATACAGAAGTTAAGTACTCTTATGTCAAAAACCTAGCTTTGCCTGTTGTTCAAGTTGTACAAATATTTCACCACCATTTTCATTTCGGATTCCAACCCACTGACATATATTTTATCACATCAATTGTTGGGGGGAAAATACTCAAAATTGATCGTCATTTTGCAGGAATTTGATTTGGAATTCATCAAATCCAAATCAAAGAAATCTCTAGTTTTCGTCGAGCTTCTTTGTGACCTTCCCTCGAATACCATTGATTCAACATCAGAACCATCAATTTTGGATGAGTCTTTGTTCCTGATTTTGTCATCTGACTCGTGGTATGGAGGTATATTGATTTATCTCCAGACCCAAAATTTTCGGCCCGATACCTCTCGCTCGCAACAGTGATGTATCCAATACCAAGCCAAAGATTATCTGATCATTGGCGATACTCTTTACCAGTGTGGTATTGATATGATTTTATGGAGGTGCCTCACACATGAGGAATCTGAGAAAGTTTTGAATGATTTCCATTTAGGTGCTTGTGGTGGGCACTTATTTGGTTATGCTACTGCACAGAGGATTCTCTGTGCTGGTTACTTCTGGCCTACCATATTCAAGGATTGCATTATTGCTGTCAGAAGTTGTCATGCATGCCAGATCTATGACCACAAAGCTAGATTACCACCTGCACCATTTCATCATGTCATCATTGTTGGATCATTCGCCAAATGGGGCATTGAATTCATGACATATAACCCTCACTCGGTTGGGGGCCATGGGTACATTATAGTCACCGTTGACTATTTCACAAAATGGGCCGAGGTGATGCCTACATTAAACAATAATGGTGAGACGGCTGCACTTTTATTTTTCAACGACGTGGTTGCCTAGTTTGGTGTACCACAGGCTATAATTATAGATCATGGGTCACATTTTCACAATCACCTGATAACTAAGTTAACAGCCAAGTTAGGACTTTCACATGATAGTTCTACTCATTATCCGTAAGGTAATGGACAAGTTGAGGCCATCAACAAAGTCCTAAAGCGAATGCTTCAAAGAATGACAGGGGTTCATAAACGAAACTAGCATTAAATCTTGTAATTTGCTGTATGGGCATACCGAACCTCGGTAAGGAATGTAACTGGATTCACACCCTTTCAATTGGTGTATGGTTTGGAGGCCATCTTGTTGATACAATGTGAAATTTCATCTCTTAAACTTGCAATTGACCTGTTACCTGACACTTTTGATGAAGAAGCGCATTTCTTAGAACTCATCCATCTAGATGAAACCCATCGTGAAGCCGCATCAACTAACGAAGCACATAAAAAACGAATCAAGTTGCAATACAACCGAAATGTCAAGCTTTGCATTTTATCGTAAGGAGACTTGGTCTTGCTTTATGATCGGAAAGTTGATAAACTAGGAACAGGAAAATTTGAACTACTATGGATGGACCCTTACATTGTCAAGTGTGTTCTAGCAAAAGGTGCCTATGAGTTGATGGATTATGATGGAATTCCATTATCGTAGCCCCAAAATGGGTTGTATCTCAAACGTTACTATGCTTAATTGAGTGTAGTAAAATCATTGTATAGATGCTTTAATTGCATGTGTGTGTGTCAGTGTATCTTTTAGAGTTTTTATTCAGTTAAGTAATTAGCTTTTCATTTGTTGCAAATGTCAGAATATTTGGAACCATTTGTTGGTTACACCGATGGTGCTAGTCGTAGTACGCAGAACCTATCTTCTGCAGCATGGGTCATTTTCACTCCAAGTGGAGGGTTAGTGAGTTTTCAAGGGATTTTTATCGGTCATTCTACAAACAATATCATTGAGTATAACGCACTGATCGAACTTCTCTCAGATGCCATTTCACTTGCCATTCACTGAATCATTATTAGGCTAGACTCACAACTCGTCGTACTGCAACTAAGAAATGTTTATACCATCCGAAGCCCGGCAATTCTTCGTATGTTCCTTAGATTTCATCTTTTAGAAAGACATTTTGAGTACATTCAATATCAACATATTTCTAGAAACTTTAACACATTAACTCATTCATTAGCAAACTATGTGTTAAATAGACATTTGCGACACATGTAAAAGTAAATTTTCAATTCAAATCATTAGTTGAATAGGATTGCACATAACCAAATATAAAAAATCTGAAAGTAAAAATAGATAGATGTTTTAAAAGCTTTTAGAAAATTTTTTTCCAGGACATGTTTGGTCATCTGACCTAAAAACTCAAAATGCATACAAAGGTCATCCTAAGTAGACCTAGTGATGCTCATGATAACAAGTCATAGCCTGAGCTATCATGCGTAATAGCCTCATCCAACGGCTAGGAACACCAATAGTATGGCGCTACAGCCTATAGGTAACTCCTCGATCCAGATATCCGAAATACTAAGGGTTAACCGCTCTACATGATCCTGCAACTCTGCCATTATCTCGAACAAATCCAAATCCTGGAGAATTTCTCTCTCGAGATTTCTCCGTGTTGGTCCACCTACCTTTTGTTGATGTCCCATAGGTCAAATAGTACCAACACCTATATGCATGAGGAAGATTTTAGTTTAGTCTTGGAAACATCAAAAACACAAAAACATGTAGAAACTTAAAAATCAAAAACATTTGGTCAAAAAACAATTTAACTATAGCACCCCATTGAGCGCCCACTGGTAAACTCAACTCTGGATATCCACGAAAATCCATCCCTATGTATGGATGCTCCTCGATGACAATGTGTTGTCGATCGAGCCAACTGAAGAATGTAGTAGAAAATGTGATTGATGACTGACCAACATGTCTATCCATCAATTCGACCCACCTCTGCATTCGTCGATCTCTAGGACCGGCTACACCCAGTGTTCCATGCTGAGGTTGCATCAATGAAATTCTCTTTAAGGTAAAAGCCATTAAGAGTGATCCATAGCTAAAATTCTTCATCTTACTGCTCTTTACCTTTGTCAGCTACTCTTTCATTAAATAAAGTACGATCTCACACCAGTTGAATATAGTTGGCACAAGACACTCAAGCATATACTCCATGTGTGATATGTTCACCAGATGAAGGGTAACACTGCCTGCCAAATTTACAATAGTGAAAAGGATTGTTCTCAAAGGAAAATTACGTACATCCTTGATGTTTATTTTCCCATCCTTGCTAGGCTGTGTACCCTACTGAAGAGATAGTACCTGTAGGTCCTACATTTGAGGATGTTCATGTAGGATCCAAATCTTCTACTTCCTCCAATGCTTAAAAATGTGCAACTCATTCAAGAAAAACATATATACTAGAAGTAGTTCAAAACATGTTCAAGATATGAATGTTATATCATATAAGCATATATATATAAAAAATGAAAGCATACATAATTAGATCATAACATGAATTAAAGCATAAAGATCATAACATTGGGAATAAGACATAGCTTCTTTATTAATGACTACAAAGAATCTAGAAGAATACAACATGATTCAACCATGGCTCGAAGCGAAACCTTCCTCTGGATCCATCTAGCCCAAGCCTCAATGAGAAAACAAGGGTTTCCTATAGCTGTGCAGGGGGCACAAGGATAAATAAAACTTTATCAGGGACCATTTGTATATAATATCAATGTCCTCTCTTTCTCTCCCCTTAGGCCTTCCCCATAAGGTGTATTTATATCACTTGAAAATAGTTTTTTCAGTTGGGATACAATCACGCCTCGAGCTCTTTTAGGTGGGCTTCCAGTGTAACCCATAAAACCTGCCCATAAAATAGGGATTTATATTTTTTTATATTTAAAATTAAATACGTGGGTTGGGTATACCTAGAGCCACGTGTATAAGCTCCTTTTGAAGGGTAGAGTCATGTATGGAAAAGGTTTCCCAAGGCCATGACTTAGAGCATCAAGTATATAAGGGTGATAAATGATGCTATAACAGATTCCCCCTAATGTATGAGATCAGAAGGGGTACATGATGGACGAAATGTATTAAGTGTAAGAAATAATCATGCGAGGACTTGGGAGGAGATCGCCAGATTCCATCCTGCCAAACTAGTGGAAGAGATTAGAAATAAAGCTCATGTCTGAGGCAGGCACCCATGCTCAAAGATAGTAAATCATGTCTACATATCAAGTGTAAAGTGGATCCAATATGTATACAAGTACAAAGGAAACTGAGAAATACATAGTGGATCATCTGATCATAGTCACGAAAGTACATATCAAGGCCATGTCACAATATCGCATATAAAAGAACTGATCATTAATGCTAAAGGAGATATCTGATTACTAATGTCACATAACAGATCCTCAAAGTACCAAGTCAAAAATTGGAATAATGGTACTGCACACAACTCGAGTGCCAACATATAAAATGTTGCTGTGATGAACTGCAACATATAAAGTGGATGGTGTCACTATCAGAAAACTGGAGGAACTGATACGTGAATCAAAAAATGTTGATGCAATCTAATGTCTTCACCAACCACCATGTTACATTTTTATACTATGGGAATAAAAGAGCTGAAGTTGACCATGTGAAAAATCATTTGATTATAGATCATTGATGTATACCATTAACAAACGTGAGACAACTCACCGATAATGATGATGAGAGTCAAGGTATCCCAATACAATCTAACAAGTGCGAATGAATGAGTTGAAGTCGAACACTTGAGAGAATCTATAAATCAGGAGACATTGATGTATTCTCATTATTGATATCGAAGGAGTCTACCACTGATGACTACAAACCCTAAGGTACTAAAAATTGACTCTAGACCTTATTCCCAGAGCAATGAGTTGCAGTTGATGGGAAAATATCTGCTAGAAGGAAGGAATTAAGGCATCCCACTTCAATCTAGTGTGAGAGTAACCCATAGGCCAATAATTTGGAAGAAATCGAACGAATAAAGATGAAGTAACCATACAAAATCACATCTCCACTGTACACAAAATGTGGCTAGCGCATGATAGAAACCCTCTGAAGCAACCAATAATCAAAGATGAGACAGAGGTGAGGAATCCACCAATAGGGTCAAATGGAAACCAACGTATTGCACAAATCCCAATGTGTGATAATGTAAGCCAATGTCAAACACAAGGGAAAACACCCAGTCAAAGACCTTTGATACTAATCAATGTTGAGCACAAGGTCACCTATCAATGATGGAATAGAAGAAAGCATTCGTTGACCACTTATAGTAGCAGAGGAACTTGAATACAAGGATCAGACTGAAGATGATGTTATTAACAGCTTTATCTATCAACCAGCTAATTTGAATAATGTCAAATGTCAAATTTTAAAAGCAATTCTTGACAATGAAGGCTTGGAAGACCCTTTGAAAGATATTGATGATCAACATATCCAGACAATTTCTATTCATAACAACAATCCTGTTGAAATTGAAGGAGACAAGGTTTTAGACATTAATGATAGCCTGGATAGTGACCAACAACAAAAACTCATTCAGGTCCTACAAAAATATAAAGCGGCTTTCACCTGGGACTATCCTAACATGAACGACATAGACCCACAGTTATGTACGCATCATATCTACACCGAAAAGGATTCTCATCCTATCTGACAGCCTCAGTGGAGATTGAATCCACATCTCAAGGACATTGTAAAAGAAGAGCTACAGAAGCTACTGGACGTGAATTTCATTTATCCTATTTCGGATAGCAAATAGGTCTCTCTATTAGTAGCTATCCCCAAGAAACATAGGAAGTGGCGTATTTGTGTGGATTATTAGGATTTGAACAAGGCAACACAAAAAGATCACTTCCCTCTTCCATTTATTGATCAAGTCCTTTATACTCTGGCAGGGAAGTAGTTATTTTCCTTTCTATGCGGCTTCAATGGCTACAATTAGATTCAAATCACCCCTGAAAACCGACACAAAACAACCTTCACCTGTCTGTGGGGTATATTTGCTTAGGGAGTATTATTGTTTGGCTTATGCAATGCCCCAGCTACATTTCAAAGAGCTATACTCAGACTTTTTGTTGATCTGATAAATGAAGGACTTGAAGTTTACATGGATGACTTTACCCCATATGGAGATGACTTTGATCAAGCACTACAAATATTAGAAAGGGTTTTGGAATGATGCATCGCTACTAGGTTGTGTTTAAGCAATGCCAAGTGTCACATGATGATGACAAAAGGCGTAATCCTGGGACATTACATTTTTGTAGCAGGGATACCGGTAGATCCAACAAAGGTATAGGTAATTCTTTTACTACCTACACCCTATACTCAAACAGAGGTATCTAGCTTCCTTGGATATGCAGGCTATTATCATAGATTTATAAAAAAAAATCACAAATTGCTGCACCTTTATATGCTCTAACTGGAAATGTTGACTTTAAATGGTCTAGCAAATGTGACACAACTTTTACATATTTAAAGAAACTAGTTTCGACGGCACCAATAATACATGGACCTAACTGGGAACTGCCCTTTCACACCTCCACGGATGCATCAGATGCAGAAATAGGCATTGTCCTCAGCCAAGAGGAGGACATAAAACCTTATGCTATATATTATAATAGCAAAAATCTTACTGCTGCTGAAGTTAATTATACAGTAACAGAAAAGGAATTCTTAGCTGTCATTTATGTCATAAACAAGACCTTATATAACTGACTATCAAGTATTTTTCTATACTAATCATTCTGCCATTAGGTACTTAGCTAAAAAACCTATTACAAATGGTCGAGTGACTCATTGGTTGTTTCTTTTGCAGGAGTTTGATATCACCATCAAAGATCGTTCAAGGAAGGAAAACCCAGTTGCTGATTTTTTGTCTCCAGTTCCAAAGATAAATGATCCATTGGCAGTGGATGACCAATTTCCAAATGAACATTTGTTTGCAGTAGCTATCAAAACGCCATGGTACGTAGATGTAGAAAACTATCTAGCAGTAGGAAAGTTGCATAGGAAATTGAAAGCAAGGGAAAGGAAACATATTTTCTAGTGCAGAGCCTGGTTTTCTTGGATTGGCTGTTACATTTTTCACATAGGGTTTGATATGTGTATACACAGATGCATTTGTGAGGATGATATTTATGACATCCTGAAGGCTTTCCATCATGAGCCTTGTGGAGGACACTTCGTTTATCGTAGAACAGTGCATAAGGTGCTACAAGTGGGCTATTATTGGCCCACTATTTTTAAAGATGCTAAGAAATATGCCCAGGCTTGTGATAGCTACCAAAGGATGGGCCGACCTGGTCAATATGATGAAATGCCACTACAACCCCTACTAGTAATAGAACTTTTTGAGTGATGGGTGGATTTTGTTGGCCCATTTCATCCGCCATCAAACCAAAATGTCTACATACTGGTTGCCACAGATTATGTAATGAAGTGGGTAGAAACAGTAGATTTTCCAAGAGCTACAGAAGAAGCTGTAATTAATTTCGTTTTTGGGCTATTTGTGCAGTATGGTTTACCTCGAGAAGTGATAAAGGATGGATGATGGAAATTTGTAGGACACAAGATTACAACCACTCTAAGGAACCACCACATTACACATAGAGTCACCTCCCTGTATCACCTATAGGTGAACGGGCAGGTTGAAAGCACTAATAAAGTCATTGAAGCAATTCTGACCAAGAGAGTCTCAAAACATCGGCGGGACTAGGCTACTAGACTGTCAGAGGCCTTGGGGGCCTATTGCGCAACTGGGTGAAATACTACTGGATATTCTCCGTACCAACTTCTATTGGGAAAAGAACCTATATTTCCTATTGAATTTGAAATAAAGACTCTAAGAACAACTCAGGAAGTGGGATTGGATCTGACAGAGGCCCAAACCAAATGACTTCAACAAATAAATGAATTGGATGAGGCTCGACTACTTGCTCTACAATGCACTGTAATTTTTCAACAGAAAAGGGAAAAGTGGCACGATAGTCTTATTAAAAAGAAGACTTTTCAAAAAGGAGATTTGGCACTCCTCTATGAGTCCAAATTCCAAGACTTCTCGGGCAAGTTACAGACAAGATGGCTTGGCCCTTATGAAATTCAAGAAGTACATAACAATGGTACTCTCACTCTGACTACCATTGATGGGTCTGGCCATTCTTTCAAGGTGAATGGGAATCGGGTGCGTCTTTATCACAAACCACTCACCAAGGAGTCTTTTTGTCAACAAGTACGTGAAGACCCCACTAGGCAAATTTTAGTTGCAGGGAGTGATGACCCGACAGCTGTGCTATCGTAGAATTGTATCTTTTTTTCAACTGTAAATAATGTATATATTATTTTGCAGTTGGTTGCAATTGTGTAGGTATCACCATGTAGATATGAGGCTTTATCTTGTTTTTGGGTGTGTTTAGTTTTGTTGTTAAATCGTTTGAAGGATTGTTGTTTAATCAATTGAAGAGCACTTTTTGTGTGTTTTGTTGTTCAATCGTTTGAACTATTGTTGTTCAATCAATTGAACAACACCTTTTTTTTGTTTTGTTGTTCAATCGGTTGAATCATTGTTGTTCAATCAATTGAACAACACTTTTTTGTGTGTTTTTTTGTTCAATTGATTGAACGATCGTTGTTTAATTGATTGAACGATTTCTGTTCAATCGATTGAATGATTGTCGTTCAATCGATTGAACGATTGATGTTCAATTGTTTGAACGATTGTTGTTCAATCAATTGAACAACACTTTTGTGTGTGCTTCTGTTCAATTGATTGAACGATTGATGTTCAATCAATTGAACAACACTAGTTTCTTTTTGTGTGTTGTTCAAACGTTTGAACGATTTCCATTCAATTAATTGAATAACACTTTTGTGTCTTTTGTTGTTCAATCGATTGAACGATTGTTGTTAAATAAATTGAACAACACTAATTTATTTTTGTTTGTTTGTTGTTCAATGGATTGAACGATTGCTGATTAGTCAATTGAACAACACTAATTTCTTTTTGAGTGTGTGTTGTTCATTCGATTGAATGATTGTTGTTCAATCAATTGAACAACCCCGATTTTTCCTTTTGTGTGTTTGTTGTTCAATCAGTAGAATGAATCACTATGATTTCCTTTTGTTGTTTCATCACCAGTCATTCTTTTTACCATTTTCTTTCTCCTATATGTTTTGAATAAAAACCATTTGGTTGGATTTGTGCCTAAGTTAAAGAGAAACAATAATGTTAAGACCATTATGACCTATGAAACCTTTTGATGGTCATATTTATTCCAAAGCTGGCATGGTGCATTTCTATAATGACTGGCTGAATATCTTTCCTTTGGACACATCATAAAATGATTTATCATCTTAATACAATGCTTGTTCATAGTTTACACTTTCAAATGGATAAATCCCTTTGATATGATGATATGGGGGGTAAAATCATAACTTTAATTGGCATTTTTCTTACTTCTGACACCATCCCTGACTCTTAAGGAGTAAATGAGCCTCCCTCTCTTTACAATAAAATCATCAAAATATGAAAATATGAAAATATAAAATGTGAAAATGCAACAAACATTGTCTTAAAGAGTATAGGGGGTCTCAATATGAGCCAACTTACCATGATCATAAGGATGTAACGGGTGACATTCCATGATGGACACCACACCAAGGTAATGACCTTTTTGATAATTAAAACGATTAGAAGGACAAGGGGTCTCATCATGAGCTAGCCTGATCACTTTGTTATATCCTGGTGAATGGCACTATGATTATCTGGTTACCATGCCAACATAGTGGTCTACTTATAGCAAGAAAAGGATAATCATCTAAATACTAAAATGAGGACTCTGGCTCATTTGTGGGGTTAAAAATAAAACCCCGTCGAGGCTATGAACACCTACTATTAGTAGTGGCTCTGCTTGTTGTATTGAACTACTATGTGACACTACCAAATACTGTCTATCCTAATACCACCTATGGATTGGTTTATAAAGGAAAATTTCCCATTTGAACAACATTTCTAATAGCCAACATGCATGGTAACCTATATCTTATATGCATTATATCATCATTATCCAATCACTTTACCGACAATCATTAATAATTATCGTTGGTCATGTTTTTGTCACTTTTCCACCTAAGGTAAATATCTATTGACATACTGGTATAAATATTTGTTTTATTTTACGGGAATTTCAAAAATTTTGATGTGTATTGCTTTGATTGTCATCGTCATATATTACGTCGCTTTTATTGATTGGTTGCCTACATTTATGATTTACCGATGCGTTCTCCCATTTTCCCATGTTTGGTGAGCATGGGCACCCTTTTTTGATTGGAGGGGGGATGGTATGCATATGAACATCATGTGTGACAATTTATGGATAGTTTTTGTGATTATTACTAAACTGATTTCTGGTTAAAGGACTGCATGATGATTGCCCATGTGTAATAATTATCAAACCATTTTTTATCAGAGGGAAGAAGGAAACCATTATGTATAGCATGTGAATTGATTATGATCCTACACAAAATATTGCTGATGAGACAAATAACTTAATTGTCTGTGATATTAATTCTCAAAACAACGTCATTTTCCTGTCAATAGCTTTAACGTTCTCTGGTGTTGTTCCAAACTATGAAAGTGTGAGAGAAGTGCATGCAAGTGAATCAACCATAGAAAAACAATAGCCATGGGAGGAAAAGCCATTCGAAATGAACCCACAGTGCTCAGGGTATCAGACCAGGCTCGTGCGATTCTTGAGCACGCCAGCTGGCTACAATACTTGACCAAATTACAGGGATTTCATGAGGAGATGACACTTGAATTTCTGCAGAATTTACAGAATGGCCACACCATGGTGAAAGGAAGGAACATAACGGTCTCTGAAGTAGTCATAGCTGAAGTCACTAGACTTCCAGTAGAAGGAACGAGATGGACAGACAAACATGTTCTTTTGCAGGATGCAGTCACAGTATTTTAGGACCCAGATGAGCAATTGGTGCAAAAAGGAAAAGGGGTTCACCCTACAGCTTTAAGACAGCCATGGTAGGAATTGGCATCCATTGTGTAGAGGTATATCACGTGCGATGGACGACAGGACATGGTAAAACCTCGCCAACTTAAACTGTTAGCTATTTTGAAACAGAAAATTATAGTTAACTTGCCATTTTATTTAAATTATGTATTGCATGATGTTTCTCGTCGGGTCAGAAAGGAAAATGACCCACATACAGTCATCAACCATCATGGGCTGATCAAATTAATCATCAATCATGGACTGGCCAAGCAGTAGCTAACCTAGAATAACCTTGTGAATCCTACTTTGGCCCCACCTATAGAAAACCCAGCAACTAAACAACATGGGCCAAGAGTGATAGGTCCAAAAGGGACACAGAAAAGGAAGAATCCATGTTTGTCCTCGAGCCCAGCAAAGTGAAGATGCTCTGTGAGGATAAAGTCGCGACGACACACCCCTCTTGAAATAGACGAGGAAGGGCCATCTCACATACCCCCTCTAAGTCCACAAGATGACTCATTACAAGACTAAAAGGAAGAGGTTGCCCGAGTACTGGAGAATATGGGAATATTCGGTGAAGGAAGGGAGAAAACTAGGAGTTCTAAAGGGAAAAATTATGCCCCCAACCAGTCTACCCCTACTGGTAGTCCTGGTCATGATGAAACCTTGCCATTTACTAATAATTTTGAAGAACAGAGGGAACCAGTTCCTTATACGGAGAAGCCCCTTGAAGCAGAAGTGCATGCAGAGGAAACCATTAGGGATGGAAATCAAATAGAATCTACTTGTCCACTAGAAACCCCAACTAAGGAAAACCCTATAGAAGAAACCTTGGAAGGTGAAAATCAACCAAGGAGCACCATTTTTATGAAGTCTTGAGAGGACGAGGACCATCTTGAAGAAGACCTCGAAAACAATAATTTCTTAGGAGACACCATTCCATTGGGGTCTCTTGATAGGGAAGCTCATGAAAATAGAGACCTAGAAGGTGAAAATCCATCGGGAGACATGGTTCCATTAGAACCCCATCTTGATGTTGACACAATTCCAACTGAACATGAACCTGAAGTAAATACAGTTGTACCACCACAGGTCAGAAGCCTTACGACAAAGAAAACGTACAAGGATAGACTCAGGAAGTTGCTTAAAAAGTATAGGAAGCAAAAGAAAAAAATTAAGCAGCTAAGAGAGTGGTTGAAGGAAGCAGCTAGGGTCAAGAAATTGAAAGTAGAATTGGAGACCACAGGGACCCAAACAGAACATTTCTCTGGGGAAGATATTGAAACCTAGACTGAGAACCTTTTAATTTATTCAAACGAAACCAAAATAGAGCCATGTCTTTTAGAAGACAGTGAAATGCAGATAGAAGATCCTTGTGTTTTCCCACAGGAAACCCAAAATGGACTTCCCTACTACTGATGTTGTCGTTCAAACTGATACTGAAGAAAACACCCAAGTTGATTGTTGCATGATTCGAGAAGCGACTGAGGCTACTGTTCAGACTGACCCAATGGAAACATAGGATGATGAGGTCTAGATAGAGGAGATACCCGATTACATTCCCCTGGTAAGGGAAGCGTTCATTAGGAAATTGTAGAATGAACTAGTCAAGACTCAGTAGGAATTGACTCGGCATAAAGAGGAAGTAGTGCCCCTACGAGTACACCAGGAATTACGAAAGAAATTTGAGGCACTCACGGTCACAGAGGATGAGACTTTCTCTAATTACAAGGATGAACAAAAGAAATTCGAAAAAGAACAGGTCAAGTTATAGAAGGCTAAGGAGAAAATGGAGACTGTTTTCTCTCTTTATTTAGATGCCTTGTCATGCCGAGTTCCTGCCACAAACTATGCATTGTTCCTACTAGAAAGATACCTTTTATTGAAGGTCAAAGCTATTCAAGCTAGCAAGTCAATGGAAATTAAGACCATGCCAGACTTTTTCAAGTGTTTCAAAGAATATAATGAACAGGTACAATGCCTCTTGTGTGAATCGTACATGCATAATTTCTTCTTAGAGGATGACTTAGACAGTAATCTTGGCCCCTTCATACGGGATATCCAATTCCAAGGTTTTCTTTTCTTTGCCACTAAGCAGACCTAATGGGCTAAATCCCATAATAATTTTCGAAAGAGAGAATACGACATAGACTTATGGGTTAGGGGAGAATCGACAAAACCCCTGCACCTCTCTGTCCAGCACAAATATTTCATGAAACGAATGGGTTTTGTGGGCCAATTAGGATCGCTACACACAGACATCATAAAGGCAGGGAAGGAGTACTTCCAGGAAATAAAAGAAGAAGCTTTATCTGCAGCCAGATAGAGATGGGAAGCCTCCAACAATAATGTCAGGAACAGAGATCCATTTGGATTCAAGAATTTCAAAGTTGCCTCCACTCACTTACACAAATACAACAACATGGTCCTGAGCATGGGCCCTAATTGGATAGGGTGCTGATATAGAAGTCCAAGTATCTGTTATACTCCAGATGGGTACCGGAATGATTATAACTTGTTAGACCAACAAGTGAACTAACCTTTTGCAGTGCTAAAAAAGAAAAATGGTTTTAGGCTATATAAGGAGGAATTATATCCTTCTTATTCATTAACTCAAGTACACATTAACCATTTGATTGCATGAGGACATGCAAAAAGGTATGTTTTCTCCTTGTGAATAGCTTTAAGCATTCGTCTTCACATCTTTATCTTCGTTTTAAGGATAAAAACAGAGGAAACAACAACAAAAGCTAGGTAAAATCAATTAATAACAAATTAGATAAATCTGGGCATGAAAAATGGACTTTCACTATATTTATATGTAGGGATTCGGATTGGACGATTGTTGTTCAATCGACAAAGTAGCAACAACCAGTAAAGGAAAAAGACAATGTCCTGAGTATGGAAGACAAAAGAAGACCAGGAGGACCAATTCTATTCTATGATGAAATCACATCTAGTGTTGTGAAATCCTCAAGATCCCTTGATCCCGAGGATTTGGTTCTATCCATTTACTTTTCCAAATGCTATATAAAGTTGTAAGGTGAATTGAACAGCTAGTTAAGAATTCACAGATTGAAACTATTCTTTTGGACATATAATACTTTTGTCGCGGTGATGTTGTAACTTTGTTATTGGTTTTAATGAAGAAGACTGTGTTTAATTCATAATCGTATTCTAAATATCTAACAGTAGGGACTACTGGAGACTTCGGGCCTAGTCAATAGAAGATCTATTGCTTCAATTGTGTTATAATCATTTATGTTTATTCTTAACTATTTATTTTTGCTAGTTTGTAAAGATTAGCACCATTCTAATTATTGTGAGGATTGGTGATTATGATTTACATTTGTTGTTCAGTCAATATTCTAGATTTAGTTGCGTGTTAGATATGTGTGATACTCTTTATTGAATTGTTTATGTTAACTTTTGCATTAGAGTGTTGTTCATTCTATATAACGCTATCATAAATTTCAAATCTAGAATTGATTTCTTTCCATGAGATGCTTATACGGTTATTTGTTGTTCAATTGTTATAGATTTCCTTCATGTTAAATGAATTAGTTTGAATACCAGTTAGATTGCTAACTATGATTTGTTTTATTTGCATTCTGATTGAGTTTCTTGTAGAATAGATTAAGTAGACTTGAAATTGTGTTACTAATTTCTTTACGAATTGTTTGGATTGAATTTAGAGAAGTAGATATTAGCAATTGCAATGATGCCAACTTATTTCATTATGAATTGACCTTTGAACTCATTGCATATATAGTGCGACACTCTTAAATATAAAGACTTTCCTTGGGTTGATGATTAATGTAGGTATTAAGATTGCTTGTAATAAGACATCTTAGTGCACCAACAGATATAACTTCTATCGATATATAGATAGTTTTCATGTTGTGATGGCCATATATAAAGACGATCTTTTATTTTAATGTGATGGATGATTAATTTGCCAATCTAATGCTTGATTAGCTATGGAATCAAAAAATGAGTTTTTTGATCGTGGAATATGAATAAATGTGATAAATTAAATGATATTTGTTATAAAAACACTCTCAGAAATTGGCAATATAAATAAGAATCTCTCACATGATAGATGTTGTTTAACTGTGACACCACCAGTTGTGAATCCAACTAATGAAACAATACCAAGAGATATTGCTTCAAATAGTAAGTTAACAACAATAGTAAATTCAACAACATTGTTTGAAGAAAGGTCGATACATATGCCTCTTGAAACCAACAACTAACCAGATGGATAGTAAATCAACGAAGCCGCAGAAGCCAAATTCCTAGTATGTAAACTAGGACCATCAGGGAACTGTAGATATACTAGATCATCCATCGATGCCTACCAAAGAAGATAAAAAGTATTGATATCACTATCAAACCTATAGATACACATGCACATATATATACACTATCTGCAAGACCAGGAAAATGCTAGGTAGAAGCCTAGGCATAATACTTCTTAATATAGAGCCCATTTTTGGGCTCTGCCAGCTCGTTTCCATCAAAATCAACTAATTCATAAGCTCCTTTTTTCAGAAATTTTTAACAATAAAAGGACTGTACCACATGGGTTTGAACTTACCTACCCCAAGGCATCTTTGTCTTGTTCATAGACTAGGACAAGGTCACCTTCAGAGAAAACTCTAGGATGCATATCCTTATCATATTGGATCTTCACTCTTTTTTTGTGAGCTTCATTAATTGGGGCTTCATCTCGACGTTGCTTGTCAAGACGTTCCAAATAAACGAGGTGTTCTTCAAGACTAGAATTGCGTAGAAGAAGTTCTACAACTAATTTAAGAGAAGGAATTTCACATTCCACAGGGAAGATCGATTCCAAACCATAAACTAGTTGAAAATGAGTGAAACCCATGGTGGTCTTAACTGACATCTAGTATGCCAAAAGAATAGGACGTAACATGATATGGTAATTGGATTGAGATTTATTAATTGCCTTTTGCAGGATAACTTTCAGGGATTTATTCACGACTTCTAGCTGACCATTAGCTTGAGGATAGTAAGGAGATGAATGCTCTTACCAGAAACCCAACTTGAGAGCCAATTCAACCATAATCTTGTTTTGGAAATGACTGCCATGGTCAGTGACACTCTCCTTTGGAATACTGAAACAAGAAATGACTTGGTTGAATAGAAATAGGGTTGTTGTTTCACCATCATTCCGAAATGTGGGAATAGCTTCAGCCCACTTAGTAAATTAGTCCATTGCTACTATAATATACTTGTGAACCATTTTTGAAGGTGGGTTAAAAGTTGTAAATTCAATGCTCCACTTTGTGAATGGACTAACGATAATAACAGGAAAGAACAGATCTGGATGGTTTTGCATTTTCTAAGTATATACCTGACAAGGATGGAATTTTTTTACCACTTCAACCCAATCTTTGAAAATCAAAGGCCAAAAAGAACCTGTATGCAATATTTTTGGGCTATAGCAAGCCCAAATATATGACCACCAAAAGCTCCACTGTGGAAATCATTCATCACTGACTAAGCTTCTTCTAAGGTTAAGTAGCATCTAAGGATTGAATTAACCATGCAACGATATAAAGTGTCACCGATAATAACATAACTTTTAGCTGTGTGACACAATTTTCTTCACTCATCATTTAAAAAAGTACAAGGAAACTTCGAATTCTGAAGATATATTATAATATCTCCATACCAAGGATCTTGTGAAGAAATAAGGAAAATATGTTCATCAGGGAATCATTCCTCATAAACCATTTCTTATTCACAAGGAAACTCTAAGATTAATTTCAAAAAAAATCATGATTTCTTAGATTTCGCTGACAAGAACTCGAGATCGAATACTTGTAAAATAACAATCCATTTGTTATATTTTCACCCAATCACTCACCTATTGAGAACAAACTAAAATGGGTTGACAACCACTAATAAAAAAGAATTTAAGAAGAATATTATGTCGAAGTTGTTGGATGGCATGAATATCTTCCAAAGCTCATTTATCTACAAGAGAGTATCACAATTCAAGACCTACCAAGCCTCACCTCAGATAATAAACCATGTGCTCTTGGAGAGCATTGTCTTCCTAAACCAGAACCATAGTAGTGGTTGATTTTTTCGCAACGAGATATGAGAGGAAATCCCTACTATAATTAGGTTGACTTAGTAAAGGAGTAGAGGTCAATGATTTTTTCAAAGCATCGAATCATCGTTGAATGAATTCGTTCCAATATAAATGGAACTCCTTTTTTAGCAATCTCATAAATCCCTTTGTGGTCTCAGCATAATTGACGATAAATATCCACAAGAAATTTTCCTTCCCTTGGAGACCTTGAAGTTGATGGATAGTAGATGGGGGAGGCAATTGAAGTATTTCCTCAACATTGAAAGGATTTATATGAATCCCTTTAGTAGATACTATGAATCCCACTAACCAACTGGATGTGATAGAGAAAACAGATTTATTTGGATTCAACCAAATTTTATAATGATGACATCGCTCAAAAAGAAATCGAAGATGATGAGGATGACCGATTCTTTTTGAGAATGAGTAGTTAGGTCATCGAATGTTTGATATTTTGGAAAGCGTAGGACATGGCCTGCTAAAAAGTCTCTCCAACATTTTTAAGGCCAAAAGGCATCTTTTTGTATGCAAAGGTACTGTAAGGGCAGATAAAAGTTGTCTCATGCCAATCTTTAGGACGGATAGTAATTCGATTATAACCCGAGAAACTGTCCATGAAGGAGAAAATCTCATTTCCTACACGTTCATCAATAATCTGAGCAATAAAAGGTGTGGGGAAATTATATTTTGTACAAACCTTATTTAAATCCCTAAAGTCTTTGCATACATGGATCATTCCTTGTTTTTTATCAATCGAGACTGTATTTTAGATCCACTCAGTCAATAGAACGATGTATATGAAACCGGCCTTAAGAATATTCTCTATATCGGCTTTGATAGTTTCTGCTTTCCTAGGGTTTACCAGTCGAAGCTTTTTTCATATAGGGTTCAAATTCACGTAAGTCTTGATCTCATGTTGGACTATTGATGGATCAATTCCAGACATTTCTTCATAAGGCCAAACAAACACATCACGAAACTCTGTAAAAGGATTGACATAAATTTGAATTTCTTCAGGGGGGCACTCAGCTTCGATGAAAACATTCTCTATTACAATGGGATTCCTAGATATGTTCACCAGAACTAATTCCGAAATGAAAGACATGTTACCTTTGGAAAAAATATTTGCTGGAGCAAAAGGGTTTAAAATTGTGTGAACACCAATAGTCAATGAAGGGCTAGACAACTTTGATTCTGCTTCATGCAAGTTTGGGAGAAAATATGACCGATGATGCAAATCATCCCATGATCTTTCTATACTCGTCATTTCTTCTAGGATTGCTTCCTCATATGGTAGAATAATATCAAGGCAGTCCATAGAAAAGGTAGAGTCGAGAGTCCAAGTCAGAGCCACATCTCCATCCAAATCCTTCTGTGAAAGAGGAGTAGGATCGAAATATACAATATTAACTATAAATTGATAAGAAATCTCAGCTGCAGACATGGGATATTCCATTCCACCCACTTTCCCTTTTCTAATGTTGGGGTAGAAGAGGGTAAGGGCCAAGGATCCAAAAAATAATGAGTTCTAAAGAAATATCTTCGAGAAGGGGCCTTGGATGATGAAATGGCATTTGTTTGAGCAATAGGAGAAGGAAGATCAAAAGTAACCATCAATGAGGAATACATTCTGACTCCAAAATTCTCAACAGGCTACTTGGGATTGTTCAGAGGATGCATTGGATTCTTTCAAAGAATACTCCATCTGATCAATAGTAACAATTCTTCCTTCATTGGGAAAGCATAATGTGCAAAATAATGATGATACAATGGCATCCATTTCATAAATCCAATTTCATCCCAATAAAATATTATAATCCAAATTCAAATCAACTATTTCCACCTCGATATTGAACACCTTTCACCCAACACAGATGGGAAAGGCTAGAATAATTCCATGTGACCTATGAGAATGACCATCAAATGTAGTCAAGAGAGTAGGTGAAGGAACAACTTGAGGAGATCCGATATATTTCCAACATGTGATCGCACAAGGACTTTGATCCAAATCTTCAACAATGGAGTAGTTATGAGCAGCCCTGACATTAGGGTTGATCATTAAACATTTTACAGAGCCTTGCAGCATCTGAGGTATCGGCTCAACTACGGGTCTCTCAATATGGAGCAACTCTTAAACATCAGGAGCTTCCTTAGCCTTAGAAGATTCCAATTTACCATAGTCATGTGACATTATAGCAACATCAACATGAGAAGTCATCATGTATACATTCGATGGATCTTCCCCTTCCTGGTTGCCCCCCATGGGGGTTCTAGTATTAGCATTTGTGTCAGCAAACATTTGCTGCCCTTGGGGAAAATGGTTATTTAGAATAGCCTGGGAGCCAGAAGAACCCTACTCCACTAACAAGTGCTGAGCATCCTAAATATTAGGGAAAAGATGAGTTAAATGGTCTCCATTGCACAATTTGCAAGGAAACTTAACTTTATTTTTGGACTCCTTTTTACCCTCCCCAGTATTATTACTAGGTTTGTTCACATTACCCTTCCCATCCTTATCTTTCTTCTTACCACGTCCCTTTTTCTTCCCATCAGATTGTTGATTTCCTTTGGGGTTAGAAGTTTGGACAATGTTAATATTTGACGATTGAGAAGGCATAAGAATTGACGGCAATGCCTGAACCGAAGAAGAACTTTGTAAAGACAATTGGTGCAATTGACTTAACATGTTATCTTCTCTATTATCGATCTATCTGACTACCCCATCGGCATGGGGACCTAGATTTGGCTTGGATAAATTGATCTTGGATTGAGGAGCATCAGGAAAAATATTTTAAGAATCCCATACAGATAATATATAAGTTTTAACTGCATGGCCCAAAATATATCTTGTTATTCAATGAATACCCCAGATAGTGATACATCCTTAGAAATTTCTGGCTGTAGATATTTTATGTTATGAAACCAACTCACAAAAAAGAAGAAAAGAGAGATCAACAACTTCAAAATCAACCTCTTCGAGGGGGAAACCTAATTTACATTACACAAATGAACAGTCCTTGGATGATTCAAATGAAACAACCTCCTTTCTATATATAGGAGTCTAAGGGGTCACAATATAATTACAGCCGACATAACAATAATAATGTAAGGGCACAAAAATAACAATAATGAGCTTCTATGTGGCACAATAATAACAATATGGTTACAACATGGGTAGAAAAATAATAATAACGTGCTATAATGAAAATAATAATAAGGGAATGCACTAGTATTATAGGGACCTAACAATGCCCCACTCTTTAAAAAAAATTTGTCGTCAACACTTGAGTAGTTCTAGATGTTTCTGTATAAAATTCTCATCCTCCCATGTGGAATCTTCAACATGTAAGTTCTTTCACTTAATGAGGTACTCTGAAATTGATCTATTTTGTGGGTGAAAATTTATTATTTTTGTGACTGATTCAAGTTCCAGTATGATTTTTCCTTCCTTTTAAAGTTCTGGGAATGTTCTTTGAACTGGGAACTTGTCACCTATAACCTTCTTTAAGCATGACACATGGAAAACTAGGTGCACTTGAGAAGATGCAGGAAGCTCCAATTTGTATGCCATAGTACCAATCTTTTGTAACACCGTGTATAGACCATAATACTTTGGTGATAATTTATTATCCTTCTTAGCTTTCTTGAGGGACATTTGTTTTTATGGTTGTAGTCGTATAAATATCCAGTCACCTACATCAAAACTTCTTTCGCTGTGATGTTTATTTTCCCGTTGTTTCATTCTATTATGTGCCAAAGTGAGGTTATCCTTTAAGAGTTGGAGAACTTGTTGTTGATGCTCGATGTGATCTTCCACTGCTTGAACTTTATAATCTTTTCTTAAATATGATGTGATGGATGGTGGATGATATCCATAAAGTTCCATAAATGGGGTCATTTTTTGTAGTATGGAAATAAGTGTTATACCACCATTCAACTAGAGGCAACCACTTGAACCATTGTGTTTGTTTATGAGATACAATGAAACGAAGATATCCTTCCAAACATTTGTCAACTATATTAGTTTTCCCATTGATTGGGGATGATAAGATGAGCTATGAGCTAACTCAGTACCCATACGAGAAAATAATTGTCCAAAAAATTTCAGTGAAAATGGGATCTCTATCACTCACAATAATCTTTGGGTTTCCATGTAGCTTTTGAATTGCTTCCATAAATGTAGTAGCAACTGTACCAGCTTTAAATGGATGAGATAATTCACAAATGTGTGCATGCTTGGAAAGTCTATCAACTAATACCATGGTGATGCTATTTCCTTCAGACTTAGGTAAACCTGTGATAAAATCCATTGAAACCTCCTCCCATCGTTGACTTGGAATGGATAAAGGTTGTGATAGAACCGATGTCTTAATTGTATCAACTTTATTTTTTTGTAAAAACAAACATTCTGCCACAAACTTCTGAATATCAGATTAAGGCCATCCCAAAAAAAGTCCTTCTTAACCCTGTGGTAAGTTTTTAAAAATCCTGAGTGCCCTCCTAAGGGAGAGGTGTGCAATTCTAGAAGAATATTTTGTTTGAGTTTGGAATTCTTACAGAGGTATAAGCGATATTTGTACCATAA
This sequence comes from Pinus tabuliformis, assembly GCA_031772625.1. Classification (NCBI taxonomy): domain Eukaryota; kingdom Viridiplantae; phylum Streptophyta; class Pinopsida; order Pinales; family Pinaceae; genus Pinus; species Pinus tabuliformis. The sequence goes on along the minus strand of CM062813.1, from coordinate 914,064,059 downwards.
CAAATCATTTTTCCAGCTAAATGTGTCAGATGTACTAGTATCTTGCTGCAAATTTTGAATGAGTGCCAACACTTCATCATTCTTCCATTCATCCCTTTCTTCATTTATCCAATCTGGTTGGATAATAGAAATGGAACAAAATAATGCTTCCACATCCTCATCCTTTCTTCAGAGTGCATATGCAACAACATTTTGGTTCTCTTTTTTTTTATATGATTTCAAAGTCATAACCCAACATGTGACCCATTTTTGCTGCTCTTCTGAAGATAATTCTAGTTCTAAGAAGTATTTAAGACTATCATGACCATTTTTAACTTAGATTGTCTTCCCATTAGGTAAGGTCTCCATTTCTTAAGTGCATGTAGTATTGCCAACATTTCCTTCTCATAAATAGCTTTTTGTAAATTATTTCCTTTGATTGGACAACTGTTGAAAGCAATGGGTCTTGCTTCTTGTATTAAAACAACACCAATTCCATTTCCTGAGGCATGACATTCCACAATAAAGGTTTTTGTGAACTCTGGCATAGCTAAGATCAGTGCTTGGCACATTTCCTCTTTGACATGTTCAAAGGCCTTCATTGCTTCTTCAGTCCACGAAAATTAATTTTTCTTCAGCAATGTTGTTATAGGTGCCTCTATTCTCCCATAATTCTTAACAAACTTGTGATAATACCCTCTCAACCCGAGAAATCCTCGCAAGTGGTTTATGGATATGGGGATTTTCCATTCTTTAATGGCTTGAATTTTTCTAGGGTCTACCTTAACACCTTCATGAGATACAATATGACCCAGATATTCCACCTCTTGTACTCCAAAGAAACATTTGGAGGATTTTGCATATAATTGTTTCTCCTCCAATAGTTTGAGCACCCTGTCAACATGTTGAACATGATCCTTCCAAGCCTTACTGTAGATTAGTATATCATCAAAAAATACTAACAAGAATTTTATAAGGAAGGGTTTGCAAATGGAATTCATCAAACCTTGAAATGTAGAAGGTGCATTGGTGAGGCCAAAATGCATGACCAAAAATTCATGACCCTCATGAGTACTAAACGTTGTTTTCGAAATGTCTTCAATCTTCATTCTGATTTGATGATATCTTCAATGAAGATCCAACTTGGTGAAGTAAATTTCTCCATCTAATTCATCAAATAATTCATGAATGAAAGGAATGGAAAATTTATCTTTAATCGTGAGATTGTTGAGCTCCCTATAATCCAGACACATGCGTCGTGAACCATCCTTCTTGTGCACCAATACTACTAGAGCAGGGAAAGAACTTTGACTAGGTTGAATTATACCAACCTCTAGCATTTCTGCAACTATACATTCAATTTCACTCTTTTGGGCATATGGATATCTGTAAGGTCTAATTTTTGAAGTAACAATTTCTTGAATCAAATGAATAGCATGATCATTATCACAAATAAGTTGGAGGCCTTTAGGAGTCTAAAATACCTTGGAATGATTGTCCAAATTTTTTTGGAGATGTGGAGAAATAGAATATTTCAATGTGGGAACCTCTAGTGAACATAATTGTGGAATTACGCCCCATTTTTCTTTCTTTAGAAGATTTGTCATGCTGTTAGAGTTGATTATTTTTCCCTGTTTCCCTGCAATACCCCTTAATTCAACTTCCTTTCCTACCGAAAAAAAATTCAAGAAAATTTCTTGAAAATTAAAAGCTATCATGCCCAAATATTGTAGCCATTGGACTCCTAGTACAACATTAGCACCACCCATTGGAATGGAAAGCATTGAACTATTCAATACATATTCTCCCATAGATAGCTTGATATTATGGCATTTTCTAGAGAAATTTATGGTTCTCCCATTTGCAACCATCACTTAACACTTTGGTGATGGATATAGGAAGCAATTCAATTCCTTGGCTATCTTAAAATGAATAAAATTATGGGTACTACCCGAATAAATCAACACTACTACGTTTTTCTTCTTGATATGTCCTTTGATCTTGAGGGTTTGGGAAGTGGTAATTTCTTCCAATGCATTACAAGATATGACCGAATTCATTTCTTCTTTCTCTAGGGTCGCTTCCTAGTGTACATCCTCTTCTTTTGATGTGTCTTGTTCCTTTTCTTCCTCCTCCTCACAATCTCTATATAATATTTATTCTCAGCACACTTATGACCTTTAGGGCATTTTCTATCAAAACTGTAACAAAGCTCTTTTGCCCTTTTCTATTCCAATTGTTGTGGTGTCAACCTTGTAGGTTGTGGAAGGCTAGGGGACACAACGCTTCCATATTTATAGTTGTGAGTGGTAGGATTCCTTGTTGCCATAATTTTTTTTTTTTGCTTGCCAACTTGAAGTCCTTCTCCAATGAATCGGGTTCCCAAAGGCAAACCTCAAGTTCGATGTTATCTTTTAAATTTCCTATGAACACATCAATCTTATACTCCTATGGAATATATTTTACCCTTATATTCAATTTTTTGAAGTCCTCAATATGGCCCATCATTAAACCTTTTTGTTTGAGATTTATCAATTGGCTAAAGAAGGTTTTTATTTTTGTATCCTCATAATGTGCTATCCTTTCCTCCATAAAAATTGACCAAGTGACAATTTGTTTATGAAAACAAAGCCATCTATATCATACAAACTGATTGGGTTCTAAATATAAAGTTGAAATGTGTACCTTTTGTGTGTTTTTCACATTATGGAGATCGAAATATTGCTCCATCTGTAGTATCCATGTTACAGGATCCTTGCCATCAAACTTCCTTATATCAATATTTCGAACAGGGTGAGTCTTAAATCCAATGTTACATTCTATGAAATCATGATTAAAATTTCTTTTGTTCTCATCATCAGTTTCCTCTACTACCTTTTTGCCATTAGGAAGCATTTCTTGTAGCAACTTGGTAAAGCCTCCTTTCAAACCTTCCATGTATTTCTTGAAATATTAAATGTTTCCTTGAATTTTTGCTTCTAAACCATCCATCTTACCTTCCAAACCATCTATTATTCCTTTATTTAAACCATCCATCTTAGCTTTTGTTACTTTTTGTGAGAGTGAAATTTGTTGCACTTGATCTCGTAATTTTGGTATATCATGTTGCAGGTCTTCCTCTTCTTCATGAGTCATGGTAGAGCTTTCAGATTGCTTACTATGTGTTTCCATTTTATTTCTTTAGGGCATCAACTAATAATAATTATGCTTCACTATGCCCTTTGAATTACTTCAAACCAATTTTTCAAACCAAACTTATGCAAATTTTTTAAAAGACTACACACCTTTTTTCACTTCGTAGGAGCTCGATATTGAATTTGTTTTATCTATGTAATTTTGGATCTCCAAGGTGTGAAATTGCATCCTGTGGTCGCCCTCAGAGCCCTCTTTCCAATCCCACAATTCTAATCAAGATTTTATTCTTCAATAAAGATTTATGTAAAATCTCCCACGATGACCTGATTGTAGACTATTTCAGCAAAGCGAACTTGTATGATGTGCCACATATCATTGTTTAAACCTTTGGACATGAAAACACTACACCAAAAAATAAAATCGGTCCTCTTTTTGTAAATTCTTATGAAATTTCAATCTGATGCTAAAAGACAAAGTTATGATGCTTTTACCAGGGTCACTTGTTTGGTATGTAATTCAGGAGTCTTCAAAAACCCTAACTTCCTTGGACCATATCTCCGAAAATATAGCGAAACAAGATTTGAAATTCAGAACCAAGGTTCATTCATATTTCGGCTCAAATATTTTTTAATTTTAGCTTCAGAAATGTTGTAGAAACAAAGTTATAGCGAAAATCCCACAATGACCTATTTGGAGTAGAAAAACCCTAGAATCGAAATCTCTAATACCAAATGTTATGAAACCAACTCACAAAATAGAAGAAAAGAGAGATCAACAACTTCAAAATCAGCCTCTTCGAGGGGGAAGCCTCCTTTACATTACAAAAATGAACAATTTTTGGATGATTCAAATGAAAAAAACCTCATTTTTATATATAGGAGTCTAAGGGGTCACAATATAATAAGAGTCAACATAACAATAATAATGTAAGGGCACAACAATAACAATATTGGGCTTCTATGGGGCACAATAATAACAATATGGGTACAACATGGGCACAACAATAATAATAAGAGGCTACAATGATAATAATAATAAGGGAATACACTAGTATTATAGGGACCTAACATTTTAAAAACCATTCGAGAAGGAATTCATTAGGAATATAAGCTTTGATGAGATTCTTCCTTCTTCACCATTCCTAAATATGGTCAGAAATGTGAGTTACCTTATCTTGTTGGAAACTAGCCAATAACTCAGTTCCAACATCATATCAAACGGGTAATTGAAAATTGTTCAAAAACATAGTATCCAATTCACCAAATGAAGTAAAGGTACCCCCACTAACCTCTATATACCACTTGGCAACATTTCCAGTTAAGGTGCATTAGAACAATCTCAAACTGATTGAATCATTAATTAGAGAGTTAGATGAACACCATAAATGGAATTTTGTTATATGTTTAGTTGGAGCCTCCCCAAACATTCCTTCAAATTTTGGAATACCCGATGGAATTTTAGTGGGAACCATAGGCCAAGCCTGATTATATCGGATCAGATCATTTGTCAATTTTGAGAGATTAGGAAAATTTAGTGTTTCCAGGAATGGTAAGCGCAAAGGAGCTTGAGAATTCTACCCACTATTAGTAGGATTCCCAACATTGTGAAAAGAATATCTTGAATTTGTAAAGGCACCAGGTTGTTGAGGATTGTTCTTAGAGGAAACTGAACTGTAAGGAAAACATTATGGTCGAGAAAAGTTCAGAGTTTGAACACCTCCTACCAAAAGGTTACCATAACCAGGAAATCCCCCCCAAGAAAAGTATTAAAAGGGGAGGAGATCACTTGATAAGTGTTCAACACGTTGACAAAGGGAGAATAACCTTGAAAGGTACTTATGGAGGAGTAAGGCATGTTCCCTTGTAGACAAAAAGAAAACTGATTCCCGACTCCTAAACCAATAAAACCAGGGTTAGTCCATCCTTGAAAAAGATTATAACATTGACCTTCAATGGAGAAAATAGGTGATCCTAAAGAAGGGTTAGAATGAGGTATATGACCACTTCCAAAAGGAAAACCCTAGAAAGAGGTTGAACCACTAGCCGTAGAAGTCATATTTGTGGAAACAACAGATGAGACGATTAGAGGAACCAAGGGAATTTCACTAGAAGGCATCATAAAGGGGAAGGAACCTGTTAGGCCCCTATGCTACTAGTGTAACCCCTTATTGTTATTAGTACAACCCACTTATTATATTGATGTACCCATGTAGTGCCCATATTGTTGTTATTGTGCCACATAGAAACCCACTGTTGTTATTATTGTGCCCTTGCATTATTATTGTTATGTCGGCTCTGATTATGTTATGACCCCTTAGACACCTATATATAGAAAGGAGGTCATTTCATTTGTATCATCCAAGAATTGTTCATTTATGTAATGTAAAGGAGGTTGCCCCCTTGAAGAAGCTGAATTCTAAGGCGTTGATCTATCTTTTCTATCTTTTCTTGAGCTGGTTTCATAACATTTGATATCAGAGCTTTGGATTCTAGGGTTTCGCTGCTCCAAACAGGTCATCGTGGAATGTTTGCTATAACTTTTGTTCTGCAACGTTTTAGAAGTCACAAAAAAAACCCATTTGAGAAGAAATCGTACTGAACCTTGGATCCAAATTTCAAATCTTTTCGCGCTATATTTGCGGAGATACGATCTGAGGAAGTTGGTCTTTTTGCAGACTCCTGAATTACATTCCAAACAGGTGACCTGGGGAAAATCGTCATAACTTTCTCTCGGGGGATCAGATTGAAATTTCATAAGAAGTTATAGAAAGAGGACAGACTGTAGTTTCTTGTGTGAATTTTTCAAATCCAAAGGTTGAAACAGTGACTCGTGGCATGTCGTACAAGTTTGCTCTACTGAAGTAGTCTATAATCAGGTCATCTTGGAAGATTGTGCATAACTCATTCTTGGAGAATCCAATTTGGATCAGACCGATGGCATTGGAAAGAGGACACATAGGGATACTACAGGTCACAATTTCAAAACTTAAAGATCTGAAAGTACAGAGTTACAGTCATTTCAAGGTCGAGCTCCTAAAATCAAGAAAAAGCAAGATGAGGAAGTTTGATGGCAAGGATCCGGTAAATTGGATACTTCAGATGGAGCAATATTTTGATCTACATGGTGTACAACTGTTACAAAAGGTATGTATTGCATCTTCATATTTAGAACCAGATCAATTTTTAGGGTACGAAGGGCTTTGGTCTTGTAAACAACTTGTTACATGGTCAATTTTCACGGAGGAAATGATAGGACATTATGAGGATACAAAGAGCAACACCTTCTTTAAAGCAACACCACAACAATTGGAAAGAGTAAAATGGCTTTGTGACATAGTGGAAAGCAAAATTATGGAAACCAGGAAGCATAACCCTCACAACTATAAAGATGGAAGTGTTGTTTCTCCTGCCTTCCACAACCTACAAGGGTTACACCACAACAATTGTAAGAAAAAAGAGAAAAAGGACTTTGTTACAATTGTGATAAAAAATGCACTAAAGTTCATAAGTGTGCTGAGAAGAAATTATTTTACATAGAACATGAAGAGGAGGAAGAAAAGGATCATGAAACATCAAAAGAAGAAGATATACACCAGGACCCCACCCCAGAGAAAGAAGAAATGAATCAGACCATATCTTGTAAAGCATTGGCAAGAATTACCACTCCTCAAACTCTCAAGATAGAAGGACATATCAAGAAGAAAAAGGTGCAAGAAGTGAAAGATCACATCGAGAAAGAAGAAATGAATCCAACCATATCTTGTAATTCATTGGTCGAAATTACCTCTCCTCAAACTATCAAGATAAAAGGACATATCAAGAAGAAAAATGTTCAAGAAGTGAAAGATCACATCGAGCATCAAGAAATGAATCCGACCATATCTTGTAAAGGATTGGAAGAAATTACCACTCCTCAAACTCTAGAGATAGAAGGATATATCAAGAAGAAAAAGCTTCAAGCAGAGAAAGATCACATCGAGCATCAACAACAAGTTCTCCAACTTTTAAAGGATAACGCCACTTCAGTGCAAAATCAAATGAAACCATAGGTAGATCAACATCATAGTGAAAAATGTTTTGATGTAAGTGATTGGGTATTTTTACTGCTACATCTCAAGCAAGCTAATTATGAGAAGGAAATGTTGAAAATACTACATGCACTTAAAAAATGGCGACCTTACCGAATGGGAAGAATCTTCAAGGATGAGGCTGTGGAAGCATTGTTTTGTGCTATTTCTATTATCCAACCAGATTGGATAAACGAAGCAAGGGATGAATGGAAGGACGAAGAAGTGTGGCCACTTATTCAAAAGTTGCAAAAGATCCCAATTCAAACAATATTGCGAGAAATTGAAGCGGAAGGAAAAATCATATTGGAACTTGAAGCAGTCACAGAAATAAGAACCCGACAGCTACGAAATCGATCAATTTCAGAGTATCTCATCAAGTGGAAGAACTTACCCGTAGAAGATTCCACATGGGAGGACAAGAATTTTATATAGAAGCATCAAAAACTACTCAAGCGTTCAGGACAACGCTTTTTGAAGGAGAGGGGTATGTTAGGCCCCTATACTACTAGTGTAACCCCTTATTGTTATTAGTACAACCCACTTATTATATTGATGTACCCATGTAGTGCCCATATTGTTGTTATTGTGCCACATAGAAGCCCACTATTGTTATTATTGTGCCCTTACATTATTATTGTTATGTCAGCTCTGATTATGTTATGACCCCTTAGACACCTATATATAGAAAGGAGGTCTTTTCATTTGTATCATCCAAGAATTGTTCATTTATGTAATGTAAAGGAGGTTGCCTCCTCGAAGAGGCTGAATTCTAAGGCATTGATATATCTTTTCTATCTTTTCTTGAGCTGGTTTCATAACAGAACCAGTGTGGGAAGAAAAAACTTGGGTGCCCCCACTTGAAGATGGAATGGTGGTAGAGCCATATATTGCAGTACTAGGAGTGATAGTAGATATAGCAATAATACCTTTTCCTTGAACTGAAAGAGGAGTATGCACACTAGTAGCACTCATAACCATATTTGTGCTCCCAACAGTGGCCATCAAAGGAAAATGACGATAAAAACAAGGGCTTGTAGGCCTGTGAGTCGGGGTTCCAACGTATAATAGAACATCTGGATAATTGGGAGGAAGAGGTGAAGAAGGAGTCATAGTGGACTTAGGAATCTCTTCAACAACAACTTATTCTTCTGACTGGAAGAGAACCCTAGAAAGGGCTGGAGTGTTCCTCTCCAAATCACAACTTACACTAGGTCTACCCTATGAAAATATAGCCTGAAGCAGAGGATCAATATCAGATGCGTCTGTTACTACTGATTGAAAATCACCAGTAGAAGTTCTCCTATGCCTTCTATAAGAAGGCTCAGAACTCATAGGTTAGAGCCCATGAAGCTCCCTTGATCAACAAATTGGTGGATCAATCACTTTTAATTATTAAGAGAACTTGTAAAGACTAAAAAAATTATAAAGCTATGGAAATCTAGGAGAAAAGAGAAATCACTGAAATGTCCCTAAAGGTACAATCAGTCAAGCTAATTTCAAGTATTTTCACTTCGGTGATTAGGACCAGACACCAAAATACAAGAAAGTGAAGAAAAGGACCTTCTGAAGATATTTTGGGATAACTACGGCCCAAGAATATCAACGAAGGTAACATATATAGTTACGTTGACTCCAAGTCAAAATAATTTTCAGTGGAAGTGCCCTAGCTTCACAAGGGAACCCTCTAGAAGTGCTAATGAGAGTGATACAATGTTTGCCTCAGGTACCACGATTATTACCCCCTGCAGTCACCTATGTGGTCCCTAGGAATGGAATCTAAGGTCACCAATTCGTATCGGAAGTCGGGCAGACCTATATTTGGTCGAGATCCAAAAAGTAGTAGAGGGGGTATCTCTCTTCCCTATCTTCACTTTCCCTCGTGCTTAGCTCCTAGAAGAGAAGAATTTTCTCGGAGAACTCTAACGACACTGGATTTCACTCTTTTAATCAACTTCTATGTTTAAATTCAATGTGGCCTTGGAGAGTTAACTCTCCATATACCTATTCCAAGACCCTAAATTACCTAGACTAGTTGATGTAACTATGACAAATCAAAAAATTCTAGTTCATTTTAATTTTAGCACTTGATTTTAATGACTTTTCGTAAGTCAAGGGTAAAATGGAAGTGCAAAGTTATGATGTTATCGACACAAAAAGAAATCAATAGCAAACCTGGCTACATGCATATGCAACGCTTTTTTCTTTGATGAAAGAGAATTCTACAATGTTCTACGAACAAACTATGAAAGAAAAAATTCTTTTTTTCTTTCTCAAAACACATGGTCACACACTCGAAATCTATAAAATGACTAAAAATGCTTACAGTGCAACTATCCTAATGCAAACTAAAAATTATTAAATCGAGATTCTAAGGATTACTCTTAAATCCAACAAATGTGTTTCTCAAAGAGATCAAGAGGCCAAAACTTGACCAAAGTGAAGGACAAATTCAATCACAAATTTTTCTCCAAAATTAAGCAAATTCAACCTAATGAAAAAAATTCACATTTTCTAAAAAATGATAAGAAGACCAAAAACAAAATCAAAAAGGAAAACAAAGACAACAAAAATATGTTTTTATATTTTTTCTTTTTAAGGGTAAAAAGAATTTTTGAGAATACAAAAACTACTAAAGACTTCAAGATCAAATTCAAGCATAAAGAAACTCAAATTTCACAAGCCATAGGAATCATTAACATGATAAGACTTAAAGTGAAAATAGGCTACAAACTCGAAGGGAGGGGAAGGATAGGAGCGTGGGAGATTGTGGATTCTCAAGGCGAAGGGTTTCTAAGCGCACGATTCACCATGGAAGGTCGCAAAGGAGGGAGCTCCTCTCCCTCCTACAGAGAGGCAATGGTTAACAAGGGCAAGACACCCCTGGAACTAGGCAGAGGTAACTCGAGGGAAGAAGAAGAAAACAGGGACAAGAAAACAACAAGTAACAATGAGAAGGAAAATGCTGGCACAAAAGACATGGAGGAAAACGACAAAAAATAGGGAACTCCAGACAGGAAGCAAAAGGGACCGTGCAAGCCCAGAGCTGAATTCGCTCCCAGAGTAATCTTAAATAACCCAGAGCTGCAGGCCCATAGGGAGCACATGTAGACTTATGCCATCATATGCAAATTCATGGGACTATGGCCCACCGAAAAGGCTTTACAAACTTGGATCAGATACCAATGGAAGCCTAAAGGAAGCATTGATCTTCATCTAGGATCCAAGGGTTTTTTCACTGTGGTGTTTGCAAACATTGAGGACAAAGATAGAGTGTTTGAAGGGGGGCCCTACTTCTTTGCAGCAGCAGGGCTCTATATGCGGCCATGGACGATGAACTTCGTGCCAGAGCGGGAAACCTTTACCTCAGTTCCAGTTTGGGTAAGACTCTATTCGCTACCTCTGGATTATTGGCAAATAGAATCACTAAAAGCTATAGGAAACAAATTAGGGAGGTATGTCAAAACATCTGAAGCCACGAGAAGAGGAAAATATACCTCCTTTGCTAGGATTTGCGTAGAGATGGACCTATCTGGAGCTCTTCCGGACGAAGTTATTTTGGAGGTTTATGATGAGGAATGGGTGCAGAAGATTGACTACGAGCATATTCCTTTTAGATGTCGTAAATGTCATGAACATGGGCACCTCCTTAGAGACTACCCTCTCAGTAAGGCAGAGAGCAAAAGCAATCCCAACATAATGAAAGAAACAGAAGGCTTTCACAAAGTAGCGCATAAAGGCAGGAATGGCAAAAAAGGGCCGAAACAACACCAAAGCGGAGACCAAATAGTGAGGCCAAATCTGTTCCAAGTACTGGAAGAAGAGGAAGATACAGTAGTCGAAAACCAAGTAATGAAAGATGGATATGAAAAGTAGGACAAAGAGAAAGAACAAGATCAAGAAAAGGTAAAGGAAACACAGAAGGAATCATGATGAGCGAATCATAGATGGATATGGATCAGGAAATAACTCAGAGCGAGATGGAAATGGAAGATAATGAGTTGCAAGAGATTCTTGACAAAGAAAACCTAGATCTAGAAAGGTTCCTGAGCAAGGGAACAACGAGAGGGGTAGAATCTCTACCACAAGAAGAATGCATTTGGGTAAAGCAGTTATTCTTATGGAAAAATCAGGCAAAGGGATTGAGCAAAGAAAAAGCATGGAAAGACAGGGCACTCATGGAATAAACGCAATAAAATCAACACCAGAATTATCTCCAAGAAACCCAGGGAAAAAAAGGGGTAGAAGAAAGTAGAACGAGCTATTAATGGAGTGTGGAAAGCTCATGATAGACTCAAGTAAGATGAAAGATCTAACTAGTTACTCCTTTACCAATCTGTAATAATGAAGTTTACCACTTGGAACATCAGAGGTCTAGGTAGGAAAAGAAAGCAGAGAATACTGAATAATAGAATGAAGCAGGTAACTTCGGATAGTTTGTCCAAGAAACAAAAAATTCGGTTCAAAAGATAAAAGAAATCCATAGTAAATGGCTTAGCAGATATGAATTCATAGAAGTCAAAGCAGAAAACACAGCAGGGGGTATCCTTATCCTATGGAATCCCCAAAAAATAGGCATTATAGATGCAGAGGCATCAAGAAACTATTTATCAGTTGTTATTCAGCCTGTAGGCAACAGGGACACCTTTCTTGTTATGAATGTCTATGGCCCTCAAAGGTTAGAAGACAAAATTAGGTTTATTGATTCCTTAGTGGACCTTCGAAACAGATTTGCAAGGCTACTGTGGGTTATAGGAGGAGATTTCAACATGATTAGATCTCTCTCGGAGAAAAAAGGAGGCACAAGAGCTCTAAGCAAAGATTCCTTAGCTTTCCAATGTTTTTATGAAAACATGAAGCTGGTGGAAATTGAGACTAACAATGGCCTTTGCACTTGGAACAACAAAAGAGGAGGGGATTCCCAGGTAGCTTCCAAGCTAGATAGATTCATGATCTCTGAAGAGCTCATGCTTCTAAACAAGGATATAATAGCAGACATTCTTCCTTATGGAGGCTCAGATCACTGGACGATTCAAATGGAGATCAAGGGTATTGGCACCCCAAGAAACAAACCGTTCAGGTTTGAAAATATATGGCTGTCACACCCGGATTTTAATAGCAATATTGAAAAATTGTGGGTTGAAGAACTCCGCATTCAAGGATCTTCTATGTTCCTGCTACATAAAAGACTAAAATACATCAAGCAGAAGCTAAAGGAATGGAACTAGAAGGAATTTGGCAATCTTTTCACGAATAAAAAAATGGTAGAAAACAAAATACAAGAGCTTAATCAAACTTTGATCAGGAATGGCTTTGATAAAGACATAAATGATCAAGCAAAGAAATATCAACAAGAATGGGAAATGTTGTGCAAACAAGAAGAAATTTTTTGGAAACAAAAATCCAGGGTACTATGGCTGAAAGAAGGAGAACGTAATACCAAATTTTTTCACAGATCTACCATTGCGAACAGAACCCACAACAGAATCTCTTCGATCAAGGATGAAAATGGCCAAATTCATCACTCCCATGAGGAGATAGATGCAGTGTTAGTGAAGCATTTTCAGGACATAGCCAAGGAAAACTTTTCAGACAGAGAACCTTTTATAAAGAACTTAACTAAACACATTCCTAAACTAGTCTCCAGAGAGGACAATGGTAATCTCAACAGACCTGTAACTGAAAAAGAGATCAGTGAGGTCCTCAAGGAAATGCAAAATGGCAAGGCACCAGGGCTAGATGGATTTAACATGGATTTCTTTAAAGTTTACTGGAATACAGTCAAAAGGGATATAGTGGAGATGGTGGAAGACTCCAGGTGGAACAAAACCATTTTGAAATCTCTCAATATTTCCTTTATTGCTCTCATTCCAAAACAGGATAATGCACAAACTCCAGAGAGATATAGGCCCATATCCTTATGCAATGTTATTTACAAGATAATCTCCAAAGTTGTGGCTAACAGACTTAAAACCCTGCTACCCAAGCTCATCTCCGGGGAAAAAACAGGGTATGTAGAAGGAAGACAAATTCTGGACAATATAATTCAATCTCACGAGGTGGTTCACTCGTTAACATGCAACAAGAGAGCGAGTATGATCATGCAACTAGACATAGCCAAAGCTTATGACAAAGTAAATTGGATATACATAAGAAAATTTCTCACAGCGTTTGGTTTTGATCATAATTGGATCAGATGGGTCATGGCCCTGGTGACCTCTTCTAGCTTTTCAATTTTGGTGAATGGCACACCTTCTGAACTTTTTATCCCTTCCAGGGCTCTTAGACAGGGAGATCCGCTATCCCATTTTCTCTTCATCCTCATGATGGAAGGGCTAGGCCGTTCTATCAAACATGCAAGAGCAACAGGAAGAATTCAAGGACTCCAACTTTCGGAGAATGGGCAGGTTCTGACGCATCAACAGTTTGTAGATGATACCATGTTATAGGGAATTCCCACAGTTAAAGAAGCACAGGCTTACAAACAAATTTTGAAGGATTTCACGAAAGCTACAGGTATGGAAGTTAACCTTACCAAATCAAAAGTCTTTTTCTTTAACACACATATCGCCATCCAGAGAAATATCTCCAGAATTTTAGGCTTTCAAAGAGATTCCCTCCCTTCCAAGTATTTGGGGGTACCTCTTACAGCTAAACCCTGACACAAAAGCATTTGGGATCCTCTAGCAACCAAAATGCAAGACAAGGTCAGGAACTGGACAAACAGATCTCTAAATTTAGCTGGTAGACTAGTGCTTACTAAAGCAGTTCTCCAAGCTATCCCAGTCTTTATGCTATCAGTCCTCCCAGCTCCAATAGGAGTCTTACAGCATTTTCAGAATATTCAACGAGACTTTCTGTGGGGAAAAGAGGAAACAAGGAAAAAATGGGCTTTGGTCTCTTGGGAAAAGATCTGCAAACCCAAATGCCAAGGAGGCCTGGGTTTGGATAATCTAGAGATTCTCAACAAAGCTCTTGGAGCAAAACTTTGGTGGAGGTGGGTTAAGGATCCTCAAGCTCAATGGGCAAGCATCTGGAAGGAAAAATATGCCAATGCCTGGCTGGCTTCTGACATAATCCGTATGACAGGAACAGTGAAAGGCTCACCCATATGGAACAAGGCTTGGGAGAATAGAGAAGTGGTTCAAAAGAATAGTTTCTGGGAAATCAGAGAGGGAGATCAGGCACTTTTCTGGGAGGACAAGTGGCAACAAGAACCTAATCTTCTAAGGGAAGAATTTTTAGGCCTCAAGCAAGAGACTGACAATCTAGGTTTGGTTAAGGTAAAAGACTTTTGGGAGAATCCACATAATGCAGGAAAGTGGAGAATTTGGAAAAAAATAGAGAGTAGAGAGGACAGGATCCTCAACAGTAAAGCTGAGTCCCTGAAGAGAATTTTGGATCAGCGAATAATTCTAGTAATGACAGGGTAGGATCAACTGAGGTGGGGTAACAACAAAGAGGGCAACTTCAATATCAAGGAAGCTAAAGGCCTTCTCCTTGATCTGGAACCACAAGCTCCAAACAAAACCTGGCAAAAGCTTTGGAATCACAAAGGCTAGATGAAAATCAAACTCTTCATGTGGTTAGTTAACCACCAGAAAATTTTTACCTGGGACAACCTCAAAAAAAGGGGCATGTTGGGACCCTCCAGATGCCAGCTCTGTGAGACCCAAGAGGAGACCAGCGAGCATCTTCTCAACAACTGCATTTTCACTGACAGGATTTGGGATTTCTTTACAAATATCTTCAAACAATCTGATAGAGACAAAGAAAGTATTGGTAACACCCTCAACAACTGGAGAAATAAGGTTTCTGATAATGAAGTTCTCAATTCTACCTGGGAGCTCTTGCCGGGTTTCATTATATGGAATGTGTGGAAAGAAAGGAACAAAAGAATATTCAAAGAGGTAAAAATTGACTCTCTCAGCCTGGTGAATTTGATTGCAAAACAACTTAAGGAAACAGTTGGTACCACTGTTAGGAATCTCCCCAAAAATCCTCCCTCAGTGGGAGAATTAAGAATCCTTCAGCTGCTAGACTTGCAGGGGCTTATTCCTCAAGGCCTAGGCAGGAAAGCAAGCATGAGTGAGGAGATAGAGGAATTCTGGCACCCTCCCCCAGAAGGATTTTTAAAATACAACATAGATGGAGCTTCCAAAGGCAACCCGGGGGAGGCTGGCTTTGGGGGAGTTCTAAGGGATGAAACAGGTAGAATAATTACCCTCTTCCATGGATACCTTGGAAAAGCTACCAACAACATGGCAGAACTAATGGCTTTAGAACAATGTTTAGAATTTCTGATACAGAACAATTGCCAAAATGTCATAATAGAGGCGGATTCAGAGTTAGTCATCAACGCAGCCAGGAGAATTAGTAATGGAACAGGGCCGGAAAAGGTTACAAAACATTGGAGGTTAACTCGGGTTCTTCAGAGAATTCAAGTTCATCTACAGGTGCTTTGTACCCTCAGATTTATACATGTGAAAAGAAGGGCAAATAAGTTGGCAGACATTCTTGCCAACCAAGGTGTTGGCTGCAAGAACAATACAATCTTATGGAGGTGGAACACAATGGCACAGAGCAACCTGAAAAATCTCTGTCAAAACCAGGCGGAGGAAGATATAGAGGGGTATAGAAGCAAAATGACAGAAACCAATGTGTAACGGATGGAGGTCAGAGGGTTGCCCAAAATTGGACAAAAGGTTCAGTAGGGAAGATATGCCAAGATTAGCGATTATGTTGAAAATAATCAGGTTTCCTCTCCATGTTGGATGTCAGAGATGCCCTGTTCGAAGGAAGCAACATCTCATTCTCCATCATCTCCTCAAGGGTTTGCCTGTCGACTGGATCAGAGGCATCCCTCGATGGCTCTTGGGCGGGTGTCTCCTTTGTATTTTGGTTCTGGATGATTGGGCGCATTGTATGATGCTCTCAGTGGTCGCGCAACCTGAAGTTCTCTGTCCGGAAGCTGCTTACCGGAGTAAAAATGGTTTTCGGGTGATCGCAAGACCCAAAGGCAGATTCCAGTTTTCCAGATTTGGTAGCGATCACAATCACAGTTTGACACGTGGTAGTGGGGTCGGTGGGAATACCACCCTCCCCGCGCACTATAGTTCGAGCTTGTTGGGGGCTGCGATATGATCCATGTCCATCCGATCAAATGAGGTGAAGCGATGGCGGGGATGGATCATGTAGTTTGGTGTACGGGCGTGTTAAATGTTGTGCCTCTTTCATTTTCGAAGTTGATCGCTGCCATCGGATCGGGTTAGCTGTATCAATGGTGCAGATTGTTGAGGCAGGTTGTCAGTTGACTGTGTTTCGTCCTGCATTTTGGGCGCGTCCTCTACCTTGTACGGGGGTTGGTTTACTCGAGGCGGGTGAGTTTAAAGCAGCTGTCAGGTTTTTGGCGGGTGCAGTTAGTCTCTATTTCACTGGTCGGGCCGCTTTTTGTTCTTTGAGGAAAGCACCTTTCCTTTACCTCCTCAGTTACTCCGAGAGTGTGTTAAGTGGAGCTGTTTTCTTTTCTGTTTGGTACTTTGGTACTTGGTTTTTCTTTTGGTCTGTTGGATGCCTCATTGTTTCTCTTTTGAGAATTTTGAGGTTGAGACGTTGAGCTTGGGGCTAGTTCCTCTCGCCCTTTTCATAGGTTTTGTAGGTTTTCTCCTTGGTTCTCATTTCACCAAGGATGGTTGTATTCTATGTATTTTAAACTGCTGATTAATGAAATAGAAGGTCTGACTCTTGCATTAACAAAAAGAAAAGAGGCTACAAACTCAAACAAATTGATTTGAACAGTAGCGTAAAAACTCCAGCAAATAAGAATGATTTCAAGAGGACCAAGAAAGATTTTCAAAATTGCAAGAAGAACCTTCTTAAAAACCGAGAAAAAACTAAATATGTCAACTTTCAAGAAAGCAAGGGGTTGTCATGGTCTATTTTGAAAATGGGGTTACAAAAATCGTCTTTTTCCAACTTCTCTAAAACTCAAAACCATTATGGTGTTATGGTGTTTCTTGGAAGGGGACACTCGATTCTTGACTAGATGTCTTAATCCTTGCAAATCTAGCTCCTCTATGTCTTCAGATGTAGACAACATTTATCATTAAATATATATATATATATATATATATATATATATATATATATATATATATATATATATATATATATGATCTGGATATAAGGTTTTCCCAAAAACCATTCTAACTTGGATACAAGTGTAGATTTCTACTAGAGATATCAACATGGAGAATTTCTACGGAATTATACCAACATTCTTTGAATCAGGGTATTTCTTGACTAAGGAATTTTTTTCATAACTATGACAAGTTAAATGATACCCACATAACATAACATGAATTCAAAGGTGATGTGGAAGCATTCTCTATTTTGTATTTATTTATTTATTTATTGAATTTGGAGAATTTTAAAAAAATCTAGATTTTGTGGAGACTTCTAGAAATTGTTGGATATTAAGTAGTTAAGACAGATTTGTAAAATTGAGAGGATTTATCTCAACTTCCTCCAAATATCTAGGAAGGAGTTATCTCTTTGAGGAATTAGAGAGTTTTTCTCCAGAATAAATAGCCATGTAATTCATTTGCAAACTCAAGTTTTGGAGAATTTAATTAATGAATTGTTTGTTTGTTATATGGTTCTTGTCGACTCTGGGTCATTTTGGTACGAGAGCAGATTTGGGTGATAGCTCAGGTGAAACTTGTAAGAGTAGAAGCGTTGGACCTGTGAGAATCGTTTTGTGTGTACAAGACCTTGTGGACCTATAGCGCATTGTGAACAACCCTATGAACGTCTGCGTTTACAAAACGTTTATGAAGTGTATTATGACAAGTCGTTATATTATGTGCACTATTTGTAATGAGATTCTTTTGAGATCTACGATTTGGATTGCTTTGGAGATCTGTGTTGCTAAAATCATATTGAAGATGAGAGCATTGTGACTTGGGGAGCCACTAGTGTTGATTGAAGTTGTGCATCATGGTATTGATCAACGCATTGTTATAGATCGGTATGTGTGGGAGTTGCCGGAAAATTGTAAAGGTTGTGTTTGAATTGAGGCATTTTTATTTAACTCTGCCCAGCATCATATTGATTCTTTTAACCCAAAGAGTGAGTCGTCAACACGCTGTGGAGAAATAGAAATAGACCTGCGCAATCATGGGAAGAAGAAATTCCAAAAAAAAAAAAGTTTTTATACTGTACGCTTTGAACTATTAAATATCTTACACGTTATTATTTTTGGAGTACGATTGCATGCATAGACTCTTTAGATTGAAGCACAAAGTCCTTATATATGTATGTAATGATATATGAAGTGATTCATGTTAGATAAAGTGGGCCATAAAAAAAGGAAAAAGCACTCGTAATATTTTATTTTGAAATCATAGAGGGGCAATAAAGGTGTATATAAAAACAAATGTAATATTTTGAAATTATAAAACTATTCATTCTTATATTAAAAAGAAGGTATTTTAGTTATTTTTAAGAATATTTTCGAGAAAAGAATTAACGAGTTATATAAGTAAAGAATTAAAGAGTTATTGTCCTTATTTTAATTAAAAGAAATATGGCATATAGATCTAGAGGAGCCAGGGGCACTGGAATTGGTGGAGGAAGACCAATTGCCAATTAAGTATTATTCGATGAAGTAAGACATATTCGAATGAGATTAGATGCATTAGAGACAACACACAAAATAGACATCCAAAATGGTGATATTAGCGAAGCAGAAGCAACCTCAGAAAAAGAAGTTGAAGCTGAAGAAGAAACTCTAGAAGAGAAATGGTCAAGATGGTTGCAGGAAGAAGAAACAAGCCAATATTGGAAGTGCCTATGTACGAGGGAAACATAAATCGTGAAGAACTGATTGATTGGATCAATGCCATGGATAAATATTTTGATTATGAAAATGTAGCAGAAGATAAGAAATTCAAGTTCCCAGTGACCAGATTAAAAGGACATGCTGCACTATGGTGGGATAGTGTGCAAGATGAGTGGAGAAGTAAAAGAAAAGGGAAGATCACTAGTTGGGATCAGATGGTAGCCAAGCTCAAAGGTAAATTTATTCCTCAAGACTATCTATTAAATCATTTTCGACAGAGGCAAAATATTAACCAGAAATTCATGTCTGTAAAAGAATATATAGAAGCATTTTATAAATTAAGTATAAGGTCTCGTCATGCGGAAGAAGATGATGAAAAGTTAGCTAGATATATTAATGGCCTAAGATTTGAAATACAAGATGAATTGGATATTTTGTCTCTGAAAACTATTGAAGAAGCTTACGAGATAGCTCTTAAGATATAAGAGAAACTGGAAAGGAAGAAGAGTCAAAGAGGAAGAGAACGAAGTATAGTAAGGAGCAGAGGACAATCAAGAAGAGGACCATCAAGAGGACAATCAAAGAGAGGATATTCAAGCGGAATATTTCCCATTCAGAAAGAAGAAGGCAATAGTTCATATTAAGCAGAATTATCATCAAAAGGATATTTTAGAGGAAGGAAACCATATCAAAGAGGTATGGGTAAATATTTTGGGATAAGATGTTATACATGTAATGAAGTTGGCCATAAATCTAATGAATGTCCAGAAATATCTTCTAGTTAGGGTACCATACATATGGCACAAACTGATACAGAAAGTGTAGAATCCTCTACAGATGAAAATGCACCTAAAACTGGTGAATCCTTAATGATGAAAATAACTTTATTAAAGTCTCCTAAAGAAGTAAAGGAACATACGCAAAGGAAAAAAATGTTAAAAGCTATCTGTAAATCGGGAGTAAAATGTTGTAAAGTCATTATTGATAGTGGGAGTATAGATAATCTAGTATCCACAGAAATGGTAGAAAAGTGATTTTAAGAAAAACTAAACGTCCTACTCCCTGCAAAGTCTCATGGTTGGAAAAGGGACATTGGATACTAGTTAATGAACAATGTGAAGTGGAGTTTTAGATAAGATTATATAAATATAAAGTTCTTTGTGATGTTATGCCTATGGATGAGTGTCATATTTTTCTTGGAAGACCATGACAATATGATAGGAAATAAATACATGATGGAAGGAGCAACACCTATACTTTTGAAAAGGATGGATAAAAACACGTACTCTTGCCTTTGAACAGTGAAAAAGCACTAGAAGAAAATCAAGCAAAGGTAATGTTACTTGGTAGAAAAGAGTTCCTTCAAGAAATTAACCAGGAGGAGATAAATTTTGCTTTGATTGGTAAGCCAAAGGTAGTCCTCACAAGCACAAATTTGAATGATATTCTAGAAGAAATTAAAAATATGATGAATGAATTCATTGATATTGTAGTGGATTATTTGCGTGATAAGTTGCCTCCCATTAGAAGTATCAGCCATGGTATTGATCTCATTCTAGGTGCCATCATTCCAAAAAAAGCAGCCTACAAAATAACTCCAAGGGAAAATGAAGAGATTAAAAATCAAGTGTAGGAATTGATTGATAAGGGTCTCTTCCGAGAAGGATTAAGTCTGTGTGCTATTTCAATAGTGTTAACTCCAAAGAAGGATGGTGGATGGAGAATGTGTATAGATTCTCGAGAAATCAACAAAATCACAATCAGGTACAGGTTTCCATTACCTCGTATTGATGATCTTATAGATTGTTTAAGTGGTGTTGCATATTTCTCTAAAATAAATTTAAAAAGTGGATATCATCATATTAGAATCAGAGAAGGTGACGAATGGAAAACAACATTTAAAACTAATAATGGCCTATATGAATGGTTGGTAATGCCCTTCAGACTTACCAATTCTCCTAGTACCTTTATGAGGTTAATGAATGAGGTCTTAAAAGAATTCATTGGAAAATTTGTCATAGTTTATCTTGATGATATCTTAATTTATAGTTAGTCAAAAGAAGAGCACCTAAGACATCTTAAGATGGTTTTGAAGAAGTTACAACAAGAAAAATTGTTAATCAATTTAAAGAAGTGTAGTTTCATGAAAACATAATTATTGTACTTGGGTTTTGTGATTTCAAAGGAAGGCTTAAAGATGGATTAAGAGAAAGTGAAGGCCATAATCAATTGGCCAACCCCAAGAAACATTTCATAGGTAAGAAGTTTTCATGGATTGGCAAGTTTTTATAGAAAATTTATCAAAAATTTCAGTGGTATATGTGCTCCAATTGTAGAAACCATTAAAGAAAGAAATCAACCATTCCATTGGAAAAAAGCAGCTAATAAAAGTTTCAAATTATTAAAGAAAAATATTACAGAACAACCTATTTTAGCATTTCCATATTTCAACAAGTTGTTCTAGGTTGAGATCGATGCCAGTGGAACTATAATAGGAGTTGTTCTAAGTTAAGAGGGAAGACCAATCACCTACTACAGTGAAAAAATCAATGAAGCCAAGAAAAAATACTCTTCTTATGATAAATAATTGTATGCCATCATACAAACTTTAAAAAAATGGAGACATTATCTTATGCCAAAAGAGTTCATCCTCTACACAGATAATCATGCTTTACAATATATCAACAATTAGACAAAATTGAGTCAAATGCATGTTAAATGGATTGAATTATTACAAAAATTTACATTTGTTATCAAGCATAAAAGTGGGTAGTCAAATTACGTAGTACATGCATTAAGCAATATTAATTTAATTCTGCAAGAATTCCAAGTGAATGTCTTAGGATTTGATGAGCTAAAAGATATGTATAAAGATAATCCAGAGTTCAAAGAAGCTTATATAACTTGTGACAATATTGTAAGTAGAGATAGAACTCAATGGTTAGATTACATGATACATGATGGACTTTTGTTCAAAAGAAGACATTTATGCATTCCAAGATGTTCAATGAGGGAAAATCTATTAAAATAAAAACATAGTGGAGGTTTAGCAAGTCATTTTGGGCAAGATAAAACTATAGCACAATTACAAGCATTCTACTATTGGCCTCACATGCAAGAAGATGTAAGATGATTTTTTGAATGATGCAAAATATGTCAATATGCAAAAGGAAGAAGTCAAAACACTAGGTTGTATCAACCCTTACCAATACCAAGTTGACCATGGGACTCTATAAGCATGGATTTTGTACTAGGATTGCCCAAAACACAAAGAGGAAGTGACTCAATATTTGTTGTTGTTGACATATTCTAAAAAATGGCACACTTTATAGCCCGCAAAAAGACAAATGATGCAACTAACATAGAAAACTTGTTCTTTAAGGTAATAGTTATATTGCATGGATTACCTACAAGTAATTTTTTTGACAGAGACACCAACTTTGTGGGTCATTTTTTGAGAACTTTATAGAAAACGTTAGGAACCAATCTTAGGTTTAGCTCAACATATAATCCCCATACTGATGGTCATACAGAGGTGGTAAATAGAAGTCTTGGAAATATATTAAGGAGTTTGGTAAGTGAACATCCCGAAGGATGGGATCAGGTAATCGCTCAGGGATAATTTGCATATAATGACTCACCAAACAAAAGCATTGGAGTGAGTCCATTCCAAATTTTGTATGGAATGAATCCAAGATGAATTTATGAGTTAAGGAACCATGGAAAAGAATAATTTATAAGTGCATATGGCGAAGATTTTGTAGCCAATATGTAGGGAATACAAGATCAAGTCAAGCAACAATTACAAGAAAGTAACAACAAATATAAACAAAGAGTAGACTGCAAAAGAAGACAAGTGGACTTTGGTGTTGGAGACTTGCTTATAGAACATCTTCGGAAATAAATATTTCCTGAAGGGGAATATAATAAGTTAAAACTGAAAAAGATCAGACCATGCAAAATTTAGAGGAAATTTTCCTTGAATGCTTATGAAATAGAACTACCCAAAGGCTTTGGTATTTCACCAATATTTAATGTTTCAGATCTATGCCCCTTTAAATAACCAGTAAATGATGCTATAGATGCACCTTCTAGTGATAAAGTTTAGTGGGAGAAACAACTACCTTCAACACCAGCAAAGCAGATTGAATTAATCATCGATAAAATGGTTGCTAAAAGAACAAGGAATGATGAGTATTTTCAATACTTGGTTAAATGAAAGAATCCACCAGTCGAAGACACTACTTAGATGACAACAATAGAGATTTCAAAATATGGTACCAATATTGAAGAACTACAGAAGCAAAGCACATGAATATATATTTTTCTCCCTTGTAGTATGATGCAGGAGCATCCTCTATGTTGTATTTATTTATTTATTTAACTCGGAGAATTTTAGAAAATCTAGATTTTGTGGTGACTTGTAGAAATTGCTGGATATTAAGTAGTTAGGATAAATTCCTCGAATTGACAGGATTTCTCTCAACTTCCTCCAAATATCTAGGAAGGAGTTATCTCTTTGAGGAATTCGGGAGTTTTCCTCCTTCAGAATAAATAACCATGTAATTCATTTGCAAACTCCAGTTTTGGAGAATTTAATTAGTGAGTTGTTTGTTTGTTATACTATTCCTTTCAGGTCTGCACAAAAGGCTCCACAAAATTTTGAGTAAAAAGAATGAGAAAATGGCTCCAAGGCAAACTTTCATAGAAATTCCAAAATCTCGCTAAACATATATAACTATTGCCTTTTACTGCAACATGAAAGCATAATCATAGACTAATCACACCACTTTTAAAATCAAAGATGTGTAACTCTACCAAAGTCTTAATATAATAAAAAAACACATAATAAATTTTATTCATATGTGAGATAGTATATAGTCTTAAGTGTGGCAATGATCCTTCAAGTTCAAAAACATATAAATAATTTGAACAATGGTGATAACCTTTAATAACATGACGTCATGCATCTAGTCACATTTTCACATGTATTATAGAAGCTCATGAAACATTCATTATGTTTATATAATGCAGATTAACCATAATAACCTATAAGTCTAGTTGTCCACAAAGGACATGCAATAGTTTTCAATGACAATTCAGGAATAATGTTGAGCCATATATTAGTCAAAAATATTATAGTCAAGTTAATCATTAACATTAATATATACATGAGTCATTACACTTATCTGAATGACTACAGATGGCTAGAAAGTTAAAGAGGAACTTCAACTCTCCACCTAACCATAGGCTACCTACACCATAGTTTTCTTTTCATTGACTACCCCCAACCCTGATCCACAGTCTAAGGGGATGCTTTCCAAGGGAAATTGTCAACCAAGGGTTAGGTAGGGTTTTGCTTAGGTCTAGGAGTACGAGTTTACATATTAGGTATTTTGTTAGTAGTATTTTCAAGGCAAGCACTACATGAGTTTGTAGCTCACTGTCTAGGTGGTTTATCAACTTACATAGTAAGCATTAAGTGGTTTATTGGATTTATTAACAAGCACCTAGTAGTTTATCAACCTTACAGTAAGCACATGAGTGGTTTATCATCTCTTATAACAAGCACTCATAGCAAATCCTCCATTAAGCCTCCCGCTAACCATTTAGGCTTGGACGCCATAGTCCAATGACCTCAACACACTAATATTGGGGATCACACCCGAAAAATATGAGAACAAATATAAATATCTTCTCCTACTCACTTTGATTCTCATGCTCATCCACGCCCCCCAACATTTAGTTCTCTACTCCCAAATTTTCATGTGCTTTCCAATTTCCTTCAGACTCTTTGTTTCATATGGGGTTATCTAACTTCCATTCACCAATGTTGCATGAACATAAAAAATGTTATCACTTATTCTTCCCAATCATTTCCTTTCTAACTATTGGTGATGGAGAGTTTTGTTATGCCAACCAACACCACTCTCTTCCATTCCATCTCTCCCTCATACCATGGATATGTGTGTCCCTCTCCTTAGGCTAGCCAAGTAAAATTGCATATGAAAATTTATGTTATAATTACACAACTTCTCATCTAGCCATGATTTCCATGCTGGAATTACACAATCATCATTTATCATTACAAAAATAGGGTTTAACATAAGCGGTGTTATAAACCACACCCTCTTAAGGGAGCATCATCTTCAATATAAATAGAAAATAAAAGAACCAATTGAGACTTGTATAACAACTCTTACATTTGATATTCATCAACATAAAATTGCTATAATACCCTCGTTTTTTATGCCATCTCCTAGGTGGTATAATCGAGTCCAAAGCGCTTCCCTTGAACCTCAACCTACTCTATTACTCAAATGTAGATGTGGTCCATCTCTAATCTAGAATGCATAGTGGTTCTAGTTGGAAATCTCCCCTGAGTTCCACGTATATCAAAGACCAATTAACAATATGATTAACATCCTGTACGCACTTCTTAAGAAAAGAAATGTAAAAAACATCATGTGTGTACATTGTGGGTGGTAAGGCCAACCTATAGGTGACTGACCCTACTCTTTTGAAAATCTAAAATGACTCACAAAATTTGGGTGCCAACTTAGCACATGACCCCACATTTTGTGAGATATTCCTTGGTATGATGTGGAGATACATGTGCTCTCCCACATGGAATTCCTTGTGCATTATCTACTAGTTTTCCTAACTCCTTTTCCTATCTTGAGGTACCTTCATTTTTTTCCTGACCTTGATCGCCTCTTGCTCCATTTCTTTTAGCATGTGAGGTCCAAAAACTACTTCATTTACTAGGTCATCCCATATGATAGGAGTGTTACATTTTCATCCATACAATGCCTCAAAACGACTTGTCCTTAGTGACTCTTGATATCCATTGTTGTATGCAAACTCCATTAATGGTAGGAAATCTTCCCACTTCTTTGGCTGATTCATGAAATACATTCTCAACATGTCCTCTAAAATTCTATTCAGTCTTTCCATCTATCCATATGTCTGAGAATGATAGTAGGTACTAAAATCGATAGGGGGTTCAAAAATCAACAAAAAATTCCCTCTAAAAATTGGAAGTGAACTTAACATCTTGATATGAAACAGTCTTCTTAGGTACACTATGCAACCTAAATATTTCCTTCATGAATATCTAAGATATATCAATGAATTTGTGAGTGGACTTGAGAACTATGAAGTGAGTTTCCTTACTCAAATTGTCCATTACTACCATAATGGCATCATGTTATTTGTCTATTTTTAGTAATCCTGTAATGAAGTCCATAGATATAACTTCCCACATCCATTCAAGAATAAGAATTGGTTGTAGCAATCTTTTTGGGTGCCTACATTCTACTTTAACTTATTGGAATTTTAGACACTTGGAGACATAGTAAACAACTTCCTTCGCCAATCCTAGCCAATAATGCATTTTATTTATGGTTGTTATCATATTTTCATAAGCAGGATGACCTAAGTAGGACATTTTATGAAACTCATCCATGATGATCCTTCTCAGATCAAATACATAAGAGACATGTTTTTTTTCTTGAACAACAACATACCATTATTAGTGAAATTATAGTTCTTCATCATTGATCCCTCTAGTTCCTTCTACAAGTAGTCCTTTAGATGTTGGAAATACTCATGATATAACAATACCTCTTTGGTCCTTGTTCTGGTATCAATTTCATAAGTGTTCATTGCTCCCAAATGAACCATTGGTAGACTTCTACTAAGTCCATATGCTACCTTATTTTCCTTGCCTTTAAATTATTTTTTTTTATCTAAAAATAAAATTCACTGCTTAGATCCAACCACCTAGCTTGTCTAGCATTTAGCTTAGGCTGGTCAAAAAAGTTTCTCATTCCTTCATGGCCTATCATGAACATGAACTTTCTCCCCAACAAATAATGCCTCCACATTTTTAAGGTGTGTAATATTGTTGCAAGCTCTAAATTTTGGGTAACATAGTTCTACTCATGTTCATTTAGTTTCCTTGATTCATAGTAAACCACATGTCCTTCTTGCATCAAGAATCCAACTAGTCCTTCCTTGTAGGAATTTGTGTAAACTAGAAATTCCTTCTTTGGAACTGCTATACTGAAAATAGGTGCACATGTGAGTAATTTTTTAAGCTGCTAAAAAAGGGTTTCACATTATGGTGTCCACTAAAATTTGACTCCTATCTTTTGCAAGGTAGTGATTTGATGCCCGTGATTTGAAAATTTTATAATGAATCATAAATATTATCTATCTAATCCCATGAAGGATCTAACCTCCTTGAAGTTTAGGGGAGTGGGCCACTCTATTATGGCCTTTATATTTTCAGGATTCACAACCACTCCTTCCTTTGAAATAACATACCCCAAGTAGTGATCTTGGGTTTAGAAGAATTCAATTTTTTTGAGTTTTGCCTAAAAATTATGCTCCCTTAATAGTTATAACACCACTCTCAGATGTACTTCATGCTCTTCTCCAATTTTCGAATACGCCAAAATGCCATATACAAAAACTAACATGAATTTTTCCAAATAAGGTACGAGGACATTGTTAATAAAGAATCTGAATATGGTTGTTGCATTCATAAGTCCAAATGGCACCACTACAAACTCATAGTGGCCATATCTCATCCTGAAGGTTGTTTTATGGATAAATTCATCTTTAATATGAACCTAATGATATTCAAAACCTTAATTATATTTTCGAAAACACTACAACCCCTTTCACATGGTTGAATAGGTCATCAATTCTAGGAAGAGGGTACTTATTGTTCATTATATCTTTGTTTAGCTGCCGGTAGTCGATGCATAGTTTCAGTGTTCCATCCTTCTTCCTGAAACATAGTTTTGGGGATCTCAAGGGTGATACTTTGGGGTGAATGTATCCTGTATCCAACATCTTTTTCATTTGTATTCTTCAATTACACAAGTTTAGACATACTCATGTGATATGGAGCCTTCGCTTTTTGCATTGTTCCATGAATTAAGTCAATGTTAAATTCAATATCCCTCCTAGGTGTTAATCCCAGTATTTTTTCTAAAGGTACATCACTAAATTTCTTTAACACCAAAAGAATTTACAATCCAACCTCATTGCTTCCCAATTCACTAGTCATGTGGATCACATACAAAAAAGAACCTTTCCTACTGCATTGCTTTACTTCTCACGTGGTAAGTTTGCTAAGCATGATTGGTTTCTTTATCCCCAACAATGTTATCTTCTCACTAGTGTTTCTAAGGCACTCTTGTGATTTGATAAAGAAATCAGTCTTGTTTTGTGGGATGATAACCAGTCCATGCCAATTAAAACATCATATGATCCCAATGGTAGGAATTTGAGAGCAACTAAAGTGTATATACCACTTATTTTCATGGGGCATGACTCCACCATGTCCATCAAGTCTCTCTTGGTTCCTATCACTAGTTGAACCAACCATGATTTCTCACGGGTTTTCTTTCACATAGCACATGTCTCTACCACAATTGGGTTGATATAGTCAAAATAAGAAGAACTGTTGATTAAAATTGAAACAAAAATTGGCTAACGACCATACCTTCCATCTTGATTACTAAAGCCCAATGGTCTTCTTGCCTATTGTTTAATGCAACATAGATTTGAAGTATGTTATGAGCCACATCATTCACTATCGTCACCTCTTATACATTGAAAAAATTTGGGCCACTCTATTGTTGCGGAGGGAAGTTTCTCCATAGATAGTTCTCTTTGCATGTTCAACACTGTACATTCCCTTTTCTAAACCCTTCAACTTTCTCTTTTTCTATTTCAGTGGGTCCAATTTTACTAGTATTCGTGCATTTTTGTTGATATTCATTCTTAGCAGGAGTTTTGAACCTCCTATCCATCCATCCTTTCTTAGATCCTGAAAATTTCACTTATTTTCCTTTGAAGCTACTCTTATCCTTATTCTTCCAGTTTGTTTAGACTTTGGTCTTATGTTTGGAATGTTCATAGAAATATTTGGTCTATTGTATGGTGTCTTCTAATGTTCTTGACTGATGAAATTCAATCCAGTCTTGATAGGCTTGTAGTAACCCAATGAGGTACTTTTTTTTTACCTTATCATCTTTGATAGATGGTATGTACCTTAAAAACTCCAAAAATATGTTAGGGAACTCGTCAAAAAGTAGTTATCCCAATTTGAGCTCAAAAAATACCTTAACCTTACTGTCATAGTACCTTTCAAAAAGGTACTTCTCCCTAAAGTATTTCTCAAATATTCTCTAGGATAGTTCTTTCTCTTCAATGGCCTTGACGTTCCTCAATTCTTCCCACTAGATATTGGATTTTCCTGTCAAACTGAAGATACTACTTGGGCCTTCATGTTATCAGAGTAGTCATGCACCTTGAGGTATTTCTTCATCCCCAATAGCCAAGCCTCTATCTCTTTAGCCTTATTTATCTCTCCATTGAAAGTAGAGGGATTTTCTATATTAAACTATTTTGGCATTGAGCTCTTCTTTCTTCTCTTTTGATGATGTTGTATGTTAATTGTAATATCTGATGACCGATTAGTGCTAATTGAACATATTTCCAAAGTGGTGAGTGGAATTTCTCCTTGTTGTAACTAGATTTGAACCCTTCAAATTTTCTGCTTGAAATTAATTATTTTTTGTTACGTTCTTGATTTATTTCAAAAATTGGTTGCATGTGCATAATTTCTATGAACTCTACATGAAAAACACTTGAAATCCTAAGAAATTTCACTAATTCAATTTTGTGTTTATGTGATCATGTTTTAATTTAAATGATTAATGTTTCTAAAATGCTAATGCAATTGATTATATTATATGACTACTTTAAATTCATATAATTCATCATCTTCCATCGAAACCTAACTAACCAATGAAAATGCTTTAATACAATGGTAGATATTAACTATCCAATATGGGGAAATGATAGATTTAATGCATGTGGTGTCATATGATGTGATTGGATGGTTGGATTTTGTCTAATCCAACGATCATGAAACCCATCATATGACAAGTTACATGATGTTTAAACAAACCCTTGTGATCTGCTGGGATCAAATGACCAACAAAACCTTCATTTGATGGTTGTTGGACATATTAGATCACAACATGGGGACTGAATAATGACCCTCTTGTGATCCGATGGGATCTGATGGCTAAGTTGTGAGATGATCAACATCTCATATTCCACATCAAAAATTAACGCACACAATAGTTAACCTAACAATAATGCTTAATGCATTAGATTGTCCACATCACCCTAATTTGATGGCTTAGGTTTAAATGCAAATATTTTGCATTAAATCACTGCCTAACCTAGTAACTCCTAGTTGATTTAACATACTTTTTAAATGAATACAATACACTAACCTTTCTTAACAAAATTTTGGGAACCCTTATTTTGGATCTTATAGTCGATTATTCTAGTTAAGTTTTCCGCTCATACCTCATGAAATCTCATGCCAGGAAGTAATATTGAGTGAATTCATATCCAAAGAAATAAGTAATCCCCCAAATCTCCACCATTATGCTTTAATATCATCTTGTTGTAGTCTCTTATAGAGTTGTGAGAATAAAAAATGGATATTAAGCGCCAATATGAAGTTTTTGTCAATATGTTGGCTTAAATCCATGATACCCACATCGAAAGTACATATATACTTAGTCTTAGAGCCAAATTAGAAGTTGGTGCCAACCATTTTAGCTTAGGTAGCTATTTTCTAAAAACTTGATTACTCTTTGTTGTCTTATCCATCATGCAATTTGACCTAGAAACTATCTTACTATTGGAAGAAAATTTTAACTAGCCTATTAGAAATATTTTCTACCCCATAGATGGACAAGTTTTCTTAGAAATATTAGAGGAAGCTTTATATAAAATGTTGAAATTTCCCCTCTGAAAAAATATTATTGATAATGGTGTAAGTGAGGAATTCATTACGTGGGTTGTGTTAGTTTTTGTAGCATAGGATGGTGTTCTAGTCTCGATACATTGTGGAGAGGCTCTGTGTAGAGGTTGGATGGCAAATTTTTAGAGGTTGAGGTTTTCTTGTGGAGGGAGATAACCTTCTCTTCAAATATTTTTTGTCACATTCTTGTTGAATGGATAGCCAGTTGGTCTTCCAAAATTGTACTCAGAATTCATTCTTTCATAATAAAACAAACCATCAGCTACTGCACCAGTTTTCCCACATTAAGTTTTTCCGGGGACATTTGTCCAAAAATAATGGTCTCAATATTTGTGTTTGTGTGCTATAATTCCTTAGTTCCTATTGTTGCTTCCACAGTTAATTTTCATGGTGAAAAGATTACAATGTGAATATTTTGTTAAATTGTTGTAAACACAATAAACTGCATAATTAATTTATCAGTTAGAAGAAATATTTCTAGTTGTTGCATTTCAAGGAATTTTCACATGGTATCGGAGCATATTTGATGGAAAAGAATCGCGAGGGCAAAGGCAAAAAATTTGTCGCTCAAAGGGAGCTGCAATACGAAATTTTTGAAGAGATGCACAAGTTATCACAGATCAATTGCGAAAATCTCGCGAGATTTTCTTGGACAAATGTGCGGATCGCACGAGTTCAGACTAAACATTCATTTGAGTATGGAAAAATCCATGAGTGTAGCATAGGCAGAGCAGAAGAAAATCTAATTTTTCGCAAAGCAGATTATTATATGGAAATAGAGGTTCTGTAGCAGTTTGTAGTAGCAGAATCAACATAGAGTGGAAGAAAAAGAGCACACAAAAAGGGAATTTCTCTCAGATGTTCTAACTTACAAATCCATATTTTTTGTTGCAACAAGCAGTTGTTGCATGCAAATTATCTCACTATAGAAGGGAGTGTGAATATCAGATTTAACGGCTGAGGAGGGATAAGAGGTAGGTTTTCATTCTATATTCAGAGATGGCCACCACTAGGCTTAGAGTTCAAGATAGGTTTGAGGGAGCCTCCAACTATGTCATATGGAAGGCTAGGATTTTTTTCCTTCTAGATGAATTTGGCCTAAATACCTATGTAGAAAATGTTGTTGCAATGTCTAATGATGCTGATTAGCTGAAGGAATATATGAAAGAGATGGAAAAGGTGAAGCGAATGATCTAGAATGGAGTATGAGACCATATATTCTCACATATATCAGCCAAGAATATGACCAAGGAGATGTGGGATGCTCTCACCCAGCTATATCAAAATCCTTCTGAGCATTGAAAGATGTTCCTACAAGACAAGCTGATAGACATCAACATGCAAAAGGGTGAAGGCATAAATCCCTTCCTCTCCAGAATTTAGGAAATCCGAAATTTGCTTGCAGCCATTAGGAAGGATCCTCAACCTATCTAGCTTGTGCCTTTGGCCCTAAATAATGTTTCATAACAATGGGAAGGCTTTCTATAGGCCCTAGGTCATCTTGTGATGAGACACATTAACTATGTGGGAAATGATGTGGCCATCCCTACAATAGGAGGAGATGAGGCGAAGTCTAGTAAAGAGATCCATCATTGGAAGAAAAAAAGGGTTTGAAGGGTGATAAGGAGGAGGAGAATGTGACCCTTTCATCAATGTGTCCCAATCAGGGACAGGAGGAGAAGGAGAGAAATAAAGACCTATATAAGGTCAAGTGCTTCAGGTGTGGCGAGTTTTTCCACTACAGTATTCAGTGTCCTCTCAAGAAGAAGGATAAGTAGGAGAAGTAGGACCAGGCGGAATCATCCATAAAGATAGAAAAGTTGTCCTCCATACTGGAGGAAGACTTCTCAATGTTTGCAGCTATACCTCCAAGAGAGAGGTGGGGAAATATGGAGTTATATTCCTATAGTTGAACAAAGTTTGGCCAGGTTCCATTGAGGTGTCATCCTCATGGATCATTATATTGCTATAGGGGCACATAATATTCAATATCAAGATGGATTAGTGTTAATGACACAGTCAGATTCCCGAGTTACAATTGTAGACTAGTTACCATCAGGCATTGGGGAGCACAAAGAAGTTTTGATAGCAGAGCAGGAGGCTCAGTAGTTGAGTTAGCAGTAGTGCATATTCCCAATGGATAGTGTAGAGGCTTGTAGAGGCTAGGACTGAGTAGATAGATTGAACTTGAAACTCAGTTGATTTAGTATTTCATATACTTAGCGGTTGCAATAGTTGCAGTAGCAGAAATAATAGTTGAGAGGGAGTTATAGTGTAGATGTAGACTAGGAAATAATATAGCAGTGTCAGCAATGACATAGATGCAACATCAAAGTTGCGCAGTTGGTGGGCACTGGTAGGCAGTGATAGTGGACAAACATTAGTAATGTGTATAGAGGGTGATGCAAACATAGGGTGTTGGAGAATTTCAACACAAGAACACCTTCCTTGCTAAGAGGGAGTGTTAGCTTTTGTAGCATCGGATGGTGTTCTAGTCTTGAAACTTTGTGGACAGGCTACAACACATGAGATCCCCAAAAGCTAGAAATTGCTTCTAGAAATTCAACCTAGAAATGGCTCAATTAAATTAATTAGCCATGATTTAATTTTTCCCAACTTAGGAAAAGAGGATAATTAATAGAAATTAATTGAGAAAGATTTTGATTATCTAGAAACTCACACAGATCAACTTAAAAGACAATCTCAACCATTGATTAAGTTTTAATCATGGTCATTGAAGTCTCAACTGGAGAATATAAGAAGAATTCAATAGGTAGATGGAGAACACGCTTTTGGAGAACACTTGAAGGTGAGAAGCATTTAAGAGCATGAGATTAGGATTAACTTCCTAGAGAGATTAGGATTAACTTCCTAGCCTACTTGGTTCAAAGTATTTATTTAGAATTTAGTACTACCGCAACCTTTTATCTCTTTAGACATTTAATGTATTTAGTGCATCTAACCTTTTTTAATTACATTGTGTATTTTACCCATTGAAAATTAGTAGAATAGGTAAAGGATGAAAGGGGAAAGTAAAAGGAAATCGAGAGGTGGATTGAAATATTAAACCCTAGAAATGATTTAGGGGGTTATTCAAAATATATATATCATTTCTTGTTTTACCTTTGATTTAAATTGTTAAAAAGGATGTCCTACGGGATACCATAAGACTTCAGAAGAATCCTACAATTGACTAAGTAAATCAACATAGGGGATTGGTATCTCTTTGTTGAGTACTCTGTCAATAGGGTATATGGTTTCAGGGGAGAACCCTATTGTCTCCCTAAATTTATTGCTACTCAACTATTTACCTTAGAGATTACAAGACAAATAATGCAGGTTAATGACCTCCACTTTATTTCTAAAAGTAAACAGACACTCATGGTTATGACCTATGAAATATTATCTTTAAGAATTACACATAACTTTGCATTAGAATTTATTGAAAGCGAATTGATTTCATATGGCCTAGAAAAAGATACTCGGAAATACAATCATATCCACATAATGTCTAATTTAAGGAAGCAAGTAAGGTTATCAATCTATACACATGAGCCAAATCTTGAAATAGAACAACCAACTAATATTGATTCTTCGTTTCAAATTAATAAAAATCTAGTTCATGAAAATATATCCAAGGAAGCTCTAATTGACCCAATGAAAATAGAAGTGAGATTAATTGAGGAGAATTTGCCTCATGTGGTTCAAGAAGTAGGAAAAATTATTGAGAAAGTGACATATATTGTGGGAAATAACCCTCAAGTTGATTCATTGAAGAGAAAAGTAAGAAAACTGTGAAAGAAAAAGATGATGATGATGAATACATTGCCTTTTAGAATGACTAGGGAAGAATTTTCCAAGCATGTACAAAGTGTGTTAGAAGAAATACAACCCAAAGACTTTGGAAATAAATAAAGGACAATTGCTAAGAGTGTTAGTGTAGAGAAAATTAGAAAAACTAAGGACAAATAATTGATGAAAATTCTGGGAAAATTCCATATTATAGGAGAAAGTGTAGACGGGGAAATGAACGATTATACACATCCCAAATTTTTATCCATAACTGATTTTAATCGAAATGCCTTCAATTTGACTGTTGTCCAGCCAGAGACCAATGTTGCAATAGAATTTATTGGTGCCATGTCTATTAAGTGAACTAATCCATCTTGAGGACAAGACAGATCTCCCTAGACCTCAGAGAAATCTAGTAACAAACAAGAAAGAACTGCTACCTTTCCGTAGATTAGGATTGACTAAAACAAAAAATATGAGAGAGGTCACTTACCGTTTAATCAAAATTCCTGATGAAGTCCCTTTCATTGCCTTCAACTGTTCACTTCTCCTTGATGCTTTAGAGACCATTCCAACACTTCCCACAACTTCTCCATGATGTCATGAAGGAGATATGCATAGATAGAAACACACAAAGGATCAAAGCATCCAGTATATAGCATAAAAGATAAATGAACTAAATAACTCAACATATATAATGAATTGGATCAATAAACAATCATAAAATATGTGGGCGATCAAGGAATCCCACAAATTATATCAACAAAGACAATTGAGAAATAACAATTGTTTTTATTTAATAAAATGGAGAACATACTTACAACCTTAAAGACTTGATGTCACAATGCTCTTCTAACAATCTCCAACCCTCTCCTTGGATGAATAGCCTCCTAACTGTTGGCATTATGGTACAGGTTTGGAGCTATGGCACAGGTGTTGTCCTTGATGGCAACTCTATCTAGTGATAGATCTCAGTTCAGGCTTTCAGATTGAAGGAGAAGTCTTATACGCAGGTTAATCTAGACAAAGTCACGTATGCACGCGAGTTAGACATTTTGAAGGCGCGTATAATTATACACGCACTTTCATGCAAAGAAAAGCGCGTATATGTTGGAAAACTTACCTTTGGTCCGTGGTAGTTAGTCCTTGGTATTTGAACCTATGGTTTTGGACCATGGTATCTCGTCATAAGAGTTGATCCCAAAGTATTGGGCCCGTGGTATTGCGTTATTGTGGTTTTGGACCATGGTATTGAGAAAGGCCCAATACTATAAAAGAGGAAGGAGATCATTTCGCAAAGCATCTTTGGAATCAATTGAATATCTAATCTGTGCTAGATCTGAAACTTTTGTGATTGGGGTTATGGTGCAGATCTGGATCTGAATGAAGGAGGAACCTAAGCACATAAAGAAGGATAAGATCTATTGATGGGTCATAATCTTTAAAGCTTGAATGATAGTATCTCTATATGATTTTGATTTGTTCTTTGAGGTGCACACTTGATCTATACATCTGATAATATGGGTTATTTAGCATTTGACTATTTGAAAGAGTGAATTATCCTTTATAGATCTATACGCAGGTTAAGTGAAGCAAAGGCGCGTATACACGTAGGTTCAGTAAAGGAAAACTGCGTATACGCAGGTTGCTCCACACACAGGAGCGTATGCACGCAGGTTTTAGGTTTTTTAAGTAGCGTATACATATTTTATTGTGATCTAGCTGCCTCTGTTTGGTTCTGCAGTGTACTGGGTTCAGAATTTTATGGTTACTGTTACTATGTTCTGGGTACAACTGTCAGAGAAGTGTTTATTGTGAATTAGTTTTGTTCGGTGGAAAGGAGATTAGTTGAAGCAGATATCTTGATGATTGATTGATGTTCATGGATCCAGTCTGAAAATTTATGAAACATGGTCCCTGGAAGAAAGAGAAGGTTGTAGCCTTTTGTAGGCCAGCACCTACGTACTAGTATCTTGGCTGGTGCAAGAGGTAAGGGGGTTGTAGCTCCCTTCCAGGAGAAGCTGGAGAATGAGAAAGGGTTGTAGCTCTCTGCAGGTTGCAGCCTGCGTACTAGTAAATGACTGCACCAATACATTGTAAAAGGAAGTTTCTAATTAAAAAGAAGATAGAGACGAATTGCAGCAGGTGGTTTTCACCCACATTGGGTTTCCACCTTATATCTTGTATTCTTGTGTGTGATTGTCCTCTACTCTGTTTTACTGTTTCTAGTTACTGGTTACTTGATTTTGATACACAGATTAATAATCATCATCTGAAAGATAAAGTAAATTATAAGTTTGCATTGTATACGCGGGTTTCCTTCTGCATAGTTGCGTATATACGCGGTTTTAATTAACTGAAGTAGCGTATATCATTTGGATTTAGAAAAGGAATATTTGACCTCATAATACTGATTCACCCCCCCTCTCAGTATTATTTCCAAAAATTGGTATCAGAGCCAGGTTCTTCTGAAGAAGCTTGATCGCTTGAAGGAATATCCATCATCATGAGAAACTATGAGAGAGAAGCATCTATCAGGCCACCAATCTTTGATGGGACAAGCTTCGTATACTGGAAGGTAAGAGTTACTGCCTATCTTCAATCTCTTGGCACAGAAGTCTGGGATATCATAGACATAGGGTATGCTTTTCCATCAGCAACTCCTACAGATCTAGCTAAGAAGAAGAAATATGAAACAAATGCAAAGGCGGTCAATACTCTTCTAAGATGTCTATCTCAATCAGAATTTGTGAAGGTTATGCAGTATAAATCCGCAAAAGAAATATGGGACAAGATTGTTCTAAGCTATGAAGGAGATGATCAGGTAAAACGAGCAAAACTTCAAACCCTTAGGATTCAATATGAAAATCTCAGAATGCACAATGATGAAAGTGTGGCTAACTATTTCCTTCATGTAGATGAGATTATTAATTATATGAAAAACTTGGGTGAAGAAATAAAAGAGGCTGTTGTGGTTGAAAAGGTTCTAAGGTCTTTGTCCCCTAGGTTTGAATCTAAAGTTTCTGCAATAGAAGAAAAGGAGAATCTTCGAAACCTTACCATGTCACAGCGACACGAGATTCTAACTGCTTATGAAATGAGGAAAGGAGGACCATCAGACAGGAGAGAAGCAACTTTCAAAGCTTCAGGCAAAGGAGACTATTATGAGTTAGGACATGCGTCAGAAGAGGAAGAAGAATCAAATTTTGTCAAAAATCTTCAACGAGGTATTGGAAGATTCAGAGGTAAGTTACCTTTCAAATGCTTTGCTTGTGGAAGAGTCAGTCATTATGCTGCCAAGTGTCCTCATAAGGATAAGATTGACAAACGAAAGGAACCTGTTAGATGGAACAAGAAACAGAATGCAACTAAGAAAAGTTACTACACTCATGAAGACAGTGATGGCCTATCAAATAGTGATGAAGATGAACGAGGTAATGATTATAAACTTTTAATGGCTTTCGAAGATGATGATTACATGGATGCTATAGATGTAGATGGTTTTTATGAAGATATTTCTAGACTCAAAACATGTTTAGAATAAAATAATATGATCATTGATACTCTGCAATTCCAACTTGATGAAAAAGAAAAATTTCTTGAGAAGTTAGAATGTGGAATTGTTGGCCTTAGAAAAGAAATTGAGAAAGCAAAGGATCTTAATCTTAAATTCGTTAAAGGATCTGAAACTCTGGATGAGATTATCAATGTACAACGTTCTCCACTAATCAAGACAGGTCTAGGGTATAATGGAGAAGCATCTCAAGCATCCACCTCAAAGAGTTATCTTGATGCAGCAAGGAGGAATGAGAAAAAGCCCAATGGAGATCACCCGGTAAAACAGGGACGAATTACATCAAGAATAAACAAATACTACCAGGTAAATCAGGGGCAATCCATCTTAAGGATGAACAAAAGCTACAACCAGCCATAGGTAAAAACCTCTCAATTTGCTTCAAGAATGGATGACAATAGAAACTACAATCATTTGGCTGGCAGATTTGATAATCGCAGAAGTTTCTTCAATGGCCAATGTTTCTCTTGCCATAACTTTGGTCACAAAGTAGCTCAATGTGTTGCCTATAAGAAAATCATGACTAGAGAAGCTCAAAAACAAAGAAGTATGACTAGGGTTATGAAAAGGACCTATAACAACTTTTCGGCTCTTGAAAATGAAATTGAATGTTCTAATTGTAATAACTTCGGTCATGAAGACTTTGAATGCAGGAGTAGGTTTCGACAGACAAAGGAACAATCCTCAAGCACTAGAACATGGAGAATAAAGGAACCACAACCAGAAAGATGTGGGATAGCTTTTTATGCAGAAGGACAGGAAAATCTATGGTACATCGACAGTGGATGTTCGAAGCATATGACAGGTGATAAAGAAAAACTTGAATCATATAGTGTTTTAGAAAAGGGAAAGAAAGTTTCTTTTGGAAATGATACCCCTGCAGTCATAAAAGGAAGAGGCACTGCTCAGTTGAAAGAAAAGGTCAAAGCTGGAAATGTTTTGTATGTTGATGGCTTGAAGCATAATCTACTGAGTGTCAGTCAGATGTGCGATCAAGGAACTGAGGTAATATTTCGATCAAATGGATGTAGTGTTCGTGATCTTGATACAAGAAAAACAGTGATCAAAGGTAGAAGAACTCCAAATAATTTATACATATTTGAAGAAGGACAACAACAATGCTATTTGAGCAAGGATGATGAACACTGGTTATGGCACTGGAGGTTGGGGCATCTAAGCTTTTCACAAATAAGGAAAGCATGCAAATACCAGGCAGTTCGTGGTCTTCCAGATATCAAAATTCCAGACAACACCATATGAAAATCATGTCAGTTTGGTAAGCAAACCAAAACTAACTTCCCTTAGAAGGAAGTATCAGCCAGCAGGCCTCTTGAACTAGTCGATACAGATGTATGTGGTCCATTTAGGGCAAGGTCACCTCGAGGAGAAGAATACTTTATATTATTCATTGACGACTTCTCCGGGATGGTTTGGTTAGGACTTATGAAGCACAAAGACGAAGCATTTGAAAAATTCAAATCCTTCAAAGCCTTGGCTGAAAACGAATCATATCACAAGATTAAGTGCCTCAGGTCTGACAAAGGTGGGGAGTTTACCTCAAATAAATTTTTCGATTTCTGTGAAGAA
Organism: Pinus tabuliformis; assembly: GCA_031772625.1. Classification (NCBI taxonomy): domain Eukaryota; kingdom Viridiplantae; phylum Streptophyta; class Pinopsida; order Pinales; family Pinaceae; genus Pinus; species Pinus tabuliformis. The sequence continues at coordinate 914,024,218 of CM062813.1, read as the reverse complement.
CATGGAATAAGAAGGGAATTCTCTACAGCTAGGACTCCTCAGCAAAATGGAGTGGTGGAAAGGATGAACAGAACGGTCCAAGAAATGGCTCGTGCTATGCTTGATGAGTCTAGAACTCCTGCAACCTTCTGGGGTGAAGCTGCATTTTCTGCGGTTGTTATTCTCAACAAAACAAATGTCCGAGTGAACAACACTCAAACTCCTCATGAGTTCTGGTATGGTGAGACTCCTTCGGTAAAGCATTTCAAAATTTTTGGAAGCAAATTCTATATTAAGAATAATGATGAACAGCTTGGCAAACTTGAACCTAGAGCAGATGAAGGCATTCTCCTTGGTTATTCTCCCCATAGCAAAGCATATAAGTGTTACAATAAAAGACTTGGAAGAATTGTTGATAGCATTGATGTAGTGGTTGATGAAAAAGGATACATTCCTAGGCAAGTAAATTATGAAAATATCGAAGAGGATGAAGACTACTCTCCAAATCAGACTGATGATGAAGAAGACCCTCAAGAAGCACTAGAGGAATAGATAAGGATAGAAGAGAAGACTCCATCCAGGTATGTTCAAAAGAATCATCCAGAATCTCAAATCTTGGGGCAAAAGGAGGTAGGCGTACAAACAAGAAGAAAAATTGTAGAAGCTTCAAGCTATTTGGCATTACTCTCCTCCACTGAACCAAAGAATGTAAGAGAGGCATGCAAAGATGAATGTTGGGTCAAGGCAATGGATGAAGAACTTGAGCACATCGAAAAGAACAACACTTGGGAGTTGGTTCCTAGACCAAAAGATAAGAATGTCATAGGGACAAAATGGGTCTTCAAAAATAAGTTGAATGAAAATGGGGAAGTAATTAGAAATAAGGCCAGACTTGTTTGTAAAGGGTATGCCCAACAAGAAGGAATAGACTTTGAAGAAACTTTTTCTCCTGTTGCAAGACTTGAGGCCATCCGAATGTTCCTTGCTCTCTCAAGCTTTCGGAAGTTCAAAGTATTTCAAATGGACGTGAAATCAGCCTTTCTGAATGGAGACTTAGAAGAAGAAGTACACATTGAGCAGCCAGATGGTTTCATTCTTGGGAATGACCCAAATCTTGTATGCAGACTAAAAAAGGCTCTCTATGGTCTTAAATAGGCTCTAAGGGCTTGGTACTACCGTTTGGACAAATATCTTCATCAACAAGGTTTTTCAAAAGGGTCAGCAGATAGCAATCTTTATATAAAAATTGAAAATGACAAATTGCTAATACTTGTTGTGTATGTAGATGATATTATCTTTGGCAGCAATGAAGAAGCTATGAGTCAAAGCTTTGCCTTGGTGATGCAGAAAGAATTCGAAATGTCCTTGCTTGGAGAACTAACATATTTTCTTGGATTGCAAATCCAACAAAATGAAGACGGTGTCTTTTTGTCTCAAACCAAGTATGTCAAGCAGATCTTGAAGAAATATGGCATGGAAGATGCAAAACCTGTATGGACCCCCATGGTTACAGGATGCAGCCTCAGTGAAAATGATGAATCAGCAGCAGTGCATCAGCCAACCTATAGATCTATGATTGGAGGTCTACTTTATTTGATAGGTACCCATCCAGACATCATGCATGTAGTGGGATAGTTGGTAGATTTCATGCAAATCCAAAGAAAACTCATCTTCAGGCAGTGAAGAGAATTTTCAAGTATCTTGAAGGAACTCAAAACTATGGCTTATGGTATCCTAGAAATACAGATCTCACTCTTCGTGCTTATACAGATGCAGATTGGGCAGGAACCGTGGACGACAGGAAGAGCACAAGTGGTGGTGCATTCTTTATGGGTTCCAGATTAGTATCTTGGTTCAGCAAGAAACAGAGTTCAATTGCTTTATCTACAGCTGAAGCGGAATATGTGGTTGCTGCATCTTGCTGCACTCAACTTCTTTGGATGATGCAAACCTTGCAGGACTTTCAAATCACTTGTACACCACCTATCTCAATCTTATGTGATAATACAAATGCAGTCAGCATTTCAAAGAACCTAGTAATGTATTCAAAGACCAAGCACATACCGATCAAGTATCACTTTCTCCGGGAACAAGTGTTGGAACAAAAGGTCAAATTGGAGTATGTTCCTTCTAAGGAACAAGTTGCTGATATTCTCACTAAACCACTGCCCAGGGAAACTTTTGAATACCTCAGACATAAGCTGGGGGTAATTGATGTATCATCTTGCTGTTAAATCTTGTCTGTTTCAGAGAAAAATGGGTGTACGGGAGTTGCCTGAGGAGGATCCGTGTACATATGCCGGTTGGTGCAGAGACAGTCGCGTATATGGAAGTTTGATGGATATCAGTAGGGACAAGCTCTGGTTGAAGATATTCTGATATGGGTCTGACAAAGACCATCCAGCATAGGCTCAGGGGGAGCAGATAAACTTCTAATGATGCATTATTGGCATTATCTTAGAAGCTTTTGGTTCTTGTTCACAGCTGTTGTTGGTTTCAGGTGGAACAAAGGCAGAGGGAGAACAGAAGGAAATCATGGTTGCAGATCTGAATGGTGATTGACAAATGCTGCTGCTATCAGTTATTGGTGTCTTTCATAAGTATTGCTCTAGATATTTCGTCTCTATGTCATGTATCTATTTTATGGTGTCAAGGTCATGTAATGGCCTATCTTGGTTTCCCCACTATGCCTGGGATGAAGATGTAATGTATTTGGTTGTCATATGTATATTTCTTGATGATCCCCACTTGGTTGGGTGATGGATGTATGTAATGAGTCTTTTGGTGATAGGAAGGTCTTTTATGTTGTATAAGTCTTGGTTCTTCTTGAAGAACATCTTTTTGCAGATCTTGCCTACAATCAGGGGGAGCATGGTCAGCACCTCTATCTGGTGATAGATCTCAGTTCAGGCTTTCAGATTGAAGGAAAAGTCTTATACGTAGGTTAATCTAGACAAAGTCACGTATGCACGTGGGTTAGACATTTCGAAGTCGCGTATGCGTATACACGCACTTTCATGCAAAGAAAAGCGCGTATATGTTGGAAAACTTAGCTTTGGTCCATGGTAGTTAGTCCTTGGTATTTGAACCTATGGTTTTGGACCATGGTATCTCGTCAGAAGAGTTGATCCCAAAGTATTGGGCCCGTGGTATTGTGTTATTGTGGTTTTGGACCATGGTATTGAGAAAGGCCCAAGACTATAAAAGAGGAAGGAGATCATTTGGCAAAGCATCTTTGGAATCAATTGAATATCTAACATGTGCTAGATCTGAAACTTTTGTGATTGGGGTTATGGTGAAGATCTAGATCTGAATGAAGGAGGAACCTAAGCGCATAAAGAAGGATAAGATCTATTGATGGGTCATAATCTTTAAAGCTTGAATGATAGTATCTCTGTATGATTTTGATCTGTTCTATGAGGCGCACACTTGATCTATAAATCTGATAATCTGGGTTATTTAGCATTTGACTATTTGAAAGAGTGAATTAACCTTTATAGATCTGTACACAGGTTAAGTGAAGCAAAGGCGCATATACACGCAGGTTCAGTAAAGGAAAACTGCGTATATGCAGGTTGCTCCACACACAGGAGCGTATGCATGTAGGTTTCAGGTTGTTTAAGTAGCGTATACATATTTTATTGTGATATAACTGCCTTTGTTTGGTTCTGCAGTGTTCTGGGTTCAGAATTTTATGGTTACTGTTATTATGTTCTGGGTACAGCTGTCAGAGAAGTGTTTATTGTGAATTAGTTTTGTTCGGTGGAAAGGATATTAGTTGAAGTAGATATCTTGATGATTGATTGATGTTCATGGATCCAGTCTAAAAATTTATGAAACGTGGTCCCTGGAAGAAAGAGAAGGTTGTAGCCTTCTGTAGGCCAGCACCTACGTACTAGTATCTTGGCTAGTGCAAGAGCTAAGGGGGTTGTAGCGCCCTTCTAGGAGAAGCTGGAGGACGAGAGAGGGTTGTAGCTCTCTATAGGTTGCAGCCTGTGTACTGGTAAAGGACTGCACCAGTACATTGTAAAAGGAAGTTTCTAATTAAAAAGAAGATAGAGACAAATTGCAGTAGGTGGTTTTCACCCACATTGGGTTTCCACCTTATATCTTGTGTTCTTGTGTGTGATTGTCCTCTGCTCTGTTTTACTGTTTTTGGTTACTGGTTACTTGATTCTGATACACAGATTAATAATCATTATCTAAAAGATAAAGTAAATTATAAGTTTGCATTGTATACGCAGGTTTCCTTCTACATAGTTGCATATATACGCGGTTATAATTAACTGAAGTAGTGTATATCATATTTAGAAAAGGAATATTTGACCTGATAAGACTGATTCACACCCCCCCCCTCTCAGTATTATTTCCAACAATTGGTATCAAAGCCAGGTTCTTCTGAAGAAGCTTGATCACTTGAAGGAAGATCCATCATCATGAGCAACTACGAGAGAGAAGCATCTATCAGGCCACCAATCTTTGACGGGACAAACTTCGTATATTGGAAGGTAAGAGTTACTGCCTATCTTCAATCTCTTGGCACAGAAGTTTGGGATGTCATAGAAACAGGGTATGCTTTTCCATCAGCAACTCCTACAGATCCAGCTGAGAAGAAGAAATATGAAACAAATGCAAAGGCGGTAAATACTCTTCTAGGATGTCTATCTAAATCAAAATTTGTGAAGGTTATGCAGTATAAATCTACAAAAGAAATATGGCACAAGATTGTTCTGAGCTATGAAGGAGATGATCAGGTAAAATGAGCAAAACTTCAAACCCTTAGGATTCAATATGAAAATCTCAGAATGCACAATGATGAAAGTGTGGCTAACTATTTCCTTCGTGTAGATGAGATTGTTAATTGTATGAAAAAATTGGGTGAAGAAATAAAAGAGGTTGTTGTGGTTGAAAAAGTTCTAAGATCTTTGTCCCCTAGGTTTGAATCTAAAGTTTCCGCAATAGAAGAAAAGGAGAATCTTCAAAACCTTACCATGTCACAGCTACACGGGATTCTAACTGCTTATGAAATGAGGAAAGGAGGACCATCAGACAGGAGAGAAGCAACTTTCAAAGCTTCAGGCAAAGGAAACTATTATGAGTTAGGACATGCGTCAGAAGAGGAATAAGAATCAAATTTTGTCAAAAATATTCAACGAGGTACTGGAAGATTTAGAGGTAAGTTACCTTTCAAATTCTTTGCTTGTGGAAGAGTCAGTCATGATGCTGCCAAGTGTCCTCATAAGGATAAGATTGAAAAAGGAAAGGAACCTGTTAGATGGAACAAGAAACAGAATGCAACTAAGAAAAGTTACTACACTCATGAAGACAGTGATGGCCTATCAAATAGTGACGAAGATGAACGAGGTAATGATTATAAACTTTTAATGGCTTTCGAAGATGATGATTACATGGATTCTATAGATATAGATGGTTTTTATGAAGACATTTCTGGACTCAAAACATGTTTAGAAGAAAAGAATATGATCATTGATACTCTACAATTCCAACTTGATGAAAAAGAAAAATTTCTTGAGAAGTTAGAATGTGAAATTGTTGGCCTTAGAAAAGAAATTGAGAAAACAAAGGCTCTTAATCTTAAATTCATTAAAGGATCTAAAACTCTGGATGAGATTATCAATGTACAACGTTCTCCACTAATCAAGACAGGTCTGGGGTATAATGGAGAAGCATCTCAAGCATCCACCTCAAAGAGTGATCTTGATGCAGCAAGGAGGAATGAGAAAAAGCCCAATGGAGATCACCAGGTAAACCAGGGACGAATTACATCAAGAATAAACAAAGACTACCAGGTAAATCAGGGGCAATCCATCTTAAGGATGAACAAAAGCTACAACCAGCCACAGGTAAAAACCTCTCAATTTGCTTCAAGAATGGATGACAATAGAAACTACAATCATTTGGCTGGTAGATTTGATAATCGCAGAAGTTTCTTCAATGGCCAATGTTTCTCTTGCCATAACTTTGGTCACAAAGCAGCTCAATGTGTTGCCTATAAGACAATCATGACTAGAGAAGCTCAAAAACAAAGAAGTGTGACTGGGATTACGAAAAGGACCTATAACAACTTTTCGGCTCTTGAAAATGAAATTGAATGTTCTGTTTGTAATAACTTCGGTCATGAAGACTCTGAATGCAAGAGCAGGTTTCGGCAAACAAAGGAACAAGCCTCAAGCACTAGAACATGGAGAATAAAGGAACCACAACCAGAAAGATGTGGGATAGCTTTTTATGCAGAAGGACAGAAAAATCTATTGTACATCGACAGTGGATGTTCGAAGCATATGACAGGTGATAAAGAAAAACTTGAATCATATAGTGTTTTAGAAAAGGGAAAGAAAGTTTCTTTTGGAAATGATACCCCTGCAGTCATAAAAAGAAGAGGCACTACTCAGTTGAAAGAAAAGGTCAAAGCTGGAAATGTTTTGTATGTTGATGGCTTGAAGCATAATCTACTAAATGTCAATTAGATGTGCGATCAAGGAACCGAGGTAATATTTCGATCAAATGGATGTAGTGTTCGTGATCTTGATACAAGAAAAACAGTGATCAAAGGTAGAAGAACTCCAAATAATTTATACATATTTGAAGAAGGACAACAACAATGCTATTTGAGCAAGGATGATGAACACTGGGTATGGCACCGGAGGTTGGGGCATCTAAGCTTTTCACAAATAAGGAAAGCATGAAAATACCAAGTAGTTTGTGGTCTTCCAGATATCAAAATTCCAGAGAACACCATATTCAAATCATGTCAGTTTGGTAAGCAAACCAGAACTAACTTCCCTGAGAAGGAAGGATCAGCCAGCAGGCCTCTTGAACTAGTCCATACAGGTGTATGTGGTCCATTTAGGACAAGGTCACCTTGTGGAGAAGAATACTTTATATTATTCATTGACGACTTCTCCAGGATGATTTGCTTAGGACTTATGAAGCACAAAGACAAAGCATTCAAAAAATTCAAAACCTTCAAAGCCTTGGCTGAAAACAAATTAGATCACAAGATTAAGTGCCTCAGGTCCGACAGAGGTGGGGAGTTTACCTCAAATGAATTTTTCGATTTCTGTGAAGAACATGGAATAAGAAGGGAATTATCTACAACTAGGACTCCTCAGCAAAATGGAGTGGTGGAAAGGATGAACAGAACGGTCCAACAAATGGCTTGTGTTATGCTTGATGAGTCTGGAACTCCTGCAACCTTCTGGGGTGAAGCTGCATTTGCTGCGGTTGTTATTCTCAACAAAACAAATGTCCGAGTGCACAACACTCAAACTCCTCATGACCTCTCGTATGGTGAGACTCCTTCGGTAAAGCATTTCAGAATTTTTGGAAGCAAATGCTATATTAAGAATAATGATGAACAACTTGGCAAACTTGAATCTAGAGGAGATGAAGGCATTCTCCTTGGTTATTCTCGCCACAGCAAAGCATATAAGTGTTACAATAAAATACTTGGAAGAATTGTTGACAGCATTGATGTAGTGGTTGATGAAAAAGGATACATTCCTAGGCAAGTAAATTATGAAAATATCGAAGAGGATGAAGAGGATGAAGAAGAACCTCAAGAAGCACCAGAGGAACAGATAAGGATAGAAGAGAAGACTCCATCCAGGTATGTTTAAAAGAATCATCCAGAATCTCAAATCTTGGGGCAAAAGGAGGCAGGCGTACAAACAAGAAGAACAATTACAGAAGCTTCAAGCTATTTGGCATTACTCTCCTCCACTGAACCACAAAATGTAAGAGAGGCATGCAAAGATGAATGTTGGGTCAAGGCAATGGATGAAGAACTTGAACAGATCGAAAAGAAAAACACTTGGGAGTTGGTTCCCAGACCAAAAGATAAGAATGTCATAGGGACAAAATGGGTCTTCAAAAATAAGTTGAATGAAAATGTGGAAGTAATTAGAAACAAGGCCAGACTTGTTTGTAAAGGGTATGCTCAACAAGAAGGAATAGACTTTGAAGAAACTTTTGCTCCTGTTGCAAGACTTAAGGCCATCCGAATGTTCCTTGCTCTCTCAAGCTTTTGGAAGTTCAAAGTATTTCAAATGGACGTGAAATCAGCCTTTCTGAATGGAGACTTAGAAGAAGAAGTATACATTGAGCAGCCAGATGGTTTCATTCTTGGGAATGACCCAAATCTTGTATGTAGACTAAAAAAGGCTCTCTATGGTCTTAAACAGGCTCCAAGGGCTTGGTACTACCATTTGGACAAATATCTTCACCAACAAGGTTTTTCAAAAGGATCAGCAGATAGCAATCTTTATATAAAAATTGAAAATGACAAGTTGCTAATACTTGTTGTGTATGTAGATGATATTATCTTTGGCAGCAATGAAGAAGCTATGAGTCAAAGCTTTGCCTTGGTGATGCAGAAAGAATTCGAAATGTCCTTACTTGGAGAACTGACATATTTTCTTAGATTGCAAATCCAACAAAATGAAGACGGTATCTTTTTGTCTCAAACCAAGTATGTCAAGCAGATGTTGAATAAATATGGCATGGAAGATGCAAATCTAATATGTACCCCCATGGTTACAGGATGCAGCCTCAGTGAAAATGATGAATCAGCAGCAGTGCATCAGCCAACCTATATATCTATGATTGGAAGTCTACTTTATTTAATAGGTACCCAACCAGACATCATGCATGCAGTGGGAATAGGTGGTAGATTTCAGGCAAATCCAAAGAAAACTCATCTTCAGACAATGAAGAGAATTTTCAAGTATCTTCAAGGAACTCAAAACTATGGCTTATGGTATCCTAGAAATACAGATCTCACTCTTCATGCTTATACAGATGCAGATTGGGCAGGAACCGTGGACGACAGGAAGAGCACAAGTGGTGGTGCATTCTTTATGGGTTCCAGATTAGTATCTTGGTTCAGCAAGAAACAAAGTTTGATTGCTTTATCTACAGCTGAAGCGGAATATGTGGCTATTGCATCTTGCTGCACTCAACTTCTTTGGATGATGCAAACCTTGCAGGACTTTCAAATAACTTGTACACCACCTATCTCCATCTTATGTGATAATACAAGTGCAATCAGCATTTCAAAGAACCCAGTCATGCATTCAAAGACCAAGCACATACCGATCAAGTATCACTTTCTCCGGGAACAAGTGTTGGAACAAAAGGTCAAATTGGAGTATGTTCCTTCTAAGGAACAAGTTGCTGATATTCTCACTAAACCACTGCCCAGGGAAAATTTTGAATACCTCAGACAAAAGCTAGGGGTAATTGATGCATCATCTTGCTGTTAAATCTTGTCTGTTTCAGAGAAAAATGGGTGTACGCGAGTTGCCTGAGGAGGATCCGGGTACATACGCCGGTTGGTGCAGAGACAGTCGCGTATATGGAAGTTTGATGGATATCAGTAGGGATAGGCTTTGGTTGAAGATTTTCTGATATGGGTCTGACAGAGACCATCCAGCGCAGGTTCAGGGGGAGCGGATAAACTTCTAATGATGCATTGTTGGCATTATCTTAGAAGCTTTTGGTTCTTGTTCACAGCTGTTGTTGGTTTCAGGTGGAACAAAGGCAGAGGGAGAACAGAAGGAAATCATGGTTGCTGATCTGAATGGTGATTGACAGATGCTGCTGCTATCAGTTATTGGTGTCTTTCATAAGTATTGCTCTAGATATTTCGTCTCTATGTCATGTATCTCTTTTATGGTGTCAAGGTCATGTAACGGCCTATCTTGGTTTCCCCACTATGCTTGGGATGAAGATGTAATGTATTTGGTTGTCATATGTATATTTCTTGATGATCCCCACTTGGTTGGGTGATGGATGTATGTAATGAGTCTTTTGGTGATAGGAAGGTCTTTTATGTTGTATAAGTCTTGGTTCTTCTTGAAGAACATCTTTTTGTAGATCTTGCCTACAGTGAGGGGGAGCATGGTCAGCACCTCTATCTGGTGATAGATCTCAGTTTAGGCTTTCAGATTGAAGGAAAAGACTTATACGCAGGTTAATCTAGACAAAGTCGCGTATGCACGTGGGTTAGAAATTTCGAAGGCGCGTATGCGTATACATGCACTTTCATGCAAAGAAAAGTGCGTATATGTTGGAAAAATTACCTTTGGTCCGTGGTAGTTAGTCCTTGGTCTTTGAACCTATGGTTTCGGACCATGGTATCTCGTAAGAAGAGTTGATCCCAAAGTATTGGGCCCATGGTATTGTGTTATTGTGGTTTTGGACCATGGTATTGAGAAAGCCCCAAGACTATAAAAGAGGAAGGAGATCTTTTGGCAAAGCATCTTTGGAATCAATTGAATATCTAATGTGTGCTAGATCTGAAACTTTTGTGATTGGGGTTATGGTGCAGATCTGGATCTAAATGAAGGAGGAACCTAAGCGCTTAAAGAAGGATAAGATCTATTGATGGGTCATAATCTTTAGAGCTTGAATGATAGTATCTTTGTATGATTTTGATCTGTTTTGTGAGGCGCACAGTTGATCTATAAATCTGATATTCTGGGTTATTCAGCATTTGACTGTTTGAAAGAGTGAATTATCCTTTATAGATCTGTACACAAGTTAAGTGAAGCAAAGGCGCGTATACACGTAGGTTCAGTAAAGGAAAACTACGTATACGCAGGTTGCTCCACACACAGGAGCGTATGCATGCAGGTTTCAGGTTGTTTAAGTAGCGTATACATATTTTATTGTGATCTAGCTGCCTCTGTTTGCTTCTGCAGTGTTCTGCGTTCAGAATGTAATGGTTACTGTTACTATGTTCTGGGTACAGCTGTCAGAGAAGTGTTTATTGTGAATTAGTTTTGTTCGGTGGAAAGGAGATTAGTTGAAGCAAATATCTTGATGATTGATTGATGTTCATGGATCTAGTCTGAAAATTTATGAAACATGGTCCCTGGAAGAAAGAGAAGGTTGTAGCCTTCTGTAGGCCAGCACCTACGTACTAGTATCTTGGCTAGTGCAAGAGCTATGGGGGTTGTAGCTCCCTTCCAGGAGAAGCTGGAGAACGAGAGAGGGTTGTAGCTCTCTGTAGGTTGCAGCCTGCGTACTGGTAAAGGACTGCACCAATACATTGTAAAAGGAAGTTTCTAATTAAGAAGAAGATAGAGAAGAATTGCAGCAGGTGGTTTTCACCCACATTGGGTTTCCACCTTATATCATGTGTTCTTGTGTGTGATTGTCCTCTACTCATTTTTACTGTTTCTGGTTACTGGTTACTTGATTCTGATACATAGATTAATAATCATCATCTGAAAGATAAAGTAAATTATAAGTTTGCATTGTATACGCGGGTTTCCTTCTACATAGTTGCGTATATACGGAGTTTTAATTAACTGAAGTAGTGTATATCATCTGGATTTAGAAAAGGAATATTTGACTTGATAATACTGATTCACCCCCCCCCCCCCCCTAGTATTATTTCCAACACTAACCTTATTTCTGCAGCATAAGCCCACTTCCAACAATCCTCGTCAATCCTCAGACCTATTTTAACTTTATAGGCCAAGAGGGGAAAGTTTGGGAAACATTTACTAAGGGGTAAGATCCAAAAATGGTGGGATAGGGGTTCCATAAAGAGAGGGATCTAGCTCGATGATGGGAGGGATCAGGGCTAAATAAACATCCATTTAAAGTTTGTTAGTTTGGAAATATTCGACCAACAATGCTTCTAGACTTTACTTTTTATTTTTACATACGTTAATTGATGTGTGCAGACCACACTCTAAGACAAAGCACACTTATGAAAAATTTCTAATGGACTGTTTTATGTATGTGCAGAAATTGACTAGGGAACTATGCAAGAAGCCAAAAATAGTTTTTAAGGCTTGGGATCTGGGAATTTCATTCTCTTTGATAATTTGTATTATATCCTTGCAAGGGGATGCTTTGGAACACATTAATGGATAGTGAAAAATCGAAACCGATAATCATTTCCCTAATGACGAAAAATGACATGTAATAGATTCCCCCTGTTAGAGCCTGGATCTACCTCAGGCTGAAGGAAGGCAAGTCTATGGTAACATCAAACCACGCTTAACATGGTAGCTAGCCCTACCAAGTCAGGAGAGGGCTCTCTCCTTGTCACTCTCAATTAGGATATTGTTAATTAAGTCTTGAGATGACTGAATTTAATGTAGATTTTAGGCTAGGTATAGTAGCTCAGGGTTTCTGGTTTGATTTTTAGGTTTTGGTTGCTGGATCAATTGGAGAAGGTAGATTGGGTTTGGGAAATCAACTCAGGGATACAGTCATGTTCTGTGGAGCAAGATAGATAAGGGTTTATGTACTAGAAATGGATTAAGATGGTAGATTAAGATAGTTGAGGAGTTGAGGAGGGCATAAAGAAACTATGAATCCTCTTCAAACTGTTGAAAACATAAAAAACCAAATGCATTCCCAAGACCAAGCACTGTTATTAGTGTATTTTGTCTATCTATATTGATTCATTTAGTCTTACAAGAGAAAGATGGATTTGGATACATATAAAACATAAGAAAAGCTCATTACAAAGAAGAAATAATACATAAACTCACTGTCACAAGAATCCCACAAAAATAGCTGTGAAACTTGGTTTTATTCCTTGCCAAACTGCTGATACAAATGTTCAATGAGTGCCACCACTTCCACCAAAGTCCAACCTTTACAAATGACTGAAAAAACACATGATATAGACACCCAAACCACCTGTGCTATCTATCAGGGGTCGAATCCAAGAGATAAGGGATTGTTTCAACCATATCTAAACTAGGAACAAGAAAATAGGCAGTGGAATAGCTTGCCTCTAAAACCAAGGAAACCGATACATTCAATTCAAAACCACTTTTGATTTGATGTATCTACCCCATCAAGTGTTTTCCATTAATATTTACATCATATTACATCATTTACCATGTAAAATTTAGCAAGAAAAGAAGAAGAAGTCAACTGCTGAAGAAACTAGGCGAAATTTGACTTTTAGGGAAAATTGACAAAAATTTCAATGATGCGCAGCGCCCTGAGCCTGATGCGTAGTGCCACTTTAGGGAAGCTTTTTGAGGCCTTATGCTCATCCAAGTCAGGCCCAAGATTGCTTTTTGGAAAGCTCAACCTATCTAGTTGCTGGAACATCTTTAATTTCCTGATTTGGAGTTGATTTGCCCCTTCAAAAATCAAGTCTCCCAAGACTGCTTCCTGTGGGTCCAAAAAGTGGCAGAGAGGGCATTTTTTGAGTGATTTTTGCCCTTTTGGTGCCCAAGATCTCCTTGAAATTTGATGAAATTTTCTGGGTTTGGTTTTCCTTCATGTTGAATCCAAAACTACAAGCCATTTGGAAAAAGAGTGAGCCAATCCAATGTGCAGTGCTGATGGCGTTGCACATCCACCGAAATTTCCTGTGTTCCCTAATTCAAAAAAAGCAAAATTTACAAAATTTTTCCAAAATCTACCCAGTTTTGGCTCAAATGTACTTCATTGGTTACTCTTTTTGGCAAGTGTAACATCAGCCAAGATCTCAAGTTTTTCACCCCTCTTTTTGCTTCTTAAGGCCCTCCTTAGTCTTGCCTTAAGGTGCTTAACTCTCATGTTACCTATCCTATTTTGGGTCAAGTAATGCTAGGCCATATGCCTAAGCATATTTTTGTCTCTGTTGACTTTCTTTAGAAGGCCCTCAAGGTGGATATTTACCCTCTCAAACCATATTTCTCTCTCATTAACCACTTCTTGTTCAGCTGGAGTCAAGGGAACCAGATGCTTCTCTACCATTTCACAAAAATCAAAACGTGACTGATGTCTGAAGCGTGAGGTGGTTAATGGGCAAGCAAGCAGTTCACTCATATTGATGGGCTCCTCCTTGATAATCTACTACCTTCTTGAGGCTTTCTCTGCTGCAAATTCCTCTCTCTAGAGCTATCACTTAGGGTGTCCTCCTCAAAATCATGCTCCATGCCCCTCTCCATGCTTGTCTCTTTGGGATGGTTTGATGAATGATGGATAATAGATGGGAGAAAAAAGATGAGTATGAAGAAATTTGTAAATGGAAAAATAGCAATGAGATGAGGTAGGGGAGTGAGAGGGGTGGATTAGGGAGCTAGAGTTTTGATGTATGAGGGACTTAGGGTTTGATAAAGGGGACTAGTTTCTTAGGGAAAATAGGGAAAGGGAAAATAGAATCAAGGGGTAGTTTTAGTGCAATGAAGTTGGGAAAATGGACAAGGGATTGTGGTTTTGCAATGATATGAAATAGAGTATAGAGGAAAGCTAGCATTTGACCTTTAGGAAGCAAAAATCATGAACGAAACATGGAAAACCCTACTTAAGCTTAGGATATATGAACACTTACTTGTTAGGAGGTGAATGTAGCAAAATAATTGATAGAGGATGATTTTGGGTGAATTGGAACCTTGGCAGCTCAATGTGTAGCGTGCTGATCCCAATGCACAGTGCCTCCCTGATGCGCAGTGCCAGTGTATTTTAATGAAGGAGAAAAGTGACTGATGCACAATGCCCTTCTAATGCACAACGTCGAGCTCCCAACGCGCAGTGCCAAATTCAGGGCGAGATTTTAATGCCTTCCTGATGTCCAAATTGGGTGTGTAATAGCTCCTTAGAAAACGTGTCGAGTCTACTTTCTAGAACATCTTGAATTTTTCGATTTGGAGTTCATTTCCCCTGTCAAAAGTCAAATCGCCCAAGACTGGTCAAAATGTGCAGAATGAGGTTGCTTAAATGCAGAGTGCTGTTGCAGTCAACTTTTGAAGGTCTTCCTCAACTCCAAATTGAACTCATGATAGCTCATTGGAAATCTCTCTCTATATAGATATCATTTAAATCATCAAGCAAGTCATTTGAACATCCCAGCTAGGTGAAATCTTGATTTTCCCAAGGTCACTCCAGAAGTGCATCAATCCTCCTGAGGCCAATGATGTTTTCAACATTTATCCCAAACCATGAAAACTGTGTAAAAACTGAAGGATATTTTCTTCTTGGGTCAATGATGGACAAAAACCTCTCTCACTTTTCTCAAATTAATCTTCTCTTTCTCAGAAACATCATTTGAATAAAACCTATCCCAATGTGTGGAACAGGGGATTTGTGGAAATGCAGGGAAACGAAGGGGATAAGTGGCTTATAAATTCTTGAGAAAATTTTAGGAAGTAGGGAGCGATGTTAGGAATTAGGGGAAAGTCGAATTTCAAATATTGACAGAGGGGAAGGGGTCGAAAAGGGCAAAACATAGGCCTAGCCTAGAAAATTGTCAAATTGTAGCAATAAACTAGGGTTTGTGGGAAATGATGAATCTGAGGGATATGAGTGATGGGAAGAATTTAAGAAGGTATATTAAGGATAGGGTAAGGTGTATGAGCATCAGGATACAAGTTTTGTTGATTATTTGACCATCCAAGAAAAATTACCTTCAAAACCCTAGGAGAGGGAAATGAGGCTTACCCAAGTACAACTGAAGCATGAACAAGGTGTAAAATGACTCATTGGAACCTGAATGGTGACATGGACCAATACTTGGAAGACTTTGGGAGGAGTGAAAACAACCCTAGACCTAATACCTAGTAACCAAATTTGACTTTGACACCCTAAGACCACTTTGTAAGAGCATATTTGATCACTGATGGAAGGCTCCAAAGGCTGACACTAACATTGGCTCCATTGGGGATGGTAGCTCCTTGGAGGTGCCAAGAACACCGTAGACCAAGTAGCCTTATCTATTGGGCAAGGAGTAAAAAACACAAACTGAAATGGATGACTGAAAATTGACGACTAATAGACACAAATTGACTTGAAACTAACTCAATACTAAAACACAACTGAAAAGATAGAAAATATGCTCAAAATGGATCTTATTCAATAAAACCTACTCTAACTGTTCCATTCATCACCTAATCATGTGAAATGAAACAACCAATGCAATCAAGTAAGCATTCTAGCTGTTGTTTGAGTTCTCCACAAGTGCTTGCGTATGAACAACAAGAGAGAACTACTGAAAGGAAACTCCCATGAAAATTTGTAAATAGATCCATTGAATAATATGGATTCTCTATATGACTCCAAAAATACTGCATAAGGATATTGAAATTCATGTGCACTGGGACTTAGCTCATCTGATGGATTACTGTTCTCCTCCTCATACCATGAATGCAAAATTTCGTCTAAGCTTTGTGACGAGACTCCTACTAAAAATGACAAAGAAACCGGTTACCGGATCAATTTTGTATCAATACTTGTTTCAATATCACAGTTAGCTACTGTAGAAGGACATTGACTGCAGACATCATCCAACACATTAGCTATTGGATCGTGAAAAACTTGAAAAGACTTTTGCAACACATTTTCAATTGGTTCCAATGAGATTGCATGGTTTTCTACAGGCTGCTCATTTGAATATATACTATGAAAATGACCCTTCAAAAACGGAAATGATTCAAAAAAATGGCACGGAATCATCTTGCATCATTTGATCATATGTTCCAGCTTTGAAGTCTTCATCTGCAACCTGACATTCAATGGCATTCGAGGACTACAAATCTAGATATGAGAAGTCTTGAACAAGGATTTCATTGTCCTCAAGATGTTTCAGATCAAAACTTATCGACAGTTGATTTCTGATTACATGAAAGTTGTCTCTGATGATCTGAAACGAAGCAAAACAAAAAGGCAAAGATCCTTCACTTACTTCAAAATTTGTTGCACTTTCCTCCTCACTTCCATAGTTGATATGCATCAGTTGATCACTCTATTCGAGCTGCTTAAAGTGAACTTCCTCATTCCACAAACCAGCTACTAATTTATCTGCAAAACTAGCTTCTATTTGGAGGACATAATAATCATCATATTGATCAAACTAAGGAAAATCATCAGTATAAAAAACATCATCAAGCATACATGTCATATCAATAGATCTCTCTTCTCCAATATGATCTATAAAACAATCATTATCAGATCTATGACAAGTGGGATAAGAAAGAAATTGTTTTGGATCAACAACTTGTTCCTCTTCAATCAGTGAGCCATGGTTTTGAACATCATACTCATTCCTTGTGGTGATCTTTTGCATCATCTCTTCCACGACACTTACCTAGATGTCGAGCTTTACCTCTAAACATGTTGATTCCTCTCGATCTATGTTATTCATCTCTTCTTCCTTCAACTTTTCCCTTCTGATTAGCAAATTAGCCTCTACATCTACTACATAGTTTTTCATCTCTTCAAGTGTTGCAAGGTTCCTTTCTCTCAGCTGAAACTCCATTTCCGAATCAAAGGCATCTGGGTAGTGTAAGAGAGCGGATCCAGGAGGAGGTCTTATATTAACCGGCATCGAAAAATAGACTTGGTTAAACCTGGCAGAAAACTATTGTACTGTCTCCCCTGGCAATCTTTTCAGCTGGTTATACTTTTCTCTAATCAAGAAAGGGTTTTCTCTAACCACCCACTTGTCGAGAAAAACTTTGACGAACTGCTGGAAATCTGAGATGCTCACATCAGGCAGGGTTTTGAACCAACTCTTGACTTTGCCTTGCAAATAAAGAGCAAAAAGCCTAACACTGACATCCTCTTCATCAACTTCAAAAAGGTCAAGAAAAGACTCAAAATTCAGTACATGTCTCTCTGTAGTGATGTTGTCAAATTCACGATCAAATCTTGGTAGATATAGGTAATGATTTTTAGGGAAAACATGTGATAGAGGAGGTAAAATTAGAGGTTTGTATCGATTTAGAATTTTAAAAGGTATAGGAATATGTACTGAAGGTGTAGAATTAGTCTTTGTCTCTTGAGGGTCATCACTTTGAAGACAATCATCATGAGATTCAGAAGAAGGGTCTTGATCAAGATCAAAGGCATGTGAATATTTCACACTTTTCAAAGTGAAGGAATCAAATGCAGGTCTAGGATCTTTCCTCGAATACAATATACTTTGTAAAGCCTTCTTGGCATTCTCAGGAAAAGAGAAGAAATCATTTATAATAAAGAACATAATGTCTTCGATGAAATTCCAACTTGAATACCTGATCTTTCCATATTGTCCTTTCATGTTTTTGCTGGTTAGGTTCATCCTCTAGTGGAGTCCTTGGATCTAATCTCAAAATTGATTTGGAATCTCCAGGTGAATGCTTTCAACCTTGCTGTGTCTGATCATTGCTAGCCATCAACAATCAGATCTGAACTTTATTACATTTTGCTGAGGAACACAAAACTACGTCTCTAGTATGGTCGTCACTATGTTAGAGCCTAGATCTACCTCAGGCTGAAGGGAGGCAGGTCTAGGGTAACATCAAACCACGCTTAACTTGGTAGCTAGCCCTACCAGGTCAGGTGTTATAGACATACTTGGGCACTGCAACCCCAATCCTATCTGTCGATAAACCAAGGGCTCTTTAACTGCTAAAAGTGTTGTTTACCCTAAAGCATCATGGTCAACTGATTACATCATTCCCCAAAAGTTCCACCTGAAAAACCACTTAGAACTGGCCAAAACTGGACCATATTGATTGCTCCACTGTCAGGGTGTGATGCATACTGACTCCTACACTAGCCAGGTGTGATGCATACTGAACAAGCCTTCTGTGGGGTGCGATGAGCGAGAATGAAAAAATGTCCGAGACAATTTGCTAAGTGGATGCTCATGGAATCTTCTAGAAACTTCTCCTATGACACTTGCCTCTCTGAATTTGCCTAGGGATGAGTAAGAGATCCAAGAAATCTCCAAGTGGAACCAAGAACAACAAGTGGAATGACACTAATAAAAAACCCAGGGATGACTCACACCCTTGCAGACATCTATAAATGGATCCCTCATCTGAGAGATCTAGAGGCTAGAATTTTTTAATTTGTAAGGAAGTGCTGATAGTTTGTCTTTGAGAAAGAGTATTGTATTGTTGGGTGATTTTGCTTTTCATGAGGTGAAGAGGGCTTTGATGCTGGGGGGATGATACTGGATCAGACAGTTGGGTTGTAATTCTCCCTTCTATTTTAATAAAATTCTTTGAGTTTTCCTCCATACAATCGTGTATTTATGATTCTTGTTATTTGTGAATGCTATTGTATGTTCAATGTATTTCTGATTCTGCATTGTTTATGATATAACAGATCGAGATGCTTTGATGGTGTTTTGTTACTTTGTTTCTATAGGTATTCTCTAAGCGGGACAAGTATGAGAGGAGTTGCAAGCTCTATCCAGGGGGGGAGAAATAAAGCAAGGAGTAGTGAAATATCCAGGTTGGTCCCTTTGCTTCTCTCTTATCTATCATACATAGAGGAAATCGCAAATTGCTTTGATTGTTTGTTTCTAGGATAGTTGTCAATCCTAGTGGGGCTAGTAGATCGAAAAGACACTATTTTTCCCAAAAACAAAATGGCGACTCCATTGGGGATCGAATAGATGTTTGTTTGTTATTGTTGTTTGTTTTATAAACTATAGCCGGAGCCTGAAGTTAGCCAGATGGCCTTCGAACTGCTCTTGCTCTGCAATTGCAAAGTAGATGAACGCTACTTTAGTCAATCTCTGGTTTATTTTATGATTTGAACATCTAACTTACAAGCATTCTAGATGCCCTTTTGGTAGCTCAATAACCTCTCAAGATCATACCTCTGTACTTTGCTCTTTATTGTCCATAATAGCTTAGCTTAACTCACTGAAATCAGCTGCAAATTTGAGCCAAAACCCACCTCAGTTGTGCTCCCTGGCCCATCGCACTCTCTGTCACTGTCTACCAGTATGCATCACAACTCCTGAGCCTTAGAAGTGTGGTGCATCCCCTTTTCTATGAAGCCTAGGTGCAATGACTGTCTGAGTTTATTTCCCTCTTTGAAATTTGGGTATTTTTGTCTTTGATTTCAGCTCTATTTAGTTGTTTTACTGCTTATGAACAGTATCCCATCGGTGAAGCCTGCTTTCTTTAGATAGTTCAGCCTCCATTGATTAGGATTAGTAAATTTTTTTATGTATTTGTCCATCATTTACAATCCTTTGTCAAAAAGTTGCTTAATCGATCTGTCGTTTTGGTGCAAAAAGTGTCGTAACTGTCGTTTTGTGTAAAAACGAGAAGCGTTGTAAAGTCTTCCTTCTCTAGATAGTTGATTGAACATTTTGCCATGTATTTGATTTGATTTGTTGATATTTGAAGTGTCAAAAGCATCTTCTATTCAAAATTTAAAAGTGTCATTTAAGTCTTTCTTTCTATTTTGAAAAGAAATTGTCGAAATGTCGCTTTGAAGAAAATATTTCAGATCTATACTTAGTTTTCCTTCTTGGCATTTTTCACATTAAGGGGAACGAAAAATAAATACATGCATTTGCATTTTCATTTAGACTATGTGCGAAAAATGATTTAGGAAAGGTGCATTTAGTGTGTGCTCTTTGCTCTTGTTTGAAAGAATCGTGATCTTTCCTTAGTAGCTAGGATTTTCATCGTTAAAAATAAACAACGATTGTTTATCATTGTAGATTGCATTTTTAGGAATTTTACATATACATGATGCGGTGAACCATTGAAAGGCAAAATTATAAACAATATCAACTCTAAAATAAATTTCAATGAACTTAACAATGCTTTGGAACCTAACGCAACACATGTAGAGGTCTGGCTAGAGACATGTTTCGGCGTTGTAAAATCTAGTAACTATTGTTTTCATCAAAGGTTGGGTGATTCCTCCTCTCTGATATGAAAAGTGCTAGCACGAACTTGTTCTCTCCATACCATCGAGTATATATTGGGAGACCACAATAGGCTTATATCCTTTATCCGTAGGAAGCCGTGTTTGCCGCCCTATTGATTGCAATGCACTGAACACAGCATTCGAGAAGATTGATTGCCGTACATAAGTCCTTGGTAATTTCTCTTTAATTTATCACCAAGGTGTATATTGTAGTTTTTCGATTGGTTTGGTAATCCCTCTATCTAGATTTCTAGAGTAGTCACTTTTGTTCGTTTTCGACTCCTTAAAAGAAAAGGTCCATCTGAGCACTTGTCACGTCAGTCTCATTAAAAATCGAAGGGGACTAGAGTCATATTTAGATTTTTCTCGTCTCTTAAAAATTGAAAAAGCAAAGTTGTGTCAAAGCGTCTTTAAAGTCTATTTAATTTGGAATAACATCCCTATTCCTTCGTTGATCTTAGGTTGAGATAATGGAGTCCACCAATCATGGAATCCCTCTTGAGGGGAATCCTAGTCCTTTTTCTTCTTGGGGAAATATTGGTGCTCCGTATATGGCCACATTGTCCCTTCCAGGAATCACAATTGGTCTATCGGTATGGCTATTCTCAACCTCTATCGTTCAAAATAACATGATTCCTCAGCAATCAAATCAGCAACTAGTTGATACTAAAATTGACCCTTCGCCTTCTTCTTCATTTGTTTCTCCCTCCCCTTCTTCCTCTTCACTTGCTGAAAATAGTGATACTAGTAACCAAGTGACTGAGAAGAGGAAGAAAGGGAAGGAGAAGAAGAAGAAGAAGTCAGTTAAGCAAGCGGGCAACCATGAATCATCTGGTGAAAATACGCACACTAAATCTCCTAGATTTCCTTGTGTAATTTGCAGAGGAAACCATTTTCATTGAGATTGTCCTTGCCTTCCGTGGATCTTGAGAGAATGGTCTCCCCAATCACACCTTCCGGTGTCATTAACCTCTGCTGATCATGTTGACAGCACACCATCAACTAGTGAAAATGAAGTTCATGGACAGAAAGGAAAGGTCAAAATTCCATGTGGATTATGTGAAGGGGACCATCACCTTCCCCATTGTCCTTTTTTGGATGAGGCCAAAAGAGTCTTGCGTAACCATCCTGCTTCACTGCAATGACTTCCATTTGGATAGAAGAAACTCACCTCAAGTCCTTTACTAGTTGAAACTCCGACTGACATAACTCAACCGTCGGTCGAAACACCTATTGTTGAAAGTGAATCTTCTGAGTCCATACCAGACCAAAGTCAGCAAGCCAAGATGGCAGTCAACCCAGCCTTGCCTTCAGAAGGTCCACCTTCAAATGATATCATTCCCAAAGAGAGTAAGAATGATACTGTTCAAATTCCTTTTGTTACTTCAAAATCCGATGAACTTGGGGGAAATCCGCCCATTCCTTCACAACAAAAAGAGAGTCCCCCAGTTCCTGCTACTCAAGGGGTTCATTCAACCACCCGCTCCAAGAAATCTAGTCATTTCCTTCGATTGGAATCAACTAGCGAGATCCCTCCTTCCTTCTAATGTACCATCCCGGACCATAGTATAAGTTTACAAAATGATCGTGTCTGGCACTATCATAGATGAAGGGGCTTCAGTGAGTATCCTTTCCTCAACTACTTGGAAAGCGCTTGGTTCGCCATCGCTTATGCCTGTTACACAGAATTTGTTAGGCTTTAACAAAGGAACTAGTTGACTGTTAGGGATCCTTCCTAAGTCACCAATTACTTTGAGAAGGAGAACCATTCACTTGAACGTGATGGTAGTCCAAGGATTGTTAGATTTCAATATACTCCTCGGACATGACTATGTTTAAAACATGGAAGCTATTGTTTCAACACTCTTCTGGGCGATGTGTTTCCCACATGAAGGAAATCTTGTCACTATTGACCAGCTTTCATTTCCTGGTTCAAGCATAGCTCCAAGTCTATCATCATCCCTAGATGGTCCTTTTGCATCAAGAGTGTCTCTTCAACCTTCATTCCATCCACCTAATTACTGTAAGTAGTTTGGTGAATGTAATGAAGCTTAGGGGCCATGCACCCTTGTGTATTATGAGACGAACCCAGCTGAAGAGATAGGTCTCCCTATATGTTATGTGATTGGAAGTGCCATCCCACACCATTCACCTTTGTCTATTTGGCAGACAAAGCCAAGGAAGTGTTTTTTTTGTCTAACCGCTCACAAAAAACCATCCTACTTAACCATAGTGATTTCCACATGGTTACTGGAGACTCTCCTTTTCTCGATGCCTGGGGGCATGCAAACCTTTTTATGCAAGTTGAAAACGACCAATTTCATTTTTTTAGCTTTTTAGCGTTTTTTAGCTTTTAGCTTTTTAGTTTTTTTAGTATTTTAACTTCTTAGGTTAGGTGATTGGTCTGATACACCATTCACCTTTGTCTACAACGTGGACGAAGCAAAGGAATTGTTTTGTCTAAACTACTGATGAAACCATCCTACCTAACCTTAGTAGTTCCTTAGTTTTTCTAGCTTTTTAGCTTTTTAGTTTAGTCATTTCTAGCCTACATAAAAAGGTATTGAGCATATGTTCCCCCAAAGTTCAAGCTCGTTAAAAAATGAACCCACCTTCGGTAAATAACCTTTGTGATTTCCATTATATTATCCTTTTGAATCTTGGTTGTGTTCCTTCCATCACCTCCATCCTTTTGGTCGATCATACGCTTCCACTTGATTGTTTACCATTTTGAGGAACAGTTGTGATGAGTGGTCCTATTAGCCACCCTCTTCACATCACCATGTTTTGAGAAGTTCCAAGCTTACCCGAAACCAGTTGCTACCCTAAACACCACTCGTTCCTAAAAAACAAGCCTCCTTTAAACTCCTTTCAGACTCGTTAAATAGGAAAAGATTGTTGAGCTATTGGCCTTTCCAGCTCACTAAAGTGATTGGAAGTGCCATCCCTCCTGTATGTTTTAAAATGTTTAGACCTGAGGGATTATCTCATGAAAAAGTTTGAGTTCTTGTCTTTTCGGCTCGCTAAAGTTATCGAAAACTCATCCCTTTTGTATTATTTTATCATTTTTCAGACTTAAGGGATTATGCTATGAAAAAGAACTGTTGGAGTTTCCTTTTCGTCCCTTTCCAAACTCTCTAAACATGAAAAGGACTGAGTTATCCTTTTCGTTAAACTCGTTAAAACAATAACGACAAACTTTTCCACCTAGACAAGAATGAGTTTCACTATCGCTAGGCTTGCTAAAACATAGCGACAGGTTTGCCCAAAGGGAAAATTATAGAAAAAGCATATGTTATCCTCCTCAAGCTTGACAAAAATAAAGAGGTACTGGTCAACAATGACTGGGGAAAAAGGCAAGAAAGCTTGAAGAATTTTATTGGTAGTAGGTCGCTCTTGAACATGACACTTTCACTCCATCACCATGATTGAGATGGGTTGGGTTATTCCGTTCACCGGTCATATCACCATTGGTCCTCCACACCATCCATTTTTGGGGTTAATGCTACCAATCCATCTCAGTGTCACCGATATGTTCAAGAGAAGTCATTCAAAGAATTCACCATCCAGTTAATGTCTCATCCACTGCAATACCTTCACCCTCCATTTTTCGTGACTGCCATTCCTGAACCTTGTATTGTCAGATCATTTTTCACCTCCAGAAAATCATTTGCTTAATTTCATGTCATATATGTGGGATTCATTAAGGCCCTCCTATGACAGGTCACTTCTTGTCGACATCAACTCATTATCCAAGAGGTTGACTTAGAAACAACCCTTTCGGTACTTTGAAGCTTACATGCCTCAATGGCAAGTTTCTCACTTCCGGTGATAGGTTTACATCAATGGCCTTCGACCAAAAGATTTTGCGTCGTGTTCGACATCAGATCATATATTCACACCACGTGAATTATACTGTAGTACCTTGAGGGTCATTATTGGCTGGTAATCAGGTGATGTCTTTCCATGTTCGACTTCAGGACATCTTTTCACATGGATCGACTTGTACATCGGGAGAAAGTTGAACGATTTTGAAGACCCTGGATCTAGTTTCATCCATCCGAGCTACGATATATTCAGGAATATAAAGACATAAAATGTACACAGAAGCTGCACATATGATCATCCAAGCTAGGGATGATGACTCTACATATAAAGAATCACCAGTCTGCAACTGCAGACGATTATCTATGCTATGTACATGAAAATGAATTTATAAAGCTGAGCATGGGATTGCCCGCCTCAGCTAGATCATGAAAATAATATGATGATGATGTATTGAATTGTATCTTATATAGGTCACCTTCCAGTTCGAATACCTCGGATCCTCATGATAAAGCATTTCACACGACATAAAAATATTTACGACTTCATGCTTTAGGGGGAAACTATTATAGACATATTTGGGCACTGCAACCGCAATCCTATATGTCGATAAACCAAGGGCTCTTTAACCCCTAAAAGTGTTGTTTACCCTAAAGCATCATGGTCAACTGATTACATCATTCCCCAAAAGTTCCCCATGAAAAACCACTCAGAATTGGCCAAAACTGGACCATACTGACTGCTCCACTGTCAGGGTGTGATGCATACTGACTCCTACACTAGCCAGGTGTGATGCATACTGAACAAGCCTTCTGTGGGGTGCGATGAGCAAGAATGGACAAATGTTCAAGATAGTTTTCTAAGTGGATGCTCATGGAATCTTCTAGAAACTTCTCCTATGACACTTGCCTCTCTGAATTCACCCAGGGATGAGTAAGAGATCCAAGAAAACTCCAAGTGGAACCAAGAACAACAAGTGGAATGACACTAATCAAAAACTTAGAGATGACTCACACCCTTGCAGACATCTATAAATGGATCCCTCATCTGAGAGATCTAGAGGTTGGAATTTTGTAATTTGTAAGGATTTGTTGATAGTTTGTCTTTGAGAAAGAATATTGTATTGTTGGGTGATTTTGCTTTTCATGAGGTGAAGAGGGCTTTGATGCTGGGAGGATGATGCTGGATTAGACAGCTGGGTTGTAATTCTCCCTTCTATTTTAATAAAGTTCTTTGAGTTTTCCTCGATACAATCGTGTATTTGTGAATCTTGATATTTGTGAATGCTATTGTATGTTCAATGTATTTTTGATTCTACATTGTTTATGATATAATAAATCAAAATGCTTTGATGGTGTTTTCTTACTTTGTTTCTACAGGTATTCTCTAAGCGGGACAAGTAGGAGAGGAGTTTCAAGCTTTATCTGGGGGGAGAGAAATCAAGCAAGGAGTCAAGCGAAAGATCTAGGTTGGTCCCTTTGCTTCTCTCTTATCTATCATACATAGAGGAAATCACAAATTGCTTTGATTGTATGTTTCTAGGATAGCTGCCAATCCTAGTGGGGCTAGCAGATTGAAAAGACACTAGTTTTCCCGGAAACATCGAGAGAGGGCTCTCTCCTTGTTAATCTCAATTAGGATATTGGCAATTAAGGCTTGAGATGACTGAATTTAATGTAGATTTTAGGCTAGGTATAGTAGCCGAAGGTTTCTAGTTTGATTTTTAGGTTTTGGTTGCTGGATCAATTGGAGAAGGTAGATTGGGTTCGGGAAATCAACTCAGGGATACAGTCATGTTCTGTGGGGCGAGATAGATAATGGTTTATGTACTAGAAATGGATTAAGATGGTAGATTAAGACAGTTGAGGAGTTGAGGAGGGCATAAAGAAACTATGAATCCTCTTCAAACTGTTGAAAACATAAAAAACCAAATGCATTCACAAGACAAAGCATTGTTATTAGTGTATTTTGTCTATCTATCTTGATTCATTTAGTATTAAAAGATAAAGATGGATTTGGATACATATAAAACATAAGAAAAACTCATTACAAAGAAGAAACAATACATGAACTCACTATCACAAGAATCCCACATAAATCGTTGTGAAACCTGGTTTTATTCCTTGCCAAACTGCTAATACAAATGTTCAATGAGTGCCACCACTTCCACCAAAGTCCAACCTTTACAAATGACTGGAAAAAGACATGACATAGACATCTAAACCACCCGTGCTATCCATCAGGGGTCGAATACAAGAGATAAGTGACTGTTTCAACCATATCTAAATTGGGAACAAGAAAATAGGCAGTGGAATAGCTCACCTCTAAAACCAAGGAAACTGATACATTCAGTTCAAAACCACTTTTGATTTGATGTATCTACCCCAGCAAGTGTTTTCCATCAATATTTACATCATATTACATCATTTACCATGCAAAATTTACCAAGAAAAGAAGAAGAAGTCAACTGCTGAAGAAACTAAGCAAAATTTGACTTTTAGGCAAAATTGACAAAAATTTCCCTAATGTGCAACACCCTAAGCCTGATGCGTAGCGCCACTTTAGGGAAGCTTTTGGAGGCCATACGCTCATCGAAATCAGGCCCAAGATAGCTTGTTGATTTGGAGTTGATTTGCCCTTTCAAAAATCAATTCTCCCAAGACTACTCCCTATGGGTCCAAAAAGTGGCAGAGAGGGCATTTTTTGAGTGGTTTTTGCCCTTTTGGTGGCCAAGATCTCCTCCAAATTTGATGAAATTTTCTGGGTTTGGTTGTTTTTTCATGCTGAATCCAAAACTATAGGCCATTTGGAAAAAAAGTGAGCCAATCCAATGCACAGCGCCAGTGGTGCTGCGCATCCATTGGAATTTTCTGTGTTGCCTAATTAAAAAAAAACAAAATTTACAAAATTCTTCCAAAATCTACCCAATTTTGGCTCAAATGAACTTCATTGGTTACTTTGTTGGGCAAGTTTAACATTAGCCAAGATCTCAATTTTGTCACCCCTCTTTTTGCTTCTTAAGGCCCTCCTTAATCTTGCCTTAAGGTGCTCAACTCTCATGTTACCTATCCTATTCTGGGTCAAGTAATGGTAGGCCATATGCCTAAGCATATTTTTGTATTTGTTTTCTTTCTTTAGAAGACCCTCAAGATGGATATTTACCCTCTCAAGCCATATTTCTCTCTCATTAACCACTTTTTGTTCAATTGGAGTCAAGGGAACCAGATGCTTCTCTACCATTTCATAAAAATCAAAATATGACTAATGTCTGAAGCCTGAGGTGGTTAATGGGCAAGCAAGCAGTTCACTCATACTCATGGGATCCTCCCTGATAATCTAACTCCATTTTGAGGCTTTCTCTGCTACAAATTCCTCTCTATAGAGCTATCACTTAGGGTGTCCTCCTCAAAATCAGGCTCCCTGTCCCTCTCCATACTTGTCTCTTTGGGATGGTTTGATGAATGATGGATAATAGATGGGAGAAAAAAGATGTGTATGAAGAGATTTTTAAATGGAAAAATAGTAATCTTGCAAAAAGAGCGAGACAACCAACTTTGAGCACGATGTACAAGGAAATGGATTTGAATGAGACAGATAAAATAGAGGTTTTTGTTGGAAATATAACAAGTTATGTTCCCTCCAAACAAGTTTTCAAAATTCGCCATGGTTAGGAAGATATGTCAATATCTTTGGGGTTAGTTTGTTAAAATTGTTCAATTTTCCATAATTGAGGAAAATGACTAATTCGCCTTGTAAATATTATAAATAGCTGAGTCATGGTTTATATTGTAAGATTTATTTGAAAGGAAGAGAAGCAGGGAAGGAATAAAGGATGGATTGAAGCTCTTTTGTAATAATAATTGAATCTTAATTGAATTTTGCTTCATCTCTAAATTCTTTGTAAGTATTATGACTCTGTTTAGAATTTCATTTTTATTGAGTTAGTTTAGGCTTTCTCCAGGAGTGACAAGGTCCCACCAAAAATGGAAACAAGTCCTTTATCTTATCTAGATCATAGGATTTACATTTAAAGTGTGAATTTCACCGAGAAATTTGTTGTGTGAAATCTGGCATCATTCTATACTTAAAGCTCTGTCTTGTAGATTTGGAATTAAAAATTCTAGAATTCATTCAATTAGAAGTCTTCTTGCTTTCTTTAGTACGATTATCTTGTAGTGTCATGTCTATATAAGAATGCTCAGAAACAGTAGAACACGATATTCATTGTGTGATTATTAATTGAACTTGTTGTGTTGCTCTGAGCCATTGGAATAATAAAAGCATGATTTAATTGGGACTGGAAGTCCAGATCGTTTTTGGAAGTGTTGATATCATTGGTATGGAATATTAATTTATGGATCAACTTCTTTTGAACGTTTGCAAAATTGAAATTCCTATCGGTTTATTGCATGCATCCCGAGACTAGGCTTGGATAATTTATATAATTCTGCATTCTGTACTTATACAGAGTCATTTTGTACTTAAACTGAGTGATCGAGTACTTAAACAAGTCTTGTAATATCATGCTTATAAATGACCAGCAATGACATGATGACGCATTGATGATTGTAGTTCAGTTTTGAGATCCAATAGAGTCAAAGTGTGGTTCAATTTATAGTTGTAGGTTAATGCTTTCCATAAAAAAAAATTCTGAGTTTGATTGAATTTCTATTTCTTGAGTTGTAATCCAATTTCCTAAGTTTGATCAAGGTTCTATTACCTGAGATTTATTTGAGATTAGATTTCTTGAGTTTGATTATGATAGTGTTAGATTTCCTGAGTTTGATTTTGAAAGCGTTCATTTAAGATTCAATTTTCGATAGTGTTAGTTTGAGGTTCTTAAATTGAATGTAGTTGATGCATTTGAGGTTAAAAGTAGTAGATATTTGTGTGATCCTGGAAGTTAGATTAGTCAGAGTATTGTTTGGATTAGTTATTCCCTTAGCTTGAATCATTTGGATTATCTTTAGTTTTGTGTGAATTGAAATTAGCATAAGCTTGATGCCTTTTTGAGTTAGTCTTGATTGATTTAAGATTCTTGCATTTAGATTAAATAGATCTTAGTGTTTGATTTAAGCTTTCCATTACTTAGATTAAGATTGAAATCATTCGAATGATAATTTGTATTGCTTGGTTTATGATTAATTAGATTTAGTTTCGTTTGCACATTAATTAGAATTTCTTATTCGTATTGTTTGAGCGTGCTTTGCTTTATTGATTAGTTTCAATTAGAAATAGCAATTATGTACTTCAAAAATATATTGATTTCATTTCTAATTTAGATTAGACGCTTTGATCCTATTCTTGTGCCTCAAATCTTACGAGTCCCGGACTGATAATTTAATGTTGTAATTATAACACATATAATTTCCCCAACATTTATGGCGCTGTTGTCGGGGACGTGCTAAAGGGATTAGAGCATAGTTTCTTCCACATGTTTTTGGTGTAATCTTAGTTGCATGGCAACCAAAGGGAGGAGAGTGTATGGTAAGATGTGCGTGAAGAGCCACACATCCCCTATAGTGGGGTTGCTCCAGAATTTGGTTGTCCAATTAAGCAAATTTGGTGAGTTTTCTTGAAATTTGAAGTTTTTATTCATTTAGATTAAAAATTTTAAGCTCTTAATGACAAAAAATTGTTGGGGTTTTGTAAGAACCCCCATGTACTAATCTATGTTGCAAGAGAGGGATCATCAACTAGCAAGAGAAATTCAAGAATGATTGAGAGCTTGAAGAATGTCCCTCGAAGTACTTTCTCAAATCCTAGTAGTAGTTGGGATATCTACCTCTCAGGAAGAGTTCATCTTGACCACATTAAGGAAATTATCTATCTCTCCATAGCTAAAAGAGGATTTGGAGGTCTCCCTTGATTCCTCTTTCCTATCTACTAGGGGATTGAGAAATCATGTACCAAACCTGATGGGGAAAATCGAGATGAATTTGAGATTGAAGAGCTTTCACCATGCCCAGCAACAAGCTTTGTATGCATTCCGGAGACCAATTATCCAAGTTTGCCTAGCATGACTGAGGAGGAGTTTTAGAGTGGTCCAAATGAAGAAATGGGCCAATACCACCATATTACATCAAGCATTAGTTCCATATCACAATCCAGTCAAAGTACCACTCTCATCTTCAAATACGCTTTGTATCACGTCTTTCAAAGTTGTTGATTTCTCATGCTCTTGTGCATTCTAACTCTTATATGTTAAATCTGAGCATGAATACATCCTTGTACATGATCTGCACATGGATTCATTGGAAGTTCTCTTTCACTTGAATGGGGATGTATTTTCTTTAGTATAGTAGGAAAGTGAGTATTGTAGTAAATAAATGAAAATAGTAAAGAGAAAAATAAATCCTTTTGTGAAAACCAGCTTGTATGGCGCAACTGGAAAAGGACTTTACTTAAAAACCAGGTAACTGGAGGGCAAGGTTCCCAATAAAGTTTGTAAATTTATATGAGCTCTTAAAGTCATGTATTTCATTATGTTTGTACTTGAGTTGGTTGATGTGGGATTCCTTAAGGACCACTTGCCAACAAGCCTTGTCCCATCAACATCAATACATTATCTAGGACTAAGGTTAGGGTTAGATAAGGTACTTGGGAGCCTGCATGCCTTAATGGAAGGTATCCTTGTCATCTAGTAAGGAAATAAATGAATGTTTCTTAGTCAATGAATTCTGCAATCCATTAGACTTCAACAAATCTTTTCATGGCTAGTAGAATGTATGTAGTGCCTTGATTCCCATTGACATCAAAGGTGGGATATCTCACATTGGTTAACGACTTCCTCAATGGTCAGTAATCCAGTTATTCTTGCTTATATTCAACATTGAAGCCATTTATTCACATATGAAAGATTACACACGGGTGTGTAGTTGTTGAAGACTATATGGACTTTTGATCTCAACACAAATTTGCAGCAGTTTGGATTTTTGCATCAACATTTCCATTTTCATTTGTAGTAGTAGTCACCTTTTCTCAGTTGTTTGGGGACATACAATTCCACACACATGTAGGTGAAGGGGACTTTTAGTTCATCCTTCAGCTCTTTAGTTCATCCTTAAACTCTTCAGCTCATCCTTTAGCCTCCTTCAGTGGGTTAGATCAACAGTCACATTAGCTCTAGCCATTCCATCATTTACTTCATCTTGCAACACCGAGCACATCAACAACAAAGGTAAGAATTGAGGTAAAGTTGGCTTAAGATTATTTAATTCATAAGATATTTAAGAAATCTTTGATGATTAACCATCACATATTCCATATATTTTTTTTCCATATACCCTCCATTTGCAAACTCCTCATTCATAATAGAATGCATGCTACTCTAATAAAGTCATAATCATGAAAAGAAAAGTATATTGGTTCATGTAAACAAAGCAGTAACTATAGTACATTCCCCTCCTACATTCACATATATTGTCACTTAAATGTATCTAATAGAGGATGAAGCCATTGCTTCCTTTCATAAAGGAACCATCCATAAGCATTTGCCTCATAAAAACCAAGTATGCAAGCACCTATTTTACCATCTCCATCACCACCTCATCTAATCCACCATTTCCATTGCCACTTATCATCGCATTTATCATTTCCCCCAACCACATCTATTGTTTATTCTCAATTTATATTTCTATTAAAATCAAATTTATGGAAATAAAATAAGAGTGGTGTTTCTCCACAGGAACCAACACCCTCAAATCTTCACCTAGTGTTGCTCCACAAAAACCGAACGTGCCCAAAGATATGATGCCATAAAATCTATATATGAGCAAAATCCTTGTTTGCACGAGGACATGCAAATCCTCATGCATGGGGGGATGTTTGGCCTCAAATATGCCCATGTTTTCTTCATTCAATACCACCATTCATAACCTATATTCATGTACTATTACACTCATTTCACACCATTATTGCATCACTTGTCACCAATTCACGTCCTACACCTCATGGTTGATTATCATTAGTTTTATTATATTTTATATGATTAAGGATGATATTTCCATGATTTACGATGATGGTTTTTCTAGGTACATTTGTCAAACAATTCCATTGCCGAAATTCTTCACAAGTCAGTTGAGCTAGTTGGTAGAAATAAAGTACAAGAATATCCAATTTGGGGTTTTGACATTTTGGCACGCTTCCGGGGAAAATCATGGGAGGTTATTGTCCAAAATAATGTTTTTTTTTTTCTCAATCAGTCTACTCCTATTATTTATACAAAAAAGTTACAGCAAGGCCACTGCCTTGAAGAGTCTTGCCATGAAGTTGGCATTTTACAAAAATGTTCTTGATGTCAGTACATAGTAGACCTCCAACAGTATTTTGACTTCACATAAAACTCGAAACAACACTGAACATAAACGAAAATGAAACATCCACAGCTAGACAATGCTAGAAATAAACAAAACATTGACTGACAGAGACCTGAAACATGCAATAACGTCGAGACTCAAAAAGGAGTCGAGCTCCTACTTTAGAAACTGCAAAGAGCGGAGACCCGGGCTGGATCAGTCGTCCTCAGAGGTATATGGCTCCTCAACGACCCTACACCCGAATTGAAGTGAGTCCTCAGAGTCAGAATGATGAACCGCTGAGCCTGTTGGTTCTCCTCGAGCTGGCGCGCTTGGACCTGCAGTGGCTTCAGAATTCACCACAAAAGGACCTCCCATGACCTAGCGCTGATTGTCAATCGGATTTGCCATCCTCTGGTCTACAAGAACTCCAGGTTGGGCCGCTCTCGAACCCCGTACATCTTCACATTTTTCAATTGTGACTGAAACTATGAAGGATGAGTTATCTAAAGAACACGGGATGCGGTAGCGGACAGTGGGGTGAGCATTATGCTCACATTCATCATTCCTAACTCGCCCTCGACCCCTGCCTCTGCCACTTCTGGTGACATGGGGATTGTTACGACCAGATTCCAACGCATCCGAGGAAGAGTATGAGATGGGGGTGGACCGCTGGGAGGTGGTGCGACCGCGAGAACCGCCACGCCTGCTCCCCATTCTGGGCCGTTCACACGGCATGGTAATGTGTAGAGGCTTGTCAAAGGAGCGGATACACAGAGAGGAATGACAAAGAATCTAGTGCCCAGAGTGAAGCGGAAACAGAACCCTGACAAAACTGTGAGTACCTGGAACCAGAGCCCAGCGATTATGGAATGCTCTTGAGCCGAGTAAGGGTATGACAGGCAGAAGCTCGCTAACAGAATGGCTCAGGGATACACTCAAAGCAACAACCCATAAGGCAGCAGTGGTCTGCGACGAAGCCGCGGGAATGATGAACTTATTGAACGCCATAGCACAGATAACTAGGAGACTATAGGAGGAAGTAAATGCCTTCATTAATATACTTGTGCGAGACCATCTTGCCCGTCCAGAGCTGTAACCCGTGGCGCGCTTGGGCTAACACCTGCCCATTCGATGCGCCTCCATCGTACCATACGACCTGTCAAACACCCGCATCCGGGAATCCAAAATAATGTTTTAATACCTTTCCATGTTTTGGATTGCAACCAGGTCACACATGTGGGTCCCTAGGAGCTAATTAACAAATCTTTCCAAACTGTGCATAATATCCAAACTGCCAAGTTTGACCTCGATCTCCATGCAACTGGAGGTGAATATGGAAACTCTGAGATGGGTTTGTTAAGAATGTAACCAATTATCTATATCAAAAACATTTTCTACAGATTCTAATTTTTATAAAAGTTATAAGTGGGTCTTGGAGGCTGTTTTGTAAAAAATGACTATTTTTTCAAAGTTCTAGAATCTTGCAAAAAGATCCAGACAACCAACTATGGGCAATATTTACGAGGATATGGATTTGTTTTAGACAAATCCAATAGAGGTTGTTGGTAAAAATATAACAAGTTAGGCTCCCTCCAAATAGGTTTTCAAAATTCGCCATGGTTAGAAAGATATGCCAATATCATTGGGGTCAGTTTGTTAAAATTGTTCAATTTTCCATAATTGAGGAAAATGACTAATTCGCCTTGTAAATCTTATAAATGGCCCAGCCATGGTTTATATTGTAATATTTTGGGGAGGGTTTTGAAAGGAAGAGAAGGAGGGAATGAATAAAGGATGTATTGAAGATCTTTTGTAATAATAATTGAATATTAATTGAATTTTGCTTCATCTCTAAATTCTTTTTAAGTATTATGACTCTCTTTTGAATTTCATTTTTATTGAGTTAGTTTAGGCTTGCTCCAAGAGTGGCAAGGGCCCACCACAATTGGAAACAAGTCTTTTAGCTTATCTAGATCATAGGTTTTACATTCAAAGTGTGAATTTCATCGAGAAATTTGTTGTGTGAAATCTAACATCATTTTATACTTAAAACTCTATCTTGTAGATTTGAAATTAAAAATTCTGGAATTCATTCAATTAAAAGTCTTCTTGTTTTTTTTAGCATGATTATCTTGTAGTGTCATGTCTATATAAGAAAGCTCAGAAACAACAAAACATGATATCAGTTGTGTTAATTCTTAATTGAACTTGTAGTGTTTCTTTGAGCCATTGGCATAATAAAATCATGATTTAATTAGAAATTGAAGTCTCGATCCTTTTTGGATGCGTTGATATCATTGGTATGGATTATTAATTTATGGATCAACTTCTTTTAAACGTTTGCAAAATTGAAATTCCCATCGATTTATTGCATGCATCCCAAGATGAGGCTTGGATCAATTATATAATTTTGCATTTTGTACTTATACAAAGTCATTTGGCACTTAAATAGAGTGATCACGTACTTAAACAAGTCTTGTAATATCATGTTTATAAATGACCAGCAATGACATGACGATGTATTGATGATTGGAGTTCAGTTTTGAGATCCCATAGAGTCAAATTGTGGTTCAATTTACACTTGTAGGTTAATGCTTTCCATAAAAAAGATTTTTCGAGTTTGATTGAATTTCGATTTCTTCAGTTGTAATTCAATTTCCTAAGTTTGATCAAGGTTCAATTTCCTGAGCTTTATTCAAAATTATATTTCTTGATTTTGGTTATGATAGTGTTACATTTCTTGAGTTTGATTTTGAAAATGTTCATTTAAGATTCAATTTTCAATAGTGTTAGTTTGAGGTTCTTAAATTGAATGTAGTTGATGCATTTGAGGTTAAAAGTAGTAAATATGTGTGTGATCTTGAGAATTAGATTAGTCGCAGTATTGTTTGGATTTTTTATTCCTTAGCTTAAATCATTTGAATTATAATTATTTCTGTTTGAATTGAAATTAGCATAAGCTTGATTCCTTTTTGAGTTATTCTCGATTGATTTAAGATTCTTTCATTTAGATTAAATAGATCTTAGTGTTTGATTTAAGATTTCCATTACTTAAATTAAGATTGAAATCATTCGAATGATAATTTGTATTTCTTGGTTTATGATTAATTAGAGTTAGGTTCATTTTCACATTAATTAGAATTCCTTATTCGTATTTTTCGAGCTTGTTTTCCTTAATTGATTAGTTTCAATTAGAAATAGAAATTATGTACTTAAAGAATAAATTGATTTCATTTCTACTTTAAATTATACACTTTGATCTTGCACTTGTGCATCAAAGCTTACGAGTCTCGGATTGATAATTTAATGTTGGAATTATAACACATATAATTTCCCCAACAAGGTGATAGTTGATGAGTGCTGCAGTGAGTGATGGTTGGCATTGATGTCAACCTAGACTTGGTTTGGAGATGATATGCATATGATTGATTGCTTGATCGTATTGGTATCTATGGTTTCTATGGAAAATGTTTATGTTGCAAGTTCTCTGATGGATGTTGTAGGTGCTTGGATAACTTTGTTGGTTTCAACTAGGTATCCATGTAAATGATGCTTGTAGCATTTCCCTTGATATGTGCCCTTGAGTTATGGTTTTGAATTCTTATGATCTTCGAAGGTATTGAATAGGCTGTCATGATTCCATCTAAAGTTGAGATTCATGTTTGATGCCAATTGATATAGTTCATGCTCTCACGAGTTGGTTCTTGTAGTTATGGTGACTACATCATGTATAATCTCATCAAGAGGTTGAAGAGATGGTTTTAAGACTTGTTATGGCTTAAAATAGCTTTACAGATGCCAGGGATGCTGAGAAACAAGTTGGAAATAGTTTTGAATTGAATATCTAGCTATTTTCCTTTATCCTTTGCCCCATTGCATGGATGATGGGTCTTTGCATGGAGAGAAGTCTTGTATAAGCGACTATGATCCCAGTCGAATGGAATACTGTGTTGTGAAAGAGAATATGCCTGTTGATGAATTTGATCCAGATTTATTGTGCTCCTCAGATGATTTAATTGGTTTTACTGATGTATCTTCTTCGAGAATTTTGATGGAAGATTGAAATTGACTAAATCAACATTTCCTAATGTCTTTTGAAGTTTGAATGCCTTAATGAAGTGAGGAGTAGAGTTAGTGGAAAATTTTTCTTAAAAGAAGGAGTATATCGACCATTGTGGACGAGGAAACAAATAAGAGCTTTGTGTAGAGAGAAGAGGGTGACCTCCCATAGAACATAATGATGCAAAGGTCGAATTTCTAAATAGGAGAACATAGAGATATAATTTTCTGAGATCAAAGTGTGAGGATATTTATGGAGAGGTCAGCCATAATTTCATAAAAGCACAATTTGTTAATTTTATTGTGACAGAGTTTGTAGAAGCTTGTAGCAGAGGATACTCAGAGGGATATTCTACATTTGTTTGTGTTGATGAAGAAAAATTTTCAATTTATAGTTAGAAGTGATAACCTCCTCTATGTTGTAGCTAAAATGCTTATGATTGCAGGGACCAATGGTGTATTATTGAGATTCATATGTGTCTAATATGTGTGATTTCATAGAAGGATTTGCATATGCTTCCAGTTACATTATGAATTGAGTTTCATGAGAGAGGACTTATGTGTTGATATGATTGACTATTGTTGGTTTTCGTTGAGATCCATTTGAGCATGTTGTCATTGATATATATCCTTGTGTAGATAAGTGAGACAGATATAGTTGTCTATGCTATTGAGAGTGAATATGGTGATGTATTGGTTTTATTTGATTGAGATGATGTATTGAGATTATCAAAGAGAGAAATTTGGTGTTGTCTTGTGTAGGGTTCTAGTTTGAAACATTGTGAAATGTGGTCCTAGTGGTCAGCAGATTGAGATATCTTGGTGAAGAACTAATGGGTGTTCCTTTCCTACGGGTGTAGGTAGCTTCAGTAGAGGAAGAAGCATTCTCATAGTCCAATGGTTGTTAGGTGAGGCTTTTAGGGGATAAGAGTCTCTAGTGGATGGGTGTTCACTTAGTCAAAGTCATATGAGAAAATTACTTGCTAGACATATCCAACTGTGATGATGTAAATTGATTTGCATGATTAATCGAATTTGAAGTGGAGCAGCAACAACCAGAGATCCTTGTGTCCCTTATGCATATGATTTTTTATTGATTTTATGTGATGATGGTATTTACTTTGTTTGTTTATGAATTATATGAGCTATCTTATTAATGGCATAATGTGTGATTGTGAATCTATAATCGAAAAATAATTTTAAAGTATACATTATCACTACTAATTCACCCCCCTTGCCAGTAGTGAGCATATTTCCAACAATTGGTATTAGAGCGGGGTTCTCTTAGTGAAAATTAATCACTTGAGAGTAGATCATGGGTAATGGTGAAGAATAAGAAGAAGCATTCCTAGAAAAAGAAAAGTAGTAAATAAGAAAGGAAAATTTCAAATTCTGAAGAACCCCTCTTCTTGCTGGTAAAAAAGGTTGAAGGTAAATGTTGCGATCATTTTATATATGGAAGTGCATTTTCTTGTAGTGATGATGATTTACTTGAGTTTGATGATTTAGAAGATAATGATCATTTAATTAAGTTTGATGGTTTGGAGAGAAGTGGTAATAATCCTTCTGCAGAAAACTCATATTTATAAGATGAAGAGGCTTACATGATTGTAAACCTAGAAGCATAAATTAGAATGCTCAGGGATGAAAATAGAAACCAGAAAAAATTATTGCAAATACTTGATGAGAAGGAATTCATTTACAAAGAAAAGATTATCAAATTAAAAAATCAATTGGATGAAGAAAGAATAATTGAAGGAGGAATGAGAAAGAAATATCAAATTTGGAAGCATAAATGCCTACATTGAGAAATAATTTGAAAGAGAAATCCATTCAGTTGTTGACTAATGAAAATCCTCCAAATACTAGCATGCACAAAGAAGAAATTAGTTCTGCCGAAAGTTTTAAAAAACTAGCAACGAAAGATGATTCTAGCAGTGAGAATAACAAGGAAGAAGCACATCAACAAAACCATAAGTCAAGGAAGGAAAAAGTTGTTCTAGATAGACCATCCACTTCCTCAAGATCGATAAGATGCTTCAGTTTCCAAAATCATGGCAATATTGCTGCAAAATGCATAATTGTGCAACAGAAGAAGTAGTTTGATAAAAGGAAATATCAAGAAAAATCATCCATGGCTAGGTATAAAAATTCATTTTATGGCTATTGTTTTTCATGTAATAATTTTGGGCACAAGGCTTTTGATTTTAGGAACTATGTGAAGAAGAATAATTTCAAAGTTTTTCCTTTGTTTCTTAGACATATAAGGTCTTAAATGTGTGACAACATTGGCCATAAGGCCAAAGACTATAAATTTCCTACATGTTAGAGGGGATTCACTTGAAAGGAAAAGACTACTCAAAGCAGATCAGTGAAGAGATCAAACAATGAAGTGCATGTCAAGAATCAAACCAACAAAATTTGGAAGAAAATGTGGAGCAAGTGACTCCTATCCAAAATTTAGGCCGACACAGTCTTAGGGGGAGCATCTAGAAACATTCTAATTTTGAAAGGGAATTATTGATAATGCAACCATAGTTGGATAAAAGTATATTGAGGTTTGAAATTTGTTTATCTTTGGTATTGCTTGAATCAGTTGATTGCAGTAGTTTGTTGAAACATGGAAGCATAGATGCATGCTCAAAATATAGATGGTATTATCATGCATATTTCTATATTATTGAAATGTTGTCATGATGAGGAGATAGATGTCATAGTTATGGAGTGGAGATTACCTTGGTGACAATTTTGAATTATGATTTGCATCAGAATATTTGCACAAGT
This sequence comes from Pinus tabuliformis, assembly GCA_031772625.1. NCBI lineage: Eukaryota > Viridiplantae > Streptophyta > Pinopsida > Pinales > Pinaceae > Pinus > Pinus tabuliformis. The sequence continues at coordinate 913,984,625 of CM062813.1, read as the reverse complement.
TTATATTTACATGACCTATCTAATGATTTCTTCTCTTCATGGTCTATCTGGTTAGAATGCTATCATTTCCTTATACTTACCTTGGTTCATGAATAGTTGTTGATATTCGTTTTTGTAATAAATCATGTTCCTTCCTTGATTTGGGAGTGATATGATTGGTAGCTTACTTCTGCTATCTATTCTATATTTTTGTCGGTGATATTCATAGTATGGTGATGATATTATGATACATATGATGATGTTTGTTTTGGTTGAGAGTGATGTTGTTGTTGAGATTATTGTTGCCATGATATGCTTCATTTGTTGCTTGAGAGATCCACATATTATGCTATTGTTGAAGAATGATCTCTTATCTCATTGTGGAGACATATACTCGCTGATGATACATATAAGTTTAGGTATGATGATTGTTATGTTGCTTCCCTATGATGATTATGTCTTTATTTTTAAGCTAAATCACATGTTGTTGTCAACCGCTTATGATGTGTTTCCACTGATGGTTATGCTGCTACTTTGGAGTATATTATTGTTGCTACATTCATTTGTTGTTGTTTTATGTTGTTGATCACATTTGTTTTGTTGTTGATGCTCATGATACTATTGAGCTGAGTGCTGCTACTATTTCTGGTGCATATGATGCGCTGTTGGTGTTGAGGATTCTACTATTATTGATGGTTATGGACATGGAGATTTGTTGCTGCTTATTTTTCATATGGCTGAAATGTTGAAGATTTTTGGTCTTATTGATGAATTTATTCATTCATGACATATTTATGGTTCGATTTCTCTCCATTAGAAGTGTTGGTGAAATATTGATGTGAAGACTCATATATGAGATTGGCACCTTAGGTCTCACATTGTACAACGGTAGTCTTGATGTCTGTTAGGAATTGGTAGGAGTTTTCTATGTTTGTAATGTCAATATGCACTCAATGCTATAACCATTCATTATTCCTATAAAGTCATGTAATCGTTATTATTCATATGGATCCATATTTGAATTAGGACCAAGAATCAAGAGAGTCTTGGGTCATGTCAAGAGTGTGTAATGTGCAAGTGATGAGAGATGAGAAGTGTTTCAACCATATTTTGGGCTACTTGTTATCATGTCTTCATTCTTGTATAAGCTCTTGGAGTCCTTGAGTAGCCATGTATTGCCACATTCTTCTTTTGAGTCATGGTTGGGTCATGTATGTGTCTTTCATACATGAGAGAGAAGTCATATTTCAGCTAGCTAGAGGCTTTGTAACTTCTTGTATTATGATTCATTCAGACTTGTATCATGCCTTGCATATCATTATTCATCATATGGCCCAATTTGGACAAACATTGATAAATGAGGAGCAACCTTCATGCATATGAAAAGGAGGCACTAGAAACAGAAGAGATTGCACATTCAACAGTCCAAGAGATGTTTTTGCAGTCCCTTTATATGTTCAGGGGGAGCTTGTATTGGCAGTTGTTCATTGGATTGCATCAGTTTAGTATTGGCATGATGTTGTGGTTGACAGTGGGAGTGATTCTTTCATTGATATGTTGGTTTCTTTTGCATGTTGAGATTGATAAGGGGAGCATGCTTATTCATTTCCCTTTTCTTCATTCATTATGTACTGTTGGTTAAGGGAGTATGAATCGTGGTTGTGTTATTCCTTTGTCCTTATCTTCATGTGTTGCCACTATGATTTTGGAGAAGATAATGTGTATTGGTCAGAAGATGCTTCTGCTAATATTATATGAGAGGATGATGATGATGATGGTATTGGAGCATGTTGATTGTTTCTACCTTTGATATGTTGTTGTTGATACTACCTTAGGGAGACAAAGAGCTCATGATTATGCTATTATTTTGGTGCATGTAGCTTGGTGTTGCATATTTGTTTTATTGTTGTTGATTGAGAGAGTGTTCTTTCTTATGAAATGTTGGTGCTTAGTTGATATTTGCAAATCAGTTCAATCATTCTTGAGGTGAGCCCTTTTGCCATTGATGTCAAAGGGGGAGAAAATGAGGAGTTCAGTTCTTCATGAGGTCTTTTTTGGTTGACTGAGCTTGGGCTGTGTTGTAGTACTCGACAACCCCTATTGTTCTTAGATTTAGAATAAGAAATAATGGGGACCCTTTAAATTTTTAGGAATAAATCCTTTCTTATTTTAATAAAATAGGACAAGTTTTATATTTTTCCCTTTTGATAAATAAAGCAAGAAAATCCTTAGATATATATATATATATATATATATATATATATATATATATGTGAAATAAAAAACTTTTGGGCTTAAGATCCTTTTCATAGTTCTTAGGAAATAATATACAAATCTAAGAAATCTCGTTAAACTATATTTCCATAAAAAAAAACTTTAAAAACATCACCAAAGTTTCTAAAGGTTTTTTTAGCAAATAAATGGAAATATCATAAAAGGATGGTCCCACTAAAAAATTGCATGTGAAGTGCAATCAGCTTATCGGCGTCGAAAATTTCAAAGTGAGTACCGATAGCGAACTGCTGATAGCAATATTGCATTCTGTCAATTACCGTATCGCGTTTTGTCAACTAATGAATTCCGATATCACATTCTTTTAACTCTCGGCATTCTGATATCGAACATCCTGCATCCCGATCTGTGACCAATCAATGTAATATCAGAAATCAAATGTCACAAGGTCATGTTCATATCACCTGATACCGAAATGCCGATAAAGAAATTTCCTGATATAATGACAAGTGTCAACATCACGTGAACAAACGTTCAAAAATTAAATGGCCACTCTATATGTTTATAGTTTCGATATTTTTAAACGATTTGTAATAATTTGATGTAATGTAGAAGGATTTCTCATTAAAACTCGCATTCAATTGATAAGACTCTTTGCGTTTTACGAGTTCTTTCTACTCATCCTGGTTTGCTTCTTATAGGTGAATTCCGATAAATAATAGTTACAGGAAATGTCAAGGATAATCAAAGTGAAGAGAAAGTTCGTAATTCAACCATAACCAGTTTTTCCTCCTGAAGAAGTTCCCGAGATGTCTCCATTGTTTACAGATACTACATGCACTCCAGACACAGGGTCCTCCTCCTAGGAGGTCATATACAAATTGTTTGAGGATGAAAGCCCAAGGGTAATTGAGAAGAAAAGTTCTACTGTTGATGGTCTTGCTCCAGATGTTAGCACTGCATGGAATGATGTGGCTAATTTTTTTTTTCATAGAATTGTTGCTCGTCCTAAAATTCGACCCTACATATATATGGTAAGATGGTTCATTTACCATTCGGTTATTACAGACAGAGTTTTTATAACTCTGAAGAAGACAATTATTGGATCGTTCAAGGCTGAGAACTTAAGGAAAATGTACCATTTATTGCTACCACAGAAAAAGTATGATACTCAATTTGTCCAAAAGTTCATGTAGGAGAATTTGAACCCAACAGAGCTTATAAGAGAATTGATAAGGGACCCAAGAAAACACAAGCACGAAGACAAGGGTATGTATGCGTTAGCCTATATTGTTGGTCCTTTCTCTCATATTACTACTATGATGTTTCATCTCTACGATTACCGCAATACACAAAAATTCTCAGAGGAATGGGTGCCACTAATAGAGGCTACTTCTTATGGCTATATCATGGATTGGACAAATATTTTTTCCAATTATTTAAATACTCAAATCTACAGTTACAGACAAAAGCATAATGTTATTGAGAGGACTTCTCTGCCTTTCTTTATGAGTGACTATATCATGGACACTATTTGTTTTTCTTATGATTTCCCATCTATAGGATGGAAGTGGAGAATTCAATACCCTACCATTATTTATGTTTATCTTGATATCGTGTGGGAAACCAAGTATCATTCTCATTTTTAAAAATCTTGTCTTGAAATTATACTACCCATTCACCAAGAGGTATTTGGTAGAAAAACACCTAAACTCTCCACTAAAGCTAATAGAGACTTAAATCCATTAGGAAAGTCATTTGGGGAAAAATAATTTACTTATATTTGATTTTTTGGCAACCTTTCCCATCCTCATGTTTTTCCTCTTTTTGTCCTGGATAAATTACTGGCCAAAGAAATTTCCTACCAAATAGTTGGTAATGGTTTGACTAAAGTGCTCAAGGATGCTAAGAAAACTACTTGGCCTCCTTTTCCTATTTCTTGTGTTACCTATACGTTGAAACGTTTCAAGCATTATGAGCTTGAAATTGACCAAATCAAAGTCTTTAGTTTTCCAACCATTCCAAATAGGAAATACGATCCCAATGGGGTCACAAAAGATGTCACAACACAAGCAAGAATCAGGCAGTTTTCAAGTGAGCTTGATAAATTCGATGATTTATTTGAGATGGTTCCAGAGTATTCTATGGTTGAAAAGTTGGTGGTAGAACATCTAACTCCCGAAGAATTGATTAAGTTCAATCAATATCGTAATCGAAGAATAGCCCATCTGCTAGAAATTTTGTTAAGACAGTCTCGACAGAATCCTAAAGTTTCAAATACATCAACCTCCTCTTCAAAGAATCCAATTATTTCCCAAGTCTCAGAGATAGCTAATGCAATTGTTGAACAAACGATGAAAGTCAAAGAAGAAAATAAGTTGGATGAAGTGTGGGAGGAGTTTAATCGTGTCTTATCAACTGAAGAAACTCAGGATGTGAATACTATAGTCAACAAAGAAATAGAACATGCTCTAGAAATTGAAGGGACAACCTTGTTCACTTCTGAGGCTCCTAAAAATATTATTGTTCTCGAGACTCCCAAAAAGACTACTATTGTTGAGGTTTTTGATAAAGCTACTATTGTTGAGGATATGGAAATTATCCCAATATTTCTTACCTCCGAGATAGTCCCAAAAATTGAAGAAACCCATCCTTCGGATGTATTTTATAGTCCAAAACATAAATAAGTAATAAGCAAGTCAAGAAAGAAGAGAGATATGGAATAAGCACAAGCATTAGTTTCAACTGAGACTCCTTTTCAAGTTCTTTGGAAAGGAGCCCAAATAGCCCCTGACAAAGAGTTAAACAAACTTTCACAGTTTGCAGGAGCTTATGCTAGTGCTACTATTGATAAAGAAATAGAAATTCAACTGCTTCTGAAGGAAAAATACCAGAGGATTATTCAGTTAGAACAAGATCTCTAGAATGAAAAGCAGATGATTGAGAAATAATGGCAATCAAACCTTACCGAACTATAGAAAAGTTTTAATGACTTAAAACTACAACTTGAATTTGAAATCAAAGAAAAATATGCACAGGTACAATGACTACAATAAAAGATTAACCAATTTAAGGAAAATCCAGAAATAAATGAATTCTGAACGGAGGCAGGGGAATTGGATATACTCCTTACAACGCAACAAGTTGTCTTTTGTCACAAATTAACTTTAATTCATGATTTGTGTAAGACTAGTGATTCTCTAGTTATCCAGTTGTCCGATCCATGGAGATTCTATGAAGAAATTGATGAGAAAATCTCTGAGCAAATAGATTGGAAAGATAGTGTTGAAGGAAGATCAACTGATCTTCCTCGAACCGAAGAATCTCAAAAGGATATCATTTTTGGTGACTGGGATAGAAAAATGAAACAAGTAGAAATGACTATTATGAGAGCCAAACATATTTCTTCAAACTTCACTGAATATATCAGTGATAGCTTATTGCAGGCTAATCTAATACAAGAATGCCCAAAGGACACCTTGCGAGATATCAAAGCTCTGAAGTAGTCATGGCATGAAACGTCCAAGAAGAAGGTCGATGGCTAGTGTTGATGTGTCTCTCTAATGCAATGACTCAACTTCTTCCAGCACTTAGTGATGCAGTATTTATAAGATAGATGCGCATGAAACCAATTCACCCCCCCCAACTAAAGCCAATAAAGAACATATGTGGACTGAGAGAACAAATGAAGAGCCAGCCTGCAAAACAATCATGAATTTCTTATTGCCACAGATTGCTATCTTTATCTATTCTTTATTTTAGCTTAGTTTGTTGAAGCTTTTTCAGAATAATTTTATTTAGTTTATTATTTTTGTAATATTAATAGGCTATTTAAACGCCTTTCATGCATTTAGAAATGGGTTCTGAATTTTTGATAGACAATTTTCAACTTGCACTATTGTTTAAATCCAAAGTTATCTAATTGAGAAGTTGAACTGAAAGCTATCCTTTTATGAGCAGAGTATTGATGTATCAGGTACTATTATCTTTATATTATTGTTATGTTTCATTAAGATAGATATTGAATTTCTTATAAGTTATTTCAAAATATGAATACTTTGAAAATAGTCAGACATTGTCACTATTGGTGTGTAGGATTGTATCATTTTTTATTGTATATGAGATAAAGAGATATTATATGTGATTAATTTTTAATAAAATAAATAAATTATATATTTCATTAATTTAGTTTATCTTATTTGTTTTCCTTTCATAAAGTGTTTAATGATCTATATTGTTTCAACCTTTGTGAAATATTTTTATGAGTCACATATAAAGACATATTATTCCTGAGAAGTAAGTAGAATAAGTTTAGTTAATAATATCATCTTTAGATTTTAAATCATTCCATTAGTCTCATTTTGTTTCTATTATTATATTATATCTCTCTAAATGGGAAATTGGTCCTTTTCCCCAGTTGGACCCACCAATTCCAACGGAAAAGGAGCTGCCTTAAGTTCCCAACTCGGTGGTATTCCCCAATGCTGACGCAACTATTTTCCATCATTCAACATGTTGACATCAATGCCAAAGGAGGAGATTGTTGGCATTGATTTTGTGATGAGGTGATAGTTGATGAGTGCTGCAATGAGTGATGGTTGGAATTGATGCAACTTGGACTTGGTTCGGAGAAGGTATGCATATGATTGATTTCTTGATGGTATTGGTGTCTATGTTTTCTATGGAAAATGTTTATGTTGCTGGTGCTTTGATGGATACTTCAGGTGATTAGATAACTTTATTGGTGTCAACTGGGTCTTCATGTAGATGATGCTTGTGTTGATATGACCTTGATTGTTCGATCATAATTATAGTGTTGCCCTTGAGATGTGTCCTTGAGTTATGGTTTGGAATTCTAATGATGTATGAAGGTATTGAAGAGGATTTTATGACCCCATCTATAACTGAGGTTCATGTTTGATGCCACTTGATATAGTTTCTACTCTCATGAGTTGGTTCTTGCACTTATGGTGACTACATAATGTATAATCTCACCAGGAGGTTGCAAATATGGTTTTAAGACTTTGCATGGCTTGTAATAGCTTTACAAATGCTAGAGATGCTGAGTGATGAGCCTCGATATTGCAACAAGGATGGTGCAACTCCCAAGGCTACCAACTATAATTATCAACCCAGGGTTCGTACAAACTTAAGAGGTATCGACACTATATGTGCAACATACAATGTGTCCTTCCTTCACTATCATGATGTAAATGAGTGAATGTAATAAAATTAGATCCTAAACTAATTGCAGAAAAGGAAATGCTTAAAATGGAAAATAAATTAATCCTAGGTAAGAACAACAAATTGTAATTGAAATCCTAAGAACATGAATTCAAATAAAGAGGCCTCATCTACATTGTAAAAAGGCATGTCCTAATTGGTGTTTATTATTCCTCAACCATTGATACAAAAGGGCTTTGAGGCTCCTGAGATTTCCAAGCCCAAGGAAAATCAGATTCCTATGAAGGAGACCAAGATTTAGAAGTTGAATATGACACCAATCTTCATTATTTCCATTAGTACAATTACATGCCTACAGGAAATGAAAGTGGAGCTGCAAAAATATGAGTTCTCTTCAGAAGAAGACAAATAAAAGTCAAACCCTAGAGGAAAATTTGACTTGGTACTTATACAAAATGATTAGGAAGCATTTCCAGTGAAAAGATGAACATTCCTCCACCAAAATGCCTCATACAGTGGATCTGGTTCCCAATACTAGGAATCTGCATTAAATGATAGGGAACACATTCCTAGACTTTTTCAATCATTGGAGCTCTAGAATCTTTGCAATACTTTCAAAATATATTATTGATTTGTTATTTAATATTGACCCTCTTGTAGTAGGGATCAAGTCCCTAAATTATCTACTCCTCCAAATCTTCATAATTTGCACAATATTCCACAAAAATAAATAATATTAGGCACAAATATGAAATTATCCATAAACCTTCCTAATGAACATATTAAAGTTAAAAATACATTATCTAATGAAAAAATAGAGGTTTAATATGATGAAGGATGGTCGGATGGGGCTTAATTTATGTCTAATTTGGATTCCCATCATACCCCCTTGTTGAAAGTGTTACTCATCCTCTTAAAAACTTAGTGACCTCGTTGTGCCTAATTGATGGCCCTGATGGCCTCCCTAATTTATACATCCCCACCTTTTCCCCTTATGCAAGATGGGTTATTTAAGATTTTTGGGTTTGGCAAGGTCTTCCACATCCTTTTCAAATCTTCTGCTGCCTTTTCCCACCATTTGGACACCTCTGGAGCCCTCAAAATTCCCTTAGATGAGATCCTTTAGTAAACTACGACATCTTGTAGTAATTCCTGTAGTAACTACTAGAAACCCTGTAGCAGCTTGCTTAAACTTTTTTTGAGAAGAAATTATAGTTTGAGCCTAGGGTAGGCCCTCAAATTGACTTACATGCCTCTCAATTCTATTTTGGACTGACTTTTCCATGCCTTTCTCCCCTTTATATAAAATCTTTTAGGCCTTGGACAAAATCTAGAAAGAGATTAGAGACCCCTTGGAAAGCCTCTTTTCATCACTGCAGTTTGAGTTCTGTTTTGATGGTAAATGCCTTCTTGCCTTTTTTTTCCTTGTTCTTCTCTTTTGTGGCCTATATGATTTCCTAATGGGCTTTGGAGTTCTCTGTTTTGATTAGGTCTCTCTTAGGCATTTCCATTTTGGTTTTTAGCATAATTTTCTCCTTTCTTCCTTCTTGTAGCAGCATTCCGCCTTCTTGTAGTAGTCATACCTTCTCTTTCATGGTCTTCTAATATGTATGGAGTGATGTGAAACGATATAGAGGGTTTGGAGGATGATGCTAGGCCACAAAAGGAGTATTGTAGGTTTGTGAAAATGGAGAGGATGTGCTCCATGTGTTTTTTTCAAGAAATTTTCAGGGTGAGACAAAGTGTAGGGCTTCTTCATGAAAAATGTTAATTTTTCTTATGAAATGGGATGGATGAATGATGAATAGATAGTGGATATGAAGTGGAGGGAGGGCTTCGAGTGCTTTGGTAACTTGGACTTTGCACAAATTTCTTCTTTTAACTATTGTCCCCACTCCTCAAAATCACCACCCTTATTAATTTGGTGTTTCCACATTGCATGAGTGAGGGAGTTAGATACAATTAACTAGATGAAGGTGGCTGAGACTATTGACCCATCCTTAGCTTTATGAAACCTCACATCTCATGCATTGAAAAAAAATTTCTAACTATAATATCCTCAAGAGAAGAGCTCAAGAATATTTCATACATGTACCTACTTGATGGTTGTTGGAGAGGCATGCATGTTGTTGCTAAGTTGATGATCGATCCATGCTTCCCTGGAGGTGCTAGTTTTATTTGCTTGCTTCCGCACAAGTCTTCATAGCTCACTGATTCTTTGGCTGATAAGGTTTTTGCATGTAATTTTCTTTCTAGTGTTCAATATTTTTTTGGTGGAGTAGATTCACTGCTTCCTAAGGAGGGTGTGCCCCCTTTTGAATATTCATACATGGCTTCATGCAACTCAAGGTGGCTATATTTTCTACTATGTGAGTGAAAAAATAATTGATGATGAGTTATGTTGTAACTATGTAGGCTGCTTACAGGAGGAGTCCTCCTCCTATAGAAGTCATTTAGTTCCTCTTCGAGACCTCTTTGATTCATGTAGGATTGATGGAAAGTCATAGGAGATATAAGGACAAGGTTAAAATCATCAAGAGGTGGTGAAGGTGGTGGAAATGTTGATGACAAAGTTCTTTCTGATTTTTTTCATGTAAGGCAGAATGGAATTTGAAGATGGATTTTAGTTAGATGGAGTGGATGAGTGATGAAAGTGTTATTGGGGAACCTTTATCAACCTATCCTAAAGAATACATGACCTTTTGACCCCTTTCTACAGTTATATTTCCTCCTGTAGCTTCTTCTCGACGATCCTATAGTACTACAGGATCTCCCTATAGTAATTCAGGACAACCTCTTGTTGCAGACTTGTTTTGTCCATATCTCCCAAATGGTAGAATGGATTGACCTGAAATTTTCTAATCATGTTTCCATCATCTTATGAACCTCCTCATAAACATCTTGGCCAATGGATACATGAATATCGAGAAAAATTAAAAATGGTTGTAGGTGATGGAGTTCAATTTCTTGAAAATTGTGCACTAGAATTTTCTGCAATTTCTTGGGCATGTTACCATCATCCACATGCATCTCCGCATGAAACAAATTTGCAAATGGATGCACGAATATTGAGAAAATTAAAAAATTATTGTAGCTAATGGAGGTCAATTTCTCAAAAAGTGTGCACTAGAATTTGCTAAAATTGCTTGGGCATGTTACTATCATCCATATTCATCTCCCCCTTAAACATATTGGAAAACGGATGCATTGTTTTCAAGATATGAAAAAAGTAATTTTATGCTCTATGTATTTTTTTTCCTGCAGTAACTATAGCATCTTCCTATAGCATTTTAGGACAAAAAGGAAAATGAGTAGCAAAAGCTTGGGAATTATGAGTGGATGGTGGAAATTGATGAGGGTGATGGACTGGCATGGCCTTGGTCCTTCTGGAGCATCTGAGAAAAGAAAGAGAAAGCCCAAGTTTGAATTCCTTTGACTAGGCTTTTGATAAACTTTTCTTTTGGTGGCTAACTTGTTTTTGTTGCTTGCAAAGGTTGGAGAACACCCACATTCATGAGAAAGAGATACATGGAGAAAATATTTTTCTTTTTATTTTTTTCTTCCAGGCCTACTCGTTGCCTCAATGAGGTTTTCAACTAGTAGGTCTACCTAGGCACCTCAAAGGAGTTTTCACAAAGGATCTTTTCTTTTTCTCCTTTTTCCCTTTTTTCCTGACCCATTGACTGCTTCATGGAGGTTTTCAATCAATGAGCCAATCCCAGGCAACTTAAAGGAGGTTTTCACTTGATATTTTACTTTTTCTCTTAATTTTCATTTTTTATCTCCTTTCCTATCCTACTCTAATTGAAAAAGCATAATCATTTTCAAGTGTAGGAATAATTCCAATGGAGCCACTTGCAGAATTGGATGATAGATGAAATCATGTGTAGGCTCGAAACATATTCTTTGACATGTAACTGAATATAAGAGACCAAATTCTTTGACTTTGATTATATTAAGCACATTTGAAGAAGAGAGTATAGTTGCAACTTAGTGACTATCTGGAACCATATTTCAATATAGTTGTGATGACTCTCGTCCACTTGCTGATTTGGATCATCTTGGATGTATTCTTCTTCCATGAAATTTATATCTTCTTCCTTTTTCTGATTATTCTCTTGACCATGTAGAGGATCTAATGGCAAATATGAGGACACTTTCCCAATCGTCAATTCTGATGGCTGCTCTTCATCAAGTGCAGCCCATGATTCTTTGGTCTTCTCATTTGAATCATATTTTTCAGCATGTTGTCATTCAATGATATGGAGGGAATCTCTTTTATGCGATACTCTTCCTAAACTAAGATTAATACCATTTAGATCAAGAAAAGATGTTTGGAAGTGTTGTACCTTAAAATTGTAAGTGGGTTGAGCTACTTCATTGTGTGGGTTTGGAAATGGTGGTATAGGTAGTTGAGTGGGAGTGGATATTTGAGATGGATGTGGTTGGGGTTGTGGTTGTGGTGGAGGTTAATTGTAGGGATAACATGGAGTTGTGTATGGAGGATATTGTGGATGGATCCCATAAGTTCCTTTCCAACCTTGTTTCCGAGATTGGTTTTGGGGTTGACATGGCCAAGGTTGCCAAGGAAAGGGTGTGTTCCAATTACTTTGAGATGGATATGCATAAGCTTGAAATTGTGAATTAGGCTCTTGAATCATATCATGTTGAATAGGCTACCATTGTCCTCTTGGAGATACATAACATAGTTGCATTTGCAATTGACTTGCTCCATTGTCCTCTTGGTAAAATGCCTTCAACCTTGGTAATGAGGGGCAATATTTAATAGCATGTGATTATGCATCGACAACAAAAATATCAACATCTTATTTTTCCTCATCTTGTGTTCTTAACATCCCTACTCGTTTGGTTATATTGCTAAGAATTTATGTTTTAAAGTCATCAAACAAATTTAGCTTAACTTACCGATCTTGATGCTGATTTACTTACTCTTTCCCTTCTTCTTGATATTTGTTTGCATGTTTCACAAATTTCTTCAAATGATAACTGGTATACATCACCTCTACTCATGAGATCAAGAATATCAATCCACTCATTCCTAATCATTCTAAGTAAGATGGTTTTTAGTGTGTAAATCCTAAATGATGTAATTTTTCCCTCTTAGCATTATACATGAACCTCTCTATTAAATCCTCAAGGCTCTCTCTTATTTTTTATTCATTCTAAAGATTTATTTTTTAAGATCATGATATTTCTATTTTTCTAGAAATATATTTTTCATATCATTCCATGGTCTTACTGAACTAGTCCCTAAACTCATGATCCATTTAAGAGCTCTATCCTTCAATGTTACTGGAAACAATATTGATTTTTGAGTGTTTAGTAAGTAACCATAAGATCTATAAAGGATTTGAAATTCAAAGAGAAAATTTTCTAGATCCTCTAACCTCATACCATGGAAGTTGGGAAGAAAAGATGGAGGGATGTTCTTAATATACACACTAACATCAATATCTTGAATGGGAAATCCAAGAAGATCATCTTCATTATCATCATCTCCATCCATTTCTTCTACCCTGTCTCTCACCTCCTCTTCTTCTACTTGCAAAAGTGGATGGTGATGTGGCTTTTACTGCACCATGTGATCAAATGGGGGGGGTTGGTGTTGGAGAAGTATTTTTTTTTTTTTTTCAATAAGAAAGATATTGCAATGCAATTTTAATTCTTGAAATGAAAGATGCCTAATGAAATTTCCTGTTTTTGTAGAAAGTAAAAGAAATCAATCAACTAGGGAAGAAAACAATGCATACTTTGACACCTCCCTGACAACGACGCCAAAAAGTGATGAGCCTCGATATTGCAACATGAATGTTGCGACTCCCAAGGCTACCAACTTTAATTATCAACTTGGGGTTTGTACAAACATAAGAGGTATTGGCACTATATGTGCAGCATACAATGTGTCCTTCCTTAGTTGTCATGATTTAATGGAGTGAATGTAATCAAATCAGATACTAAACTAATTGGAGAAATGGAAATGCTCGAAATGGAAAATAAATTAATCCTAGGTAAGAACAACAAATTGTAATTGAAATCCTAAGAGAATGAATTCAAATAAAGGGCCCTCATCTACATTGTAAAAGGGCATGTCCTAATTGGTGTTTATTCTTCTTGAACCATTGATTTAGAGCCTAGGGGTCATGATTCAACACTAACGAACCAAAACCAAGCTTCTTGAGCGAATCCGAGCAAGTATATAGATGTTGGAAGGCTACCACATGAGATCCTATAGCTACTACACAATGTTATAGATTTACTACATGAAGTTATAATTCAACGAATGACCAATCAAATCAAATCCAAATTGGTTGGCACAAATTTTTTTATTGAATAGGGTGTCTTAGGTCTCCATTCCAAGTGGAATCACTCAAAAATACCTTTATTAACCTATGCTAACAAATATCACAAATTAATAGTCTAAAATCTAGAAATTCGAGAACTAGTGAGCTAGTAAATCTATCAAATGTGTAATGTAATCAAGTAAAAATTCAATGGGGTAAATTTTGTTATTAACCAGTTTTTTTTGTGATCTAATGTAAGTGGAATCAACTCGAGTGAATCTCGTTAGCATGCTCTAAAAAATAGCATAAATTTATTGTTATTTGCCACAAGGGACTTCCAAAAATCTAGATTTGGGAATAAGAAAACTAATCCAAGTAGCTCAATGATTACTATGAACTTCCAAATTTGTTTCAATGATGAAATGATGCTTTTGATCCGGAAAATTAACTTACTTCAACCATTTAACCCAATCCTACAACAAGAAATCATTAATACTAAATGAAGAAATAGAAAAAATGACAAGAACACGAGATGCATGTGAATAAGAAGTGAAATGAAGATACGAAAGGGCTTTGAGGCTCCTAGGATGGCCAAGCCCAAGGAAACTCAGAGTCCTATGAAGTATACCAAGATTTAGAAGCTGAACATGGCACTAATCTTCATTATTTCCATCAATATAATTACATCCCTGCAGGAAATGAAAGTGGAGCTACAAAAATATTAGTTATCTCCACAATAATACTAATAAAAATCAACCCCTAGAGGAAAATTCGACTTGGTACTTATAAAAAATGATTTGGAAGCATTCCCCATGAAAAGATGAATGTTTCCCGACCAAAATCCCTCAAATAGCGGATATGGTTCCCAATACTAGTAATCTGCGTTAAATGACAAGGGAACACATTCCTATATTTTTTCAATCATTGGAGCTCCAAAATCTATGCAATAATTTCAAAATATCTGATTGATTTGTTATTTAATATTGACCCTCTTGTAGTATGGATCAAGTCCCTATATTATCTCCTCCTCCAAATCTTCAAAATCTGCCCAATATTCCAAAAAAATAAATAATATTAGGAACAAATATGCAATTATCCATAAACCTTCCTAATGAACATATTAAAGTTAAAAATAGTTTATCTAATGCAAAAGGATAGGTTTAATGTGATAAAGGATGGTCATATGGGCCTTAATTTGTGTCTAATTTGGAGGCCCATAATTGAGAAACAAGTTGGAAGTAGCTCTGAGTTGAAGATCTCATGGTTTTCATTTATCCTCTGCCCAATCTCATGGATGAAGGGTCAAGGGAGCAATTTTAGTCTCCATTCACATGGAGAGTAGGCATTTACAAATGACTATGGTCCCAATCACATGGAATATTGTGTTGTGCAAGTGAATATGCCTGTAGATGAAGTTTCTCTCACTTTCTCATGCTCCTAGAATGATTTAATTGGTTTTATTTATGTATCTTCTACGAGAATTTTCATGCAAGACTCCAATTGACTAAATCAGCATGTCATAATGTGTTTTGAAGTATGAATGCGTTAATGAATTGAGGAGTGGAGTTAGTGGCAAAATATTTTTAAAAGAAGGAGCATATCGACCATTGTAGGTGAGGAAACATAGTAGAGCTTTGTGTAGAGAGTAGAGGGTGACATCCCATAGAACATAATGTTGTAGAGGTCGAATTTCTAAATAGGAGCATAGAGAGATATAATATTCTCAGATCATAGAGTGAGGAGATTGATGGAGAGGTCAGACATGATTTCAGAGAAGGACATTTTGTTTTTTGTGAATGTGATGGAGTTTGCATAAGATTGTAGTAGAGGATAATCAGAGGGAGATTCTACATTTGATTGCATCGATGAAGAAAGTTTTTTAGTTTATAGTTAGAAGTTATAGACTCCTCTATGTTATAGCTAACATGCTTATGATTGTAGGGATCAATGGTGTATTATTGAGAGTCATATGTAACTTATATATGTGATTGAAGAGAAGGATTTGTATATGCTTCTAGTTACATTATGAATTGGTTTGCATGAGAGAGGACTTGTGTGTTGAGATGATTGACTATTGTTGGTTTTTGTTGAGAGGAATTTGAGCATGTTGTCATTGATATATATCCTTGTATAGATGAGTAAGAGAGATATAGTTGTGTATGTTGTTGAGAGTGCATATGCTAATATATTGGGGTTGTTTGCTTGAGATGATGTATTGAGGTTATCAAAGAGAGAAATTTTTTGTCGTCTTGTGTAGGGGTCTAGGTTGAAACATTGTGAAATGTGGCCCTAATGATTAGCAACTCAATATAGCTTAGTGAATAAGGGATGGTGTTCCTTTCTTATGAGTGTAGGTAGCTTCAGTAGATGAGGAATCATTCTCATAGTCAAATGGCTGTTCAGCAAGTCTTTCAGGGGATAGGAGTCTCTAGTGGATGGGTGTTACAGGTCTATTTGGGCACATCACTACCATCATTCAGATTAGTACTTTTAGGGCTCGTTAAACCCTAATTCTATTTGCTAGATGCCCTAGACAAGTCATCACATTAAATTCCATCATTCCTGTGAGTTTCTTAGCTTGAAGACATCTTGAATTAAAACTTTGAGGGACCAGTGCAGCCTTGGTCAGGGGTAAATGCGTTGTAGAGCACTTAGGCCCATTCAAGCCTACTCTACAGATCCTATAGGCCCACTTTGACTTACGCTGGACAAGATTGAGTGAAATATTCATAGGGTTCAGGGAATATTCCTACATTTTAGACCATTCTAGAAGATTCCCACCTCTTATCCTCTCCTATGAGCTCACAATTGGATAGGGAATGAATAAAATAACCTCTTATCCTCAAATCCCTTCCTCCTTGGAAACTAATTCCCAAACTGGAAATCCATTCAATGCCCAATTTATGACAAAACCACCTCCATTCCCTATATATTGAGCACTCATCATAGTGATCAGGGGCTGGACATTGAGAATTTGTAAGGAGATACTATTGGTTTGAGGTTTGATATTGTAAGCATGCATTGTTATGCTACCAAAGTGTTGTGCTTTTGGTGTAATGAAGGATGGAACTCAAGCTAGATGAGTGACACTGGATTGGACTTTTTTGGTTGTAACTCTTCCTTCTACTTAATGAAGTTGTTTACACCTTTTCCCATATTCTTGTCTTTATCTATGATGTTTATATGTGTAAATGCTTTGGATTCCATTTGCTTATAGTAGATAGATCTCTTGATTTGATTGGCTTTTGTCCTCTGTTTATGATTGCAGGTACTTATCGAGCGGATTCAGTTCGAGAAGGAGCAATGTGAGCTATTCAAAGGAGACAAAGTGAAGCAAAAGAGAACAAGTAGGTCCCTTGTCTTATTTATCTTCTATAGGAAAAGGTTAAACTCCTTAAATATGTTGTTCTAGGTGTAGCTACCCACCTAGGGAAGTTGTTTTTATTTGTAGATGAAAAATTCCACATAACAAATTGGCGACCATACTAACTCCCTTAGGAAGTTTTATTGTTAACTCTAGTGCAATAGGTGGTGGAATAAATCAAACAGATTCTAATCTTGTGGTTTTCAACCATGCAGGTTTTACACCACAGTTACCAATGCAATTAGCATTCCTGATTCAAGTAAATCCCTTGAATAAACTTATTCACTAAACCGTTATTGACAAGGGGGCATCTACTTGTATTATGTCAATGAATATCTAGAAAACACTTGGTTCACTACCCTTGTCATGTTGACCAACAACATTAAAAGCTTTTGACAGTCGCACATATACACCTTGTGGAATCTTGAGTAATCTGCAAATTAACCTAGGGGCAAAAAAGTAACTGTCAAAGTTGAGGTCGTTGATGGACCCCTTGACTACAACATTTTGCTAAGAAGACCATGGGCATATGCTATGGCTGTTGTGGTTTCGACATACTTTCATATGATTGCATTCCATCATAAGGGTAGAATCACAGTTATCAATCAACTCACCTTTTTCTCTTCTAGTTCATAGGCTACTAGAAGCATTCCATTAGTTCACGGACCCTCGCTATCTCTTCAAAAAATTGGTTTAGGTCTCTTCAAGGATTCTTCCCTAATGGGTACTTTTTCACTACCGTCACCATCAAACATGGCAGAAGTGGAAAAATATGAGACTTACAACATGATATCTTCCACTTCATGTGATTTAAGGAAGATTACCAATAGTTCTAAAGTTGATAATAGTAATGAAATCATGCCGCTAAGCCCCATTGAGATTGCACAGCAATCAATCTTTCTGTCTTGCGTGGTGAACCCAAATTCATCTTCGCAAATTGTATGCGTAGATCGTTCATGAGAATATGGTACTTCTTATGATCTGTTTTCATGTATATTTTCTATTGATGAAGGAATCATCCAATCAATGATGAAGAAAGAAGAACCATGGGAAGATTATCATCATCGTTCCCATCTTCCAAATCACATAGAATATTTTTCAAATGAACTTAATCACCCTTCAATTGTTGATTTTCTTTTGAATTCTGTTTTTATAGATACAGTAGATTCTGAGCAAAGCTCTTCAAATATCGAAGAAACTATTTCTATCAATATTTCAACCAAACCTAAAGTTGTAGAAAACACTCATGTTGGAAAATCTTGTTCTCCATTAGAACTTGATATTTACCATGCTATCTTTCGTGAATTCTAAGATATATTCGCATGGACATATGAAGAGATGCCAAGAATTGACTCTAGTATAGTTGAACATGAAATCAAAACGTATCATGATGTAAAACCTGTGCGACAACACCTCCGTCTTGTTCATCCAAAGAAGGCTGTTGCCATTAAAACAAAAGTTGAAAAGCCTTTGCATGCTGGTTTCATATATCCTGTTCTTCTTACTGATTGGTTTTCCAATATTGTTGTTGTCATGAAGAAACAATGGACAATACGAGTGTGTGTCAACTATAGGGATGTTAATCAGGCTTGTCCAAAAGACAATTATCCCACTCCCTTTATCAACCAGATTATTGATGAATGTGCCGAATGTGAAATATTTTCATTTATGGATGGCTTTTCCAGCTATAATCAAATCAATATCCACCTAGAGGACCAATCTAAAACTGCTTTTATTTGTCCATGGGGCACATTCACTTACAGGAAAATCCCTTTTGGTTTGAAGAACACAGGGGCAACTTTTCAGAGGGCGATTAATTATGCCTTCCATGACATCAAACATATTGTTCAACCATACCTTGATGATTTACCTACTCATTCACGAAAGCGAACTGATCACCCACAGCATTTGAGAGCTATATTTTTATGGTGCCGACACTAAAAAATATGACTTAATCCACACAAATGTGTCTTTTGTGTTGGTTATGGTCATTTGCTTGGTTTCGTAGTGTCTAAGGAATGAATTTGACTCGACCCTCTTAAGCTTTAGGGAATTCTTGACTTGCCTCCACCTTCCAATCTACTATAGTTACAGAGACTCCAAGGGAAGGCTAACTTTCTAAGGAGGTTCATTCCCAATTATGCTGAGCTGGCTAAAAGATTTACTTGTCTTTTGAAAAAGGGGATACCCTTCCGTTGGGATCAGGTTGCACAAGCTTCCTATGATGCTCTTAAAGATACCTTAATTAGAGCGTCATTAATGTATTCCCCAAATTATCAAAACGACTACTTCCTGTATCTCGTCGTTATAGATACAACCCTTGCGATGGTTTTAGTCCAAGAGGAAGATGGGATTGAACATCCGATATATTATTTGAGTCGCAATCTCAATGATACAGAAGTTAAGTACTCTTATGTCGAAAACCTAGCTTTGCCTGTTGTTCAAGTTGTACAAATATTTCACCACCATTTTCATTTCGGATTCCAACCCACTGACATATATTTTATCACATCAATTGCTGGGGGGAAAATACTCAAAATGGATCGTCATTTTGCAGGAATTTGATTTGGAATTCATCAAATCCAAATCAAAGAAATCTCTAGTTTTCGTCGAGCTTCTTTGTGACCTTCCCTCGAATACCATTGATTCAACATCAGAACCATCAATTTTGGATGAGTCTTTGTTCCTGATTTTGTCATCTGACTCGTGGTATGGAGGTATATTGATTTATCTCCAGACCCAAAATTTTCGGCCCGATACCTCTCGCTCGCAACAGTGATGTATCCGATACCAAGCCAAAGATTATCTGATCATTGGCGATACTTTTTACCAGTGTGGTATTGATATGATTTTACGGAGGTGCCTCACACATGAGGAATCTGAGAAAGTTTTGAATGATTTCCATTTAGGTGCTTGTGGTGGGCACTTATTTGGTTATGCTACTGCACAGAGGATTCTCTGTGCTGGTTACTTCTGGCCTACCATATTCAAGGATTGCATTATTGCTGTCAGAAGTTGTCATGCATGCTAGATCTATGACCACAAAGCTAGATTACCACCTGCACCATTTCATCATGTCATCATTGTTGGATCATTCGCCAAATGGGGCATTGAATTCATGACATATAACCCTCACTCGGTTGGGGGCCATGGGTACATTATAGTCACCGTTGACTATTTCACAAAATGGGCCGAGGTGATGCCTACATTAAACAATAATGGTGAGACGGCTGCACTTTTATTTTTCAACGACGTGGTTGCCTAGTTTGGTGTACCACAGGCTATAATTATAGATCATGGGTCACATTTTCACAATCACCTGATAATTGAGTTAACAACCAAGTTAGTACTTTCACATGATAGTTCTACTCATTATCTGTAAGGTAATGGACAAGTTGAGGCCATCAACAAAGTCCTAAAGCGAATGCTTCAAAGAATGACAGGGGTTCATAAACGAAACTAGCATTAAATCTTGTAATTTGCTGTATGGGCATACCGAACCTCGGTAAGGAATGCAACTGGATTCACACCCTTTCAATTGGTGTATGGTTTGGAGGCCATCTTGTTGATACAATGTGAAATTTCATCTCTTAAACTTGCAATTGACCTGTTACCTGACACTTCTGATGAAGAAGTGCATTTCTTAGAACTCATCCATCTAGATGAAACCCATCGTGAAGTCGCATCAACTAACGAAGCACATAAAAAACGAATCAAGGTGCAATACAACCGAAATGTCAAGCTTTGCATTTTATCGTAAGGAGACTTGGTCTTGCTTTATGATCAGAAAGTTGATAAACTAGGAACAGGAAAATTTGAACTACTATGGATGGACCCTTACATTGTCAAGCGTGTTCTAGCAAAAGGTGCCTATGAGTTGATGGATTATGATGGAATTCCATTATCGTAACCCCAAAATGGGTTGTATCTCAAACGTTACTATGCTTAATTGAGTGTAGTAAAATCATTGTATATATGCTTTAATTGCATGTGTGTGTGTCAGTGTATCTTTTAGAGTTTTTATTCAGTTAAGTAATTAGCTTTTCATTTGTTGCAAATGTCAGAATATTTGGAACCATTTGTTGGTTACACTGATGGTGCTAGTCGTAGTACGCAGAACCTATCTTCTGCAGCATGGGTCATTTTCACTCCAAGTGGAGGGTTAGTGAGTTTTCAAGGGATTTTTATCGGTCATTCTACAAACAATATCATTGAGTATAACGCACTGATCGAACTTCTCTTAGATGCCATTTCACTTGCCATTCACTGAATCATTATTAGGCTAGACTCACAACTCGTCGTACTGCAACTAAGAAATGTTTATACCATCCGAAACCCGACAATTCTTCATATGTTCCTTAGATTTCATCTTTTAGAAAGACATTTTGAGTACATTCAATATCAAAATATTTCTAGAAACTTTAACACATTAACTCATTCATTAGCAAACTATGTGTTAAATAGACATTTGCGACACATGTAAAAGTAAATTTTCAATTCAAATCATTAGTTGAATAGGATTTCACATAACCAAATATAAAAAATCTGAAAGTAAAAATAGATAGATGTTTTAAAAGCTTTTAGAAATTTTTTTTCCAAGACATGTTTGGTCATCTGACCTAAAAACTCAAAATGCATACAAAGATCATCCTAAGTAGACCTAGTGATGCTCATGATAACAAGTCATAGCCTGAGCTATCATGCGTAATAGCCTCATCCAATGGCTAGGAACACCAATAGTATGGCGCTACAGCCTATAGGTAACTCCTCGATCTAGATATCCGAAATACTAAGGGTTAACCGCTCTACATGATCCTGCAACTTTGCCATTATCTCGAACAAATCCAAATCCTAGAGAATTTCTCTCTCGAGATTTCTCTGTGTTGGTCCACCTACCTTTTGTTGATGTCCCATAGGTCAAATAGTACCAACACCTATATGCATGAGGAAGATTTTAGTTTAGTCTTGGAAACATCAAAAACACAAAAACATGTAGAAACTTAAAAATCAAAAACATTTGGTCAAAAAACAATTTAACTATAGCACCCCATTGAGCGCCCACTGGTAAACTCAACTCTGGATATCCACGAAAATCCATCCCTATGTATGGATGCTCCTCGATGACAATGTGTTGTCGATCGAGCCAACTGAAGAATGTAGTAGAAAATGTGATTGATGACTGACCAACATGTCTATCCATCAATTCGACCCACCTCTGCATTCGTGGATCTCTAGGACCGGCTACACCCAGTGTTCCATGCTGAGGTTGCATCAATGAAATTCTCTTTAAGGTAAAAGCCATTAAGAGTGATCCATAGCTAAAATTATTCATCTTACCGCTCTTTACCTTTGTCAGCTACTCTTTCATTAAAGAAAGTACGATCTCACACCAGTTGAATATAGTTGGCACAAGACACTCAAGCATATACTCCATGTGTGATATGTTCGCCAGATGAAGGGTAACACTGCCTACCAAATTTACAATAGTGAAAAGGATTGTTCTCAAAGGAAAATTACGTACATCCTTGATGTTTATTTTCCCATCCTTGCTAGGCTGTGTACCCTACTGACAAAACTGTCGAATATGGTCTCTCACCGATTCATTCCCATGGGAAAATCGTAAAAGAGAAATGGGGGCACCATGTCTGGACAACCCGGTAAGAAAGTAAACATCATCAATCATAATAGTGACCACTTTGTCCCTTATGTGAAAAGCCTGATCCATTGGACCCCATGCATGAACTAAGAACTGTAATAGTTCTAATTGTTGCCTCATCCTGGACAACCTAAAGTATTTGAGCAACCCACAGTTTTTGAAGGCCTCAACAGTACCCAGATCATTTAGGGCAACCATGTCTTGTTCTTCATGCTCTCTTTCTTGCCAAATAATAGACATTCTGATTTGATCAAAGCCTAAAATCAAACCATAACCTTAGTTAGGATCCATGTCATGCAAAACACTGGAGAAATTTTAGGCCAAACAGGTGAAAGAAATTTGTGAAACAAATTTTTGAAATGCTCCCAGCGCAGTGCAGGCAAGGAGACAGTGTGTTACAGAGCAAGTACCCTTCTGTTTGGGTGCTCTGCAGTGCAGTTTTCGATGTGGGAGGATGTGTTGATTCTAGGGCCAAGTATACTAACCCCAGGGGCCCTAAACCTAAAAGATTTTCCTAACACTGCAAAAGAATGACATGAAAAGAAAGAGAAGGTGTATATCTTCTACTTGGTCTAGACAACACGATAAATTATCCAAAGAATCTCTCACAATCAGCTATTGAAGTTTGAGGTAAAAAACGTGTTCAGAGCACAAAATGAATGGTAAATATCAAATGGTGAAAATGACATGGTAAATTCTTGTTTTATGTTTATTCTATGATCATTAAATGAATAAAATGTAGTATTTACCTATTTTTACCACTCAAACAGGTATGTTTGATTCATTTTCTATTGCTTTGAATAGATTTATAGCTGATACAATGAATTTGGCGTGCACGATCGTGAATTGTACTTTGACCACAGAGCACACTTTTATCTCTTTTTTGAGCTCTGTTAAACATCGAAAAAGGAACCCCCTTGGAGTCCTATTTAAGATCTTTTCAGACTCTCGAAATATGAAAATATTGCCGAGTGCTTGTCCTTTTCAGCTCGTAATGGATTCGAAATGGCATCTACTTAGAATAAGTTTAACCCTTTTCCGAACTGAGATAGAATATTTATGAAAATGGAATACATTAATCGAACATGGTCAATAGGTTCTCTCTCGTATTATTTTACGCTTCTTCGAAGTTGAGACAAATTTAAGAAAAAGAACTTGTGGAGTTTTCTTTTTCTCCCTTTTCAAACTCTCTAAACATGAAAAGGACCAAGTTATCATTGTCGTTAAACTCGTTAAGACATCAAATAGAGACAAACTTGTCCATCATGGAAAGACTGAGTTTCACCTTCACTAGGCTCGTTAAAACATTACATAGCAATGGATTCACCTGAAGGGTGGAATTATACAACAAGCATATGTTATCCTCCTCAAGCTTGATAAAAAATAAAGAGATACTAGTCAGCAATGATTAGGGGAAATGGGAAAAGGGGTAAACCACTTTATGACAACAAGTCACTCTTGAACATGACACTTTCACTTCATCACTATGACTATTTAGGTTGGGTTATCTACTTGATGGTTATCATGCCTAGGGTCTGTCATACCATCCATTACTTTGGTTTTGCGTCAATGCAGCCAATTCATTCAGTGTTGCTAACATGTTCAAGAGAAGTGACTCAGTTAAATTCATCCTTTTCAATACTCATAAACCTTCATTTTCATGACCACCATTCCTGAACCTTGTGTCATCAGTCACATTCCGTCTCCAAAAATAATTACACTCATTTCATGTCGTTGATGTGGGATACATCAAGGCCCTCCCGTGATGAGTCACTTCTTGTCGACATCAGCACATTATCCAAGAAGTTGACTTAGAAACACCCTTCTAGTACCTTAAGGCTTGTATACATCAATGGCAAGTTTCTGGCTTCCGACAATAGGTTGACATCACTAGTCTTCAACCGAATGACTTTGTATGGTGTTCAACATCAAAACATCCATTCACACCATGTAGAATGTAATACAATACCTTGAGAACCATTATCATTATCGATGATCTCTCTCGCGTCTGTTAGTGGCTTACATCATTGGCTAGTAATCAAACGGTGTCTTCCCATGTTAAACTTAAGTTCACATATTCACATGGTTATAATCATACTCGAGTGAACAATTGAATGAGATAGAAGACCCCAGAACTAGTTTCATCAATCCGGGTTGCGATTTCAGGAGAGTACTAAATCATCTGTACGATGAATTTACACTGATGGTCATACCATCATGGGTCTATATCTATAGATGACTATCTATGTAAGTGTAATGAAAGTTTATATGTTGAGCATGAGTATGCCTTACCTCAACAATTCATGAAAAATACAAAATATCATGATATTATGTATTGTAATTGATGCAGGTTACCATCCGCTTCAGAACCTCCTCATCACACCGTAAAGCATATCACTCAACATTATCATTTTCGACTTCATGATTTAGGGGAAAACTGTTACAGGTCTATTTGGGAATATCACTCCCATCATTCAGATTAGTACTTTTAGGGCTCATCAAACCCTAATTCTGTTGCTACATGCCCTAGACAAGTCATCACATTGAATGCCATCATTCTTGAGAGTTTCCTGGCCTGAAGACATCCCGAATTAACTCTTTGAGGGACCAGCGCAGCCTTGGTCAGGGGTAAATGCACTCCAGAGCACTTAGGCCCATTCAAGCCTACTGTATAGAGCACCTAGGCCCACTTTGACCTACACTTGGCGAGATTGAGCGAAATCTTCATAGGGTTATGGGAATATTCCTACATTCTAGACCATTCTAGAATATTCCCACCTCTCATCCTCTCCTATGAGCTCAAAATTGGATAGGGAATGAATCGAATAATCTCATATCCTCTCATCCTTTCCTCCATGGATACTAACTCCCGAATTGGAAAGCCATTCAATGACCAATTTATGACAAAACCACCTCCATTTCCCTATAAATTGAGCACTCATCATAGTGATCACGGGCTAGACTTTGAGAATTTGTAAGGAGATACTATTGGTTTGAGGTTTGAGATTGTAAGAAAGTATTGTTATGCTGCTGGAGTGTTGTGCTTTTGGTGTGATGAAGGATGAAACTCAAGCTGAATGAGTGACATGGGATCAGACTTCTTTGGTTGTAACTCTTCCTTCTACTTAATAAAGATGTTTACACCTTTTCCCATATTCTTGTCTTTATTTATGATGATTATATGTGTAAATTCTTTCGATTCTATTTTCTTATAGTACATAGATATGTTGCTTTGATTGGTTTTTATCCTCTGTTTATGATTGCGGGTACTTATCAAGCGGATTCAGTTCGAGAAGAAGCGATGTGAACTATTCAAAGGAGACAAAGGGAAGCGAAAGATAACAAGTAAGAACATTGTCTTATTTATCTTCTATAGGAAAAGGTTAAACTATTTAAATTTGTTGTTTTAGGTGTAGCTACCCACATTGGGAAGTTGTGTTTATCCATAGATGCAAAATTCCACATAACAATGGGTGTTCACTTAGTTGATGTCATATGAGAAAATTCGTTACTGGACATAGCCAGCTATGATGATCTAAATTGATTTTCATGACTAATAAAATTTGAAGCATAGCAAGAGCAACAACAAAGGGTGTTTTTTCCCCAGACGGTGGTTTTCCACCAGAGATCCTTGTGTCCCTTGTGCATGTGATTGTTTATGGATTTTATGTGATGATGGTATTTACTTTGTTGGATTATGCATTATATGAGCTAACCTACTAATGGCATATTGTGTGATTGTGAATCATTAATCAAAAAAGAATTTTAAAGTATACATTGTCACTACTAATTCACACCCCCCTCTTAGTAGTGAGCACATTTCCAACATATATGTTGTTGTTATGTTGGATAATTTACAAAGTAGTGTTAGACATGGTTTTGGCTTGTCCCTATGCTTGTTAGTAGGCATGTATATTTTTTTATTATATTATGGTTATGAATTTTTTTTTGAAATTTTAACATGGAATGAGGGTTTCACTCTTGTGATTAGTAATGTTTTGAGTAACACTAAGCTTTAAGTAGGCTAGGGCTAAGTCCCTATAAATATCTTAGAGTTATAGGTTTGAAGTGGTACAAGAACCATACTTATATTTAGGGCCAGATAAGTCCTTGTTAGCAATTTGCATTCGGGCTAGATACGTCACAGACTTTGAGGATGTCTCTAGGAGTCTCCGAATCTATGAATTTTATGAAGGACACCATATTTGGAAATGAGCTAGATGACTCATGGTAAAATAAGGTGAAAATAGTTATAGCTAGGGTGGGGCTCTTTTAGGTCTTCAAAGGTGTGAAGCTGGACATGGGCACAAGCTAGATTTGGTACATGTACCTAGAGTGGGTCCCATTTTCTAATGAATCAATGGAACCTGGATTACCTAGATATAGGTGGGAGTATCTGAGAATTCAAGACATGTAGGGGTGTTGGAAAAAAACATATGTGTGTAGCCTTGGATGTCGTCCAGGGTTGTGTTCCATAACCTAGGAAAAGGAACTTAGATGGGGCTAGTGCTATGAAGTAAAGTGTAATGGCTAGATATGTTAACTTGTGGAAGTATATGGGAATCCAGAAAAAAGGGATTTGCTAAAGTTTGGGAAAGCTCAGTTGGTGGACCATGCCCAAATAAACTTGAGGATATGTGGAAATATAGGCTTTTGGGGTCTAAGGAGGTTTCCATAGTGCAAAAACCACATATTTCTAGATATCATGTAGAACCAAATAACAAAGGAATTCTTTATAATAGATGAATAGGTGGGGTTCCCTAGGACTTGCTAGCTAGGATGAGGTGGCATATGCCATGTAGGCTAGCTGAGGCTATGTGGATTCCACATTAGATTTAGGAAGATGTGGACATGGGTAGTGGAAAAACTACTAATGTGGCATGCTGATAGTGTGACATGTGGTAGTTGGCAAAGTTGCTTTTGTATGTTGATTCAACCAAATCCATTTGACACATGGTAGTGCTTTTGTGGTGTCACATGACTTGTGTATGCTATGTTTATTTGACATTGACTCTATGTGGATAGGGGCCTTGTCATATCTGGAAGTGTTTTGCAAGTGTTTCATGTAATTTTGGCACAAGGGCACAATTGACAAAATGCATGGGATGGGAATATGCCTGTCACCTGTCATCAAACATTCCTATCGCATTTCAGAGGTGAGATAATGATAGTTTCTCAAATGTAGGTGTGGTGGAACTATTGAAAAATGTTGCAAAGCATATGGAAGGTGTGAGACATAGAAAATTCCCTTTAACTAACGAAAATATATATGCCGTGTTGCAAAGGTTTGGAATGGAGCATGGTTAATAGGTATGGAACATTGACACCAAAGTGCTATGGTGTAGTGAAATAGTGAATTTCATGCTAGCCCATGGGTGATGTGGCATAACCATGGGGGATTCACTAAATCAACCTCTGACATATCATGTGCATTCATGGCATACTAAACAATACCCCTAATTTGACTACATATTGGAAAATACCTATACAAATAACATTATTTGACCACCTATTTAATAAGAACTCAGTACACCTTCCCAATTTAAAAAAAACCCTACTTTCACTAGATATTTTAGGTATCCATTTTTTCATTAAGATTTTTTATACCCCTTTATATTTTTTCATTAACTTTGAGCTCCATTATTTATACCTGCCAATATAAAAACCCTTTACCCCCTATTATATGCTAAATATATTATGTCATTTTTTCCTCAATCTCTATCCCCTAATATGAATGCATGTGGTATGGTATCACTTCCCCAATGAATCCCCCACGGGCATAGTCACGTATGCACTAGGTTGCCACATGGAAATACTTGTTGATGTGGTAAGGGTTAAGGGATCAAATTTCAAATGGGCATAAATTTAAATCATGATTTTGGATTGGGGAAAACATTATACCATTAGAAATCTCTTCATGAGATGGATGTGATGGTATTATTCAAAGTGAGTTCCATACACTTTGGGTGAGAAATACTTTTGTAACCCCATGTTCATAATGATACCGTGGAGGTTGAGTTAGCTAAAAGTAACACATCGCATTTAGGTTGGATTAATACAAGGGGGTAAGAGGGAGTGTTACAACTTAGGACAAATCAGATCAAGAAACCACAATTTTTGAGTGGATCCAACATTTTCAACAATATATTCATGATGTCTTGTAAAAATCCAATGGAACGTATGATGAGCCGCAAAAATGGATAATTATATGGGCTCATTCAGCCTCCTAATTTGACTTAATCCACCATTCTCATTAGTTTATTGCATGTTTTTGATTATATTTATGCTAATAGAGTGAATTGGGTTAGTCATTATGCCAACAAGTCTAATGGGTGCTTTGTGCAGGTTTTTGGTCAATTTTGAGACAAAATCACAAGTTTTAATGAGCACTTGGCAGCCAAATTCGTGGAAGAACAAGGGAGAGGATTTGTAGGAAGGTGTCGCCTTCATTTATGGGCCCTTACCTCGAATTCTCCACCATCAGCTCAGAGTTCAAGGGCCACCAAATCGATTATCACAAGGGCAGCCGAGCAAGGGCTAGTAAAGTTACTGTTAACTACAAGTGTTGGCAGCCGAGTTCTTAAAGTTTAGGAGGGTTGTTGGGGTCCTCAATTTGTATAAATAAGAAGGCTTAGGGCCTTATTTCAGTTAGTCACTTTGTAGGCAGAAGTTATCTAGTTTGTAGTTCGATTTTAGTCATTTTTTAGGCAGTAGGTTAGCTCTGCATTTCAACACATTTTCAAGCTTTTCCTTGTGGACAGTTTTTGATGTAACTACTATTTCTTGCTCAATAAAGATGAATCCGGATTTGCACCAGCTCTAATCTCTCTTAGGAGGCTGTAGCTCTTGGGGTTGGGCCCAGATCAAGTGCCCAGTACCTCCTTTGTTTACCTTTATGTGTTTTTGTTGCATTCTTAGAATAAAATCTACTATTTAGATTTAAATCTTGCTTTGTTATTTAGATTTCTTTTGATGATTAAAAATGCTTTTCATGTTTAGATTTAGTTGATAGGTTAATAACAGGGAATATCTTTAGAAAAAGGGCCATCAAGCACCTCTGATTACACCTCTCCCTTAGTGGGATCAAGAGTTGGGATCAAGGTGACCTTGCTGCCACCAAAAACATTGTCTTTGCTTCACCATGCAATCATTAGTGTTTGATCTTTAATTGCTGAAGTTGGTTATGTGTTCATATTATTGATTGCTTTGTTGCATAGTTATTATACATGGTTTCATTGCAAATAAACTTCTTTTCATTCTCTTTACTGTTAGCTAGATCAGATTAGGTTAACGTAACTAGGTCTCTGATTTTCCAAGTCTTTGTTGGTTCAGTTGGAGAAACAACTTGCAGAGCACCCGTACCACTTCTCTATCTGCCCATACTCCATCAATCCCACCTGCTCCATCCTCTGACTCAGATTCTTGCTTCATGTTTTCCATTTTCTCACTTTTCCCTAATTCCCATATTTTCGTGCAACATTTCTCCACTCCTCCTTGAACAAATCCAACCATCCTTGCCACTCCTCAGCTCCATTCCCCAAGTCTAGTATCTCCTCACACCCCTATCTCACCTCCATACCCACTCCTTCATCTTTCTTCCTCCATCCATCCTCCAAAATCCCATTTCTGAACATCCTATAGAAAATTACAGACATCCTGTAGAAATTCCAGAACATCCTGTAGAACCCCTGTAGACTTCTTGTAGAAGCTCATGAATGAGGTTTCTTGATAGCCAAACTCTATGAAAATCTCTGGAAGGGGTTTAGGGACCCCTTAGGCCCTCTTTCAGCCTTCCCAACCTTCTGCAAGCATTTCCTCTTGCAAATCCACCTCTGCACAGTCAAAACAGTCAAAGCACATGCATGATAATTCTGACAACTTATTCAAAAATACAAAAAGATGTTTTTTTCATATGTTACTGTAGAAGTAGCTTAGACACATGCATTTTACCTTCCTAAAATTCAATGGAATCTCTTTTAGTAGCTTGCATCCTCTTTCTTGCATCAGTAGGGCTAGTTGGTAAAACTAGGGTTTACTAGGGTTTGCATTTCCTTTCCGCTTTCAGTTTATTTCTGCAAGTAGATTAGACTCCTTTGAGTTAGCTTTCATCCATCCGTTAAAAAGCTTCTTCTAAGAGCTCATAGAAGTTGGCTTAAGCTCCTAGCAGACTTGTGCTAGCTGATCAAGTGACAACTGCGGCAAGAGCTAGTACTTGTGCATACAACACCGTCGCTTCCAAGTTTGTTACGAACTACCGGGTTGATAAAATTAAAGAAGGGAGTTCCAGGATTTGTAGCATTATTGCTGCAATACTGGGGCCCACCATTCTTTTTGGCGCCATTGCCAGGGAAGCGTCAGAGTATTGGTGATTGTCGCTTTTCTTCTCTTTTCTACTACCACCTTCTACTAAGTAGTTTATTTCATTTCCATTCTGCAATTTCATTTTCACAAAAGTAGATTAGGCATTTCCTGCTTTCATAGATTAGCATTTCAATTCCGCAATTTCATTTCTGCAAGCGTATATTAGCATTTCAATTCCGCAATTTCATTTCTGCAAGCGCAGATTAGCATTTCAATTCTGCAATTTCAATTCTGCAAGTGTATATTGGCATTTCAATTCCGCAAGCGTAGCCTAGCATTTCATTCCTGCGATTTCATTTCAGCAAAATATATTAGTCCTTTCCTACTTTCATTTCAATTCCGCATTTTCATTTTAGCAAGATAGTTAGTTGCAGTTCAATCTATTTTAGTTTTGTGGGTACAAGCAAAAATCAACCAAAAAGATTTCCTTTCATGCCATGTAGGGGTACAGATAATTTAGAATAATGATTGCACAACGCCCCCACTACTTCACACATCCAACCTTCTCTCTTCTTCGATGGTTGTAATTAAATAACCCTTAGGTGGACAGCAAGACGTATTTGAAGAACCTCAAGGGAAGAAGAAGAAGAAAACATTCCTCTGGAGCAAATGGCTACAAGCAAAAATGCTGGGAGCAGTACCTTGTCCAAAAACAAATTTGAAAATCAGATGGAAGATTTCAAGAGTGATATGAGGCAGTTTCTTGCCATGCAACTGGATACCTTGTGGATCCAAAGGAAGCAAGAGGAAGCCAAGAGGGCTTTGGCCATCTTTTGTCCCAGGCACACTAGAAAGCATCCTAGGAATGAATGTCCATTGCACTCCATAGAAGTGTGTTTTGTGTGTGAAAGAGACCATCCTACAAACCAGTGCCCTTCCTTGCCCGGAATCAAAGCTGCATATCAGAGAGCCAAAGGAGCCACTGAATCACTCTATTATATGAACCAAAGGAGGCCACATGGACCCATATCCTACCAGCAGGGAATGCAAGGGACATCCCAGACCTATTACGACCCCTATCAAGCCACTTCCATGCCTTCTTGGGGTCCCCCTGCTCATCCTTCCTGGTCCACACCCCCTCCTTGGTCGTATCCTCCTCAATACCATGCTTCTCCAGTTGCTCATTAGTTTCACTCTTATGCTCAGCCACAACCTCAATGGAATGCACCTCATCAGGGGTGGAGGCCCCAGTACAACTCTCCTCCTGCTCCTTTGCCTCCACCACCTGCCAACCACAACCCCATCCACATCCATCTCAAATATACACCCCCACTCAACTACCCATACCACCATTTCCAAACCCACACATTGGAATAGCTCAACCCAATTTCAAAGCTGAGGCACAACATGTCCAAACGACTCCTCTTGAGCTCAATGATATTCACCATAGCTCAGGAAGAGTATTGCAAAAAAGAGACTATATTGAAAGCATTGAAGGACTATATCCAGCAGAAGAAGATTCAAAAGAAAAGATCAAAGAACCATGGGCTGCACTTGACGAAGAGAAGGCATCAAAATCAGAGATCGAGAGAGTTCCCTCATGGTTACCATCAAATCTTTCATGTATTCAAGAGAAAGATCAACAAAAAGAGGAAGATGAGAAGGTCATGATAGAAGGTGATATGGAGAATGATCCAGATTAGAAAAAGGACCAAGGATATCAAAGCTATATTGAGACATGGTTCCAGACGGTCACTAAGTTGCAACAATACTCTCTTCTTCAGCTATGTTTGATCCCTTCAAAGTCAAATCATTTGGTCTCTGAAATCCGAATAGCTGTCAAAGCATGCATTTCAAGCCTCCACATCATTTTGTCTCTAATCTAGATGCGCACATGGCTCCATTGGAAGTATTCTTATACTTGAAAATGATTTTGTTTTTCAAGTAGGATAGGGTAGAAAAAAGGAAAAAAAGAGAAAAAAGAGAAAAAATGAAAATAAGATGAAAATAAAGATCTAAGGTGAAAACCTCCTTGGAGACGCCTTAGATTGGCTCATTGATTGAAAACCTCCATGAGGCAGTCAATGGGTTGGAAAGAATAAAAAAGAAAAAGTAAGATCCCTGGGTGAAAACCTCCCTTGGAGGTGCCCAGTGTAGGGAATTAGGGTGAAAACCTCCATGAGGCGCCCTAGTTGTTTTCAAAAAAAATAAGAGAGAAAAAAAGAAAGAAAAAATAAACCTAATTTCTATTGAGTAATTACAGGTTACAAGAAGGACATTGCAGGTCAGGAGGATCGCTCAAGACAAAGACAGAGGAAGTTCTATGCCTTCTACAGGAAGTTCTGTGTCTTCTACAGGAAGCCTACAAACAAGCCAGAATCGATCTCCAAAGAGGACCAGAAGGCTAGGAATATGTCCATGAGGCCTACAAGCATCCATGTTTCCATCCCTCACTCTTCTCCATCATTTTTTCCATCTCATTGTGCTTCTTTCCTAAAAACTGTGTGTTCTATAGGAAGTTCCTATAGAAATTACAGGATTTCTACAGGAAGCTAGAAATGGATTTCAAAAAGGTAGTTTGGCGAACATGATAGCTTCCTCAAGGGTTCAGAAGTCCTCCTACAACCTTCAAACTCCTCCTTCATCATCTCCATGCCTGCATCACAGCCCAAGCTCATTTTTTCTTTCTATGCAAAAACTTGCAGAATGCTTTGAACCAAAAATACATAGAACAGAATTTGTTTTTTCCCTCACGTGAAAACTGTGCATCCATTTACAAAACCATTTTATGGGGAGTTGTATAGGGATGATGGCAGTATGCCCAAGCAGTTTCAGCCAATTCCTGTGAACGATTTCCAAGAAGCCAGCCTCCATCACCTTCATCCATTTGTGCATTTTCTCCATATTCGTGCATCCATTTCAAAACCTGTTTCATGGGGAGATGCATATGGGTGATAGTAACCTACCCAAGTAGTTTCAGCTGATTCCGATGCACGATTTCAGAGAAATTGACCTCTATAATCTTCAACCATTTTCCATTTTTCTCAAGATCTATGCATCCATTGATCACAATTTCGTTGTGGGAGGTGCATAATGATGATAGAACCATGCTCAGAAATTTTCAGATCGATCTGGTCTATCGTTTGGGAGCTGTGGAGAAAATAAGTCACTGTCTTGTAAAAATTCAGCATCAGTAGCTTGAGGGTGCAAGTCTGAATGTGGAAACAAACACCTGCAGCGTAGATCCGGCCAGAGGATACCTGCACAAGAAAAACAGCCATGAATCAACAACCAAGCCATCATGCAACAACAGAACAAATGCATGCATCAGCAAAAAGCACCTCACAACAACCACATTCGACTTCCAGGTACGTGACTAAACTCGTTCCTCTGATTGCATGAATGTAATTTGAAAACTGCGTGAGCAATGAGATGGTTGTGATTAAAAAAATCGGTGGCCAGCTAACTGGCCACCCTCATCTAGTTCAAACAACGCTCGGTGGGTGAATACGACACGTGTGCTCAACCATCTCAGGAGGAAATCTGGAAACAGGTAGTGGTGACCGTTTAAACCTCAGCGTGATTGATGGACGTGGTTACAGGCAGAGAACAAACAGTTAAACACTGTAGTGGGGACCAACAGTCTGCATGGGGCCAATGTGCAGTTGGCCAACTCACCCTCCATCAACAAAAATCTTCATAAATAACCAATCGAACTCTCACCACTGTTGTTTCGAGTTTATCATCATCCTTATAGCTGCAACAAGCTCCATACCACCTCCATAGCAGCAAACCAAGCTTTCTCGGCCACTTTTTTTTAAACCCTCCTGCTTATCAGCGTTCTACAGGAAGAAGTTCTACAGGAAGTACGACACAGCTTTTAGAAGCAGGGAAGCCTGGACTTTTCTTCATCGAATTTGGGGTTCTGAGAGAGGTAGGCTCGAGACACTCTTCCATGCATGATATATTCCACAAAGATGATGAACTGAGCTGTTTTGAATTGGAGGGTTAGAGACAAGTCTGCCTGTGAGTCGAAAATAGCAGTTTGCCTATGTTGCACGGAATTTCTCAGTCGGTTCTGCGTCAATATTCTCCTCCACAGTTCCTGTTAAAACATTTTTTTTCCTATAGAAAAGATAAAGCACTATGAGGGCTAGCCTGTATATAAAAAAAAAATTATGCACATTTTTATGTATGCTGGGAGTAAAAAAATTGAAGTGCTGTACCCTGTTTGTGGAAACCAAATTTCTCCCTCCATAAACGGGCAACCGAGTTCTGGGCAGCAATAGCCTTAGAACCAGGGAATCGGTGCTAATTGATAGTTGAAATCCCTTGTCCAGGGGAGAAATCCATACACGGAATTCCCTTTTCTAATCGGAGCATAAAACAGAGCATTCTCACCATCAGCAGTGAAGAAGAGGAACACACTGAGGCAGGAGAGAAAGCCAGTGGTAAAGAAACACATGACAAACCACCACAAAAAGAAAAGAAGGGGAAGCAAGGAATAGGCCAAGTTGCTGAGCCTAAAACTGTGGGAGGACCAATGGCACAAACACCTAGGGAGAAACGACTGCAGAGTAGGGCAAAGAGGACTGAAAAATCCCAAACAAGTGAGGACACAACCAAGCCAACCACACCAAAATTAAAAGGAAAGACACCCCTAGCCAAGCAGACCAAAACAGTGAAGACAGTTTCTACAGGAAGCCAGAAAACAGTCGACACAGGACTTTCTACAGGAAGCATGGAGACAGGGCAACAAAAGGAAAAATCGCCTAAGATTTTAGCCAGGGAGGCAGCAGCTATGCTGGCTACCCTAAGCACACCTCCAAAACAAAAAGGGAAGAGAAAAAGGCAAACTTCCTTGTACTTTAAGGCAAGGAGGAGCACACAGGTAGAAGTAGGTAGACCCCAGCCACCATCAAAGGAGCAAATTGTCATTAAGGACACAACAGCTAAACAAAAGGAGGAGTCTCCTTCAAATATAACCATCACCTATGAACAAGGAAGCCAAAACCCTTCACTTGGAGAGAGAGAATTCAGATGATGGACTCAAAGATAGCTCTACAGGAAGCTGAGACAGTTCTACAGGAAGCTGAGAATTCTCTACAGGAAACTCGGGCTAAGTTAAAAGAGACCAAGAAATTGGAGGAAAATGTGGCCAAACAATCACAGGAAGAAGGAAAGACAAGGAAACATCTGATGAACAACAAGGAGAGGACAAGCTGCCGGCTGAGGTTGAAGCTTTAACAAAACTGCTACAGGAAAAGGAGCACAGGCAGTGGGAAGAAGTAGAGAGAAAAGCATGGTTTCATGACCGAGAAGAGGACATCACTTCAGAAGCTTGGCATGACAGGGAGGCCACCAGGGCCATCAAAGATGAAGAGATAGATTAGTTGCTTAGAGGATGAGCAACACTTTCAGTAGGGGGCTGATGATGAGCCCCAAAAATGGATAATTATATCGGCTCATTCAGCCTCCTGATTTGACTTAATCCACCATTCCCATTATTTTATTGCATGTTTTTTATTATATTTATGCTAATAGAGTGAATTGGGTTAGTCATTATGCCAACAAGTCTAATGGGTGCTTTGTGCAGTTTTTTGGTTAATTTTGAGACAAAATCACAAGTTTTAATTAGCACTTGGCAGCCAAATTCATGGAAGAACAAGGGAGAGGATTTGTAGGAAGGTGTACCCTTCATTTATGGGTCCTTACCTCGAGTTCTCCACCATCAACTCGGAGTTCAAGGGCCACCAAATTTATTATCACAAGGGTAGCCGAGCAAGGGCTAGTAAAGGCGCTGTTAACTACAAGTTTTGGCAGCCGAGTTACTAAAGTTTAGGAGGCTTGTTGGGGTCCTCAATTTGTATAAATAAGAAGGCTTAGGGCCTCATTTCAGTTAGTCACTTTGTAGGCATAAGTTAGCTAGTTTGTAGTTTGACTTTAGTCATTTTTTAGGCAGTAGGTTAGCTCTGCATTTCAACACATTTTCATGTTTTTCCTTGTGGACAGTTTTTGATATAACTATTATTTCTTGCTCAATAAAGATGAATCCGGATTTGCACCAGCTCTAATCTCTCTTAGGAAGCTGTAGCTCTTGGGGTTGGGCCCAACTCAAGTGCCTAGTACCTCCTTTGTTTATCTTTATGTGTTTTTGCTGCATTCTTAGAATAAAATCTGCTATTTAGATTTAAATCTTGCTTTGTTATTTAGATTGATTTTGATGATTAAAAATTCTTTTCATGTTCAGATTTAGTTGATAGGTTAATAACAGGGAAGGTCTTCAGGAAAAGGGCCATCAAGCACCTCTGATTCCACCTCTCCCTCAATGGGATCAATAGCTGGGATCAAGGTGACCTTGCTGCCACCAAAAACACCGTCTTTGCTTCACCATACAATCATTAGCGTTCGATCTTTAATTGCAGAAGTTGGTTACGTGTTCAGATTCTTGATTGCTTCATTGCATAGTTATTGTACATGGTTTCATTGCAAATAAACTTCTGTTCATTCTCTTTACTGTTAGTTAGATCAGATTAGGTTAACATAACTAGGTCTCTGATTTTCCAAGTCTTTGTTGGTTCAGTTGGAGAAACAACTTGCAAAGCACTCGTACCACTTCTCTATCTGCCCATACTCCATCAATCCTGCCTGCTCCATCCTTTGACTCGGACTCTTGCTTCATGTTTGCCATTTGCTCACTTTGCCCTAATTCCCATATTTTCGTGCAACATTGCTCCACTCCTCCTTGAACAAATCCAACCATCCTTGCCACTCCTTAGCTCCATTCCCCAAGTCTTGGACCTCCTCACACCCCTATCTCACCTCCATACCCACTCCTTCATCTTTCTTCCTCCATCCATCCTCCAAAATCCCATTTCTGAACATCCTGTAGAAAATTACAGACATCCTGTAGAAATTCGAGAACATCCTGTAGAACCCCTGTAGACTTCCTATAGAAGCTCACGAATGAGGTTTCTTGATAGCCAAACTCTGTGGAACTCTCTGGAAGGGGGTTAGGGATCCCTTAGGCCCTCTTTGAGCCTTCCCAACCTTCTGCAAGCATTTCCTCTCGCCAATCCACCTCTACACAGTCAAAACAGTCAAAGCACATGCATGATAATTTTGACAACTTATTCAAAAATACAAAAAAGATGGTTTTTTTCAGATTTTACTATAGAAGTAGCTTAGACACATGCATTTCACCTTCCTAAAATTCAATGGAATCTCTTTTAGTAGCTTGTATCCTCTTTCTTGCATTAGTAGGGCTAGTCGGTAAAACTAGGGTTTACTAGGGTTTGCATTTCCTTTCCGCTTTCAGTTTCTTTCTGTAAGTAGATTAGCCTCCTTTGAGTTAGCTTTAATCCATCAGTTAAAAAGCTTCTTCTAAGAGCTCATAGAAGTTGGCTTAAGCTCCTAGCAGACTTGTGCTAGCTTATCAAGTGACAGTTGTGGCAAGAGCTAGTACTTGTGCATACAGCACCGTCGCTTCCAAGTTTGTTACGAACTATCGGGTTGATAAAATTAAAGAAGGGCATTCCAGGAGTTGCAACATTATTGCTGCAATATTGGAGCCCACAAAAGTATAGAAAACAACACCACCAACATTAGGTTCTACAAAATTTTCAGGCTCTAGTGGATTGAATCATGGACACCATGACAAAGGATATATGCTAGTAGAGCTTAAATATCTACAAGGTTGTGAAAGCAAGGAAGCTTCTTCACCAGGGACAGTGGCTCAGCAAGATCAAACTTCTAAATAAGTTTCCCCATCTAATGAGGGAAGCTGATGCAATGGAGACCATTTATACCTAAGGGGGGATGATTGATTCAGTTGGATGTTGGTGAATAACCATGATCAATAATATTTTTATTATTATTAGTGGTTAGAAGCTCATGGTTTTGGTAAACCATGGTATCC
Organism: Pinus tabuliformis; assembly: GCA_031772625.1. Classification (NCBI taxonomy): domain Eukaryota; kingdom Viridiplantae; phylum Streptophyta; class Pinopsida; order Pinales; family Pinaceae; genus Pinus; species Pinus tabuliformis. The sequence continues at coordinate 913,945,689 of CM062813.1, read as the reverse complement.
ACCCATGGCATTTGAAAGGTGGAGTGAAAAAATAATCTAGCCTAACTATTAGCTTTAACGATATAGGACAGTTCATTAGCTTTTTACCATAATGATTTATGGTATTCACCCATGGATTTTTGTAACCCGTGGTATTTGAAATAAATTGAAGGCACATAACTCTAGGTGAAAAGACACCATAAATAATATAAGTTCACCATTGTAAAAGCCATGAAGCTTCTAATTATTTAGTCCTATAACCCTTTTTACCATTTAATAAAAAAACTAAAGATCCTTTAATATTATGTTTTCCTCCATGTTATTTCTTTTATGCACTTGTGACATTTTCTATCTTCAACATTTAGTCCCATCCGTCACATAGGCTGAATACGATAGATCACTCGTGAGGCTTTTGTGATGAAATACTTTTGTAGGGTTCAAAAATTGGTTAATTACTTAAAAACATCGATACCATTTCTTGATTCAAAGGCCATGCTTATCAACCCATACATGAATTTTAAAGGCATGTGAAAGTTGGGCATAGTAAGTGAAGTATGCATACTTTCAATCAAGTTGTAAGAAAGGACCTTTCATGGGAGCTTCACTCAATGAAACTTTGGAATTATAGGTGCATTCATGGGATACTAAAAAACACTCCTAATTTGACTACATATTGGAAAATACCTATAAGAATCACTTTATTTAACCCATAACAATACCACAGGGGCTTCACTCAATGAACCTCTGACATATCATGTGTAGTCGTGGCATACTAAACAATACCCTTAATTTGAATACATATTATAAAATACCTTTAAAAATCATATTATTTAACCCCCCACCAATATGAAGCGAATACACCTTTCCGATTTAAAAAACCCTACCTTCATTAAATATTGTGGGTCTCCATTTTTTCATTAACATTTTTTATAGCCCTTTATATTTTTTCATTAACTTTGAGTTTCATTTTTTATACCTGCTAATACAAAAATCCTTTACCCCCTACTATATGATCAATATATTATGTCATTTTTCCTCAATATATAGCTTCTAATATGAATGCACGTGGTATGGTATTGCTCCCCAAGTGAAGCCCCCATGAATAATATGAACCAAATACACCTTCCCAATTTAAAAAAGTCATACTTTCACTAGATATTGTAGGTATCCATTTTTCATTAACATTTTTATACCCCTTTATATTAATATCCATAGTATAGCAACATGATGACTCACTTATGACCCCACATGCATTCTATAATGCACCTTACTTCTTTTGATATACATTGTAGAAGATGAAGGATTCAAAAGGTTCAGGGAAAAGATGGAGGATACGCACAAGTTAAATTGACAAAAGGGCATTTAAAGTAGGTTAGTTTCCAAATGCAATTGGAAAACCCATTACGCATTGCTTCTTCTTTTGTTGCTACTAATATTGAAACATTTCCAATTTTAGTGACTCCTTCCCTTGAAGATACATTGCAAAAGGATTACCATCAAATTGAAGAGAGAAATCACAAGGTCAAAAGTCACATGAAAACTCAATTAACAACACAAACAACCCCAAGCTACCAAACAAGGTTTCTTTCTATTATGGACTTAGAAAGGAATAAGTTGAAGATAGCTATAATGCATATTTCTATTCAATCCATTCCTTTAGGGCCTGATTTTAAAATGTATTTCATAGAAATAACTTATAATACACATATTTCTATACAACATATAAAAACCCTTTATGCCCTTATTTTATGCTAAATAGATTATTTCATTTTTTCCTCATTTGTTATCCCCCAATATGAATTCATGTGGTATGGTATTTCTTTATCTGTGAATCCCCTTTGGGACCTTTAGTAAATCCATGGCATAATGTAATTTGAAATAAAGTCAAACAAGAGGAGGCTTGATGTTCATCCTACACAATGGGGATCATAATTTTCTCTACATTATTCAATGTCTATCACAGAAGATAATCAACATCAATTCTTAATAGGATATGACCAATCAAGATCGCTATCATTGACAACCAACCAAGCCATGTTGTTGACAAGTTGATAGGTGCCCCAACCCATGCACTATGTATGGAATAGTCAAATGAAAGGAGAGTGTTCAATCATCAAAAAAAACAAAATATCTATATTATGTATTCCATTGGTAGCCATGATAATCTCTCCATTTGCAAATTTTGAGGCAACTCCTTCCACTAGACACTAACAAGACATCCTTTCCTATTTTGATTATTTTCAACTAAACCAAACTATCAATATTTATGGACTAGAAGATAAATGATAGGGATAAAAAACAATCAATTGAGTACATTGAATTAAACGACTATAAATTTATAACAAAAATTTTAATAATTGCACCCTTTTTCAAATTTATTAATAAATGATTTTCATTGTTATTTGTAAATTAATTTTTGGTTAAACGATTTTAAGTCTTAAATTTAATGAAACATAAGAGATACTCCAAAACACATAGCCTGGGTGATTGAGGATAAGATAACAATACAAGTGGATTTCTTTGTAGTCTAAGGAAATAAATACTTGCCTACACTGTTAGGGAAAATAACATAGGATAAATTCCCTCATGTTAGGCTTATTTTGAAAGGAGTATTATAGACCTTACCATGTTGGGTTGTGTTATATTCTTTCCATGACTAGCCCGCATAGTTAACCGGGGAGTTAGAAGGGGGGAGGAGCCCCCCCTTCGTTGCACCGATTGCGTAGCGGGGGGTGTTTGAGGGGTGCAGGTAACCCCACTCTATGGGGTCCGGGGCAGCGCCCCGAAAATTTTTGTTTTTGGACACTATATTAGGTTGGGTGGACCAACCTATGCTTGTGTGCATGATTTTTCACACATGGTTTTGGACGTGATGGTTTTTGGTCCCTGCTATTGGATGCTTCGGCATGTATAAATATGTATTGTAACATTGAAAGGAACATAATGAAAAATCAAGTTGGTAGTCCTGGTTTTGGGATCCAGGGGAAAATATCTGTGTATATGTGTTTTATGTGTTATGCTCTCACATTGTTTATTTTCTGTGTTTTAGAAGTCGTGTGTAGGTAATTTTTCTACGGGGTTAAAACCTACATTTGGTATCAGAGCTATTTTGGCTTCAAGGGGATGCCTTTGTTGCTGAGGGGTTTCGCTCGGGCCTGTGGTAGACCTTGTTTAGTGGGATATCTGCGGGATCGAATCTGGTGGTGAAGGAAGATGGTGAGCAGTGGAAAGATAGAGATCGAGAAATTTAATGGTCAGAATTTTGAGTTATGGAAACTAAAAATGGAGGATCTGTTGGTGGATAAAGATCATTGGATCGCGGTAGATCTAGGTACTAAACCAACGATAGTGTCCGATGAAGATTGGAAGAAGTTGGATCAGAAGGCTAAGAGTAATATATGATTGTGTGTCTTGGATTCAGTATTGCTGAATGTATCAGGGGAAGCTATGACGAAGGCTTTGTGGGACAAGTTGGGGACTTTGTACTAATCTAAGTCTCTGGTGAATAAACTATTCCTACAGAAAAAGATGTATACCTGAGGATGAAAGATGGAGACTTGGTGATAGAACATCTGAACACATTTAATACTATGGTAAGTAAGTTATTATATGTTGATATTAAAATTTCAGATGAAGATAAGTGCATCAGTTTGTTGTGTTCTCTACCAGATTTATGGGATAGTCTAGTTATTGAAATAGGTAGCAATGCAACTGCCTTGCAGTTTGATGAAATAGTCTCATCCTTGCTGATGGAGGAGATGAGATGGAAAAATATGGAGAGCTAGAATGGTGATGCCTTGTCTGTACGAGGACGGTCCCAGAACAGAAACAAAAATAATTCATCGAGTGGGAGATCTAAATCTCCATGAAAACCTATAAAAGTGGTGTGCTAGAAATGTAGAAAGGAAGGGAACTACAAAAGGGATTGTATATCTAAAGCTCCTGACAAAGGAAATGTATCTGATGATGCTCCTTTTGTAGAGGCGAAAACCACCTCAGATGAAGGTGGGGATATGTACTTGGCTTCTTCAAGTACACATGTAGATCATGAGGCATGTTTGATTGAATCAGGTGCATCCTTTCACTTCACTCCCCATAGAGAGTGGTTCTGTGAGTATGAGAAATATGATGGTGGTGATATCTTCTTATGGGATGATAGGAAGGCTAGAATCATTGGTCGTAGAAAAGTAAATTTGAAGTTGCAAGGTGGAAGGGTTAGAACACTTCTGGGTGTTCTGCATATTCCTGCATTGGCCAGAAATTGATTTATGTAAGCAAGATGGATGATGTAGGTGTAAAACAGTGTTCGAGAAGGATACCTGCAAGATGGTTCGGGGGGCACTGGTATTGATGCAGGGAGTTTGAATTGGAACTCTGTACAAGCTGCAAAGTAGCACTGTTGTTGATGGGTGCAACAGTTCTGTCGTTCCTGAAAGTAGAGCAGAAAATCTAGTGGTCTCTGGAGAAAAGACCATGCTGTGGCATCAAAGGCTTGGACATATTGGAGAGAAGGGCCTTTGAATACTTCATGGTAAAGGTATGGTAGAAGGTATGAGTAATAGCTCTCTGGATTTTGATTTCTGTGAAAATTGTGTATATGGGAAGCAGAATCGGGTGAGTTTCTCCTATGGTGGTAAGAGGGCAAAATATATATTAGAACTTGTTCACAGTGATGTGTTTGGACCTGTGAAGGTTCCATCACTGGGTAAGTCTATGTACTTGTATAGTTTATAGATGACTTCTCAAGGAATACATGGATATATTTCCTTAAGAATAAATCTGAAGTCTTTGATAGGTTTAAATAATTTAAGGCTCTGGTGGAAAACCAAAAAAAGAAGAGGATAAAGGTGTTGAGGACAGATAATGGTGGAGAGTTTTGCAGTAAGGAATTTGAGGAATTCTATGAGAAGTGTGGTATAGCACGGTAGAGGTCTACTCCATACAAACCTGAGAAAAATGGAGTTGCAGAAAGAATGAACAAGATGTTGATGGAAAGGGCAAGAAGCATGCTCAGTGGTGCTGGGTTAGGACAGGAATTCTAGGCAGAGGCAATGGAGACAGTATGTTACCTGGTTAACATATCACCTTCATCAGCGTTGGAGGATAAGACTCCACAAGAGGTATGGACTGGTAAGAAACCCTCTCTTTCACATCTGAGGGTATTTGGACATGATGCATATGTACATGTTCCAAAGGAGAAAAGAACCAAGTTGGATAGTAAATCTGAAAAGTGCATCTTTATTGGGTATAAGGATGGTTTAAAGGGTTATAATCTTTGGAACCCAGTAACAAGGAAGGTTTTGTATAGCCGAGATGTGGTGTTCAGAGAGGTGAAATATGTTATTACACATGAAGTCCAACCAAGAGAACTTGAGAAGATAGAGTTTGAGCTAAAGGAGGAAGAATCAAACTCTACAATAGAGGATGAATCAGAAGATGAAGAGCGACAAACTTCGGGTGTGAGAAGATCAGTGCGAGAAAGAAAGCAGCCAGAAAGGTATAGTCCATCTGCTTTCTGTTCAAATTTCTCTTTATCTATTACTGATGATGATCCCAGAACTATGAAGGAAGCAGTAGATTCAGAGGATGGAAAACTCTGGAAGGAGGCCATGGTTGATGAAATGGCATCTTTGCACAAAAATGAGGCTTGGGATTTGGTTGAGTTGCCGGTTGGAAGAAAACCCATTGGCAGAAAATGGTTATTCAAGAAGAAGACAATTGTAGAAGGAAAGGTGGAGAAATACAAAGCTCGATTGGTAGCAATAGGCTATTCCTAGGTACCGGGAATTGATTTTGGTGATATTTTTTTCTCCTGTTGCCAAGGTAACTTCTATTAGATTACTTTTATCTATTGTTTCTACTTTTGATTTTGAGGTAGAACAGATGGATGTGAAGACAACATTTCTTCACGGGGATCTGGAAGAGGAAATTTACATGAAGCAAATTGAAGGTTTTACAGTGAAGGGTAAGAAATAACTGGTATGCAAGTTAAAGAAGTCTCTGTATGGGTTAAAACAGTCACCAAGGATGTGGTATCAAAAATTTGATACATTTATATGGGGAATTGGCTTCACCAGAAGCAAAGAAGATCACTGTGTGTATTTTAAATTAGTTGGTGACTGTGTTATTTATCTGGTCTTGTATGTGGATGATATGTTCCTGGTTAGAAATGACAAAGAAATTATCGAGGATTTGAAGACCCAATTGTCCTCCAAATTCAACATGAAAGATCTTGGTGCAAATTAAAAGATATTAGACAAAGAGGAAGCTCTGGTTAAACCAGAGGAAGTATGTTGAGACAATATTACAGAGGTTTAATATGTAGGATAGTAAACTGGTGAAGGTTCCTATTCCTGTAGGTGTAAAGTTATCTACTGAACAGTGTCCCAAGGCACAAGAAGAGGAACAGGACATGTCCCATGTTCCATGTGCAAATGCAGTCAGTAGCCTAATGTATGCGATGGCTTGTATTAGACCAGACATTGCACACGTAATGGGAGTATTGAGCAGGTTTATTTCAAAACCAGGGAAGGAGCACTGGACAATAGTGAAGTGGGTTTACAAGTATTTGCGTGGCACTAGTGATTATGGTTTGTGCTACCAAGGAAGACCAGGATTGGATAGAGTGTTGGATATTCATGGATTTGTTGATGCAGACTGGGCTGGAGATCTGGACCAAAGAAGATCTACAAGTGGATATGTGTTTAATCTATTTGGAGGTGCAGTTAGTTGGATGAGTAAGAAACAATTTGTAGTGGCACTATCAACTACAGAGGCAGAATACACGGCAACCACTCATGCAAGCAAGGAAGTAGTTTGGTTGCAGAGATTGTGTTCAAGTATGGGGTTAGTACAAGGAGCTATAAGGATAAACTATAACAGGAAAAGTGCAATTTTCTTTTCAAAGAACCCTGCATATCATTCAAAGACAAATCACATTGATGTTCAGTATCACTTTGTGAGGGATATGATAGAAGACAAAAAGGTGTTGCTGGTAAAGGTGGACACTTTGAAGAATACTGTAGATGCATTGAAAAAATCTGTGAGCTCTGAGAAGTTCTATTGGTGTAGATAAACAATGGGCATTACAGGGCTGGATAAATGACTAAGCTCTCTTGTGGCCCCATGTGGAAAGAAAACAACAAGTGGGAGAATGTTGGGTTGTGTTATATTCTTTCCATGACTAGCCCATGTAGTTAACCAGGGGGTTAGAAGGGGGAGGATCCCCCCTTTCGTTGCGCCGATTGCGTAGCCAGGGGGGGGGGGGTGTCACATGGGGTTTGAGGGGTTTAGGTAACCCCACTTTATGGGGTCCAGGCTAGCACCCCGGAAAATTTTGTTTTTGGACCCTATATTATGTTGGGTGGACCTACCTATGGTTTTGTGCATGTTTTTTCGTACATGGTTTTGGACGCGATGGTTTTTAGTCTATGGTTTTGGATGTGATGGTTTTCTGTCCATGGTATTATATGCTTCAACATGTATAAATATGTATTGTAACATTGAAAGGAACATAATGAAAAATCAAGCTGGTAGTCTTGGTTTTGGGATCCAGGGGAAAATCTCTGTGTATATGTGTTTTATGTGTTATGCTCTCGCATTTTTTATTTTTTGTGTTTTAGAATTAGTATCCAGGTAATTTCTGTATGGGTTAAAACCTACATACTAAATATCTAATATAAAAGTTCCAAATGTACAACTAATGCCATTTTCCAACAAATTGACGAGATCTTTATGATGAAATTTTTTTCTTGAAGGATGGAAAGGCTTATCTGTAGCACTCCCTACCACATCCTCGAGTTACTCCTGAGCTACAGAGGGTGTTACTTTTTACTTAACCCAACTCTCATGGTCTATTTTGACAATGGGGTTACAAAAATCGTCTTTTTCTAACTTCTCTAAAACTCGAAACCATTATGGTGTTATGGTGTTTTTTAAGTTTGTCCAAGTAACTTTGGCCACATTAGTGGGACCAAAACCTTGCAACACCCACATGGCTCTACCACATCACTCTTGACAGTCTCACATCACTCATGGAACTAATGTGGCACCCACATGTCCATTACAAAACTACCACGGCATTTTTCACCTCATCCTAACGTGTGGATCCTACCAAGCCAACCATTTTATGGATTTTTGCATTTCTCTATTATATCCAATTTTAGGGGATGTCCATGTGTGTCACAAAAATAATACGTCCTAGGGTTTGGGTTGAGAAGCCCAATAGATCAAAGGGCATACACCAACAAGAAGCAAGAAAACAAGCAGTCCTAATGCTTAAACTACTAATGTGGGATGAAGAGATAGTACCTGTAGGTCCTACATTTGAGGATGTTCATGTAGGATACAAATCTTCTACTTCCTCCAATGCTTAAAAATGTGCAACTCATTCAAGAAAAACATATATACTAGAAGTAGTTCAAAACATGTTCAAGATATGAATGTTATATCATATAAGCATATAGATATAAAAAATGAAAGCATACATAATTAGATCATAACATGAATTAAAGCATAAAGATCATAACATTGGGAATAAGACATAGCTTCTTTATTAATGACTACAAAGAATCTAGAAGAATACAACATGATTCAACCATGGCTCGAAGCGAAACCTTCCTCCGGATCCATCTAGCCCAAGCCTCAATGAGAAAACAAGTGTTTCCTATAGCTGTGCAGGGGGCACAAGGATAAATAAAACTTTATCAGGACCATTTGGATATAATATCAATGTCCTCTCTTTCTCTCCCCTTAGGCCTTCCCCATAAGGTGTATTTATATCACTTCAAAATAGTTTTTTCAGTTGGGATACAATCACGCCTCGAGCTCTTTTAGGTGGGCTTCCAGTGTAACCCATAAAACCTGCCCATAAAATAGGGATTTATATTTTTTTATATTTAAAATTAGATACGTGGGTTGGGTATACCTGGAGCCATGTGTATAAGCTCCTTTTGAAGGGTAGAGTCACGTATGGAAAAGGTTTCCCAAGGCCATGACTTAGAGCATCAAGTATATAAGGGTGATAAATGATGCTATAACAGATTCCCCCTAATGTATGAGATCAGAAGGGGTACATGATGGACGAAATGTATTAAGTGTAAGAAATAATCATGCGAGGACTTGGGAGGAGATCGCCAGATTCCATCCTGCCAAACTAGTGGAAGATATTAGAAATAAAGCTCATGTCTGAGGCAGGCACCCATGCTCAAAGATAGTAAATCATGTCTGCATATCAAGTGTAAAGTGGATCCAATATGTATACAAGTACAAAGGAAACTAAGAAATACATAGTGGATCATCTGATCATAGTCATGAAAGTACATATCAAGGCCATGTCACAATATCGCATATAAAAGAACTGATCATTGATGCTAAAGGAGATATCTGATTACTAATGTCACATAACAGATCCTCAAAGTACCAAGTCAAAAATTGGAATAATGGTACTGCACACAACTCGAGTGCCAACATATAAAATGTTGCTGTGATGAACTGCAACATATAAAGTGGATGGTGTCACTGTCAGAAAACTGGAGGAACTGACACATGAATCAAAAAATGTTGATGCAATCTAATGTCTTCACCAACCACCATGTTACATTTTTATACTATGGGAATAAAAGAGCTGAAGTTGACCATGTGAGAAATCATTTGATTATAGATCATTGATGTATACCATTAACAAACGTGAGACAACTCACTGATAATGATGATGAGAGTCAAGGTATCCCAATACAATCTAACAAGTGCGAATGAATGAGTTGAAGTCGAACACTTGAGAGAATCTATAAATCAGGAGACATTGATGTATTCTCATTATTGATATCGAAGGAGTCTACCACTAATGACTACAAACCCTAAGGTACTAAAAATTGACTCTAGACCTTATTCCCAGAGCAATGAGTTGCAGTTGATGGGAAAATATCTGCTAGAAGGAAGGAATTAAGGCATCCCACTTCAATCTAGTGTGAGAGTAACCCATAGGCCAATAATTTGGAAGAAATCGAACGAATAAAGATGAAGTAACCATACAAAATCACGTCTCCACTGTACACAAAATGTGGCTAGCGCATGATAGAAACCCTCTGAAGCAACCAATAATCAAAGATGAGACAGAGGTGAGGAATCCACCAATAGGGTCAAATGGAAACCAACGTATTGCACAAATCCCAATGTGTGATAATGTAAGCCAATGTCAAACACAAGGGAAAACACCCAGTCAAAGACCTGTGATACTAATCAATGTTGAGCACAAGGTCACCTATCAATGATGCAATAGAAGAAAGCATTCGTTGACCACTTATAGTAGCAGAGGAACTTGAATACAAGGATCAGACTGAAGATGATGTTATTAACAGCTTTATCTATCAACCAGCTAATTTGAATAATGTCAAATGTCAAATTTTAAAAGCAATTCTTGACAATGAAGGCTTGGAAGACCCTTTGAAAGATATTGATGATCAGCATATCCAGACAATTTCTATTCATAACAACAATCCTGTTGAAATTGAAGGAGACAAGGTTTTAGACATTAATGATAGCCTGGATAGTGACCAACAACAAAAACTCATTCAGGTCCTACAAAAATATAAAGCGGCTTTCACCTGGGACTATCCTAACATGAACGACATAGACCCACAGTTATGTACACATCATATCTACACCGAAAAGGATTCTCATCCTATCTGACAGCCTCAGTGGAGATTGAATCCACATCTCAAGGACATTGTAAAAGAAGAGCTATAGAAGCTACTGGACGTGAATTTCATTTATCCTATTTCGGATAGCAAATAGGTCTCTCTATTAGTAGCTATCCCCAAGAAACATAGGAAGTGGCGTATTTGTGTGGATTATTAGGATTTGAACAAGGCAACACAAAAATATCACTTCCCTCTTCCATTTATTGATCAAGTCCTTTATACTCTGGCAGGGAAGTAGTTATTTTCCTTTCTATGCAGCTTCAATGGCTACAATTAGATTCAAATCACCCCTGAAAACCAACACAAAACAACCTTCACCTGTCTGTGGGGTATATTTGCTTAGGGAGTATTATTGTTTGGCTTATGCAATGCCCCAGCTACATTTCAAAGAGCTATACTCAGACTTTTTGTTGATCTGATAAATGAAGGACTTGAAGTTTACATGGATGACTTTACCCCATATGGAGATGACTTTGATCAAGCACTACAAATATTAGAAAGGGTTTTGGAATGATGCATCGCTACTAGGTTGTGTTTAAGCAATGCCAAGTGTCACATGATGATGACAAAAGGCGTAATCCTGGGACATTACATTTTTGTAGCAGGGATACCGGTAGATCCAACAAAGGTATAGGTAATTCTTTTACTACCTACACCCTATACTCAAACAGAGGTATCTAGCTTCCTTGGATATGCAGGCTATTATCATAGATTTAAAAAAAAAATCACAAATTGCTGCACCTTTATATGCTCTAACTGGAAATGTTGACTTTAAATGGTCTAACAAATGTGACACAACTTTTACATATTTAAAGAAACTAGTTTCGACGGCACCAATAATACATGGACCTAACTGGGAACTGCCCTTTCACACCTCCACGGATGCATTAGATGCAGAAATAGGCATTGTCCTCAGCCAAGAGGAGGACATAAAACCTTATGCTATATATTATAATAGCAAAAATCTTACTGCTGCTGAAGTTAATTATACAGTAATAGAAAAGGAATTCTTAGCTGTCATTTATGTCATAAACAAGACCTTATATAACTAACTATCAAGTATTTTTCTATACTAATCATTCTGCCATTAGGTACTTAGCTAAAAAACCTATTACAAATGGTCGAGTGACTCATTGGTTGTTTCTTTTGTAGGAGTTTGATATCACCATCAAAGATCGTTCAAGGAAGGAAAACCCAGTTGCTGATTTTTTGTCTCCAGTTCCAAAGATAAATGATCCATTGGCAGTGGATGACCAATTTCCAAATGAACATTTGTTTGCAGTAGCTATCAAAACGCCATGGTACGTAGATGTAGAAAACTATCTAGCAGTAGGAAAGTTGCATAGGAACTTGAAAGCAAGGGAAAGGAAACATATTTTCTAGCGTAGAGCCTGGTTTTCTTGGATTGGCTATTACATTTTTCACATAGGGTTTGATATGTGTATACACAGATGCATTTGTGAGGATGATATTTATGACATCCTGAAGGCTTTCCATCATGAGCCCTGTGGAGGACACTTCGTTTATCGTAGAACAGTGCATAAGGTACTACAAATGGGCTATTATTGGCCCACTATTTTTAAAGATGATAAGAAATATGCCTAGGCTTGTGATAACTACCAAAGGATGGGCCGACCTGGTCAATATGATGAAATGCCACTACAACCCCTACTAGTAATAGAACTTTTTGAGTGATGGGTGGATTTTGTTGGCCCATTTCATCTGCCATCAAACCAAAATGTCTACATACTGGTTGCCACAGACTATGTAATGAAGTGGGTAGAAATAGTAGATTTTCCAAGAGCTACAGAAGAAGATGTAATTAATTTCGTTTTTGGGCTATTTGTGCAGTATGGTTTACCTCGAGAAGTGATAAAGGATGGATGATGGAAATTTGTAGGACACAAGATTACAACCACTCTAAGGAACCACCACATTACACATAGAGTCACCTCCCTGTATCACCTATAGGTGAACGGGCAGGTTGAAAGCACTAATAAAGTCATTGAAGCAATTCTGACCAAGAGAGTCTCAAAACATCGGCGGGACTAGGCTACTAGACTGTCAGAGGCCTTGTGGGCCTATTGCACAACTTGGTGAAATACTACTGGATATTCTCCGTACCAACTTGTATTTGGAAAAGAACCTATATTTCCTATTGAATTTGAAATAAAGACTCTAAGAACAACTCAGGAAGTGGGATTGGATCTGACAGAGGCCCAAACCAAATGACTTCAACAAATAAATGAATTGGATGAGGCTCGACTACTTGCTCTACAATGCACCGTAATTATTCAACAGAAAAGGGAAAAGTGGCACGATAGTCTTATTAAAAAGAAGACGTTTCAAAAAGGAGATTGGGCACTCCTCTATGACTCCAAATTCCAAGACTTTTCGGGCAAGTTACAGACAAGGTGGCTTGGCCCTTATGAAATTCAAGAAGTACATAACAATGGTACTCTCACTCTGACTACCATTGATGGGTCTGGCCATTCTTTCAAGGTGAATGGGCATCGGGTGCGTCTTTATCACAAACCACTCACCAAGGAGTCTTTTTGTCAACAAGTACGTGAAGACCCCACTAGGCAAATTTTAGTTGCAGGGAGTGATGACCCGACAGCTGTGCTATCGTAGAATTGTATCTTTTTTTCAACTGTAAATAATGTATATATTATTTTGCAGTTGGTTGCAATTGTGTTAGGTATCACCATGTAGATATGAGGCTTTATCTTGTTTTTGGGTATGTTTAGTTTTGTTATTAAATCGTTTGAAGGATTGTTGTTTAATCAATTGAAGAGCACTTTTTGTGTGTTTTGTTGTTCAATCGTTTGAACTATTGTTGTTCAATCAATTGAACAACACCTTTTTTTTGTTTTTTTGTTCAATCGATTGAATCATTGTTGTTCAATCAATTGAACAACACTTTTTTGTGTGTTTTTTTGTTCAATTGATTGAACGATCGTTGTTTAATTGATTGAACGATTTCTGTTCAATTGATTGAATGATTGTCGTTCAATCGATTGAACGATTGATGTTCAATTGTTTGAACGATTGTTGTTCAATCAATTGAACAACACTTTTGTGTGTGCTTCTGTTCAATTGATTGAACGATTGCTGTTCAATCAATTGAACAACACTAGTTTCTTTTTGTGTGTTGTTCAAACGTTTGAACGATTTCCATTCAATTAATTGAATAACACTTTTTTGTGTTTTGTTGTTCAATCGATTGAACGATTGTTGTTAAATAAATTGAAAAACACTAATTTATTTTTGTTTGTTTGTTGTTCAATCGATTGAACGATTGCTGATTAGTCAATTGAACAACACTAATTTCTTTTTGAGTGTGTGTTGTTCATTCGATTGAATGATTGTTGTTCAATCAATTGAACAACCCCGATTTTTCCTTTTGTGTGTTTGTTGTTCAATCAGTAGAATGAATCACTATGATTTCCTTTTGTTGTTTCATCACCAGTCATTCTTTTTACCATTTTCTTTCTCCTATATGTTTTGAATAAAAACCATTTGGTTGGATTTGTGCCTAAGTTAAAGAGAAACAATAATGTTAAGACCATTATGACCTATGAAACCTTTTGATGGTCATATTTATTCCAAAGCTGGCATGGTGCGTTTCTATAATGACTGGCTGAATATCTTTCCTTTGGACACATCATAAAATGATTTATCATTTTAATACAATGCTTGTTCATAGTTTACACTTTCAAATGGATAAATCCCTTTGATATGATGATATGGGGGGTAAAATCATAACTTTAATTGGCATTTTTCTTACTTCTGACACCATCCCTGACTCTTAAGGAGTAAATGAGCCTCCCTCTCTTTACAATAAAATCATCAAAATATGAAAATATGAAAATATAAAATGTGAAAATGCAACAAACATTGTCTTAAAGAGTATAGGGGGTCTCAATATGAGCCAACTTACCATGATCATAAGGATGTAACGGGTGACATTCCATGACGGACACCACACCAAGGTAATGACCTTTTTGATAATTAAAACGATTAGAAGGACAAGGGGTCTCATCATGAGCTAGCCTGATCACTTTGTTATATCCTGGTGAATGGCACTATGATTATCTGGTTACCATGCCAACATAATGGTCTACTTATAGCAAGACAAGGATAATCATCTAAATACTAAAATGAGGACTCTGGCTCATTTGTGGGGTTAAAAATAAAACCCCGTCGAGGCTATGAACACCTACTATTAGTAGTGGCTCTGCTTGTTGTATTGAACTACTATGTGACACTACCAAATACTGTCTATCCTAATACCACCTATGGATTGGTTTATAAAGGAAAATTTCCCATTTGAACAACATTTCTAATAGCCAACATGCATGGTAACCTATATCTTATATGCATTATATCATCATTATCCAATCACTTTACCGACAATCATTAATACTTATCGTTGGTCATGTTTTTGTCACTTTTCCACCTAAGGTAAATATCTATTGACATACTGGTATAAATATTTGTTTTATTTTACGGGAATTTCAAATATTTTGATGTGTATTGCTTTGATTGTCATTGTCATATATTACGTCGCTTTTATTGATTGGTTGCCTACATTTATGATTTACCGATGCGTTCTCCCATTTTCCCATGTTTGGTGAGCATGGGCACCCTTTTTTGATTGGAGGGGGGATGGTATGCATATGAACATCATGTGTGACAATTTATGGATAGTTTTTGTGATTATTACTAAACTGATTTCTGGTTAAAGGACTGCATGATGATTGCCCATGTGTAATAATTATCAAACCATTTTTTATCAGAGGGAAGAAGGAAACCATTATGTATAGCATGTGAATTGATTATGATCCTGCAAAAAATATTGCTGATGAGACAAATAACTTAATTGTCTGTGATATTAATTCTCAAAACAATGTCATTTTCATGTCAATAGTTTTAACGTCCTCTGGTGTCGTTCCAAACTATGAAAGTGTGAAAGAAGTGCATGCAAGTGAATCAACCATAGAAAAACAATAGCCATGGGAGGAAAAGCCATTCGAAATGAACCCACAGTGCTCAGGGTATCAGACCAGGCTCGTGCGATTCTTGAGCATGCCAGCTGGCTACAATACTTGACCAAATTACAGGGATTTCATGAGGAGATGACACTTGAATTTCTGCAGAATTTACAGAATGGCCACACCATGGTGAAAGGAAAGAACATAACGGTCTCTGAAGTAGTCATAGCTGAAGTCACTAGACTTCCAGTAGAAGGAACGAGATGGATAGACAAACATGTTCTTTTGCAAGATGCAGTCACAGTATTTTAGGACCCAGATGAGCAATTGATGCAAAAAGGAAAAGGGGTTCACCCTACAGCTTTAAGACAGCCATGGTAGGAATTGGCATCCATTGTCTAGAGGTACATCACGTGCGGAGGACGACACGACATGGTAAAATCTCGCCAACTTAAACTGTTAGCTATTTTGAAACAGAAAATTATAGTTAACTTGCCATTTTATTTAAATTATGTATTGCATGATGTTTCTCGTCGGGTCAGAAACGCAAATGACCCACATACAGTCATCAACCATCATGGGATGATCAAATTAAGCATCAATCATGGACTGGCCAAGCAGTAGCTAACCTGGGATAACCTTGTGAATCCTACTTTGGCCCCACCTATAGAAAACCCAGCAACTAAACAACATGGGTCAAGAGTGATAGGTCCAAAAGGGACACAGAAAAGGAAGAATCCCTGTTTGTCCTCGAGCCCAGCAAAGTAAAGATGCTCTGTGAGGATAAAGTCGCGACGACACACCCCTCTTGAAATAGACGAGGAAGGGCCATCTCAATACCCCCTCTAAGTCCACAAGATGACTCATTACAAGACTAAAAGGAAGAGGTTGCCCGAGTACTGGAGAATATGGGAATATTCGGTGAAGGAAGGGAGAAATCTAGGAGTTCTAAAGGGAAAAATTATGCCCCCAACCAGTCTACCCCTACTGGCAGTCCTGGTCATGATGAAACCTTGCCATTTACTAATAATTTGGAAGAACAGAGGGAACCAGTTCCTTCTATGGAGAAGCCCCTTGAAGCAGAAGTGCATGCAGAGGAAACCATTAGGGAGGGAAATCAAGTAGAATCTACTGGTCCACTAGAACCCCCAACTAAGGAAAACCCTATAGAAGAAACCTTGGAAGGTGAAAATCAACCAAGGAGCACCATTTTTATGAAGTCTTGAGAGGACGAGGACCATCTTGAAGAAGACCTCGAAAACGATAATTTCTTAGGAGACACCATTCCATTGGGGTCTCTTGAGAGGGAAGCTCATGAAGATAGAGACCTGGAAGGTGAAAATCCATCAGGAGACATGGTTCCATTAGAACCCCATCTTGATGTTGACACAATTCCACCTGAACATGAACCTGAAGTAAATACAGTTGTACCACCACCGGTCAGAAGCCTCACGACAAAGAAAACATACAAGGATAGACTCAGGAAGTTGCTTAAAAAGTATAGGAAGCAAAAGAAAACAATTAAGCAGCTAAGAGAGTGGTTGAAGGAAGCAGTTAGGGTCAAGAAATTGAAAGTAGAATTGGAGACCACAGGGACCCAAACAGAACATTTCTCTGGGGAAGATATTGAAACCTAGACTGAGACCCTTTTAGTTTATTCAAAAGAAACCAAAATAGAGCCATGTCTTTTAGAAGACAGTGAAATGCAGATAGAAGATCGTGTGTTTGCCCACATGAAACCCAAATGGACTTCCCTACTACTGATGTTGTCGTTCAAACTGATACTGAAGAAAACACCCAAGTTGATTGTTGCATGATTCGAGAAGCGACTGAGGCTACTGTTCAGACTGACCCAATGGAAACATAGGATGATGAGGTCTAGATAGAGGAGATACCTGACTACATTCCCCTGGTAAGGGAAGCGGTCATTAGGAAATTGTAGAATGAACTAGTCAAGACTCAGCAGGAATTGACTCGGCATAAAGAGGAAGTAGTGCCCCTACGAGTACACCAGGAATTACGAAAGAAATTTGAGGCACTCACGGTCATAGAGGATGAGACTTTCGCTAATTACAAGGATGAACAAAAGAAATTCGAAAAAGAACAGGTCAAGTTATAGAAGGCTAAGGAGAAAATGGAGACTGTTTTCTCTCTTTATTCAGATGCCTTGTCATGTCGAGCTCCTGCCACCAACTATGCATTGTTCCTACTAGAAAGATACCTCTTATTGAAGGTCAAAGCTATTAAAGCTAGCAAGTCAATGGAAATTAAGACCATGCCAGACTTTTTCAAGTGTTTCAAAGAATAGAATGAACAGGTACAATGCCTCTTGTGTGAATCGTACATGCATAATTTCTTCTTAGAGGATGACTTAGACAGTAATCCTGGCCCCTTCATATGGGATATCCAATTCCAAGGTTTTCTTTTCTTTGCCACTAAGCAGACCTAATGGGCTAAAGCCCATAATAATTTTCGAAAGAGAGAATACGACATAGACTTATGGGTTAGGGGAGAATCGACAAAACCCCTGCACCTCTCTGTCCAGCACAAATATTTCATGAAACGAATGGGTTTTGTGGGCCAATTAGGATAACTGCACACAGACGTCATAAAGGCAGGGAAGGAGTACTTCCAGGAAATAAAAGAAGAAGCTTTATCTGCAGCCAGATAGAGATGGGAAGCCTCCAACAATAATGTCAGGAACAGAGATCCATTTGGATTCAAGAATTTCAAAGTTGCCTCCACTCACTTACACAAATACAACAACATGGTCCTGAGCATGGGCCCTAATTGGATAGGGTGCTGATATAGAAGTCCAAGTATCTGTTATACTCCAGATGGGTACCGGAGTGATTATAACTTGTTAGACCAACAAGTGAACTAACCTTTTGCAGTGCTAAAAAAGAAAAATGGTTTTAGGCTATATAAGGAGGAATTATATCCTTCTTATTCATTAACTCAAGTACACATTAACCATTTTATTGCATGAGGACATGCAAAAAGGTAAGCAGGGGATATGTTGGGCCGAGGAAAAGGTATGTTTTCTCCTTGTGAATAGCTTTAAGCATTCGTCTTCACATCTTTATCTTCGTTTTAAGGATAAAAATAGAGGAAACAACAACAAAAGCTAGGTAAAATCAATTAATAACAAATTAGATAAATCTGGGCATGAAAAATGGACTTTCACTATATTTATATGTAGGGATTCGGATTGGACGATTGTTGTTCAATCGACAAAGTAGCAACAACCAGTAAAGGAAAAAGACAATGTCCTGAGTATGGAAGACAAAAGAAGACCAGGAGGACCAATTCTATTCTATGATGAAATCACATCTAGTGTTGTGAAATCCTCAAGATCCCTTGATCTCGAGGATTTGGTTCTATCCATTTACTTTTCCAAATGCTATATAAAGTTGTAAGGTGAATTGAACAGCTAGTTAAGAATTCACAGATTGAAACTATTCTTTTGGACATATAATACTTTTGTCGCGGTGATGTTGTAACTTTGTTATTGGTTTTAATGAAGAAGACTGTGTTTAATTCATAATCGTATTCTAAATATCTAACATCAAGGACTACTGGAGACTTCGGGCCTAGTCAATAGAAGATCTATTGCTTCAATTGTGTTATAATCATTTATGTTTATTCTTAACTGTTTATTTTTGCTAGTTTGTAAAGATTAGCACCATTCTAATTATTGTGAGGATTGGTGATTATGATTTACATTTGTTGTTCAGTCAATATTCTAGATTTAGTTGCGTGTTAGATATGTGTGATACTCTTTATTGAATTGTTTATGTTAACTTTTGCATTAGAGTGTTGTTCATTCTATATAACGCTATCATAAATTTCAAATCTAGAAATGATTTCTTTCCATGAGATGCTTATACGGTTATTTGTTGTTCAATTGTTATAGCTTTCCTTCATGTTAAATGAATTAGTTTGAATACCAGTTAGATTGCTAACTATGATTTGTTTTATTTGCATTCTGATTGAGTTTCTTGTAGAATAGATTAAGTAGACTTGAAATTGTGTTACTAATTTCTTTACGAATTGTTTGGATTGAATTTAGAGAAGTAGATATTAGCAATTGCAATGATGCCAACTTATTTCATTATGAATTGACCTTTGAACTCATTGCATATATAGTGCGACACTCTTAAATAGAAAGACTTTCCTTGGGTTGATGATTAATGTAGGTATTAAGATTGCTTGTAATAAGACATCTTAGTGCACCAACAGATATAACTTCTATCGATATATAGATAGTTTTCATGTTGTGATGGCCATATATACAGACGATCTTTTATTTTAATGTGATGAATGATTAATTTGCCAATCTAATGCTTGATTAGCTATGGAATCAAAAAATGAGTTTTTTGATCGTGGAATATGAATAAATGTGATAAATTAAATGATATTTGTTATAAAAGCACTCTCAAAAATTGGCAATATAAATAAGGATCTCTCACATGATAGATGTTGTTTAACTGTGACACCACCAGTTGTGAATCCAACTAATGAAACAATACCAAGAGATATTGCTTCAAATAGTAAGTTAACAACAATAGTAAATTCAACAACATTGTTTGAAGAAAGGTCGATACATATGCCTCTTGAAACCAACAACTAACCAGATGGATAGTAAATCAACGAAGCCGCAGAAGCCAAATTCCTAGTATGTAAACTAGGACCATCAGGGAACTGTAGATATACTAGATCATCCATCGATGCCTACCAAAGAAGATAAAAAGTATTGAAATCACTATCAAACCTATAGATACACATGCACATATATATACACTATCTACAAGACCAGGCAAATGCTAGGTAGAAGCCTAGGCATAATACTTCTTAATATAGAGCCCATTTTTGGGCTCTGCCAGCTCGTTTCCATCAAAATCAACTAATTCATAAGCTCCTTTTTTCAGAAATTTTTAACAATAAAAGGACTGTACCACATGGGTTTGAACTTACCTACCCCAAGGCATCTTTGTCTTGTTCATAGACTAGGACAAGGTCACCTTCAGAGAAAACCCTAGGATGCATATCCTTATCATATTGGATCTTCACTCTTTTTTTGTGAGCTTCATTAATTGGGGCTTCATCTCGACGCTGCTTGTCAAGACGTTCCAAATAAATGAGGTGTTCTTCAAGACTAGAATTGCGTAGAAGAAGTTCTACAACTAATTTAAGAGAAGGAATTTCACATTCCACAGGGAAGATCGATTCCAAACCATAAACTAGTTGAAAATGAGTGAAACCCATGGTGGTCTTAACTGACATCTAGTATGCCAAAAGAATAGGACGTAACATGATATGGTAATTGGATTGAGATTTATTAATTGCCTTTTGCAGGATAACTTTCAGGGATTTATTCACGACTTCTAGCTGACCATTAGCTTGAGGATAGTAAGGAGATGAATGCTCTTACTAGAAACCCAACTTGAGAGCCAATTCAACCATAATCTTGTTTTGGAAATGACTGCCATGGTCAGTGACACTCTCGTTTGGAATACTGAAACAAGAAATGACTTGCTTGAATAGAAATAGGGTTTTTGTTTCACCATCATTCTGGAATGTGGGCATAGCCTCAACCCACTTAGTAAATTAGTCCATTGCTACTATAATATACTTATGAACCATTTTTGAAGGTGGGTTAAAAATTGTAAATTCAATGCCTCACTTTTTGAATGGACCGACGATAATAACAGGAAAGAACAAAGTTGGATGAGTTTGCATTTTCTGAGTATATACCTAACAAGGATGGCATTGTTTGACCACTTCAACCCAATATTTGAAAATCAAAGGCCAAAAATAACCTACATGCAAGATTTTTGGGCTATAGCAAGCCCAAATAGATGACCACCAGAAGCTCCACTGTGGAAATCATTCATCACTGACTAAGCTTCTTCTAAGGTTAAGTAGCATCTATGGATTGAATCAACCATGCAACGATATGAAGTGTCACCGATAATAACATAACTTTTAGCTATGTGACACAATTTTCTACACTTATCATTTAAAAAAGTGAGAGGAAACTTCGAAGTTTGAAGATATATTATAATATCTCCATACCAAGAATCTTGTGAAGAAATAAGGAAAAGAAGTTCATCAGGGAATCATTCCTCATAAACCATTTCTTAATCACAAGGAAACTCTAAGATTAATTTCACAAAAAATAATTATTTCTTAGATTTGGCTGACAAGAACTCGAGATCGAATTCTTGTAAAATAACAATCCATTTGTTATATTTTCACCCAATCACTCACCTATTGAGAACAAACTAAAATAGGTTGACAACCACTAATAAAAAAGAATTTAAGAAGAATATTATGTCGAAGTTGCTGGATGGCATGAATATCTTCCAGAGCTCATTTATCTACAAGAGAGTATCACAATTCAAGACCTACCAAGCCTCACCTCAGATAATAAACCATGTGCTCTTGGAGAGAATTGTCTTCCTAAACCAGAACCATAGTAGTGGTTGATTTTTTCGCAACGAGATATGAGAGGAAATCCCTACTATAATTAGGTTGACTTAGTAAAGGAGTAGAGGTCAATGATTTTTTCAAAGCATCGAATCATCGTTGAATGAATTCGTTCCAATATAAATGGAACTCCTTTTTTAGCAATCTCATAAATCCCTTTGTGGTTTCAGCATAATTGACGATAAATATCCACAAGAAATTTTCCTTCCCTTGGAGACCTTGAAGTTGACGGATAGTAGATGGGGGAGGCAATTGAAGTATTTCCTCAACATTGAAAGGATTTATATGAATCCCTTTAGTAGATACTATGAATCCCACTAACCAACTGGATGTGATAGAGAAAACACATTTATTTGGATTCAACCAAATTTTATAATGATGACATCGCTCAAAAAGAAATCGAAGATGATGAGGATGATCGATTCTTTTTGAGAATGAGTAGTTAGGTCATCGAATAAGATTTGATGATATGTTTGATATTTTGGAAAGCGTAGGACATGGCCTGCTAAAAAGTCTCTCCAACATTTTTAAGGCCAAAAGGCATCTTTTTGTATGCAAAGGTACTGTAAGGGCAGATAAAAGTTGTCTCATGCCAATCTTTAGGATGGATAGTAATTCGATTATAACCCGAGAAACTGTCCATGAAGGAGAAAATCTCATTTCCTGCACATTCATCAATAATCTGATCAATAAAAGGTGTGGGGAAATTATATTTTGTACAAGCCTTAGTTAAATCCCTAAAGTCTATGCATACGTGGATCATTCCTTGTTTTTTATCAACCGAGACTGTATTTGAGATCCACTCAGTCAATAGAACGAGGTATATGAAACCCGCCTTAAGAATATTCTCAATATCGGCTTTGATAGTTTCTGCTTTCCTAGGGTTTACCAGTCGAAGCTTTTTCCATATAGGGTTCAAATTCACGTAAGTCTTGATCTCATGTTGGACTATTGATGGATCAATTCCAGACATTTCTTCATAAGGCCAAACAAACACATCACGAAACTCTGTAAAAGGATCGACATAAATTTGAATTTCTTCAGGGGGGCACTCAGCTTCGATGAAAACATTCTCTATTACAATGGGATTCCTAGATATGTTCACCAGAACTAATTCCGAAATGAAAGACATGTTACCTTTGGAAAAAATATTTGTTGGAGCAAAAGGGTTTAAAATTGTGTGAACACCAATAGTCAATGAAGGGCTAGACAACTTTGATTCTGCTTCATGCAAGTTTGGGAGAAAATATGACCGATGATGCAAATCATCCCATGATCTTTCTGTACTCGTCATTTCTTCTAGGATTGCTTCCTCATATGGTAGAATAATATCAAGGCAGTCCATAGAAAAGGTAGAGTCAAGAGTCCAAGTCAGAGCCACATCTCCATCCAAATCCTTCTGTGAAAGAGGAGTAGGATCGAAATATACATTATTAACTATAAATTAATAAGCAATTTCAGCTGTAGACATGGGATATTCCATTCCACCCACTTTCCCTTCTTCTAATGTGGTGGTAGAAGAGGGTAAGGGCCAAGGATCTGAAAAATAATGAGTTCTGAAGAAATATCTTCGAGAAGGGGCCTTGGATGATGAAATGGCATTTATTTGAGCAATAGGAGAAGGAACATCAAAAGTACCCATCAACGAGTAATACATTCCAACTCCTAAATTCTCAACAGGCTGTTTGGGATTGTTCAAAGGATGCATTGGATTCTTTCAGAGAATGCTCCATCTGATCAATAGTAACAATTCTCCCTTCATTGGGAAAGCATAATATGCGAAATAATGATGATACAATGGAATCCATTTCATAAATCCAATTTCGTCCCAATAAAATATTATAATCCAAATTCACATAAACTATTTCCACCTCAATATTGAACACTTTTCCCCCAACACAGATGGGAAAGGCTAGAATAATTCCATGTGACCTATGAGAATGACCATCAAATGTAGTCAAGAGAGTAGGTGAAGGAACAACTTGAGGAGATCCGATATATTTCCAACATGTGATCGCACAAGGACTTTGATCCAAATCTTCAACAATGGAGTAGTTATGAGCAGCCCTGACATTAGGGTTGATCATTAAACATTTTACAAAGCCTTGCAGCATCTGAGGTATCGGCTCAACTATGGGTCTCTCAATATGGAGCAACTCTTAAACATCAGGAGCTTCCTTAGCCTTAGAAGATTCCAATTTACCATAGTCATGTGACATTATAGCAACATCAACATGAGAAGTCATCATGTATACATTCGATGGATCTTCCCCTTCCTGGTTGCCCCCCATGGGGGTTCTAGTATTAGCATTTGTGTCAGCAAACATTTGCTACCCTTGGGGAAAAGGGTTATTTAGAATAGCCTGGGAGCCAGAAGAACCCTACTCCACTAACAAGTGCTGAGCTTCCTAAATATTAGGGAAAAGATGAGTTAAATGGTCTCCATTGCACAGTTTGCAAGGAAACTTAACTCTATTTTTGGACTCCTTTTTGCCCTCTCCAATATTATTACTAGGTTTGTTCACATTACCTTTCCCATCCTTATCTTTCTTCTTACCACGTCCCTTTTTCTTCCCATCAGATTGTTCATTTCCTTTGGGGTTAGAAGTTTGGACAATGTTAATATTTGACGATTGAGAAGGCATAAGAATTGACGGCAATGCCTGAACCGAAGAAGACAAAGACAATTGGTTCAATTGACTTAACATGTTATCTTCTCTATTATCGATCTATCTGACTACCCCATCGGCATGGGGACCTAGATTTGGCTTGGATAAATTGATCTTGGATTGAGGAGCATCAGGAAAAATATTTTAAGAATCCCATATAGAGAATATATAAGTTTTAACTGCATGGCCCAAAATATATCTTGTTATTCAATGAATACCCCAGAGAGTGATACGTCCTTAGAAATTTCTGGCTGTAGAGATTTTATGTTATGAAACCAACTCACAAAAAAGAAGAAAAGAGAGATCAACAACTTCAAAATCAACCTCTTCGAGGGGGAAACCTAATTTACATTACACAAATGAACAGTCCTTGGATGATTCAAATGAAACAACCTCCTTTCTATATATAGGAGTCTAAGGGGTCACAATTTAATTACAGCCGACATAACAATAATAATGTAAGGGCACAAAAATAACAATAATGATCTTCTATGGGGCACAATAATAACAATATGGTTACAACATGGGTAGAAAAATAATAATAACGTGCTATAATGAAAATAATAATAAGGGAATGCACTAGTATTATAGGGACCTAACAATGCCCCACTCTTTAAAAAAAATTGTCGTCAACGCTTGAGTAGTTCTAGATGTTTCTGTATAAAATTCTCATCCTCCCATGTGGAATCTTCAACATGTAAGTTCTTTCACTTAATGAGGTACTCTGAAATTGATCTATTTTGTAGGTGAAAATTTATTATTTTTGTGACTGATTCAAGTTCCAGTATGATTTTTCCTTCCTTTTAAAGTTCTGGGAATGTTCTTTGAACTGGGAACTTGTCACCTATAACCTTCTTTAAGCATGACACATGGAAAACTAGGTGCACTCGAGAAGATGCAGGAAGCTCTAATTTGTATGCCATAGTACCAATCATTTGTAACACCTTGTATAGACCATAATACTTTGGTGATAATTTATTATCCTTCTTAGCTTTCTTGAGGGACATTTGTTTTTATGGTTGTAGTCGTATAAATATCCAGTCACCTACATCAAAACTTCTTTCGCTGTGATGTTTATTTTCCCGTTATTTCATTCTATTATGTGCTAAAGTGAGGTTATCCTTTAAGAGTTGGAGAACTTGTTGTTGATGCTCGATGTGATCTTCCACTGCTTGAACTTTATAATCTTTTCTTAAGTATGATGTGATGGATGGTGGATGATATCCATAAAGTTCCATAAATGGGGTCATTTTTTGTAGTATGGAAATAAGTGTTATACCACCATTCAACTAGAGGCAACCACTTGAACCATTGTGTTTGTTTATGAGATATAATGAAACGAAGATATCCTTCCAAACATTTGTCAACTATATTAGTTTTCCCATTGATTGGGGATGATAAGATGAGCTATGAGCTAACTCAGTACCCATACGAGAAAATAATTGTCCAAAAAATTTCAGTGAAAATGGGATCTCTATCACTCACAATAATCTTTGGGTTTCCATGTAGCTTTTGAATTGCTTCCATAAATGTAGTAGCAACTGTACCAGCTTTAAATGGATGAGATAATTCACAAATGTGTGCATGCTTGGAAAGTCTATCAACTAATACCATGGTGATGCTATTTCCTTCAGACTTAGGTAAACCTGTGATAAAATCCATTGAAACCTCCTCCCATCGTTGACTTGGAATGGATAAAGGTTGTGATAGAACTGATGTCTTAATTGTATCAACTTTATTTTTTTGTAAAAACAAACATTCTGCCACAAACTTCTGAATATCAGATTAAGGCCATCCCAAAAAAAGTCCTTCTTAACCCTGTGGTAAGTTTTTAAAAATCCTGAGTGCCCTCCTAAGGGAGAGGTGTGCAATTCTAGAAGAATATTTTGTTTGAGTTTGGAATTCTTACAGAGGTATAAGCGATATTTGTACCATAACAAATCATTTTTCCAGCTAAATGTGTCAGATGTACTAGGATCTTGCTGCAAATTTTGAATGAGTGCTAACACTTCTTCATCATTCTTCCATTCATCCCTTTCTTCATTTATCCAATCTGGTTGGATAATAGAAATGGAACAAAATAATGCTTCCACATCCTCATCCTTTCTTGAGAGTGCATATGCAACAACATTTTGGTTCTCTTTTTTTTTAGATGATTTCAAAGTCATAACCCAACATGTGACCCATTTTTGCTGCTCTTCTGAAGATAATTCTAGTTCTAAGAAGTATTTAAGACTATCATGATCCGTTTTTAACTTGGATTGTCTTCCCATTAGGTAAGGTCTCCATTTCTTAAGTGCATGTAGTTGCCAACATTTCCTTCTCATAAATAGCTTTTTTTAAATTATTTCCTTTGATTGGACCACTGTTGAAATCAATGGGTCTTGCTTCTTGTATTAAAACAACACCAATTCCATTTCCTGAGGCATGACATTCCACAATAAAGGTTTTTGTGAACTCTGGCATAGCTAAGATCAGTGCTTGGCACATTTCCTCTTTGACGTGTTCAAAGGCCTTCGTTGCTTCTTCAGTCCACAAAAATTAATTTTTCTTCAGCAATGTTGTTATAGGTGCCTCTATTCTCCCATAATTCTTAACAAACTTGTGATAGTACCTTCTCAACTCGAGAAATCCTCGCAAGTGGTTTATGGATATGGGGATTTTCCATTCTTTAATGGCTTGAATTTTTCTAGGGTCTACCTTAACACCTTCATGAGATACAATATGACCCAGATATTCCACCTCTTGTACTCCAAAGAAACATTTGGAGGATTTTGCATATAATTGTTTCTCCTCCAATAGTTTGAGCACCCTGTCAACATGTTGAACATGATCCTTCCAAGCCTTACTGTAGATTAGTATATCATCAAAAAATACTAACAAGAATTTTATAAGGAAGGGTTTGCAAATGGAATTCATCAAACCTTGAAATGTAGAAGGTGCATTGGTGAGGCCAAAATGCATGACCCTCATGAGTACTAAACGTTGCTTTCGAAATTTCTTCAATCTTCATTCTGATTTGATGATATCTTCAATGAAGATCCAACTTGGTGAAGTAAATTTCTCCATCTAATTCATCAAATAATTCATGAATGAAAGGAATGGAAAAATTGTCTTTAATCGTGAGATTGTTGAGCTCCCTATAATCCAGACACATGCGCCGTGAACCATCCTTCTTGTGCACCAATACTACTAGAGCAGGGAAAGAACTTTGACTAGGTTGAATTATACCAACCTCTAGCATTTCTGCAACTATACATTCAATTTCACTCTTTTGGGCATATGGATATCTGTAAGGTCTAATTTTTGAAATAACAATTTCTTGAATCAAATGAATAGCATGATCATTATCACAAATAAGTTGGAGGCCTTTAGGAGTCTAAAATACCTTGGAATGATTGTCCAAATTTTTTTGGAGATGTGGAGAAATAGAATATTTCAATGTGGGAACCTCTAGTGAACATAATTGTGGAATTACGCCCCGTTTTTCTTTCTTTAGAAGATTTGTCATGCTGTTAGAGTTGATTATTTTTCCCTGTTTCCCTGCAATACCCCTTAATTCAACTTCCTTTCCTACCGAAAAAAAATTGAAAAATTCTTGAAAATTAAAAGCTATCATGCCCAAATATTGTAGCCATTGGACTCCTAGTACAACATTAGCACCACCCATTAGAATGGAAAGCATTGAACTATTCAATACATATTCTCCCATAGATAGCTTGATATTATGGCACTTTCTAGAGAAATTTATGGTTCTCCCATTTGCAACCATCACTTAACACTTTGGTGATGGCTATAGGAAGCAATTCAATTCCTTGGCTATCTTAAAATGAATAAAATTATGGGTACTACCCGAATAAATCAACACTACTACGTTTTTCTTCTTGATATGTCCTTTGATCTTGAGGGTTTGGGAAGTGGTAATTTCTTCCAATGCATTACAAGATATGACCGAATTCATTTCTTCTTTCTCTAGGGTCGCTTCCTAGTGTACATCCTCTTCTTTTGATGTGTCTTGTTCCTTTTCTTCCTCCTCCTCACAATCTCTATAAAATATTTATTCTCAGCACACTTATGACCTTTAGGGCATTTTCTATCAAAACTGTAACAAAGCTCTTTTTCCCTTTTCTATTCCAATTGTTGTGTTGTCAACCTTGTAGGTTGTGGAAGGCTAGGGGACACAACACTTCCATATTTATAGTTGTGAGTGGTAGGATTCCTTGTTGCCATATTTTTTTTTTTTTTCTTGCCAACTTGAAGTCCTTCTCCAATGAATCGGGTTCCCAAAGGCAAACCTCAAGTTCGATGTTATCTTTTAAATTTCCTATGAACACATCAATCTTATACTCCTATGGTCAATTTTTTGAAGTCCTCAATATGGCCCATCATTAAACCTTTTTGTTTGAGATTTATCAATTGGCTAAAGAAGGTTTTTATTTTTGTATCCTCATAATGTGCTATCCTTTCCTCCATAAAAATTGACCAAGTGACAATTTGTTTATGAGAACAAAGCCATCTATATCATACAAACTGATTGGGTTCTAAATATAAAGTTGAAATGTGTACCTTTTGTGTGTTTTTCACATTATGGAGATCGAAATATTGCTCCATCTGTAGTATCCATGTTACAGGATCCTTGCCATCAAACTTATATCAATATTTCGAACAGGGTGAGTCTTAAATCCAATGTTACATTCTATGAAATCATGATTAAAATTTCTTTTGTTCTCATCATGAGTTTCCTCTACTACCTTTTTGCCATTAGGAAGCATTTCTTGTAGCAACTTGGTAAAGCCTCCTTTCAAACCTTCCATGTATTTCTTGAAATATTAAATGTTTCCTTGAATTTTTGCTTCTAAACCATCCATCTTACCTTCCAAACCATCTATTATTCCTTTATTTAAACCATCCATCTTAGCTTTTGTTACTTTTTGTGAGAGTGAAATTTGTTGCACTTGATCTCGTAATTTTGGTATATCATGTTGCAGGTCTTCCTCTTCTTCATGAGTCATGGTAGAGCTTTCAGATTGCTTACTATGTGTTTCCATTTTCTTTCTTCAGGGCATCAACTAATAATAATTATGCTTCACTATGCCCTTTGAATTACTTCAAACCAATTTTTCAAACCAAACTTATGCAAATTTTTTAAAAGACTACACACCTTTTTTCACTTCGTAGGAGCTCGATATTGAATTTGTTTTATCTATGTAATTTTGGATCTCCAAGGTGTGAAATTGCATCCTGTGGTCGCCCTCAGAGCCCTCTTTCCAATCCCACAATTCTAATCAAGATTTTATTCTTCAATAAAGATTTATGTAAAATCTCCCACGATGACCTGATTGTAGACTATTTCAGCAAAGCGAACTTGTATGATGTGCCACATATCATTGTTTAAACCTTTGGACATGAAAACACTACACCAAAAAATAAAATCGATCCTCTTTCTGTAAATTCTTATGAAATTTCAATCTGATGCTAAAAGACAAAGTTATGATGCTTTTACCAGGGTCACTTGTTTGGTATGTAATTTAGGAGTCTTCAAAAACCCTAACTTCCTTGGACCATATCTCCGAAAATATAGCGAAACAAGATTTGAAATTCAGAACCAAGGTTCATTCATATTTCGGCTCAAATATTTTTTAATTTTAGCTTCAGAAATGTTGTAGAAACAAAGTTATAGCGAAAATCCCACAATGACCTATTTGGAGTAGAAAAACCCTAGAATCGAAATCTCTAATACCAAATGTTATGAAACCAACTCACAAAATAGAAGAAAAGAGAGATCAACAACTTCAAAATCAGCCTCTTCGAGGGGGAAGCCTCCTTTACATTACAAAAATGAACAATTTTTGGATGATTCAAATGAAAAAAACCTCATTTTTATATATAGGAGTCTAAGGGGTCACAATATAATAAGAGTCGACATAACAATAATAATGTAAGGGCACAACAATAACAATATTGGGCTTCTATGGGGCACAATAATAACAATATGGGTACAACATGGGCACAACAATAATAATAAGAGGCTACAATGATAATAATAATAAGGGAATACACTATTATTATAGGGACCTAACATTTTAAAAACCATTCGAGAAGGAATTCATTAGGAATATAAGCTTTGATGAGCCTCTTCCTTCTTCACCATTCCTAAATATGGTCAGAAATGTGAGTTACCTTATCTTGTTGGAAACTAGCCAATAACTCAGTTCCAACATCATATCAAACGGGTAATTGAAAATGGTTCAAAAACATAGTATCCAATTCACCAAATGAAGTAAAGGTACCCCCACTAACCTCTATATACCACTTGGCAACATTTCCAGTTAAGGTGCATTAGAACAATCTCAAACTGATTGAATCATTAATTAGAGAGTTAGATGAACACCATAAATGGAATTTTGTTATATGTTTAGTTGGAGCCTCCCCAAACATTCCTTCAAATTTTGGAATACCCGATGGAATTTTAGTGGGAACCATAGGCCAAGCCTGATTATATCGGATCAGATCATTTGTCAATTTTGAGAGATTAGGAAAATTTAGTGTTTCCAGGAATGGTAAGCGCAAAGGAGCTTGAGAATTCTACCCACTATTAGTAGGATTCCCAACATTTTGAAAAGAATATCTTGAATTTGTAAAGGCACCAGGTTGTTGAGGATTGTTCTTAGAGGAAACTGAACTGTAAGGAAAACATTATGGTCCAGAAAATTTCAGAGTTTGAACACCTCCTACCAAAAGGTTACCATAACCAGGAAATCCCCCCCAAGAAAAGTATTAAAAGGGGAGGAGATCACTTGATAAGTGTTCAACACGTTGACGAAGGGAGAATAACCTTGAAAGGTACTTATGGAGGAGTAAGGCATGTTCCCTTGTAGACAAAAAGAAAACTGATTCCCGACTCCTAAACCAATAAAACCAGGGTTAGTCCATCCTTGAAAAAGATTATAACATTGACCTTCAATGGAGAAAATAGGTGATCCTAAAGAAGGGTTAGAATGAGGTATATGACCACTTCCAAAAGGAAAACCCTAGAAAGAGGTTGAACCACTAGCCGTAGAAGTCATATTTGTGGAAACAACAGATGAGACGATTAGAGGAACCAAGGGAATTTCACTAGAAGGCATCATAAAGGGGAAGGAACCTGTTAGGCCCCTATGCTACTAGTGTAACCCCTTATTGTTATTAGTACAACCCACTTATTATATTGATGTACCCATGTAGTGCCCATATTGTTGTTATTGTGCCACATAGAAACCCACTATTGTTATTATTGTGCCCTTGCATTATTATTGTTATGTCGGCTCTGATTATGTTATGACCCCTTAGACACCTATATATAGAAAGGAGGTCATTTCATTTGTATCATCCAAGAATTGTTCATTTATGTAATGTAACGGAGGTTGCCCCCTCGAAGAAGCTGAATTCTAAGGCGTTGATCTATCTTTTCTATCTTTTCTTGAGCTGGTTTCATAACATTTGGTATCAGAGCTTTGGATTCTAGGGTTTCGCTGCTCCAAACAGGTCATCGTGGAATGTTTTCTATAACTTTTGTTCTGCAACGTTTTAGAAGTTACAAAAAAAACCCATTTGAGAAGAAATTGCACTGAACCTTGGATCCGAATTTCAGATCTTTTCGCGCTATATTTGTGGAGATACGATCTGAGGAAGTTGGTCTTTTTGCAGACTCCTGAATTACATTCCAAACAGGTGACCTGGGGAAAATCGTCATAACTTTCTCTCGAGGGATCAGATTGAAATTTCGTAAGAAGTTATAGAAAGAGGACAGACTGTAGTTTCTTTTGTGAATTTTTCAAATCCAAAGGTTGAAACAGTGACTCGTGGCATGTCGTACAAGTTTGCTCTACTGAACTAGTCTAGAATCAGGTCATCTTGGAAGATTGTGCATAACTCATTCTTGGAGAATCCAATTTGGATCAGACCGATGGCATTGGAAAGAGGACACATAGGGATACTATAGGTCAGAATTTCAAAACTTAAAGATCTGAAAGTATAGAGTTACAGTCATTTCAAGGTCGAGCTCCTAAAATCAAGAAAAAGCAAGATGAGGAAGTTTGATGGCAAGGATCCGGTAATTTGGATACTTCAG
The DNA here is from genome assembly GCA_031772625.1 of Pinus tabuliformis. Taxonomy (NCBI): domain Eukaryota; kingdom Viridiplantae; phylum Streptophyta; class Pinopsida; order Pinales; family Pinaceae; genus Pinus; species Pinus tabuliformis. The sequence goes on along the minus strand of CM062813.1, from coordinate 913,912,742 downwards.
ATGGAGCAATATTTTGATCTACATGGTGTACAACTGTTACAAAAGGTATGTATTGCATCTTCATATTTAGAACCAGATCAATTTTTAGGGTACGAAGGGCTTTGGTCTTGTAAACAACTTGTTACATGGTCAATTTTCATGGAGGAAATGATAGCACATTATGAGGATACAAAGAGCAACACCTTCTTTAGAGCAACACCACAACAATTGGAAAGAGTAAAATGCCTTTGTGACATAGTGGAAAGCAAAATTATGGAAACCAGGAAGCATAACCCTCACAACTATAAAGATGGAAGTGTTGTTTCTCCGGCCTTCCACAACCTACAAGGGTTACACCACAACAATTGGAAGAAAAAAGAGAAAAAGGACTTTGTTACAATTGTGATAGAAAATGCACTAAAGGTCATAAGTGTGCTGAGAAGAAATTATTTTACATAGAACATGAAGAGGAGGAAGAAAAGGATCATGAAACATCAAAAGAAGAAGATATACGCCAGGACCCCACCCCAGAGAAAGAAGAAATGAATCAGACCATATCTTGTAAAGCATTGGCAAGAATTACCACTCCTCAAACTCTCAAGATAGAAGGACATATCAAGAAGAAAAAGGTGCAAGAAGTGAAAGATCACATCGAGAAAGAAGAAATGAATCCAACCATATCTTGTAATTCATTGGTCGAAATTACCACTCCTCAAACTATCAAGATAAAAGGACATATCAAGAAGAAAAATGTTCAAGAAGTGAAAGATCACATCGAGCATCAAGAAATGAATCCGACCATATCTTGTAAAGGATTGGAAGAAATTACCACTCCTCAAACTCTAGAGATAGAAGGATATATCAAGAAGAAAAAGCTTCAAGCAGAGAAAGATCACATCGAGCATCAACAACAAGTTCTCCAACTTTTAAAGGATAACGCCACTTCAGTGCAAAATCAAATGAAACCATAGGTAGATCAACATCATAGTGAAAAATGTTTTGATGTAAGTGATTGGTTATTTTTACTGCTACATCTCAAGCAAGCTAATTATGAGAAGGAAATGTTGAAAATACTACATGCACTTAAAAAATGGCGACCTTACCGAATGGGAAGAATCTTCAAGGATGAGGCTGTGGAAGCATTGTTTTGTGCTATTTCTATTATCCAACCAGATTGGATAAACGAAGCAAGGGATGAATGGAAGAAGGACGAAGAAGTGTGGCCACTTATTCAAAAGTTCCAAAAGGTCCCAATTCAAACAATATTGCGAGAAATTGAAGCGGAAGGAAAAATCATATTGGAACTTGAAGCAGTCACAGAAACAAGAACCTGACAGCTACGAAATCGATCAATTTCAGAGTATCTCATCAAGTGGAAGAACTTACCCGTAGAAGATTCCACATGGGAGGACAAGAATTTTATATAGAAGCATCAAAAACTACTCAAGCGTTCAGGACAACGCTTTTTGAAGGAGAGGGGCATGTTAGGCCCCTATACTACTAGTGTAACCCCTTATTGTTATTAGTACAACCCACTTATTATATTGATGTACCCATGTAGTGCCCATATTGTTGTTATTGTGCCACATAGAAGCCCACTATTGTTATTATTGTGCCCTTACATTATTATTGTTATGTCAGCTCTGATTATGTTATGACCCCTTAGACACCAATATATAGAAAGGAGGTCTTTTCATTTGTATCATCCAAGAATTGTTCATTTATGTAATGTAAAGGAGGTTGCCCCCTCGAAGAGGCTGAATTCTAAGGCATTGATATATCTTTTCTTGAGCTGGTTTCATAACAGAACCAGTGTGGGAAGAAAAAACTTGGGTGCCCCCACTTGAAGATGGAATGGTGGTAGAGCCATATATTGCAGTACTAGGAGTGATAGTAGATATAGCAATAATACCTTTTCCTTGAACTGAAAGAGGAGTATGCACACTAGTAGCACTCATAACCATATTTGTGCTCTCAACAGTGGCCATCAAAGGAAAATGATGATTAAAACAAGGGCTTGTAGGCCTGTGAGTCAGGATTCCAACGTATAATAGAACGTCTGGATAATTGGGAGGAAGAGGTGAAGAAGGAGTCATAGTGGACTTAGGAATCTCTTCAACAACAAATTATTCTTCTGACTGGAAGAGAACCCTAGAAATGGCTTGAGTGTTCCTCTCCAAATCACAACTTACACTAGGTCTACCCTATGAAAATATAGCCTGAAGCAGAGGATCAATATCAGATGCGTCTGTTGCTACTGATTGAAAATCACCAGTAGAAGTTCTCCTATGCCTTCTAGAAGAAGGCTCAGAACTCATAGGTTAGAGCCCATGAAGCTCCCTTGATCAACAAATTGGTGGATCAATCACTTTTAATTATTAAGAGAACTTGTAAAGACTAAAAAAATTATAAAGCTATGGAAATCTAGGAGAAAAGAGAAGTCACTGAAATGTCCCTAAAGGTACAATCAGTCAAGCTAATTTCAAGTATTTTCACTTCGGTGATTAGGACCAGACACCAAAATACAAGAAAGTGAAGAAAAGGACCTTCTGAAGATATTTTGGGATAACTACGGCCCAAGAATATCAACGAAGGTAACATATATAGTTACGTTGACTCCAAGTCAAAATAATTTTCAGTGGAAGTGCCCTAGCTTCACAAGGGCACCCTCTAGAAGTGCTAATGAGAGTGATACAATGTTTGCCTCAGGTACCACGATTATTACCCCCTGCAGTCACCTATGTGGTCCCTAGGAATGGAATCTAAGGTCACCAATTCGTATCGGAAGTCGGGCAGACCTATATTTGGTCGAGATCCAAAAAGTAGTAGAGGGGGTATCTCTCTTCCCTATCTTCACTTGCCCTCGTGCTTAGCTCCTAGAAGAGAAGAATTTTCTCGGAGAACTCTAACGACACTGGATTTCACTCTTTTAATCAAATTCTATGTTTAAATTCAATGTGGCCTTGGAGAGTTAACTCTCCATATACCTATTCCAAGACCCTAAATTACCTAGACTAGTTGATGTAACTATGACAAATCAAAAAATTCTAGTTCATTTTAATTTTAACACTTGATTTTAATGACTTTTCGTAAGTCAAGGGCAAAATGGAAGTGCAAAGTTATGATGTTATCGACACAAAAAGAAATCAATAGGAAACCTGGCTACATGCATATGCAACGCTTTTTTCTTTGATGAAAGAGAATTCTACAATGTTCTACGAACAAACTATGAAAGAAAAAATTCTTTTTTTCTTTCTCAAAACACATGGTCACACACTCGAAATCTATAAAATGACTAAAAATGATTACAGTGCAACTATCCTAATGCAAACTAAAAATTATTAAATCAAGATTCTAAGGATTACTCTTAAATCCAACAAATGTGTTTCTCAAAGAGATCAAGAGGCCAAAACTTGACCAAAGTGAAGGACAAATTCAATCACAAACTTTTCTCCAAAATTAAGCAAATTCAACCTAATGAAAAAACTTCACATTTTCTAAAAAATGATAAGAAGACCAAAAACAAAATCAAAAAGGAAAACAAAGACAGCAAAAATATGTTTTTATATTTTTTCTTTTTAAGGGTAAAAAGAATTTTTGAGAATACAAAAACTACTAAAGACTTCAAGATCAAATTCAAGCATAAAGAACCTCAAATTTCACAAGCCATAGGAATCATTAACATGATAAGACTTAAAGTGAAAATAGGCTACAAACTCGAAGGGAGGGGAAGGATAGGAGCGTGGGAGATTGTGGATTCTCAAGGCGAAGGGTTTCTAAGCGCACGATTCACCATGGAAGGTCGCAAAGGAGGGAGCTCCTCTCCCTCCTACAGGGAGGCAATGGTTAACAAGGGCAAGACACCCCTGGAACTAGGCAGAGGTAACTCAAGGGAAGAAGAAGAAAACAGGGACAAGAACACAACAAGTAACAATGAGAAAGAAAACGCTGGCACAAAAGACATGGAGGAAAACGACAAAAAACAGGGAGCTCCAGACATGAAGCAAAAGGGATCGTGCAAGCCTAGAGTTGAATTCGCTCCTAGAGTAATCTTAAATAACCCAGAGCTGCAGGCCCATAGGGAGCACATGTAGACTTATGCCATCATATGCAAATTCATGGGACTATGGCCCACCGAAAAGGCTTTACAAACTTGGATCAGATACCAATGGAAGCCTAAAGGAAGCATTGATCTACATCTAGGATCCAAGGGTTTTTCACTGTGGTGTTTGCAAACATTGAGGACAAAGATAGATTGTTTGAAGGGGGTCCCTACCTCTTTGCAGCAGTAGGGCTCTATATGCGGCCATGGACAATGAACTTCGTGCCAGAGCGGGAAACGTTTACCTCAGTTCCAGTTTGGGTAAGACTCTATTTGCTACCTCTGGATTATTGGAAAATAGAATCACTAAAAGCTATAGGAAACAAATTAGGGAGGTATGTCAAAACATCTGAAGCCATGAGAAGAGGAAGATATACCTCCTTTGCTAGGATTTGCATAGAGATGGACCTATCTAGAGCTCTTCTGGACGAAGTTATTTTGGAGGTTTATGATGAGGAATGGGTGCAGAAGATTGACTAGGAGCATATTCCTTTTAGATGTCATAAATGTCATGAACATGGGCACCTCCTTAGAGACTACCCTCTCAGCAAGGAAGAGAGCGAAAGCAATACCAACATAATGAAAGAAACAGAAGGCTTTCACAAAGTAGCGCATAAAGGCAGGAATGGCAAAAAAGGGCCGAAACAACACCAAAGCGGAGACCAAATAGTGAGGCCGAATCCGTTCCAAGTACTGGAAGAAGAGGAAGATATAGTAGTCGAAAACCAAGTAATGAAAGATGGATATGAAAAGCAGGACAAAGAGAAAGAACAAGATCAAGAAAAGGTAAAGGAAACACAGAAAGGAATCATGATGAGCGAATCAGAGATGGATATGGATCAGGAAATAACTCAGAGCGAGATGGAAATGGAAGACAATGAGTTGCAAGAGATTCTGGACAAAGAAAACCTAGATCTAGAAGGGTTCCTGAGCAAGGGAACAACGGGAGGGGTAGAATCTCTACCACAAGAAGAATGCATTCGGGTAAAGCAGTTATTCTTATGGAAAACTCAGGCAAAGGGATTGAGCAAAGAAAACAGCATGGAAAGACAGGGCACTCATGGAATAAAAGCAGTAAAATCAACACCAGAATTAGCTCCAAGAAACCCGGGAAAAAAAGGGGTAGAAAAAAGCAGAACGAGCTATTAATGGAGTGTGGAAAGCTCATGATAGACTCAAGTAAGATGAAAGATCTAACTAGTTACTCCTTTACCAATTTGTAATAATGAAGTTTACCACTTGGAACATCAGAGGTCTAGGTAGCAAAAGAAAGCAGAGAATACTGAATAATAGAATGAAGCAGGTAACTCCGGATATAATTTTTGTCCAAGAAACAAAAAGTTCGGTTCAAAAGATAAAACAAATCCATAGTAAATGGCTTAGCATATATGAATTCATAGAAGTCAAAGCAGAAAACACAGCAGGGGGTATCCTTATCCTCTGGAATCCCCAAAAAATAGGCATTATAGATGCAGAGGCATCAAGAAACTATTTATCAGTTGTTATTCAGCCCGTAGGCAACAGGGACACCTTTCTTGTTATGAATGTCTATGGCCCTCAAATGTTAGAAGACAAAATTAGGTTTATTGCTTCCTTAGTGGACCTTCGAAACAGATTTGCAAAGCTACTGTGGGTTAAAGGAGGAGATTTCAACATGATTAGATCTCTCTCGAAGAAAAAATGAGGCACAAGAGCTCTAAGCAAAGATTCCATAGCTTTCCAATGTTTTTATGAAAACATGAAGCTGGTGGACATTGAGACTAACAATGGCCTTTGCACTTGGAACAACAAAAGAGGAGGGGATTCCCAGGTAGCTTCCAAGCTAGATAGATTCATGATCTCTAAAGAGCTCATGCTTCTAAACAAGGATATAATAGCAGACATTCTTCCTTTTGGAGGCTCAGATCACTGGCCGATTCAAATGGAGATCAAGGGTATTGGCACCCCAAGAAACAAACCGTTCAGGTTTGAAAATATATGGCTGTCACACCCAGATTTCAACAGCAATATTGAAAAATGGTGGGCTGAAGAACTGCACATTCAAGGATCTTCTATGTTCCTGCTACATAAAAGACTAAAATACATCAAGCAGAAGCTAAAGGAATGGAACCAGAAGGAATTTGGCAATCTTTTCACGAATAAAAAAATGGTAGAAAACAAAATACAAGAGCTTAATCAAACTTTGATCAGGAATGGCTTTGATAAAGACATAAATGATCAAGCAAAGAAATATCAACAAGAATGGGAAATGTTGTGCAAACAAGAAGAAATTTTTTGGAAACAAAAATCCAGGGTACTATGGCTAAAAGAAGGAGAACGTAATACCAAATTTTTTCACAGATCTACCATTGCGAACAGAACCCACAACAGAATCTCTTCGATCAAGGATGAAAATGGCCAAATTCATCACTCCCACGAGGAGATAGATGCAGTGTTAGTGAAGCATTTTCGGGACATAGCCAAGGAAAACTTTTCAGACAGAGAACCTTTTATAAAGAACTTAACTAAACACATTCCTAAACTGGTCTCCAGAGAGGACAATGGTAATCTCAACAGACCTGTAACTGAAAAAGAGATCAGTGAGGTCCTCAAGGAAATGCAAAATGGCAAGGCACCAGGGCCAGATGGATTTAACATGGATTTCTTTAAAGCTTGCTGGAATACAGTCAAAAGGGATATAGTGGAGATGGTGGAAGACTCCAGGTGGAACAAAACCATTTTGAAAGCTCTCAATACCTCCTTTATTGCTCTCATTCCAAAACAGGATAATGCTCAAACTCCAGAGAGATATAGGCCCATCTCCTTATGCAATGTTATTTACAAGATAATCTCCAAAGTTGTGGCTAACAGACTTAAACCCCTGCTACCCAGGCTCATCTCCGGGGAAAAAACAGGGTATGTAGAAGGAAGACAAATTCTGGACAATATAATTCAAGCTCACGAGGTGGTTCACTCGTTAACATGCAACAAGAGAGTGGGTATGATCATGCAACTAGACATAGCCAAAGCTTATGACAAAGTAAATTGGATATACATAAGAAAAGTGCTCACAGCGTTTGGTTTTGATCATAATTGGATCAGATGGGTCATGGCCCTGGTGACCTCTTCTAGCTTTTCAATTTTGGTGAATGGCACACCTTCTGAACTTTTTATCCCTTCCAGGGCTCTTAGACAGGGAGATCCGCTATCCCATCTTCTCTTCATCCTCATGATGGAAGGGCTAGGCCGTTCTATCAAACATGCAAGAGTGACAAGAAGAATTCAAGGACTCCAACTTTCAGAGAATGGGCAGGTTCTGACGCATCAACAGTTTGTAGATGATACCATGTTACAGGGAATTCCCACAGTTAAAGAAGCACAGGCTTACAAACAAATTTTGAAGGATTTCACGAAAGCTACAGGTATGGAAGTTAACCTTACCAAATCAAAAGTCTTTTTCTTTAACACCCATATCGCCATCCAGAGAAATATCTCCAAAATTTTAGGCTTTCAAAGATATTCCCTCCCTTCCAAGTATTTGGGGGTACCTCTTACAACTAAACACTGACACAAAAGCATTTGGGATCCTGTAGCAACCAAAATGCAGGACAAGTTCAGGAACTGGACAAACAATCTCTAAAGTTAGATGGTAGACTAGTGCTTACTAAAGCAGTTCTCCAATCTATCCCAGTCTTTATGCTATCAGTCCTCCCAACTCCAATAGGAGTCTTACAGCATTTTCAGAATATTCAACGAGACTTTCTGTGGGGAAAAGAGGAAACACGGAAAAAATGGGCTTTGGTCTCTTGGGAAAAGATCTACAAACCCAAATGCCAAGGAGGCCTGGGTTTGGATAATCTAGAGATTCTCAACAAAGCTCTTGGAGCAAAACTTTGGTGGAGGTGGGTTAAGGATCCTCAAGCTCAATGGGCAAGCATCTGGAAGGAAAAATATGCCAATGCCTGGCTAGCTTCTGACATAATCCGTATGACAGGAACAGTGAAAGGCTCACCCATATGGAACAAGGCTTGGGAGAACAGAGAAGTGGTTCAAAAGAATAGTTTCTGGGAAATCAGAGAGGGAGATCAGGCACTTTTCTGGGAGGACAAGTGGCAACAAGAACCTAATCTTCTAAGGGAAGAATTTTTAGGCCTCAAGCAAGAGACTGACAATCTAGGTTTGGTTAAGGTAAAAGACTTTTGGGAGAATCCACATAATGCAGGAAAGTGGAGAATTTGGAAAAAAATAGAGAGTAGAGAGGACAAGATCCTCAACAGTAAAGCTAAGTCCCTGAAGAGAATTTTGGATCAGCGAATAATTCTAGTAATGACAGGGTAGGATCAACTGAGGTGGGGTAACAACAAAGAGGGCAACTTCAATATCAAGGAAGCTAAAGGCCTTCTCCTTGATCTGGAACCACAAGCTCCAAACAAAACTTGGCAAAAGCTTTGGAATCACAAAGGCTGGATGAAAATCAAACTCTTCATGTGGTTAGTTAACCACCAGAAAATTTTAACCTGGGACAACCTCAAAAAAAGGGGCATGTTGGGACCCTCCAGATGCCAGCTCTGTGAGACCCAAGAGGAGACCAGCGAGCATCTTCTCAACAACTGCATTTTCACTCACAGGATTTGGGATTTCTTTACAAATATATTCAAACAATCTGATAGAGACAAAGAAAGTATTGGTAACACCCTCAACAACTGGAGAAATAAGGTTTCTGATAATGAAGTTCTCAATTCTACCTGGGAGCTCTTACTGGGTTTCATTATATGGAATGTGTGGAAAGAAAGGAACAAAAGAATATTCAAAGAGGTAAAAATTGGCTCTCTCAACCTGGTGAATATGATTACAAAACAACTTAAGGAAACAGTTGGTACCACTGTTAGGAATCTCCCCAAAAATCCTCCCTCAGTGGGAGAATTAAGAATCCTTCAGCTGCTAGACTTGCAGGGGCTTATTCCTCAAGGCCTAGGCAGGAAAGCAAGCATGAGTGAGGAGATAGAGGAATTTTGGCACCCTCCCCCAGAAGGATTTTTAAAATACAACATAGATGGAGCTTCCAAAGGCAACCCGGGGGAGGCTGGCTTTGGGGGAGTTCTAAGGGATGAAACAGGTAGAATAATTACCCTCTTCCATGGATACCTTGGAAAAGCTACCAACAACATGGCAGAACTAATGGCTTTAGAACAATGTTTAGAATTTCTGATACAGAACAATTGCCAAAATGTCATAATAGAGGCGGATTCAGAGTTAGTCATCAACGCAGCCAGGAGAATTAGTAATGGAACAGGGCCGGAAAAGGTTACAAAACATTGGAGGTTAACTCGGGTTCTTCAGAGAATTCAAGTTCATCTATAGGTGCTTTGTACCCTCAGATTTATACATGTGAAAAGAAGGGCAAATAAGTTGGCAGACATTCTTGCCAACCATGGTGTTGGCTGCAAGAACAATACAATCTTATGGAGGTGGAACACAATGGCACAGAGCAACCTGAAAAATCTCTGTCAAAACTAGGCGGAGGAAGATATAGAGGGGTATAGAAGCAAAATGACAGAAACCAATGTGTAACGGATGGAGGTCAGAGGGTTGCCCAAAATTGGACAAAAGGTTCAGTAGGGAAGATATGCCAAGATTAGTGATTATGTTGAAAATAATCAGGTTTCCTCTCCATGTTGGATGTCAGAGATGCCCTGTTCGAAGGAAGCAACATCTCATTCTCCATCATCTCCTCAAGGGTTTGTCTGTCAACTGGATCAGAGGCATCCCTCGATGGCTCTTGGGCGTGTGTCTCCTTTGTATTTTGGTTCTGGATGATTGGGCGCATTGTATGATGCTCTTAGTGGTCGTGCAACCTGAAGTTCTCTGTCCGGAAGCTGCTTACCGGAGTAAAAATGGTTTTCGGGTGATCGCAAGACCCAAAGGCAGATTCCAGTTTTCCAGATTTGGTAGCAATCACAATCACAGTTTGACACGTGGTAGTGGAGTCAGTGGGAATACCACCCTCCCCGCGCACTATAGTTCGAGCTTGTTGGGGGGTGCGATATGATCCATGTCCATCCGATCAAATGAGGTGAAGCGACGGCGGGGATGGATCATGCAGTTTGGTGTACGGGCGTGTTAAATGTCGTGCCTCTTTCATTTGCGAAGTTGATCGCTGCCATCGGATCGGGTTAGCTGTATCAACGGTGCAGATTGTTGAGGCAGGTTGTCAGTTGACTGTGTTTCGTCATGCATTTTGGGCGCGTCCTCTACCTTGTACGGGGGTTGGTTTACTCGAGGCGGGTGAGTTTAAAGCAGCTGTCAGGTTTTTGGCGGGTGCAGTCAGTCTCTATTTCACTGGTCGGGCCGCTTTTTGTTCTTTGAGGAAAGCGCCTTTCCTTTACCTCCTCAGTTACTCCGAGAGTGTGTTAAGTGGAGCTGTTTTCTTTTCTGTTTGGTACTTTGGTACTTGGTTTTTCTTTTGGTCTGTTGGATGCCTCATTGTTTCTCTTTTGAGAATTTTGAGGTTGAGACGTTGAGCTTGGGGCTAGTTCCTCTCGCCCTTTTCACAGGTTTTGTAGGTTTTCTCCTTGGTTCTCATTTCACCAAGGATGGTTGTATTCTATGTATTTTAAACTGCTGATTAATGAAATAGAAGGTCCGACTCTTGCATTAGCAAAAAGAAAAGAGGCTACAAACTCAAACAAATTGATTTGAACAGTAGCGTAAAAACTCCAGCAAATAAGAATGATTTCAAGAGGACCAAGAAAGATTTTCAAAATTGCAAGAAGAACCTTCTTAAAAACCGAGAAAAAACTAAATATGTCAACTTTCAAGAAAGCAAGGGGTTGTCATGGTCTATTTTGAAAATGGGGTTACAAAAATCGTCTTTTTCCAACTTCTCTAAAACTCAAAACCATTATGGTGTTATGGTGTTTCTTGGAAGGGGACACTCGATTCTTGACTAGATGTCTTAATCCTTGCAAATCTAGCTCCTCTATGTCTTCAGATGTAGACAACATTTATCATTAAATATATATATATATATATATATATATATATATATATATATATATATATATATATATATGATCTGGATATAAGGTTTTCCCAAAAACCATTCTAACTTGGATACAAGTGTAGATTTCTACTAGAGATATCAACATGGAGAATTTCTACGGAATTATACCAACATTCTTTGAATCAGGGTATTTCTTGACTAAGGAATTTTTTTCATAACTATGACAAGTTAAATGATACCCACATAACATAACATGAATTCAAAGGTGATGTGGAAGCATTCTCTATTTTGTATTTATTTATTTATTTATTGAATTTGGAGAATTTTAAAAAAATCTAGATTTTGTGGAGACTTCTAGAAATTGTTGGATATTAAGTAGTTAAGACAGATTTGTAAAATTGAGAGGATTTATCTCAACTTCCTCCAAATATCTAGGAAGGAGTTATCTCTTTGAGGAATTAGAGAGTTTTTCTCCAGAATAAATAGCCATGTAATTCATTTGCAAACTCAAGTTTTGGAGAATTTAATTAATGAATTGTTTGTTTGTTATATGGTTCTTGTCGACTCTGGGTCATTTTGGTACGAGAGCAGATTTGGGTGATAGCTCAGGTGAAACTTGTAAGAGTAGAAGCGTTGGACCTGTGAGAATCGTTTTGTGTGTACAAGACCTTGTGGACCTATAGCGCATTGTGAACAACCCTATGAACGTCTGCGTTTACAAAACGTTTATGAAGTGTATTATGACAAGTCGTTATATTATGTGCACTATTTGTAATGAGATTCTTTTGAGATCTACGATTTGGATTGCTTTGGAGATCTGTGTTGCTAAAATCATATTGAAGATGAGAGCATTGTGACTTGGGGAGCCACTAGTGTTGATTGAAGTTGTGCATCATGGTATTGATCAACGCATTGTTATAGATCGGTATGTGTGGGAGTTGCCGGAAAATTGTAAAGGTTGTGTTTGAATTGAGGCATTTTTATTTAACTCTGCCCAGCATCATATTGATTCTTTTAACCCAAAGAGTGAGTCGTCAACACGCTGTGGAGAAATAGAAATAGACCTGCGCAATCATGGGAAGAAGAAATTCCAAAAAAAAAAAAGTTTTTATACTGTACGCTTTGAACTATTAAATATCTTACACGTTATTATTTTTGGAGTACGATTGCATGCATAGACTCTTTAGATTGAAGCACAAAGTCCTTATATATGTATGTAATGATATATGAAGTGATTCATGTTAGATAAAGTGGGCCATAAAAAAAGGAAAAAGCACTCGTAATATTTTATTTTGAAATCATAGAGGGGCAATAAAGGTGTATATAAAAACAAATGTAATATTTTGAAATTATAAAACTATTCATTCTTATATTAAAAAGAAGGTATTTTAGTTATTTTTAAGAATATTTTCGAGAAAAGAATTAACGAGTTATATAAGTAAAGAATTAAAGAGTTATTGTCCTTATTTTAATTAAAAAGAGAAATATGGCATATAGATCTAGAGGAGCCAGGGGCGCTGGAATTGGTTGAGGAAGACCAATTGCCAATTAAGTATTATTCGATGAAGTAAGACATATTCGAATGAGATTAGATGCATTAGAGACAACACACAAAATAGACATCCAAAATGGTGATATTAGCGAAGCAGAAGCAACCTCAGAAAAAGAAGTTGAAGCTGAAGAAGAAACTCTAGAAGAGAAATGGTCAAGATGGTTGCAGGAAGAAGAAACAAGCCAATATTGGAAGTGCCTATGTATGAGGGAAACATAAATCGTGAAGAACTGATTGACTGGATCAATGCCATGGATAAATATTTTGATTATGAAAATGTAGCAGAAGATAAGAAATTCAAGTTCGCAGTGACCAGATTAAAAGGACATGCTGCACTATGGTGGGATAGTGTGCAAGATGAGTGGAGAAGTAAAAGAAAAGGGAAGATCACTAGTTGGGATCAGATGGTAGCCAAGATCAAAGGTAAATTTATTCCTCAAGACTATCTGTTAAATCATTTTCGACAGATGCAAAATATTAACCAGAAATTCATGTCTGTAAAAGAATATATAGAAGAATTTTATAAATTAAGTATAAGGTCTCGTCATGCGGAAGAAGATGATGAAAAGTTAGCTAGATATATTAATGGCCTAAGATTTGAAATACAAGATGAATTGGACATTTTGTCTCTGAAAACTATTGAAGAAGCTTACGAGATAGCTCTTAAGATATAAGAGAAACTGGAAAGGAAGAAGAGTCAAAGAGGAAGAGAACGAAGTATAGTAAGGAGCAGAGGACAATCAAGAAGAGGACCATCAAGAGGACAATCAAACAGAGGATATTCAAGCAGAATATTTCCCATTCAAAAAGAAGAAGGCAATAGTTCATATTAGGCAGAATCATCATCAAGAGGATATTTCAGAGGAAGGAGACCATATCAAAGAGGTATGGGTAAATATTTTGGGATAAGATGTTATACATGTAATGAAGTTGGCCATAAATCTAATGAATGTCCAGAAATATCTTCTAGTTAGGGTACCATACATATGGCACAAACTGATACAGAAAGTGTAGAATCCTCTACAGATGAAAATGCACCTAAAACTGGTGAATCCTTAATGATGAAAATAACTTTATTAAAGTCTCCTAAAGAAGTAAAGGAACATATGCAAAGGAAAGAAATGGTAAAAGCTATCTGTAAATCGGGAGGAAAATGTTGTAAAGTCATTATTGATAGTGGGAGTATAGATAATCTAGTATCCACAAAAATGGTAGAATAGTGATTTTAAGAAAAACTAAACGTCCTACTCCCTACAAAGTCTCATGGTTGGAAAAGGGACATTGGATGCTGGTTAATGAACAATGTGAAGTGGAGTTTTAGATAGGATTATATAAATATAAAGTTCTTTGTGATGTTATGCCTATGGATGAGTGTCATATTTTTCTTGGAAGACGATGAAACTATGATAGGAAATAAATACATGATGGAAGGAGCAACACCTATACTTTTGAAAAGGATGGATAAAAGCACGTACTCTTGCCTTTGAACAGTGAAAAAGCACTAGAAGAAAACCAAGCAAAGGTAATGTTACTTGGTAGAAAAGAGTTCCTTCAAGAAATTAACCAGGAGGAGATAAATTTTGCTTTGATTGGTAAGCCAAAGGTAGTCCTCACAAGCACAAATTTGAATGATATTCTAGAAGAAATTAAAAATATGACGAATTAATTCATTGATATTGTAGTGGATTATTTGCGTGATAAGTTGCCTCCCATTAGAAGTATCAGCCATGGTATTGATCTCATTCTAGGTGCCATCGTTCCAAAAAAACCAGCCTACAAAATAACTCCAAGGGAAAATGAAGAGATTAAAAATCAAGTGTAGGAATTGATTGATAAGGGTCTCTTCCGAGAAGGATTAAGTCTGTGTGCTATTTCAATAGTGTTAACTCCAAAGAAGGATGGTGGATGGAGAATGTATATAGGTTCTGGAGAAATGAACAAAATCACAATCAGGTACAGGTTTCCATTACCTCGTATTAATGATCTTATATATTGTTTAAGTGGTGTTGCATATTTCTCTAAAATATATTTAAAAAGTTGATATCATCATATTAGAATCAGAGAAGGTGACGAATGGAAAACAACATTTAAAACTAATAATGGCCTATATGAATGGTTGGTAATGCCCTTCAGACTTACCAATTATCCTAATACCTTTATGAGGTTAATGAATGAGATCTTAAAAGAATTCATTGGAATTTTTTTCATAGTTTATCTTGATGATATCTTAATTTATAGTGAATCAAAAGAAAAGCACCTAAGACATCTTAAGATGGTTTTGAAAAAGTTACAACAAGAAAATTTGTTAATCAATTTAAAGAAGTGTAGTTTCATGAAAATAGAATTATTGTATTTGGGTTTTGTGATTTCAAAGGAAGGCTTAAAGATGGATCAAGAGAAAGTGAAGGCCATAATCAATTGGCCAACCCCAAGAAGCATTTCATAGGTAAGAAGTTTTCATGGATTGGCAAGTTTTTACAGAAAATTTATCAAGAATTTCAGTGGTATATGTGCTCCAATTGTAGAAACCATTAAAGAAAGAAATCAACCATTCCATTGGAAAAAAGCAGCTAATAAAAGTTTCAAATTATTAAAGAAAAATATTACAAAACAACCTATTTTAGCATTACCATATTTCAACAAGTTGTTCTAGGTTGAGATCGATGCTAGTGGAACTATAATAGGAGTTGTTCTAAGTTAAGAGGGAAGACCAGTCACCTACTATAGTGAAAAACTCAATGAAGCCAAGAAAAAATACTCTTCTTATGATAAATAATTCTATGCCATCATACAAACTTTAAAAAAATGGAGACATTATCTTATGCCAAAAGAGTTCATCCTTTACACAGATAATCATGCTTTACAATACATCAACAATTAGACAAAATTGAGTCAAATACATGTTAAATGGATTTAATTCTTACAAAACTTTACATTTGTTATCAAGCATAAAAGTGGGTAGTCAAATAAAGTAGCAAATGCAATATGCAAGATTAATTTAATTCTGTAAGAATTCCAAGTGAATGTCTTAGGATTTGATGAACTAAAAGATATGTATAAAGATGATCCAGATTTCAAAGAAGCTTATATAACTTGTGACAATATTGTAAGATAGATATAGATTAATGTTAGATGATTATATGATGTGATTGTTGTTCAAAGGAAGATATTTATACATTCCAAGATGTTCGATGAGGGAAAAGCTATTAAAATAAAAACATAGTGGAGGTTTAGCAGGTCATTTTGGGAAAAATAAAACTGTAGCACAATTACAAGAATTCTATTATTGGCCTCACATGCAAGAAGATGTAAGAAGATTTGTTGAAAGATGCAAGATATGTCAATATGCAAAAGGAAGAAGTCAAAACACTAGATTGTATCAACCCTTACCAATACCAAATCGACCATGGGACTCTATAAGCATGGATTTTGTACTAGGATTGCCCAAAACACAAAGAGGAAGTGACTCAATATTTGTTGTTGTTGACATATTCTAAAAAATGGCACACTTTATAGCCTGCAAAAAGACAAATGATGCAACTAACATAGAAAACTTGTTCTTTAAAGAAATAGTTAGATTGCATGGATTACCTACAAGTAATTTTTTTGACAGAGACACCAACTTTGTGGTCATTTTTGGAGAACTTTATGGAAAACGTTAGGAACCAATCTTAGTTTTAGTTCAACATATCATCCCCAAACTGATGGTCAGACAAAGGTGGTAAATAGAAGTCTTGGAAATATATTAAGGAGTTTGGTAAGTGAACATCCCGAAGGATGGGATCAGGTAATCGCTCAGGGATAATTTGCATATAATGACTCACCAAACAAAAGCATTGGAGTGGTGTCCATTCCAAATTTTGTATGGAATGAATCCAAGATGAATT